>JAUPFX010000020.1:0-600000 GCA_036937225.1 Sebastes paucispinis
TTAACTTTAACTTTAAATTTAAATTTAACTTTAACTTTAACTTTAAATTTAAATTTAACTTTAAATTTAACTTTAACTTTAAATTTAACTTTAACTTTAAATTTAACTTTAACTTTATAATTTAACTTTAACTTTAAATTTAACTTTAAACTTTAACCCTTAACCCTTTAACTCCTTAACCTTAACCCTTTAACCTTTAACTTAACCTTTAAATTTAACTTTAACCCTTAACCTTAACCTAACCCTAACCCTAACCCTAACCCTAACCTAACCCTAACCCTAACCCTAACCCTAACCCTAACCCAACCCAACCCAAACCCTAACCCTAACCCTAACCCAACCCACCCACCCACACCCAACCACCCACACCCAACCCACACCCACACCCAACCCCACCACCCCACCCCACCCACCCAACCCAACCACCCACCCACCCACCCCAACCCACCCAACCCACACCCCAACCCAACCCAACCCAACCCAACCCAACCCACCCAACCCACCCAACCCACCCACCCAACCCACACCAACCCAACCCAACCCCACCCCACCCAACCCAACCCACCACCCAACCCACCCAACCCACCCACACCCAACCCACCCAACCCCACCAACCCAACACCAACCCCAACCCACCACCCACACCCCAACCCACACCCCAACCCACCCAACCCACCACCCAACCCACACCCAACCCACCCCAACCCAACCCAACCCCACACCACCCAACCCAACCCACCCACCCAACCCACCCCAACCCAACCCACAACCCAACCACCACCCACCCCACAACCCACCCCACCCACCCACCCAACCCAACCACCACCCAACCCAACCCCACACCACCCAACCCTACCACCCACCCAACCCCAACCACCCACCCACCACCCACACCCCAACCCACCCACCACCCACACCCCACCCAACCCACCCAACCCCAACCCACCCAACCCACCCAACCCAACCCACCCACCCCAACCCAACCACCAACCCAACCCAACCCTAACCCACACCCACACCCAACCCAACCCACCCCACCCAACCCACCCAACCCCACCCAACCCACCCAACCCAACCCACCCCAACCCAACCCAACCCACCCCACCCAACCCACCCACACCCCACACCCACCCACCACCCCAACCCAACCCACCCACCCCAACCCCACCCAACCACCACCCACCCCACACCCAACCCAACCCACCACCCCACCCCAACCCACACCCACCCCACCCACCACCCACCCAACCCCACCCAACCCAACCCACCCCACCCACCCACACCCAACCCACCCCACCCACCACCCACCCCACCCAACCCACCCACCCACACCCAACCCAACCCAACCCACCCCAACCCACCCAACCCACCCACACCCACCCAACCCCAACCCACCACCCACCCAACCCACCCCAACCCCAACCCAACACCCACCCACCACCCCACCCACCACCCACCCCAACCCAACCACCACCCACCCACCCACACCCCAACCCACCCACCCAACCCACCCAACCCCACCCACCCAACCCACCCCAACCCACCCCAACCCAACCACCCACCCACCCCCACCCCACCCACCCACCCACCCAACCCAACCCCAACCCACCCCAACCCAACCCACACCCAACCCAACCCAACCCAACCCAACCCACACCCAACCCACCCACCCAACCCACCACCCAACCCAACACCCAACCCAACCCAACCCAACCCAACCCAACCCAACCCCTAACCCTAACCCTAACCCTAACCCTAACCCTAACCCTAACCCTAACCCTAACCCTAACCCTAACCCTAACCCTAACCCTAACCCTAACCCTAACCCTAACCCTAACCCTAACCCTAACCCTAACCCTAACCCTAACCCTAACCCTAACCCTAACCCTAACCCTAACCCTAACCCTAACCCTAACCCTAACCCTAACCCTAACCCTAACCCTAACCCTAACCCTAACCCTAACCCTAACCCTAACCCTAACCCTAACCCTAACCCTAACCCTAACCCTAACCCTAACCCTAACCCTAACCCTAACCCTAACCCTAACCCTAACCCTAACCCTAACCCTAACCCTAACCCTAACCCTAACCCTAACCCTAACCCTAACCCTAACCCTAACCCTAACCCTAACCCTAACCCTAACCCTAACCCTAACCCTAACCCTAACCCTAACCCTAACCCTAACCCTAACCCTAACCCTAACCCTAACCCTAACCCTAACCCTAACCCTAACCCTAACCCTAACCCTAACCCTAACCCTAACCCTAACCCTAACCCTAACCCTAACCCTAACCCTAACCCTAACCCTAACCCTAACCCTAACCCTAACCCTAACCCTAACCCTAACCCTAACCCTAACCCTAACCCTAACCCTAACCCTAACCCTAACCCTAACCCTAACCCTAACCCTAACCCTAACCCTAACCCTAACCCTAACCCTAACCCTAACCCTAACCCTAACCCTAACCCTAACCCTAACCCTAACCCTAACCCTAACCCTAACCCTAACCCTAACCCTAACCCTAACCCTAACCCTAACCCTAACCCTAACCCTAACCCTAACCCTAACCCTAACCCTAACCCTAACCCTAACCCTAACCCTAACCCTAACCCTAACCCTAACCCTAACCCTAACCCTAACCCTAACCCTAACCCTAACCCTAACCCTAACCCTAACCCTAACCCTAACCCTAACCCTAACCCTAACCCTAACCCTAACCCTAACCCTAACCCTAACCCTAACCCTAACCCTAACCCTAACCCTAACCCTAACCCTAACCCTAACCCTAACCCTAACCCTAACCCTAACCCTAACCCTAACCCTAACCCTAACCCTAACCCTAACCCTAACCCTAACCCTAACCCTAACCCTAACCCTAACCCTAACCCTAACCCTAACCCTAACCCTAACCCTAACCCTAACCCTAACCCTAACCCTAACCCTAACCCTAACCCTAACCCTAACCCTAACCCTAACCCTAACCCTAACCCCTAACCCTAACCCTAACCCTAACCCTAACCCTAACCCTAACCCTAACCCTAACCCTAACCCTAACCCTAAACCCTAACCCCTAACCCTAACCCTAACCCTAACCCTAACCCTAACCCTAACCCTAACCCTAACCCTAACCCTAATGTCGGACAAAAAAAGTCTGAAAAATGTCGGACAAAAGAAGTCTGAACAAAAAGATCTGAAAATTGTCGGAAAAAAAAAGTCTGAAAAAAAAGATATGAAAATGTCGGACCAAAAAAGTCTGGAAAGAATCTCTGAAAAATGTCGGACAAAAGAAGTCTGAAAAAAAAGATCTGAAAATTGTCGGACAAAAAAATCTGAAAAAAAAGATCTGTAAAATGTCGGACAAAAAAAGTCTGAAAAATGTCGGACTAAAGAAGTCTGAAAAAAAAGATCTGAAAATTGTCGGACAAAAAAAGTCTGAAAAATGTCGGACAAAAAAGTCTGAAAATTGTCGGACAAAAAAAGTCTGAAAAATGTCGGACAAAAAATGTCTGAAAAAAAAGATCTGAAAATTGTCGGACAAAAAAATCTGAAAAAAAAGATCTGAAAATTGTCGGACAAAAGAAGTCTGAAAAATGTCGGACAAAAGAAGTCTGAACAAAAAGATCTGAAAAATGTCGGACAAAAGAAGTCTGAAAAAAAAGATCTGAAAAATGTCGGACAAAAAAAGTCTGAAAAATGTCGGACAAAAGAAGTCTGAACAAAAAGATCTGAAAATTGTCGGACAAAAAAAGTCTGAAAGAAAAGATATGAAAATGTCGGCCCAAAAAAGTCTGGAAAGAATCTCTGAAAAATGTCGGACAAAAGAAGTCTGAAAAAACTGTCCGAAAAAAAAGATCTGAAAATGTCTGAAAAAAAAGTCTGAAAAATGTCGGACAAAAAAAGTCTGGAAAGAATCTCTGAAAAATGTCGGACAAAAAAAGTCTGAAAAAAAAGATCTGAAAAATGTCGGACAAAAAAAGTCTGAGAAATGTCGGACAAAAGAAGTCTGAAAAATGTCGGACAAAAAAGTCTGAAAAATGTCGGACAAAAGAAGTCTGAACATAAAGATCTGAAAATTGTCGGACAAAAAAAGTCTGGAAAGAATCTCTGAAAAATGTCGGACAAAAAAAGTCTGAAAAAAAAGATCTGAAAAATGTCGGACAAAAAAAGTCTGAAAAATGTCGGACAAAAGAAGTCTGAAAAAAAAGATCTGAAAAATGTCGGACAAAAAAAGTCTGAAAAATGTCGGACAAAAAAAGTCTGAAAAAAAAGATCTGAAAAATGTCGGACAAAAAAAGTCTGAAAAATGTCGGACAAAAAAAGTCTGAAAAAAAAGATCTGAAAATTGTCGGACAAAAAAAGTCTGGAAAGAATCTCTGAAAAATGTCGGACAAAAAAAGTCTGAAAAAAAAGATCAGAAAAATGTCGGACAAAAGAAGTCTGAAAAATGTCGGACAAAAGAAGTCTGAACAAAAAGATCTGAAAAATGTCGGACAAAAAAAGTCTGAAAAATGTCGGACAAAAGAAATCTGAACAAAAAGATCTGAAAATTGTCGGACAAAAAAAGTCTGAAAGAAAAGATATGAAAATGTCGGCCCAAAAAAGTCTGGAAAGAATCTCTGAAAAATGTCGGACAAAAGAAGTCTGAAAAATGTCGGACAAAAAAGTCTGAAAAATGTCGGACAAAAAAAGTCTGAAAAGAATCTCTGAAAAATGTCGGACAAAAAAAGTCTGAAAAAAAAGATCTGAAAAATGTCGGACAAAAAAAGTCTGAGAAATGTCGGACAAAAGAAGTCTGAAAAATGTCGGACAAAAAAGTCTGAAAAATGTCGGACAAAAGAAGTCTGAACATAAAGATCAGAAAATTGTCGGACAAAAAAAGTCTGGAAAGAATCTCTGAAAAATGTCGGACAAAAAAAGTCTGAAAAAAAAGATCTGAAAAATGTCGGACAAAAAAAGTCTGAAAAAACTGTCCGAAAAAAAAGATCTGAAAATGTCTGAAAAAAAAGTCTGAAAAATGTCGGACAAAAAAAGTCTGGAAAATGTCGGACAAAAGAAGTCTGAAAAATGTCGGACAAAAAAGTCTGAAAAATGTCGGACAAAAAAAGTCTGAAAAGAATCTCTGAAAAATGTCGGACAAAAAAAGTCTGAAAAAAAAGATCTGAAAAATGTCGGACAAAAAAAGTCTGAGAAATGTCGGACAAAAGAAGTCTGAAAAATGTCGGACAAAAAAGTCTGAAAAATGTCGGACAAAAGAAGTCTGAACATAAAGATCTGAAAATTGTCGGACAAAAAAAGTCTGGAAAGAATCTCTGAAAAATGTCGGACAAAAAAAGTCTGAAAAAAAAGATCTGAAAAATGTCGGACAAAAAAAGTCTGAAAAATGTCGGACAAAAGAAGTCTGAAAAAAAAGATCTGAAAAATGTCGGACAAAAAAAGTCTGAAAAATGTCGGACAAAAAAAGTCTGAAAAAAAAGATCTGAAAATTGTCGGACAAAAAAAGTCTGGAAAGAATCTCTGAAAAATGTCGGACAAAAATAGTCTGAAAAAAAAGATCAGAAAAATGTCGGACAAAAGAAGTCTGAAAAATGTCGGACAAAAGAAGTCTGAACAAAAAGATCTGAAAATTGTCGGACAAAAAAAGTCTGGAAAGAATCTCTGAAAAATGTCGGACAAAAAAATTCTGAAAAAAAAGATCTGAAAATTGTCGGACAAAAAAAGTCTGGAAAGAATCTCTGAAAAATGTCGGACAAAAAAAGTCTGAAAAAAAAGATCAGAAAAATGTCGGACAAAAAAAGTCTGAAAAAAAAGATCTGAAAAATGTCGGACAAAAAAAGTCTGAAAAATGTCGGACAAAAGAAGTCTGAAAAATGTCGGACCAAAGAATTCTGAAAAAACTGTCTGAAAAAAAAGATCTGAAAATGTCAGACAAAAGAAGTCTGAAAAAAAAGATCTGAAAAATGTCGGACAAAAAAAGTCTGAAAAATTTCGGACAAAAGAAGTCTAAAAAAAAATATCTCAAAATTGTCGAACAAAAAAAGACTGAAAAAAAAGATCTGAAAATGTCTGAAAAAAATATCTGAAGAATGTCGGACAAAAAAAGTCTGAAAAATGTCGGACAAAAGAAGTCTGAAAAAAATGTCTGAAAAATGTCGGACAAAAGAAGTCTGAAAAAAAAGATCTGAAAAATGTCGAACAAAAAAAGTCTGAAAAATGTCGGACAAAAAAGTCTGAAAAATGTCGGACAAAAGAAGTCTGAACATAAAGATCTGAAAATTGTCGGACAAAAAAAGTCTGGAAAGAATCTCTGAAAAATGTCGGACAAAAAAAGTCTGAAAAAAAAGATCTGAAAAATGTCGGACAAAAAAAGTCTGAAAAAAAAGATCTGAAAAATGTCGGACAAAAAAAGTCTGAAAAATGTCGGACAAAAGAAGTCTGAAAAATGTCGGACCAAAGAATTCTGAAAAAACTGTCTGAAAAAAAAGATCTGAAAATGTCAGACAAAAAAAGTCTGAAAAAAAAGATCTGAAAAATGTCGGACAAAAAAAGTCTGAAAAATTTCGGACAAAAGAAGTCTGAAAAAAAAGATCTCAAAATTGTCGAACAAAAAAAGACTGAAAAAAAAGATCTGAAAATGTCTGAAAAAAATATCTGAAGAATGTCGGACAAAAAAAGTCTGAAAAATGTCGGACAAAAGAAGTCTGAAAAAAAAGGTCTGAAAAATGTCGGACAAAAGAAGTCTGAAAAAAAAGATCTGAAAAATGTCGGACAAAAGAAGTCTGAAAAAAAAGTCTGAAAAATGTCGGACAAAAAAGTCTGAAAAATGTCGGACAAAAGAAGTCTGAACATAAAGATCTGAAAATTGTCGGACAAAAAAAGTCTGGAAAGAATCTCTGAAAAATGTCGGACAAAAAAAGTCTGAAAAAAAGTCTGAAAAATATCGGACAAAAGAAGTTTGAAAAAAAGTCTGAAAAAAAAGATCTGAAAAAAAGATCTGAAAAATGTTGGACAAAAAAAGTTTGAAAAAAAATATCTGAAAATTGTCGGAAAAAATAAATCTGAAAAAAAATATCTGAAAATTGTCGGAAAAAATAAATCTGAAAAAAAATATCTGAAAAATGTTGGACAAAAGAAGTCTGAAAAAAACTGTCCGAAAAAAAAATTTGAAAATTTCTGAAAAAAAAGTCTGAAAAAAAAGATCTGAAAAAGATCGGACAATAGAATTCTGAAAAAACTTCTATTGACTTTTTTTTTGGCCAATGATTCAGACTCATTGCCTCCACAAAGTAGGTCAGTGGAAGGTTTGAGGGAGGGCCAAGGCGGGATCTCGTGGCAAATCGGAAGACGCCTGTTCCACTTCCTCGCAGGCTGCAGACGAGGAGAGTTTCTCCCATCGGGACAGGTTCCCTCTTCGGGCCAGCCCGGGAGATGGCAGCCAGCGCTGTGGCTTCTGTCACGCTGGGGATGAAGAAAATGAAACGAGGGGCATGATTCATACCGATAACTCAAAAAAAGTGGCGGCACACAACAAGTGTATGCTTTTTTTCATCGGGGACAGTGCAGCTGACCACAACGTCACGGGCTGAATTTGGAAATTTTGAATTAGAATTAGACTTTTTTCATTATTTTTTTCAACATATGATATATACAATATTGTATTTTTTTCCAAAAAATTTCAAAATGCTATAACTTTTTTTTCATGACATTTTTTGAAAAACTATACTTTGACTTTTTTTCCAAGAAATTTTTCGACATATCATACAATGGATTTTTTTAAAAACAGTTTAAGCAAGTTTAGTGATGAAAACTAAAGTTTTACATGGAATTGAGGTCAGTGTGAAGGTTTGATGCAGAAAAGCCAACTATTATGTAAAAAAATTGTAAAAATATATTCCATTTTCATCCTGTTTTGTATGTTTCCAGTATAACAGATGTGTTTCTGTAAATAAATCACATATACTTCATATAAATGCACATTTCAGTGTTTCTTGAGGAGAAATGCGTTCCTGAGTAGTTTTGGGTGAGAAAGACATATTAAGCGAGTTTAGTGATGAAAACTAGCGTTTTACATGGAAGTCTGAAAAAAAAGATCTGAAAATTGTCGGACAAAAAAAGTCTGAAAAATGTCGGACAAAAAAGTCTGAAAAATGTCGGACAAAAAAAGTCTGAAAAATGTCGGACAAAAAATGTCTGAAAAAAAAGATCTGAAAATTGTCGGACAAAAAAATCTGAAAAAAAAGATCTGAAAATTGTCGGACAAAAGAAGTCTGAAAAATGTCGGACAAAAGAAGTCTGAACAAAAAGATCTGAAAAATGTCGGACAAAAGAAGTCTGAAAAAAAAGATCTGAAAAATGTCGGACAAAAAAAGTCTGAAAAATGTCGGACAAAAGAAGTCTGAACAAAAAGATCTGAAAATTGTCGGACAAAAAAAGTCTGAAAGAAAAGATATGAAAATGTCGGCCCAAAAAAGTCTGGAAAGAATCTCTGAAAAATGTCGGACAAAAGAAGTCTGAAAAAACTGTCCGAAAAAAAAGATCTGAAAATGTCTGAAAAAAAAGTCTGAAAAATGTCGGACAAAAAAAGTCTGGAAAATGTCGGACAAAAGAAGTCTGAAAAATGTCGGACAAAAAAGTCTGAAAAATGTCGGACAAAAAAAGTCTGGAAAGAATCTCTGAAAAATGTCGGACAAAAAAAGTCTGAAAAAAAAGATCTGAAAAATGTCGGACAAAAAAAGTCTGAGAAATGTCGGACAAAAGAAGTCTGAAAAATGTCGGACAAAAAAGTCTGAAAAATGTCGGACAAAAGAAGTCTGAACATAAAGATCTGAAAATTGTCGGACAAAAAAAGTCTGGAAAGAATCTCTGAAAAATGTCGGACAAAAAAAGTCTGAAAAAAAAGATCTGAAAAATGTCGGACAAAAAAAGTCTGAAAAATGTCGGACAAAAGAAGTCTGAAAAAAAAGATCTGAAAAATGTCGGACAAAAAAAGTCTGAAAAATGTCGGACAAAAAAAGTCTGAAAAAAAAGATCTGAAAATTGTCGGACAAAAAAAGTCTGGAAAGAATCTCTGAAAAATGTCGGACAAAAGAAGTCTGAAAAATGTCGGACAAAAGAAGTCTGAACAAAAAGATCTGAAAAATGTCGGACAAAAAAAGTCTGAAAAATGTCGGACAAAAGAAGTCTGAACAAAAAGATCTGAAAATTGTCGGACAAAAAAAGTCTGAAAGAAAAGATATGAAAATGTCGGCCCAAAAAAGTCTGGAAAGAATCTCTGAAAAATGTCGGACAAAAGAAGTCTGAAAAAACTGTCCGAAAAAAAAGATCTGAAAATGTCTGAAAAAAAAGTCTGAAAAATGTCGGACAAAAAAAGTCTGGAAAATGTCGGACAAAAGAAGTCTGAAAAATGTCGGACAAAAGAAGTCTGAAAAATGTCGGACAAAAAAGTCTGAAAAATGTCGGACAAAAAAAGTCTGGAAAGAATCTCTGAAAAATGTCGGACAAAAAAAGTCTGAAAAAAAAGATCTGAAAAATGTCGGACAAAAAAAGTCTGAGAAATGTCGGACAAAAGAAGTCTGAAAAATGTCGGACAAAAAAGTCTGAAAAATGTCGGACAAAAGAAGTCTGAACATAAAGATCTGAAAATTGTCGGACAAAAAAAGTCTGGAAAGAATCTCTGAAAAATGTCGGACAAAAAAAGTCTGAAAAAAAAGATCTGAAAAATGTCGGACAAAAAAAGTCTGAAAAATGTCGGACAAAAGAAGTCTGAAAAAAAAGATCTGAAAAATGTCGGACAAAAAAAGTCTGAAAAATGTCGGACAAAAAAAGTCTGAAAAAAAAGATCTGAAAATTGTCGGACAAAAAAAGTCTGGAAAGAATCTCTGAAAAATGTCGGACAAAAATAGTCTGAAAAAAAAGATCAGAAAAATGTCGGACAAAAGAAGTCTGAAAAATGTCGGACAAAAGAAGTCTGAACAAAAAGATCTGAAAATTGTCGGACAAAAAAAGTCTGGAAAGAATCTCTGAAAAATGTCGGACAAAAAAATTCTGAAAAAAAAGATCTGAAAATTGTCGGACAAAAAAAGTCTGGAAAGAATCTCTGAAAAATGTCGGACAAAAAAAGTCTGAAAAAAAAGATCAGAAAAATGTCGGACAAAAAAAGTCTGAAAAAAAAGATCTGAAAAATGTCGGACAAAAAAAGTCTGAAAAATGTCGGACAAAAGAAGTCTGAAAAATGTCGGACCAAAGAATTCTGAAAAAACTGTCTGAAAAAAAAGATCTGAAAATGTCAGACAAAAGAAGTCTGAAAAAAAAGATCTGAAAAATGTCGGACAAAAAAAGTCTGAAAAATTTCGGACAAAAGAAGTCTAAAAAAAAATATCTCAAAATTGTCGAACAAAAAAAGACTGAAAAAAAAGATCTGAAAATGTCTGAAAAAAATATCTGAAGAATGTCGGACAAAAAAAGTCTGAAAAATGTCGGACAAAAGAAGTCTGAAAAAAATGTCTGAAAAATGTCGGACAAAAGAAGTCTGAAAAAAAAGATCTGAAAAATGTCGAACAAAAAAAGTCTGAAAAATGTCGGACAAAAAAGTCTGAAAAATGTCGGACAAAAGAAGTCTGAACATAAAGATCTGAAAATTGTCGGACAAAAAAAGTCTGGAAAGAATCTCTGAAAAATGTCGGACAAAAAAAGTCTGAAAAAAAAGATCTGAAAAATGTCGGACAAAAAAAGTCTGAAAAAAAAGATCTGAAAAATGTCGGACAAAAAAAGTCTGAAAAATGTCGGACAAAAGAAGTCTGAAAAATGTCGGACCAAAGAATTCTGAAAAAACTGTCTGAAAAAAAAGATCTGAAAATGTCAGACAAAAAAAGTCTGAAAAAAAAGATCTCAAAATTGTCGAACAAAAAAAGACTGAAAAAAAAGATCTGAAAATGTCTGAAAAAAATATCTGAAGAATGTCGGACAAAAAAAGTCTGAAAAATGTCGGACAAAAGAAGTCTGAAAAAAAAGGTCTGAAAAATGTCGGACAAAAGAAGTCTGAACATAAAGATCTGAAAATTGTCGGACAAAAAAAGTCTGGAAAGAATCTCTGAAAAATGTCGGACAAAAAAAGTCTGAAAAAAAGTCTGAAAAATATCGGACAAAAGAAGTTTGAAAAAAAGTCTGAAAAAAAAGATCTGAAAAAAAGATCTGAAAAATGTTGGACAAAAAAAGTTTGAAAAAAAATATCTGAAAATTGTCGGAAAAAATAAATCTGAAAAAAAATATCTGAAAATTGTCGGAAAAAATAAATCTGAAAAAAAATATCTGAAAAATGTTGGACAAAAGAAGTCTGAAAAAAACTGTCCGAAAAAAAAATTTGAAAATTTCTGAAAAAAAAGTCTGAAAAAAAAGATCTGAAAAAGATCGGACAATAGAATTCTGAAAAAACTTCTATTGACTTTTTTTTTGGCCAATGATTCAGACTCATTGCCTCCACAAAGTAGGTCAGTGGAAGGTTTGAGGGAGGGCCAAGGCGGGATCTCGTGGCAAATCGGAAGACGCCTGTTCCACTTCCTCGCAGGCTGCAGACGAGGAGAGTTTCTCCCATCGGGACAGGTCCCCTCTTCGGGCCAGCCCGGGAGATGGCAGCCAGCGCTGTGGCTTCTGTCACGCTGGGGATGAAGAAAATGAAACGAGGGGCATGATTCATACCGATAACTCAAAAAAAGTGGCGGCACACAACAAGTGTATGCTTTTTTTCATCGGGGACAGTGCAGCTGACCACAACGTCACGGGCTGAATTTGGAAATTTTGAATTAGAATTAGACTTTTTTCATTATTTTTTTCAACATATGATATATACAATATTGTATTTTTTTCCAAAAAATTTCAAAATGCTATAACTTTTTTTTCATGACATTTTTTGAAAAACTATACTTTGACTTTTTTTCCAAGAAATTTTTCGACATATCATACAATGGATTTTTTTAAAAACAGTTTAAGCAAGTTTAGTGATGAAAACTAAAGTTTTACATGGAATTGAGGTCAGTGTGAAGGTTTGATGCAGAAAAGCCAACTATTATGTAAAAAAATTGTAAAAATATATTCCATTTTCATCCTGTTTTGTATGTTTCCAGTATAACAGATGTGTTTCTGTAAATAAATCACATATACTTCATATAAATGCACATTTCAGTGTTTCTTGAGGAGAAATGCGTTCCTGAGTAGTTTTGGGTGAGAAAGACATATTAAGCGAGTTTAGTGATGAAAACTAGCGTTTTACATGGAAGTCTGAAAAAAAAGATCTGAAAATTGTCGGACAAAAAAATCTGAAAAAAAAGATCTGTAAAATGTCGGACAAAAAAAGTCTGAAAAATGTCGGACTAAAGAAGTCTGAAAAAAAAGATCTGAAAATTGTCGGACAAAAAAAGTCTGAAAAATGTCGGACAAAAAAGTCTGAAAAATGTCGGACAAAAAAGTCTGAAAAATGTCGGAAAAAAAAAGTCTGAAAAATGTCGGACAAAAAATGTCTGAAAAAAAAGATCTGAAAATTGTCGGACAAAAAAATCTGAAAAAAAAGATCTGAAAATTGTCGGACAAAAGAAGTCTGAAAAATGTCGGACAAAAGAAGTCTGAACAAAAAGATCTGAAAAATGTCGGACAAAAGAAGTCTGAAAAAAAAGATCTGAAAAATGTCGGACAAAAAAAGTCTGAAAAATGTCGGACAAAAGAAGTCTGAACAAAAAGATCTGAAAATTGTCGGACAAAAAAAGTCTGAAAGAAAAGATATGAAAATGTCGGCCCAAAAAAGTCTGGAAAGAATCTCTGAAAAATGTCGGACAAAAGAAGTCTGAAAAAACTGTCCGAAAAAAAAGATCTGAAAATGTCTGAAAAAAAAGTCTGAAAAATGTCGGACAAAAAAAGTCTGGAAAATGTCGGACAAAAGAAGTCTGAAAAATGTCGGACAAAAAAGTCTGAAAAATGTCGGACAAAAAAAGTCTGGAAAGAATCTCTGAAAAATGTCGGACAAAAAAAGTCTGAAAAAAAAGATCTGAAAAATGTCGGACAAAAAAAGTCTGAGAAATGTCGGACAAAAGAAGTCTGAAAAATGTCGGACAAAAAAGTCTGAAAAATGTCGGACAAAAGAAGTCTGAACATAAAGATCTGAAAATTGTCGGACAAAAAAAGTCTGGAAAGAATCTCTGAAAAATGTCGGACAAAAAAAGTCTGAAAAAAAAGATCTGAAAAATGTCGGACAAAAAAAGTCTGAAAAATGTCGGACAAAAGAAGTCTGAAAAAAAAGATCTGAAAAATGTCGGACAAAAAAAGTCTGAAAAATGTCGGACAAAAAAAGTCTGAAAAAAAAGATCTGAAAATTGTCGGACAAAAAAAGTCTGGAAAGAATCTCTGAAAAATGTCGGACAAAAAAAGTCTGAAAAAAAAGATCAGAAAAATGTCGGACAAAAGAAGTCTGAAAAATGTCGGACAAAAGAAGTCTGAACAAAAAGATCTGAAAAATGTCGGACAAAAAAAGTCTGAAAAATGTCGGACAAAAGAAGTCTGAACAAAAAGATCTGAAAATTGTCGGACAAAAAAAGTCTGAAAGAAAAGATATGAAAATGTCGGCCCAAAAAAGTCTGGAAAGAATCTCTGAAAAATGTCGGACAAAAGAAGTCTGAAAAAACTGTCCGAAAAAAAAGATCTGAAAATGTCTGAAAAAAAAGTCTGAAAAATGTCGGACAAAAAAAGTCTGGAAAATGTCGGACAAAAGAAGTCTGAAAAATGTCGGACAAAAGAAGTCTGAAAAATGTCGGACAAAAGAAGTCTGAAAAATGTCGGACAAAAAAGTCTGAAAAATGTCGGACAAAAAAAGTCTGGAAAGAATCTCTGAAAAATGTCGGACAAAAAAGTCTGAAAAATGTCGGACAAAAGAAGTCTGAACATAAAGATCTGAAAATTGTCGGACAAAAAAAGTCTGGAAAGAATCTCTGAAAAATGTCGGACAAAAAAAGTCTGAAAAAAAAGATCTGAAAAATGTCGGACAAAAAAAGTCTGAAAAATGTCGGACAAAAGAAGTCTGAAAAAAAAGATCTGAAAATTGTCGGACAAAAAAATCTGAAAAAAAAGATCTGAAAATTGTCGGACAAAAGAAGTCTGAAAAATGTCGGACAAAAGAAGTCTGAAAAAAAAGATCTGAAAAATGTCGGACAAAAAAAGTCTGAAAAATGTCGGACAAAAAAAGTCTGAAAAAAAAGATCTGAAAATTGTCGGACAAAAAAAGTCTGGAAAGAATCTCTGAAAAATGTCGGACAAAAAAAGTCTGAAAAAAAAGATCAGAAAAATGTCGGACAAAAGAAGTCTGAAAAATGTCGGACAAAAGAAGTCTGAACAAAAAGATCTGAAAAATGTCGGACAAAAAAAGTCTGAAAAATGTCGGACAAAAGAAGTCTGAACAAAAAGATCTGAAAATTGTCGGACAAAAAAAGTCTGAAAGAAAAGATATGAAAATGTCGGCCCAAAAAAGTCTGGAAAGAATCTCTGAAAAATGTCGGACAAAAGAAGTCTGAAAAAACTGTCCGAAAAAAAAGATCTGAAAATGTCTGAAAAAAAAGTCTGAAAAATGTCGGACAAAAAAAGTCTGGAAAATGTCGGACAAAAGAAGTCTGAAAAATGTCGGACAAAAAAGTCTGAAAAATGTCGGACAAAAAAAGTCTGAAAAGAATCTCTGAAAAATGTCGGACAAAAAAAGTCTGAAAAAAAAGATCTGAAAAATGTCGGACAAAAAAAGTCTGAGAAATGTCGGACAAAAGAAGTCTGAAAAATGTCGGACAAAAAAGTCTGAAAAATGTCGGACAAAAGAAGTCTGAACATAAAGATCTGAAAATTGTCGGACAAAAAAAGTCTGGAAAGAATCTCTGAAAAATGTCGGACAAAAGAAGTCTGAAAAAAAAGATCTGAAAAATGTCGGACAAAAAAAGTCTGAAAAATGTCGGACAAAAAAAGTCTGAAAAAAAAGATCTGAAAATTGTCGGACAAAAAAAGTCTGAAAAATGTCGGACAAAAAAAGTCTGAAAAAAAAGATCTGAAAATTGTCGGACAAAAAAAGTCTGGAAAGAATCTCTGAAAAATGTCGGACAAAAAAAGTCTGAAAAAAAAGATCTGAAAAATGTCGGACAAAAAAAGTCTGAGAAATGTCGGACAAAAGAAGTCTGAAAAATGTCGGACAAAAAAGTCTGAAAAATGTCGGACAAAAAAAGTCTGAAAAATGTCGGACAAAAGAAGTCTGAAAAAAAAGATCTGAAAAATGTCGGACAAAAAAAGTCTGAAAAATGTCGGACAAAAAAAGTCTGAAAAAAAAGATCTGAAAATTGTCGGACAAAAAAAGTCTGGAAAGAATCTCTGAAAAATGTCGGACAAAAAAAGTCTGAAAAAAAAGATCAGAAAAATGTCGGACAAAAGAAGTCTGAAAAATGTCGGACAAAAGAAGTCTGAACAAAAAGATCTGAAAAATGTCGGACAAAAAAAGTCTGAAAAATGTCGGACAAAAGAAGTCTGAACAAAAAGATCTGAAAATTGTCGGACAAAAAAAGTCTGAAAGAAAAGATATGAAAATGTCGGCCCAAAAAAGTCTGGAAAGAATCTCTGAAAAATGTCGGACAAAAGAAGTCTGAAAAAACTGTCCGAAAAAAAAGATCTGAAAATGTCTGAAAAAAAAGTCTGAAAAATGTCGGACAAAAAAAGTCTGGAAAATGTCGGACAAAAGAAGTCTGAAAAATGTCGGACAAAAGAAGTCTGAAAAATGTCGGACAAAAAAGTCTGAAAAATGTCGGACAAAAAAAGTCTGGAAAGAATCTCTGAAAAATGTCGGACAAAAAAGTCTGAAAAATGTCGGACAAAAGAAGTCTGAACATAAAGATCTGAAAATTGTCGGACAAAAAAAGTCTGGAAAGAATCTCTGAAAAATGTCGGACAAAAAAAGTCTGAAAAAAAAGATCTGAAAAATGTCGGACAAAAAAAGTCTGAAAAATGTCGGACAAAAGAAGTCTGAAAAAAAAGATCTGAAAATTGTCGGACAAAAAAATCTGAAAAAAAAGATCTGAAAATTGTCGGACAAAAGAAGTCTGAAAAATGTCGGACAAAAAAAGTCTGAAAAAAAAGATCTGAAAATTGTCGGACAAAAAAAGTCTGGAAAGAATCTCTGAAAAATGTCGGACAAAAAAAGTCTGAAAAAAAAGATCAGAAAAATGTCGGACAAAAGAAGTCTGAAAAATGTCGGACAAAAGAAGTCTGAACAAAAAGATCTGAAAAATGTCGGACAAAAAAAGTCTGAAAAATGTCGGACAAAAGAAGTCTGAACAAAAAGATCTGAAAATTGTCGGACAAAAAAAGTCTGAAAGAAAAGATATGAAAATGTCGGCCCAAAAAAGTCTGGAAAGAATCTCTGAAAAATGTCGGACAAAAGAAGTCTGAAAAAACTGTCCGAAAAAAAAGATCTGAAAATGTCTGAAAAAAAAGTCTGAAAAATGTCGGACAAAAAAAGTCTGGAAAATGTCGGACAAAAGAAGTCTGAAAAATGTCGGACAAAAGAAGTCTGAAAAATGTCGGACAAAAAAGTCTGAAAAATGTCGGACAAAAAAAGTCTGGAAAGAATCTCTGAAAAATGTCGGACAAAAAAGTCTGAAAAATGTCGGACAAAAGAAGTCTGAACATAAAGATCTGAAAATTGTCGGACAAAAAAAGTCTGGAAAGAATCTCTGAAAAATGTCGGACAAAAAAAGTCTGAAAAAAAAGATCTGAAAAATGTCGGACAAAAAAAGTCTGAAAAATGTCGGACAAAAGAAGTCTGAAAAAAAAGATCTGAAAATTGTCGGACAAAAAAATCTGAAAAAAAAGATCTGAAAATTGTCGGACAAAAGAAGTCTGAAAAATGTCGGACAAAAGAAGTCTGAAAAAAAAGATCTGAAAAATGTCGGACAAAAAAAGTCTGAAAAATGTCGGACAAAAAAAGTCTGAAAAAAAAGATCTGAAAATTGTCGGACAAAAAAAGTCTGGAAAGAATCTCTGAAAAATGTCGGACAAAAAAAGTCTGAAAAAAAAGATCAGAAAAATGTCGGACAAAAGAAGTCTGAAAAATGTCGGACAAAAGAAGTCTGAACAAAAAGATCTGAAAAATGTCGGACAAAAAAAGTCTGAAAAATGTCGGACAAAAGAAGTCTGAACAAAAAGATCTGAAAATTGTCGGACAAAAAAAGTCTGAAAGAAAAGATATGAAAATGTCGGCCCAAAAAAGTCTGGAAAGAATCTCTGAAAAATGTCGGACAAAAGAAGTCTGAAAAAACTGTCCGAAAAAAAAGATCTGAAAATGTCTGAAAAAAAAGTCTGAAAAATGTCGGACAAAAAAAGTCTGGAAAATGTCGGACAAAAGAAGTCTGAAAAATGTCGGACAAAAAAGTCTGAAAAATGTCGGACAAAAAAAGTCTGAAAAGAATCTCTGAAAAATGTCGGACAAAAAAAGTCTGAAAAAAAAGATCTGAAAAATGTCGGACAAAAAAAGTCTGGAAAATGTCGGACAAAAGAAGTCTGAAAAATGTCGGACAAAAGAAGTCTGAAAAATGTCGGACAAAAAAGTCTGAAAAATGTCGGACAAAAAAAGTCTGGAAAGAATCTCTGAAAAATGTCGGACAAAAAAGTCTGAAAAATGTCGGACAAAAGAAGTCTGAACATAAAGATCTGAAAATTGTCGGACAAAAAAAGTCTGGAAAGAATCTCTGAAAAATGTCGGACAAAAAAAGTCTGAAAAAAAAGATCTGAAAAATGTCGGACAAAAAAAGTCTGAAAAATGTCGGACAAAAGAAGTCTGAAAAAAAAGATCTGAAAATTGTCGGACAAAAAAATCTGAAAAAAAAGATCTGAAAATTGTCGGACAAAAGAAGTCTGAAAAATGTCGGACAAAAGAAGTCTGAAAAAAAAGATCTGAAAAATGTCGGACAAAAAAAGTCTGAAAAATGTCGGACAAAAAAAGTCTGAAAAAAAAGATCTGAAAATTGTCGGACAAAAAAAGTCTGGAAAGAATCTCTGAAAAATGTCGGACAAAAAAAGTCTGAAAAAAAAGATCAGAAAAATGTCGGACAAAAGAAGTCTGAAAAATGTCGGACAAAAGAAGTCTGAACAAAAAGATCTGAAAAATGTCGGACAAAAAAAGTCTGAAAAATGTCGGACAAAAGAAGTCTGAACAAAAAGATCTGAAAATTGTCGGACAAAAAAAGTCTGAAAGAAAAGATATGAAAATGTCGGCCCAAAAAAGTCTGGAAAGAATCTCTGAAAAATGTCGGACAAAAGAAGTCTGAAAAAACTGTCCGAAAAAAAAGATCTGAAAATGTCTGAAAAAAAAGTCTGAAAAATGTCGGACAAAAAAAGTCTGGAAAATGTCGGACAAAAGAAGTCTGAAAAATGTCGGACAAAAAAGTCTGAAAAATGTCGGACAAAAAAAGTCTGAAAAGAATCTCTGAAAAATGTCGGACAAAAAAAGTCTGAAAAAAAAGATCTGAAAAATGTCGGACAAAAAAAGTCTGAGAAATGTCGGACAAAAGAAGTCTGAAAAATGTCGGACAAAAAAGTCTGAAAAATGTCGGACAAAAGAAGTCTGAACATAAAGATCTGAAAATTGTCGGACAAAAAAAGTCTGGAAAGAATCTCTGAAAAATGTCGGACAAAAAAAGTCTGGAAAAAAAGATCTGAAAAATGTCGGACAAAAAAAGTCTGAAAAATGTCGGACAAAAGAAGTCTGAAAAAAAAGATCTGAAAAATGTCGGACAAAAAAAGTCTGAAAAATGTCGGACAAAAAAAGTCTGAAAAAAAAGATCTGAAAATTGTCGGACAAAAAAAGTCTGGAAAGAATCTCTGAAAAATGTCGGACAAAAATAGTCTGAAAAAAAAGATCAGAAAAATGTCGGACAAAAGAAGTCTGAAAAATGTCGGACAAAAGAAGTCTGAACAAAAAGATCTGAAAATTGTCGGACAAAAAAAGTCTGGAAAGAATCTCTGAAAAATGTCGGACAAAAAAATTCTGAAAAAAAAGATCTGAAAATTGTCGGACAAAAAAAGTCTGGAAAGAATCTCTGAAAAATGTCGGACAAAAAAAGTCTGAAAAAAAAGATCAGAAAAATGTCGGACAAAAAAAGTCTGAAAAAAAAGATCTGAAAAATGTCGGACAAAAAAAGTCTGAAAAATGTCGGACAAAAGAAGTCTGAAAAATGTCGGACCAAAGAATTCTGAAAAAACTGTCTGAAAAAAAAGATCTGAAAATGTCAGACAAAAGAAGTCTGAAAAAAAAGATCTGAAAAATGTCGGACAAAAAAAGTCTGAAAAATTTCGGACAAAAGAAGTCTAAAAAAAAATATCTCAAAATTGTCGAACAAAAAAAGACTGAAAAAAAAGATCTGAAAATGTCTGAAAAAAATATCTGAAGAATGTCGGACAAAAAAAGTCTGAAAAATGTCGGACAAAAGAAGTCTGAAAAAAATGTCTGAAAAATGTCGGACAAAAGAAGTCTGAAAAAAAAGATCTGAAAAATGTCGAACAAAAAAAGTCTGAAAAATGTCGGACAAAAAAGTCTGAAAAATGTCGGACAAAAGAAGTCTGAACATAAAGATCTGAAAATTGTCGGACAAAAAAAGTCTGGAAAGAATCTCTGAAAAATGTCGGACAAAAAAAGTCTGAAAAAAAAGATCTGAAAAATGTCGGACAAAAAAAGTCTGAAAAAAAAGATCTGAAAAATGTCGGACAAAAAAAGTCTGAAAAATGTCGGACAAAAGAAGTCTGAAAAATGTCGGACCAAAGAATTCTGAAAAAACTGTCTGAAAAAAAAGATCTGAAAATGTCAGACAAAAAAAGTCTGAAAAAAAAGATCTGAAAAATGTCGGACAAAAAAAGTCTGAAAAAAAAGATCTGAAAAATGTCGGACAAAAAAAGTCTGAAAAATTTCGGACAAAAGAAGTCTGAAAAAAAAGATCTCAAAATTGTCGAACAAAAAAAGACTGAAAAAAAAGATCTGAAAATGTCTGAAAAAAATATCTGAAGAATGTCGGACAAAAAAAGGTCTGAAAAATGTCGGACAAAAGAAGTCTGAAAAAAAAGGTCTGAAAAATGTCGGACAAAAGAAGTCTGAAAAAAAAGATCTGAAAAATGTCGGACAAAAGAAGTCTGAAAAAAAAGATCTGAAAAATGTCGAACAAAAAAAGTCTGAAAAATGTCGGACAAAAAAGTCTGAAAAATGTCGGACAAAAGAAGTCTGAACATAAAGATCTGAAAATTGTCGGACAAAAAAAGTCTGGAAAGAATCTCTGAAAAATGTCGGACAAAAAAAGTCTGAAAAAAAGTCTGAAAAATATCGGACAAAAGAAGTTTGAAAAAAAGTCTGAAAAAAAAGATCTGAAAAAAAGATCTGAAAAATGTTGGACAAAAAAAGTTTGAAAAAAAATATCTGAAAATTGTCGGAAAAAATAAATCTGAAAAAAAATATCTGAAAATTGTCGGAAAAAATAAATCTGAAAAAAAATATCTGAAAAATGTTGGACAAAAGAAGTCTGAAAAAAACTGTCCGAAAAAAAAATTTGAAAATTTCTGAAAAAAAAGTCTGAAAAAAAAGATCTGAAAAAGATCGGACAATAGAATTCTGAAAAAACTTCTATTGACTTTTTTTTTGGCCAATGATTCAGACTCATTGCCTCCACAAAGTAGGTCAGTGGAAGGTTTGAGGGAGGGCCAAGGCGGGATCTCGTGGCAAATCGGAAGACGCCTGTTCCACTTCCTCGCAGGCTGCAGACGAGGAGAGTTTCTCCCATCGGGACAGGTCCCCTCTTCGGGCCAGCCCGGGAGATGGCAGCCAGCGCTGTGGCTTCTGTCACGCTGGGGATGAAGAAAATGAAACGAGGGGCATGATTCATACCGATAACTCAAAAAAAGTGGCGGCACACAACAAGTGTATGCTTTTTTTCATCGGGGACAGTGCAGCTGACCACAACGTCACGGGCTGAATTTGGAAATTTTGAATTAGAATTAGACTTTTTTCATTATTTTTTTCAACATATGATATATACAATATTGTATTTTTTTCCAAAAAATTTCAAAATGCTATAACTTTTTTTTCATGACATTTTTTGAAAAACTATACTTTGACTTTTTTTCCAAGAAATTTTTCGACATATCATACAATGGATTTTTTTAAAAACAGTTTAAGCAAGTTTAGTGATGAAAACTAAAGTTTTACATGGAATTGAGGTCAGTGTGAAGGTTTGATGCAGAAAAGCCAACTATTATGTAAAAAAATTGTAAAAATATATTCCATTTTCATCCTGTTTTGTATGTTTCCAGTATAACAGATGTGTTTCTGTAAATAAATCACATATACTTCATATAAATGCACATTTCAGTGTTTCTTGAGGAGAAATGCGTTCCTGAGTAGTTTTGGGTGAGAAAGACATATTAAGCGAGTTTAGTGATGAAAACTAGCGTTTTACATGGAAGTCTGAAAAAAAAGATCTGAAAATTGTCGGACAAAAAAATCTGAAAAAAAAGATCTGTAAAATGTCGGACAAAAAAAGTCTGAAAAATGTCGGACTAAAGAAGTCTGAAAAAAAAGATCTGAAAATTGTCGGACAAAAAAAGTCTGAAAAATGTCGGACAAAAAAGTCTGAAAAATGTCGGACAAAAAAAGTCTGAAAAATGTCGGACAAAAAATGTCTGAAAAAAAAGATCTGAAAATTGTCGGACAAAAAAATCTGAAAAAAAAGATCTGAAAATTGTCGGACAAAAGAAGTCTGAAAAATGTCGGACAAAAGAAGTCTGAACAAAAAGATCTGAAAAATGTCGGACAAAAGAAGTCTGAAAAAAAAGATCTGAAAAATGTCGGACAAAAAAAGTCTGAAAAATGTCGGACAAAAGAAGTCTGAACAAAAAGATCTGAAAATTGTCGGACAAAAAAAGTCTGAAAGAAAAGATATGAAAATGTCGGCCCAAAAAAGTCTGGAAAGAATCTCTGAAAATGTCTGAAAAAAAAGTCTGAAAAATGTCGGACAAAAAAAGTCTGGAAAATGTCGGACAAAAGAAGTCTGAAAAATGTCGGACAAAAAAGTCTGAAAAATGTCGGACAAAAAAAGTCTGGAAAGAATCTCTGAAAAATGTCGGACAAAAAAAGTCTGAAAAAAAAGATCTGAAAAATGTCGGACAAAAAAAGTCTGAGAAATGTCGGACAAAAGAAGTCTGAAAAATGTCGGACAAAAAAGTCTGAAAAATGTCGGACAAAAGAAGTCTGAACATAAAGATCTGAAAATTGTCGGACAAAAAAAGTCTGGAAAGAATCTCTGAAAAATGTCGGACAAAAAAAGTCTGAAAAAAAAGATCTGAAAAATGTCGGACAAAAAAAGTCTGAAAAATGTCGGACAAAAGAAGTCTGAAAAAAAAGATCTGAAAAATGTCGGACAAAAAAAGTCTGAAAAATGTCGGACAAAAAAAGTCTGAAAAAAAAGATCTGAAAATTGTCGGACAAAAAAAGTCTGGAAAGAATCTCTGAAAAATGTCGGACAAAAAAAGTCTGAAAAAAAAGATCAGAAAAATGTCGGACAAAAGAAGTCTGAAAAATGTCGGACAAAAGAAGTCTGAACAAAAAGATCTGAAAAATGTCGGACAAATAAAGTCTGAAAAATGTCGGACAAAAGAAGTCTGAACAAAAAGATCTGAAAATTGTCGGACAAAAAAAGTCTGAAAGAAAAGATATGAAAATGTCGGCCCAAAAAAGTCTGGAAAGAATCTCTGAAAAATGTCGGACAAAAGAAGTCTGAAAAAACTGTCCGAAAAAAAAGATCTGAAAATGTCTGAAAAAAAAGTCTGAAAAATGTCGGACAAAAAAAGTCTGGAAAATGTCGGACAAAAGAAGTCTGAAAAATGTCGGACAAAAAAGTCTGAAAAATGTCGGACAAAAAAAGTCTGGAAAGAATCTCTGAAAAATGTCGGACAAAAAAAGTCTGAAAAAAAAGATCTGAAAAATGTCGGACAAAAAAAGTCTGAGAAATGTCGGACAAAAGAAGTCTGAAAAATGTCGGACAAAAAAGTCTGAAAAATGTCGGACAAAAGAAGTCTGAACATAAAGATCTGAAAATTGTCGGACAAAAAAAGTCTGGAAAGAATCTCTGAAAAATGTCGGACAAAAAAAGTCTGAAAAAAAAGATCTGAAAAATGTCGGACAAAAAAAGTCTGAAAAATGTCGGACAAAAGAAGTCTGAAAAAAAAGATCTGAAAAATGTCGGACAAAAAAAGTCTGAAAAATGTCGGACAAAAAAAGTCTGAAAAAAAAGATCTGAAAATTGTCGGACAAAAAAAGTCTGGAAAGAATCTCTGAAAAATGTCGGACAAAAATAGTCTGAAAAAAAAGATCAGAAAAATGTCGGACAAAAAAAGTCTGAAAAATGTCGGACAAAAAAAGTCTGAAAAAAAAGATCAGAAAAATGTCGGACAAAAGAAGTCTGAAAAATGTCGGACAAAAGAAGTCTGAACAAAAAGATCTGAAAAATGTCGGACAAAAAAAGTCTGAAAAATGTCGGACAAAAGAAGTCTGAACAAAAAGATCTGAAAATTGTCGGACAAAAAAAGTCTGAAAGAAAAGATATAAAAATGTCGGCCCAAAAAAGTCTGGAAAGAATCTCTGAAAAATGTCGGACAAAAGAAGTCTGAAAAAACTGTCCGAAAAAAAAGATCTGAAAATGTCTGAAAAAAAAGTCTGAAAAATGTCGGACAAAAAAAGTCTGGAAAATGTCGGACAAAAGAAGTCTGAAAAATGTCGGACAAAAAAGTCTGAAAAATGTCGGACAAAAAAAGTCTGGAAAGAATCTCTGAAAAATGTCGGACAAAAAAAGTCTGAAAAAAAAGATCTGAAAAATGTCGGACAAAAAAAGTCTGAGAAATGTCGGACAAAAGAAGTCTGAAAAATGTCGGACAAAAAAGTCTGAAAAATGTCGGACAAAAGAAGTCTGAACATAAAGATCTGAAAATTGTCGGACAAAAAAAGTCTGGAAAGAATCTCTGAAAAATGTCGGACAAAAAAAGTCTGAAAAAAAAGATCTGAAAAATGTCGGACAAAAAAAGTCTGAAAAATGTCGGACAAAAGAAGTCTGAAAAAAAAGATCTGAAAAATGTCGGACAAAAAAAGTCTGAAAAATGTCGGACAAAAAAAGTCTGAAAAAAAAGATCTGAAAAATGTCGGACAAAAAAAGTCTGAGAAATGTCGGACAAAAGAAGTCTGAAAAATGTCGGACAAAAAAGTCTGAAAAATGTCGGACAAAAGAAGTCTGAACATAAAGATCTGAAAATTGTCGGACAAAAAAAGTCTGGAAAGAATCTCTGAAAAATGTCGGACAAAAAAAGTCTGAAAAAAAAGATCTGAAAAATGTCGGACAAAAAAAGTCTGGAAAGAATCTCTGAAAAATGTCGGACAAAAGAAGTCTGAAAAAACTGTCCGAAAAAAAAGATCTGAAAATGTCTGAAAAAAAAGTCTGAAAAATGTCGGACAAAAAAAGTCTGGAAAATGTCGGACAAAAGAAGTCTGAAAAATGTCGGACAAAAAAGTCTGAAAAATGTCGGACAAAAAAAGTCTGGAAAGAATCTCTGAAAAATGTCGGACAAAAAAAGTCTGAAAAAAAAGATCTGAAAAATGTCGGACAAAAAAAGTCTGAGAAATGTCGGACAAAAGAAGTCTGAAAAATGTCGGACAAAAAAGTCTGAAAAATGTCGGACAAAAGAAGTCTGAACATAAAGATCTGAAAATTGTCGGACAAAAAAAGTCTGGAAAGAATCTCTGAAAAATGTCGGACAAAAAAAGTCTGAAAAAAAAGATCTGAAAAATGTCGGACAAAAAAAGTCTGAAAAATGTCGGACAAAAGAAGTCTGAAAAAAAAGATCTGAAAAATGTCGGACAAAAAAAGTCTGAAAAATGTCGGACAAAAAAAGTCTGAAAAAAAAGATCTGAAAATTGTCGGACAAAAAAAGTCTGGAAAGAATCTCTGAAAAATGTCGGACAAAAAAAGTCTGAAAAAAAAGATCAGAAAAATGTCGGACAAAAGAAGTCTGAAAAATGTCGGACAAAAGAAGTCTGAACAAAAAGATCTGAAAAATGTCGGACAAAAAAAGTCTGAAAAATGTCGGACAAAAGAAGTCTGAACAAAAAGATCTGAAAATTGTCGGACAAAAAAAGTCTGAAAGAAAAGATATGAAAATGTCGGCCCAAAAAAGTCTGGAAAGAATCTCTGAAAAATGTCGGACAAAAGAAGTCTGAAAAAACTGTCCGAAAAAAAAGATCTGAAAATGTCTGAAAAAAAAGTCTGAAAAATGTCGGACAAAAAAAGTCTGGAAAATGTCGGACAAAAGAAGTCTGAAAAATGTCGGACAAAAAAGTCTGAAAAATGTCGGACAAAAAAAGTCTGGAAAGAATCTCTGAAAAATGTCGGACAAAAAAAGTCTGAAAAAAAAGATCTGAAAAATGTCGGACAAAAAAAGTCTGAGAAATGTCGGACAAAAGAAGTCTGAAAAATGTCGGACAAAAAAGTCTGAAAAATGTCGGACAAAAGAAGTCTGAACATAAAGATCTGAAAATTGTCGGACAAAAAAAGTCTGGAAAGAATCTCTGAAAAATGTCGGACAAAAAAAGTCTGAAAAAAAAGATCTGAAAAATGTCGGACAAAAAAAGTCTGAAAAATGTCGGACAAAAGAAGTCTGAAAAAAAAGATCTGAAAAATGTCGGACAAAAAAAGTCTGAAAAATGTCGGACAAAAAAAGTCTGAAAAAAAAGATCTGAAAATTGTCGGACAAAAAAAGTCTGGAAAGAATCTCTGAAAAATGTCGGACAAAAATAGTCTGAAAAAAAAGATCAGAAAAATGTCGGACAAAAAAAGTCTGAAAAATGTCGGACAAAAAAAGTCTGAAAAAAAAGATCAGAAAAATGTCGGACAAAAGAAGTCTGAAAAATGTCGGACAAAAGAAGTCTGAACAAAAAGATCTGAAAAATGTCGGACAAAAAAAGTCTGAAAAATGTCGGACAAAAGAAGTCTGAACAAAAAGATCTGAAAATTGTCGGACAAAAAAAGTCTGAAAGAAAAGATATGAAAATGTCGGCCCAAAAAAGTCTGGAAAGAATCTCTGAAAAATGTCGGACAAAAGAAGTCTGAAAAAACTGTCCGAAAAAAAAGATCTGAAAATGTCTGAAAAAAAAGTCTGAAAAATGTCGGACAAAAAAAGTCTGGAAAATGTCGGACAAAAGAAGTCTGAAAAATGTCGGACAAAAAAGTCTGAAAAATGTCGGACAAAAAAAGTCTGGAAAGAATCTCTGAAAAATGTCGGACAAAAAAAGTCTGAAAAAAAAGATCTGAAAAATGTCGGACAAAAAAAGTCTGAGAAATGTCGGACAAAAGAAGTCTGAAAAATGTCGGACAAAAAAGTCTGAAAAATGTCGGACAAAAGAAGTCTGAACATAAAGATCTGAAAATTGTCGGACAAAAAAAGTCTGGAAAGAATCTCTGAAAAATGTCGGACAAAAAAAGTCTGAAAAAAAAGATCTGAAAAATGTCGGACAAAAAAAGTCTGAAAAATGTCGGACAAAAGAAGTCTGAAAAAAAAGATCTGAAAAATGTCGGACAAAAAAAGTCTGAAAAATGTCGGACAAAAAAAGTCTGAAAAAAAAGATCTGAAAAATGTCGGACAAAAAAAGTCTGAGAAATGTCGGACAAAAGAAGTCTGGAAAATGTCGGACAAAAAAGTCTGAAAAATGTCGGACAAAAGAAGTCTGAACATAAAGATCTGAAAATTGTCGGACAAAAAAAGTCTGGAAAGAATCTCTGAAAAATGTCGGACAAAAAAAGTCTGAAAAAAAAGATCTGAAAAATGTCGGACAAAAAAAGTCTGGAAAGAATCTCTGAAAAATGTCGGACAAAAGAAGTCTGAAAAAACTGTCCGAAAAAAAAGATCTGAAAATGTCTGAAAAAAAAGTCTGAAAAATGTCGGACAAAAAAAGTCTGGAAAATGTCGGACAAAAGAAGTCTGAAAAATGTCGGACAAAAAAGTCTGAAAAATGTCGGACAAAAAAAGTCTGGAAAGAATCTCTGAAAAATGTCGGACAAAAAAAGTCTGAAAAAAAAGATCTGAAAAATGTCGGACAAAAAAAGTCTGAGAAATGTCGGACAAAAGAAGTCTGAAAAATGTCGGACAAAAAAGTCTGAAAAATGTCGGACAAAAGAAGTCTGAACATAAAGATCTGAAAATTGTCGGACAGAAAAGTCTGGAAAGAATCTCTGAAAAATGTCGGACAAAAAAAGTCTGAAAAAAAAGATCTGAAAAATGTCGGACAAAAAAAGTCTGAAAAATGTCGGACAAAAGAAGTCTGAAAAAAAAGATCTGAAAAATGTCGGACAAAAAAAGTCTGAAAAATGTCGGACAAAAAAAGTCTGAAAAAAAAGATCTGAAAATTGTCGGACAAAAAAAGTCTGGAAAGAATCTCTGAAAAATGTCGGACAAAAAAAGTCTGAAAAAAAAGATCAGAAAAATGTCGGACAAAAGAAGTCTGAAAAATGTCGGACAAAAGAAGTCTGAACAAAAAGATCTGAAAAATGTCGGACAAAAAAAGTCTGAAAAATGTCGGACAAAAGAAGTCTGAACAAAAAGATCTGAAAATTGTCGGACAAAAAAAGTCTGAAAGAAAAGATATGAAAATGTCGGCCCAAAAAAGTCTGGAAAGAATCTCTGAAAAATGTCGGACAAAAGAAGTCTGAAAAAACTGTCCGAAAAAAAAGATCTGAAAATGTCTGAAAAAAAAGTCTGAAAAATGTCGGACAAAAAAAGTCTGGAAAATGTCGGACAAAAGAAGTCTGAAAAATGTCGGACAAAAAAGTCTGAAAAATGTCGGACAAAAAAAGTCTGGAAAGAATCTCTGAAAAATGTCGGACAAAAAAAGTCTGAAAAAAAAGATCTGAAAAATGTCGGACAAAAAAAGTCTGAGAAATGTCGGACAAAAGAAGTCTGAAAAATGTCGGACAAAAAAGTCTGAAAAATGTCGGACAAAAGAAGTCTGAACATAAAGATCTGAAAATTGTCGGACAAAAAAAGTCTGGAAAGAATCTCTGAAAAATGTCGGACAAAAAAAGTCTGAAAAAAAAGATCTGAAAAATGTCGGACAAAAAAAGTCTGAAAAATGTCGGACAAAAGAAGTCTGAAAAAAAAGATCTGAAAAATGTCGGACAAAAAAAGTCTGAAAAATGTCGGACAAAAAAAGTCTGAAAAAAAAGATCTGAAAATTGTCGGACAAAAAAAGTCTGGAAAGAATCTCTGAAAAATGTCGGACAAAAATAGTCTGAAAAAAAAGATCAGAAAAATGTCGGACAAAAAAAGTCTGAAAAATGTCGGACAAAAAAAGTCTGAAAAAAAAGATCAGAAAAATGTCGGACAAAAGAAGTCTGAAAAATGTCGGACAAAAGAAGTCTGAACAAAAAGATCTGAAAAATGTCGGACAAAAAAAGTCTGAAAAATGTCGGACAAAAGAAGTCTGAACAAAAAGATCTGAAAATTGTCGGACAAAAAAAGTCTGAAAGAAAAGATATGAAAATGTCGGCCCAAAAAAGTCTGGAAAGAATCTCTGAAAAATGTCGGACAAAAGAAGTCTGAAAAAACTGTCCGAAAAAAAAGATCTGAAAATGTCTGAAAAAAAAGTCTGAAAAATGTCGGACAAAAAAAGTCTGGAAAATGTCGGACAAAAGAAGTCTGAAAAATGTCGGACAAAAAAGTCTGAAAAATGTCGGACAAAAAAAGTCTGGAAAGAATCTCTGAAAAATGTCGGACAAAAAAAGTCTGAAAAAAAAGATCTGAAAAATGTCGGACAAAAAAAGTCTGAGAAATGTCGGACAAAAGAAGTCTGAAAAATGTCGGACAAAAAAGTCTGAAAAATGTCGGACAAAAGAAGTCTGAACATAAAGATCTGAAAATTGTCGGACAAAAAAAGTCTGGAAAGAATCTCTGAAAAATGTCGGACAAAAATAGTCTGAAAAAAAAGATCAGAAAAATGTCGGACAAAAGAAGTCTGAAAAATGTCGGACAAAAGAAGTCTGAACAAAAAGATCTGAAAATTGTCGGACAAAAAAAGTCTGGAAAGAATCTCTGAAAAATGTCGGACAAAAAAATTCTGAAAAAAAAGATCTGAAAATTGTCGGACAAAAAAAGTCTGGAAAGAATCTCTGAAAAATGTCGGACAAAAAAAGTCTGAAAAAAAAGATCAGAAAAATGTCGGACAAAAAAAGTCTGAAAAAAAAGATCTGAAAAATGTCGGACAAAAAAAGTCTGAAAAAAAAGATCTGAAAAATGTCGGACAAAAAAAGTCTGAAAAAAAAGATCTGAAAAATGTCGGACAAAAAATGTCTGAAAAAAAAGATCTGAAAAATGTCGGACAAAAAAAGTCTGAAAAATGTCGGACAAAAGAAGTCTGAAAAATGTCGGACCAAAGAATTCTGAAAAAACTGTCTGAAAAAAAAGATCTGAAAATGTCAGACAAAAGAAGTCTGAAAAAAAAGATCTGAAAATGTCAGACAAAAGAAGTCTGAAAAAAAAGATCTGAAAAATGTCGGACAAAAAAAGTCTGAAAAATTTCGGACAAAAGAAGTCTAAAAAAAAATATCTCAAAATTGTCGAACAAAAAAAGACTGAAAAAAAAGATCTGAAAATGTCTGAAAAAAATATCTGAAGAATGTCGGACAAAAAAAGTCTGAAAAATGTCGGACAAAAGAAGTCTGAAAAAAATGTCTGAAAAATGTCGGACAAAAGAAGTCTGAAAAAAAAGATCTGAAAAATGTCGAACAAAAAAAGTCTGAAAAATGTCGGACAAAAAAGTCTGAAAAATGTCGGACAAAAGAAGTCTGAACATAAAGATCTGAAAATTGTCGGACAAAAAAAGTCTGGAAAGAATCTCTGAAAAATGTCGGACAAAAAAAGTCTGAAAAAAAAGATCTGAAAAATGTCGGACAAAAAAAGTCTGAAAAATGTCGGACAAAAGAAGTCTGAAAAATGTCGGACCAAAGAATTCTGAAAAAACTGTCTGAAAAAAAAGATCTGAAAATGTCAGACAAAAAAAGTCTGAAAAAAAAGATCTGAAAAATGTCGGACAAAAAAAGTCTGAAAAATTTCGGACAAAAGAAGTCTGAAAAAAAAGATCTCAAAATTGTCGAACAAAAAAAGACTGAAAAAAAAGATCTGAAAATGTCTGAAAAAAATATCTGAAGAATGTCGGACAAAAAAAGTCTGAAAAATGTCGGACAAAAGAAGTCTGAAAAAAAAGGTCTGAAAAATGTCGGACAAAAGAAGTCTGAAAAAAAAGATCTGAAAAATGTCGAACAAAAAAAGTCTGAAAAATGTCGGACAAAAAAGATCTGAAAAATGTCGAACAAAAAAAGTCTGAAAAATGTCGGACAAAAAAGTCTGAAAAATGTCGGACAAAAGAAGTCTGAACATAAAGATCTGAAAATTGTCGGACAAAAAAAGTCTGGAAAGAATCTCTGAAAAATGTCGGACAAAAAAAGTCTGAAAAAAAGTCTGAAAAATATCGGACAAAAGAAGTTTGAAAAAAAGTCTGAAAAAAAAGATCTGAAAAAAAGATCTGAAAAATGTTGGACAAAAAAAGTTTGAAAAAAAATATCTGAAAATTGTCGGAAAAAATAAATCTGAAAAAAAATATCTGAAAATTGTCGGAAAAAATAAATCTGAAAAAAAATATCTGAAAAATGTTGGACAAAAGAAGTCTGAAAAAAACTGTCCGAAAAAAAAATTTGAAAATTTCTGAAAAAAAAGTCTGAAAAAAAAGATCTGAAAAAGATCGGACAATAGAATTCTGAAAAAACTTCTATTGACTTTTTTTTTGGCCAATGATTCAGACTCATTGCCTCCACAAAGTAGGTCAGTGGAAGGTTTGAGGGAGGGCCAAGGCGGGATCTCGTGGCAAATCGGAAGACGCCTGTTCCACTTCCTCGCAGGCTGCAGACGAGGAGAGTTTCTCCCATCGGGACAGGTCCCCTCTTCGGGCCAGCCCGGGAGATGGCAGCCAGCGCTGTGGCTTCTGTCACGCTGGGGATGAAGAAAATGAAACGAGGGGCATGATTCATACCGATAACTCAAAAAAAGTGGCGGCACACAACAAGTGTATGCTTTTTTTCATCGGGGACAGTGCAGCTGACCACAACGTCACGGGCTGAATTTGGAAATTTTGAATTAGAATTAGACTTTTTTCATTATTTTTTTCAACATATGATATATACAATATTGTATTTTTTTCCAAAAAATTTCAAAATGCTATAACTTTTTTTTCATGACATTTTTTGAAAAACTATACTTTGACTTTTTTTCCAAGAAATTTTTCGACATATCATACAATGGATTTTTTTTAAAACAGTTTAAGCAAGTTTAGTGATGAAAACTAAAGTTTTACATGGAATTGAGGTCAGTGTGAAGGTTTGATGCAGAAAAGCCAACTATTATGTAAAAAAATTGTAAAAATATATTCCATTTTCATCCTGTTTTGTATGTTTCCAGTATAACAGATGTGTTTCTGTAAATAAATCACATATTCTTCATATAAATGCACATTTCAGTGTTTCTAGAGGAGAAATGCGTTCCTGAGTGTTTTTGGGTGAGAAAGACATATTAAGCGAGTTTAGTGATGAAAACTAGCGTTTTACATGGAATTCAGCTCAGAATGAAGATTTGATACTTGGAAGCGAATTCTAATGTCAAATTTGAGAAAACAATGTTTCTTTTCATATTCTGTCTCTTTTTTGTATGTTTCCAGTATAACAGATGTGTTTCTGTAAATAAATCACATATTCTTCATATAAATGCACGTTTCAGTGTTTCTTGAGGAGAAATGCGTTCCTGAGTGGTTTTGGATGAGAAAGACATATTAAGCGAGTTTAGTGATGAAAACAAGAGTTTTGCATAGAATTCAGCTCAGAATGAAGATTTGATACTTGGAAGCGAATTCTAATGTAAAATTTCAGAAAACAATGTTTCTTTTCATATTCTGTCTCTTTTTTGTATGTTTCCAGTATAACAGATGTGTTTCTGTAAATAAATCACATATTCTTCATATAAATGCACGTTTCAGTGTTTCTTGAGGAGAAATGCGTTCCTGAGTGTTTTTGGGTGAGAAAGACATATTAAGCGAGTTTAGTGATGAAAACTAGCGTTTTACATGGAATTCAGCTCAGAATGAAGATTTGATACTTGGAAGCGAATTCTAATGTCAAATTTCAGAAAACAATGTTTCTTTTCATATTCTGTCTCTTTTTTGTATGTTTCCAGTATAACAGATGTGTTTCTGTAAATAAATCACATATTCTTCATATAAATGCACGTTTCAGTGTTTCTTGAGGAGAAATGCGTTCCTGAGTGTTTTTGGGTGAGAAAGACATATTAAGCGAGTTTAGTGATGAAAACTAGCGTTTTACATGGAATTCAGCTCAGACTGACAGTTTGATGCCTGGAGTCCAAAACTATCATATTAGATTTTGGAAAACTGTGTTCCCTTTCATATTTATCCTTTTTTGTGTGTTTCCAATGCAAGAAATGTTTTTCTGTGAAGAAATTTCACATTTTTCATATGAATCCACTTTTCAGTGTTTCTTGAGGCGAAATGCATTCTTTGGCTTAGTGATGAAAACTAGAGTTGTACATTGTGATCGTATAGTGGTACATTTCAACACAGGTTACAATTACATTGTAAAAGAATAAACATGAAATATATAAAACATATTTCCACATCCACATAGTTATATCAATTTTAAATGAATTAAAGCCGCAAGCGGCAATTCGCGGGTTATAGCCTTTATCGCTCAAAGCGCCCGCCTAGTGGTCGATTTGAATAAAACTTTCAGCATGGCGGAAAATTTAGTCGGTGGACTTTCGTGGTCCAAGAGACTTTTTTGTAGATCACATTCAGCAGCACATGTCTGTCAAATTTCAAATTGATAGGACTTATGGTGTGAGGGGGCTGGCCTTGAAAATTGTTATAGCGCCACCATGTGGCCAATTGTTTTCATATTTTATGTGAAGCATTATGACATCATGTACAGTTATGGTACCAAGTCTCATGTCTCTAGCTCATTCCAGCTCCCAGCAAATTGAGCAAAGGCATAATTTAGCATAAAATGCTAAATAGGCCACGCCCACATGCACCGATCAATATGACACTATAGATCTTGGTTAATACTTGCCCCCAGAGTATGTGCACCAAATTTGATAAAATTCTGTCCACCGGATCTTGCGATTCAAGTTTCTGATATTTGTGGCGCCCCCTATGTGTCAAGCGGAAAATGCTTTGGTACGCCTCAAGTTTGGAGACGATGGGCCAAAGGCTTGTGAAGTTAGGTCTACTGATGTGCTGAGCCCTGCCCTCTTAAAGTTCATTGGTCAACAGATTCATAACGCAATGAGGTATCAACACGCTTTATGCAACTTTAGATGACATTAGTCCAATAATGATCCATTGAAAATTTGGTAGCAATCAGACGTCAAAAATGTGTTTTTCAAAAAATCCAATATGGCGGAAAATATTTCCAGGTGCACTTTGGAGGTCCAAGAGGCTTTATTGTAGATCACATGGAGTTGCACATATGTGTAACATTTCAAGTCAATCGGACTTACGGTTTGAGGGGCGTGGCCTTTCCAAAATCACATGTTTGGGCGTTAATTACAGCGCCACCATGTGGCCGATTTGAATGAAACTTTCAGCAGATGTTTCAGCTACTCTTGTGAACATATGCTGCAAGTTTGGAGATGATGGGCCAAAGGCTTGTGAAGTTAGGTCTATTGATGTGCTGAGCCCGCCCCTTAAAAATGAATTGGTCAATATCTTCAAAACACAATAACATATCAACAAGCTTTATGCAACCTTGGATGAGCCTGGTCCAATAATGATTCACAGAAAATATGCCAGCAATCAGACCTACGGTTTAGGAGGAGATGTCAAAAATGTGTTTTTCAAAAAATTCAACATGGCGGAAAATTTAGTTGGTGGACTTTCGTGGTCCAAGAGACTTTTTTGTAGATCACATTCTGCAGCACATGGCTGTCAAATTTCAAATTGATACGACTTATGGTGTGAGGGGGCTGGCCTTGAAAATTGTTATAGCGCCACCATGTGGCCAATTGTTTTCATATTTTATGTGAAGCATTATGACATCATGTACAGTTATGGTACCAAGTCTCATGTCTCTAGCTCATTCCAGCTCACAGCAAATTGAGCAAAGGCATAATTTAGCATAAAATGCTAAATAGGCCACGCCCACATGCACCGATCAATATGACACTATAGATCTTGGTTAATACTTGCCCCCAGAGTATGTGCACCAAATTTGATAAAATTCTGTCCACCAGATCTTGCGATTCAAGTTTCTGATATTTGTGGCGCCCCCTATGTGTCAAGCGGAAAATGCTTTGGTACGCCTCAAGTTTGGAGACGATGGGCCAAAGGCTTGTGAAGTTAGGTCTACTGATGTGCTGAGCCCTGCCCTCTTAAAGTTCATTGGTCAACAGATTCATAACGCAATGAGGTATCAACACGCTTTATGTAACTTTAGATGCCATTAGTCCAATAATGATCCACAGAAAATTTGGTAGCAATCGGACCTACGGTTTAGGAGGAGATGTCAAAAATGTGTTTTTCAAAAAATCCAATATGGCGGAAAATATTTCCAGGTGCACTTTGGAGGTCCAAGAGGCTTTATTGTAGATCACACGGAGTTGCACATATGTGTCACATTTCAAGTCAATCGGACTTACGGTTTGAGGGGCGTGGCCTTTCCAAAATCACATGTTTGGGCGTTAATTACAGCGCCACCATGTGGCCGATTGGGGTCATAGTTCTTGAGAAGCAGCTGCACATCATTCCAGTTCCTATGCCAAGTTTCATGTTTCCATCTCTTTCCAGCTCACGGCAAATTGCACTTATTCGGCAGACAACGAATAATAATAATAAATTCACACAAAAACAAACTAACTTAATGTAATGTTTACAAGTGTAGCTAGTGTGTTTCTTTACCCTAAACTCCAAATGTCCCTTAGTTTTTATCTTCCCTCAACAACAGAAGAATCCCACATGCAGCTAACTATGCTCTGCTTCCACCTCCAGGAACGCCATGGAACACATCGGGCACGTTCCGCTCAACAAAGAGAAATGATTGAACACTTTTCCACACTGTGTAACAACTTTAATTATATTGAAAAAAAGATCTGAAAATTGTCGAACAAAAGAAGTCTGAAAAAAAAGATCTGAAAATGTCGGACAAAAGAAGTCTGAAAAAAAAGATCTGAAAATTGTCGGACAAAAAAAGTCTGAAAAATGTCAGACAAAAGAAGTCTGAAAAATGTCAGACAAAAGAAGTCTGAAAAATGTCGGACAAAAGAAGTCTGAAAAATGTCAGACAAAAGAAGTCTGAAAAATGTCAGACAAAAGAAGTCTGAAAAATGTCGGACAAAAGAAGTCTGAAAAATGTCGGACAAAAAAAGTCTGAAAAAAAAGATATGAAAATGTCGGACCAAAAAAGTCTGGAAAGAATCTCTGAAAAATGTCGGACAAAAGAAGTCTGAAAAAACTGTCCGAAAAAAAATATCTGAAAATGTCTGAAAAAAATATCTGAAAAATGTCGGATAAAAGAAGTCTGAAAAAACTGTCCAAAAAAAAGATCTGAAAAAAGGATCTGAAAAATATCGGACAAAAACTGTCCGAAAAAAATATCTGAAAATGTCTGAAAAAAATGTCGGACAAAAAAAGTCTGAAAAAAATATCTGAAAAATGTCGGATAAAAGAAGTCTGAAAAAACTGTCTGAAAAAAAAGATCTGAAAAATGTCGGACAAAAAAAGTCTGAAAAATGTCGGACTAAAGAAGTCTGAAAAAAAAGATCTGAAAATTGTCGGACAAAAAAAGTCTGAAAAATGTCGGACAAAAAAAGTCTGAAAAAAAAGATCTGAAAAATGTCAGACAAAAAAAGTCTGAAAAATGTCGGACAAAAGAAGTCTGAAAAAAAAGATCTGAAAAATGTCGGACAAAAAAAGTCTGAAAAAAAAGATCTGAAAAATGTCGGACAAAAAAAGTCTGAAAAATGTCGGACAAAAAAAGTCTGAAAAATGTCGGACAAAAGAAGTCTGAAAAAAAAGATCTGAAAAATGTCGGACAAAAAAAGTCTGAAAAAAAAGATCTGAAAAATGTCGGACAAAAAAAGTCTGAAAAATGTCGGACAAAAAAAGTCTGAAAAATGTCGGACAAAAAAAGTCTGAAAAATGTCGGACAAAAGAAGTCTGAAAAAAAAGATCTGAAAAATGTCGGACAAAAGAAGTCTGAAAAATGTCGGACAAAAAAAGTCTGAAAAAACTGTCCGAAAAAAAAGATCTAAAAATGTCTGAAAAAAATATCTGAAAAATGTCGGATAAAAGAAGTCTGAAAAAACTGTCTGAAAAAAAAGATCTGAAAAATGTCGGACAAAAAAAGTCTGAAAAATGTCGGACAAAAAAAGTCTGAAAAAAAAGATCTGAAAATTGTCGGACAAAAAAATCTGAAAAAAAAGATCTGAAAAATGTCGGACAAAAAAAGTCTGAAAAATGTCGGACAAAAAAAGTCTGAAAAAAAAGATCTGAAAAATGTCGGACAAAAAAAGTCTGAAAAAAAAGATCTGAAAAATGTCGGACAAAAAAAGTCTGAAAAATGTCGGACAAAAAAAGTCTGAAAAATGTCGGACAAAATAATCTGAAAAAAAAGATCTGAAAAATGCCGGACAAAAAAAGTCTGAAAAATGTCGGACAAAAGAAGTCTGAAAAATGTCGGACAAAAGAAGTCTGAAAAAAAAGATCTGAAAAATGTCGGACAAAAAAAGTCTGAAAAAAAAGATATGAAAATGTCGGACCAAAAAAGTCTGGAAAGAATCTCTGAAAAATGTCGGACAAAAGAAGTCTGAAAAAACTGTCCGAAAAAAAAGATCTGAAAATGTCTGAAACAAAATCTGAAAAAAAAGATCTGAAAAAAAGATCTTAAAAATGTCGGACAAAAAAATCTGAAAAAAAAGATCTGAAAAATGTCAGAGAAAAAAAGTCTGTAAAAAAAGATCTGAAAAATATCGGACAAAAAAAGTCTGAAAAAAAAGATCTGAAAAATGTCGGACAAAAGAAGTCTGAAAAAAAAGATCTGAAAAATGTCGGACAAAAAAAGTCTGAAAAATGTCGGACAAAAAACGTCTGAAAAATGTCGGACAAAAAAAGTCTGAAAAAAAAGATCTGAAAAATGTCGGACAAAAAAAGTCTGAAAAATGTCGGACAAAAAAAGTCTGAAAAATGTCGGACAAAAGAAGTCTGAAAAAAAAGATCTGAAAAATGTCGGACAAAAGAAGTCTGAAAAATGTCGGACAAAAAAAGTCTGAAAAAACTGTCCGAAAAAAAAGATCTAAAAATGTCTGAAAAAAATATCTGAAAAATGTCGGATAAAAGAAGTCTGAAAAAACTGTCTGAAAAAAAAGATCTGAAAAATGTCGGACAAAAAAAGTCTGAAAAATGTCGGACAAAAAAAGTCTGAAAAAAAAGATCTGAAAATTGTCGGACAAAAAAATCTGAAAAAAAAGATCTGAAAAATGTCGGACAAAAAAAGTCTGAAAAATGTCGGACTAAAGAAGTCTGAAAAAAAAGATCTGAAAATTGTCGGACAAAAAAAGTCTGAAAAATGTCGGACAAAAAAAGTCTGAAAAAAAAGATCTGAAAAATGTCGGACAAAAAAAGTCTGAAAAAAAAGATCTGAAAAATGTCGGACAAAAAAAGTCTGAAAAATGTCGGACAAAAAAAGTCTGAAAAATGTCGGACAAAATAATCTGAAAAAAAAGATCTGAAAAATGCCGGACAAAAAAAGTCTGAAAAATGTCGGACAAAAGAAGTCTGAAAAATGTCGGACAAAAGAAGTCTGAAAAAAAAGATCTGAAAAATGTCGGACAAAAAAAGTCTGAAAAAAAAGATATGAAAATGTCGGACCAAAAAAGTCTGGAAAGAATCTCTGAAAAATGTCGGACAAAAGAAGTCTGAAAAAACTGTCCAAAAAAAAAGATCTGAAAATGTCTGAAACAAAATCTGAAAAAAAAGATCTGAAAAAAAGATCTGAAAAATATCGGACAAAAAAAGTCTGAAAAAAAAGATCTGAAAAATGTCGGACAAAAGAAGTCTGAAAAAAAAGATCTGAAAAATGTCGGACAAAAAAAGTCTGAAAAATGTCGGACAAAAAACGTCTGAAAAATGTCGGACAAAAAAAGTCTGAAAAAAAAGATCTGAAAAATGTCGGACAAAAAAAGTCTGAAAAATGTCAGACAAAAGAAGTCTGAAAAATGTCGGACAAAAGAAGTCTGAAAAATGTCAGACAAAAGAAGTCTGAAAAATGTCAGACAAAAGAAGTCTGAAAAATGTCGGACAAAAGAAGTCTGAAAAATGTCGGACAAAAAAAGTCTGAAAAAAAAGATATGAAAATGTCGGACCAAAAAAGTCTGGAAAGAATCTCTGAAAAATGTCGGACAAAAGAAGTCTGAAAAAACTGTCCGAAAAAAAAGATCTGAAAATGTCTGAAAAAAATATCTGAAAAATGTCGGATAAAAGAAGTCTGAAAAAACTGTCCAAAAAAAAGATCTGAAAAAAGGATCTGAAAAATATCGGACAAAAACTGTCCGAAAAAAATATCTGAAAATGTCTGAAAAAAATGTCGGACAAAAAAAGTCTGAAAAAAATATCTGAAAAATGTCGGATAAAAGAAGTCTGAAAAAACTGTCTGAAAAAAAAGATCTGAAAAATGTCGGACAAAAAAAGTCTGAAAAATGTCGGACTAAAGAAGTCTGAAAAAAAAGATCTGAAAATTGTCGGACAAAAAAAGTCTGAAAAATGTCGGACAAAAAAAGTCTGAAAAAAAAGATCTGAAAAATGTCAGACAAAAAAAGTCTGAAAAATGTCGGACAAAAGAAGTCTGAAAAAAAAGATCTGAAAAATGTCGGACAAAAAAAGTCTGAAAAAAAAGATCTGAAAAATGTCGGACAAAAAAAGTCTGAAAAATGTCGGACAAAAAAAGTCTGAAAAATGTCGGACAAAAGAAGTCTGAAAAAAAAGATCTGAAAAATGTCGGACAAAAGAAGTCTGAAAAATGTCGGACAAAAAAAGTCTGAAAAAACTGTCCGAAAAAAAAGATCTAAAAATGTCTGAAAAAAATATCTGAAAAATGTCGGATAAAAGAAGTCTGAAAAAACTGTCCAAAAAAAAGATCTGAAAAAAGGATCTGAAAAATATCGGACAAAAACTGTCCGAAAAAAATATCTGAAAATGTCTGAAAAAAATGTCGGAAAAAAGAAGTCTGAAAAAACTGTCTGAAAAAAAAGATCTGAAAAATGTCGGACAAAAAAAGTCTGAAAAATGTCGGACAAAAGAAGTCTGAAAAATGTCGGACAAAAGAAGTCTGAAAAAAAAGATCTGAAAAATGTCGGACAAAAAAAGTCTGAAAAAAAAGATATGAAAATGTCGGACCAAAAAAGTCTGGAAAGAATCTCTGAAAAATGTCGGACAAAAGAAGTCTGAAAAAACTGTCCGAAAAAAAAGATCTGAAAATGTCTGAAACAAAATCTGAAAAAAAAGATCTGAAAAAAAGATCTTAAAAATGTCGGACAAAAAAATCTGAAAAAAAAGATCTGAAAAATGTCAGAGAAAAAAAGTCTGTAAAAAAAGATCTGAAAAATATCGGACAAAAAAAGTCTGAAAAAAAAGATCTGAAAAATGTAGGACAAAAGAAGTCTGAAAAAAAAGATCTGAAAAATGTCGGACAAAAAAAGTCTGAAAAATGTCGGACAAAAAACGTCTGAAAAATGTCGGACAAAAAAAGTCTGAAAAAAAAGATCTGAAAAATGTCGGACAAAAAAAGTCTGAAAAATGTCGGACAAAAAAAGTCTGAAAAATGTCGGACAAAAAAAGTCTAAAAAATGTCGGACAAAAAAAGTCTGAAAAATGTCGGACAAAAAAAGTCTGAAAAATGTCGGACAAAAAAAGTCTGAAAAATGTCGGACAAAAAAAGTCTGAAAAAAAGTCTGAAAAAAAAGATCTGAAAATTGTCGGACAAAAAAAGTCTGGAAAGAATCTTTGAAAAGAAGTCTGAAAAATGTCGGACAAAAGAAGTTTGAAAAAAAATATGAAAATGTCTGAAAAAAAGATCTGAAAAATGTCGGACAAAAAAAGTCTGAAAAAAATATCTGAAAAATGTCGGATAAAAGAAGTCTGAAAAAACTGTCCAAAAAAAAGATCTGAAAAAAGGATCTGAAAAATATCGGACAAAAACTGTCCGAAAAAAATATCTGAAAATGTCTGAAAAAAATGTCGGACAAAAAAAGTCTGAAAAAAATATCTGAAAAATGTCGGATAAAAGAAGTCTGAAAAAACTGTCCAAAAAAAAGATCTGAAAAAAGGATCTGAAAAATATCGGACAAAAACTGTCCGAAAAAAATATCTGAAAATGTCTGAAAAAAATGTCGGACAAAAAAAGTCTGAAAAAAATATCTGAAAAATGTCGGATAAAAGAAGTCTGAAAAAACTGTCTGAAAAAAAAGATCTGAAAAATGTCGGACAAAAAAAGTCTGAAAAATGTCGGACAAAAAAAGTCTGAAAAATGTCGGACAAAAGAAGTCTGAAAAAAAAAGATCTGAAAAATGTCGGAATAAAAAAGATCTGAAAAATGTCGGACAAAAAAAGTCTGAAAAATGTCGAACAAAAGAAGTCTGACCAAAAAGATCTGAAAATTGTCGGACAAAAAAAGTCTGAAAAAAAAGATCAGAAAAATGTCGGACAAAAAAAGTCTGAAAAAACTGTCCTAAAAAAAAGATCTGAAAATGTCTGAAAAAAAAGTCTGAAAAATGTCGGACAAAAAAAGTCTGAAAAAAAATATCTGAAAATGTCGGACAAAAGAAGTCTGAAAAAACTGTCCGAAAAAAAAGATCTGAAATTGTCTGAAAAAAAAGTCTGAAAAAAAAGATCTGATGAATGTCGGACAAAAAAAGTCTGAAAAATGTCGGACAAAAAAGTCTGAAAAATGTCGGACAAAAGAAGTCTGAACAAAAAGATCTGAAAATTGTCGGACAAAAAAAGTCTGAAAAAAAAGATATGAAAATGTCGGACCAAAAAAGTCTGGAAAGAATCTCTGAAAAATGTCGGACAAAAGAAGTCTGAAAAAACTATCCTAAAAAAAAGATCTGAAAATGTCTGAAAAAAAAGTCTGAAAAAAATATCTGAAAAATGTCGTACAAAAAAAGTCTGAAAAAAAATATCTGAAAATGTCGGACAAAAGAAGTCTGAAAAAAAGATCTGAAATTGTCTGAAAAAAAAGATCTGAAAATGTCTGAAACAAAAGTCTGAAAAAAAGATTTGAAAAATGTCGGACAAAAAAAGATCTGAAAATGTCGGACAAAAAAAGTCTGAAAAAAAAGATCTGAAAAATGTCGGACAAAAGAAGTCTGAAAAATGTCGGACAAAAAAAGTCTGAAAAAACTGTCCGAAAAAAAAGATCTAAAAATGTCTGAAAAAAATATCTGAAAAATGTCGGATAAAAGAAGTCTGAAAAAACTGTCCAAAAAAAAGATCTGAAAAAAGGATCTGAAAAATATCGGACAAAAACTGTCCGAAAAAAATATCTGAAAATGTCTGAAAAAAATGTCGGACAAAAGAAGTCTGAAAAAACTGTCTGAAAAAAAAGATCTGAAAAATGTCGGACAAAAAAAGTCTGAAAAATGTCGGACAAAAAAAGTCTGAAAAAAAAGATCTGAAAATTGTCGGACAAAAAAATCTGAAAAAAAAGATCTGAAAAATGTCGGACAAAAAAAGTCTGAAAAATGTCGGACTAAAGAAGTCTGAAAAAAAAGATCTGAAAATTGTCGGACAAAAAAAGTCTGAAAAATGTCGGACAAAAAAAGTCTGAAAAAAAAGATCTGAAAAATGTCGGACAAAAAAAGTCTGAAAAAAAAGATCTGAAAAATGTCGGACAAAAAAAGTCTGAAAAATGTCGGACAAAAAAAGTCTGAAAAATGTCGGACAAAATAATCTGAAAAAAAAGATCTGAAAAATGCCGGACAAAAAAAGTCTGAAAAATGTCGGACAAAAGAAGTCTGAAAAATGTCGGACAAAAGAAGTCTGAAAAAAAAGATCTGAAAAATGTCGGACAAAAAAAGTCTGAAAAAAAACATATGAAAATGTCGGACCAAAAAAGTCTGGAAAGAATCTCTGAAAAATGTCGGACAAAAGAAGTCTGAAAAAACTGTCCGAAAAAAAAGATCTGAAAATGTCTGAAACAAAATCTGAAAAAAAAGATCTGAAAAAAAGATCTTAAAAATGTCGGACAAAAAAATCTGAAAAAAAAGATCTGAAAAATGTCAGAGAAAAAAAGTCTGTAAAAAAAGATCTGAAAAATATCGGACAAAAAAAGTCTGAAAAAAAAGATCTGAAAAATGTCGGACAAAAGAAGTCTGAAAAATGTCGGACAAAAAACGTCTGAAAAATGTCGGACAAAAAAAGTCTGAAAAAAAAGATCTGAAAAATGTCGGACAAAAAAAGTCTGAAAAATGTCGGACAAAAAAAGTCTGAAAAATGTCGGACAAAAAAAGTCTGAAAAATGTCGGACAAAAAACGTCTGAAAAATGTCGGACAAAAAAAGTCTGAAAAAAAAGATCTGAAAAATGTCGGACAAAAAAAGTCTGAAAAATGTCGGACAAAAAAAGTCTGAAAAATGTCGGACAAAAAAAGTCTGAAAAATGTCGGACAAAAAAAGTCTGAAAAATGTCGGACAAAAAAAGTCTGAAAAATGTCGGACAAAAAAAGTCTGAAAAATGTCGGACAAAAAAAGTCTGAAAAATGTCGGACAAAAAAAGTCTGAAAAAAAGTCTGAAAAAAAAGATCTGAAAATTGTCGGACAAAAAAAGTCTGGAAAGAATCTTTGAAAAGAAGTCTGAAAAATGTCGGACAAAAGAAGTTTGAAAAAAAATATGAAAATGTCTGAAAAAAAGATCTGAAAAATGTCGGACAAAAAAAGTCTGAAAAAAATATCTGAAAAATGTCGGATAAAAGAAGTCTGAAAAAACTGTCCAAAAAAAAGATCTGAAAAAAGGATCTGAAAAATATCGGACAAAAACTGTCCAAAAAAAATATCTGAAAATGTCTGAAAAAAATGTCGGACAAAAAAAGTCTGAAAAAAATATCTGAAAAATGTCGGATAAAAGAAGTCTGAAAAAACTGTCCAAAAAAAAGATCTGAAAAAAGGATCTGAAAAATATCGGACAAAAACTGTCCGAAAAAAATATCTGAAAATGTCTGAAAAAAATGTCGGACAAAAAAAGTCTGAAAAAAATATCTGAAAAATGTCGGATAAAAGAAGTCTGAAAAAACTGTCTGAAAAAAAAGATCTGAAAAATGTCGGACAAAAAAAGTCTGAAAAATGTCGGACAAAAAAAGTCTGAAAAATGTCGGACAAAAAAAGTCTGAAAAAAAAGATCTGAAAATTGTCGGACAAAAAAATCTGAAAAAAAAGATCTGAAAAATGTCGGACAAAAAAAGTCTGAAAAATGTCGGACAAAAGAAGTCTGAAAAAAAAAGATCTGAAAAATGTCGGAATAAAAAAGATCTGAAAAATGTCGGACAAAAAAAGTCTGAAAAATGTCGAACAAAAGAAGTCTGACCAAAAAGATCTGAAAATTGTCGGACAAAAAAAGTCTGGAAAGAATCTCAGAAAAATGTCGGACAAAAAAAGTCTGAAAAAAAAGATCAGAAAAATGTCGGACAAAAAAAGTCTGAAAAATGTCGGACAAAAAAGTCTGAAAAATGTCGGAAAAAAGAAGTCTGAACAAAAAGATCTGAAAATTGTCGGACAAAAAAAGTCTGAAAAAAAAGATATGAAAATGTCGGACCAAAAAAGTCTGGAAAGAATCTCTGAAAAATGTCGGACAAAAGAAGTCTGAAAAAACTGTCCTAAAAAAAAGATCTGAAAATGTCTGAAAAAAAAGTCTGAAAAATGTCGGACAAAAAAAGTCTGAAAAAAAATATCTGAAAATGTCGGACAAAAGAAGTCTGAAAAAACTGTCCGAAAAAAAAGATCTGAAATTGTCTGAAAAAAAAGTCTGAAAAAAAAGATCTGAAGAATGTCGGACAAAAAAAGTCTGAAAAATGTCGGACAAAAAAGTCTGAAAAATGTCGGACAAAAGAAGTCTGAACAAAAAGATCTGAAAATTGTCGGACAAAAAAAGTCTGAAAAAAAAGATATGAAAATGTCGGACCAAAAAAGTCTGGAAAGAATCTCTGAAAAATGTCGGACAAAAGAAGTCTGAAAAAACTATCCTAAAAAAAAAATCTGAAAATGTCTGAAAAAAAAGTCTGAAAAAAATATCTGAAAAATGTCGTACAAAAAAAGTCTGAAAAAAAAGATCTGAAAATGTCTGAAACAAAAGTCTGAAAAAAAGATTTGAAAAATGTCGGACAAAAAAAGATCTGAAAATGTCGGACAAAAAAAGTCTGAAAAAAAAGATCTGAAATTGTCGGACAAAAAAAGTCTGAAAAATGTCGGACAAAAAAAGTCTGAAAAAAAAGATCTGAAAATTGTCGGACCAAAAAAGTCTGAAAAATGTCGGACAAAAGAAGTCTGAACAAAAAGATCTGAAAAATGTCGGACAAAAGAAGTCTGAAAAAAAAGATCTGAAAAATGTCGGACAAAAAAAGTCTGAAAAATGTCGGACAAAAGAAGTCTGAACAAAAAGATCTGAAAATTGTCGGACAAAAAAAGTCTGAAAGAAAAGATATGAAAATGTCGGACCAAAAAAGTCTGGAAAGAATCTCTGAAAAATGTCGGACAAAAGAAGTCTGAAAAAACTGTCCGAAAAAAAAGATCTGAAAATGTCTGAAAAAAAAGTCTGAAAAATGTCGGACAAAAGAAGTCTGAAAAAAAAGGTCTGAAAAATGTCGGACAAAAAAAGTCTGAAAAAAAAGATCTGAAAAATGTCGGACAAAAAAAGTCTGAAAAATGTCGGACAAAAAAAGTCTGAAAAATATCGGACAAAAAAAGTCTGAAAAATGTCGGACAAAAGAAGTCTGAAAAAAAAGATCTGAAAAATGTCGGACAAAAAATCTGAAAAAAAAGATCTGAAAAATGTCGGACAAAAAAAGTCTGAAAAATGTCGGACAAAAGAAGTCTAAAAAATGTCGGACAAAAGAAGTCTAAAAAATGTCGGACAAAAGAAGTCCGAAAAAAAAGATCTGAAAATATCTGAAAAAAAAGATCTGAAAAATGTCGGACAAAAAAAGTCTGAAAAAAAAGATCTGAAAATTGTCGGACAAAAAAAGTCTGAAAAATGTCGGACAAAAAAAGTCTGAAAAAAAAGATCTGAAAAATGTCAGACAAAAAAAGTCTGAAAAAAAAGATCTGAAAAATGTCGGACAAAAAAAGTCTGAAAAATGTCGGACAAAAAAAGTCTGAAAAATGTCGGACAAAAAAAGTCTGAAAAATGTCGGACAAAAGAAGTCTGAAGAAAAAGATCTGAAAAATGTCGGACAAAAGAAGTCTGAAAAAACTGTCCGAAAAAAAAGATCTGAAAATGTCTGAAAAAAATATCTGAAAAATGTCGGACAAAAAAAGTCTGAAAAAAAAGATATGAAAATGTCGGACCAAAAAAGTCTGGAAAGAATCTCTGAAAAATGTCGGACAAAAAAAGTCTGAAAAAAAAGATATGAAAATGTCGGACCAAAAAAGTCTGGAAAGAATCTCTGAAAAATGTCGGACAAAAGAAGTCTGAAAAAACTGTCCGAAAAAAAATATCTGAAAATGTCTGAAAAAAATATCTGAAAAATGTCGGATAAAAGAAGTCTGAAAAAACTGTCCAAAAAAAAGATCTGAAAAAAGGATCTGAAAAATATCGGACAAAAACTGTCCGAAAAAAATATCTGAAAATGTCTGAAAAAAATGTCGGACAAAAAAAGTCGGAAAAAAATATCTGAAAAATGTCGGATAAAAGAAGTCTGAAAAAACTGTCTGAAAAAAAAGATCTGTAAAATGTCGGACAAAAAAAGTCTGAAAAATGTCGGACAAAAGAAGTCTGAAAAAACTGTCCGAAAAAAAAGATCTGAAAAAGTCTGAAAAATGTCGGACAAAAAAAGTCTGAAAAATGTCGGACAAAAAAAGTCTGAAAAAAAAGATCTGAAAAATGTCAGACAAAAAAAGTCTGAAAAATGTCGGACAAAAAAATCTGAAAAAAAAGATCTGAAAAATGCCGGACAAAAAACGTCTGAAAAATGTCGGACAAAAGAAGTCTGAAAAATGTCGGACAAAAGAAGTCTGAAAAAAAAGATCTGAAAATTGTCGGACAAAAAAATCTGAAAAAAAAGATCTGAAAAATGTTGGACAAAAGAAGTCTGAAAAAACTGTCCGAAAAAAAAGATCTGAAAATGTCTGAAAAAAAAGATCTGAAAAATGTCGGACAAAAAAAGTCTGAAAAAAAAGATCTGAAAAAAAGTCTGGAAACAAAGCCTGAAAAAAAGTCTGAAAAATGTCGGACAAAAGAAGTCTGAAAAAAAAGATATGAAAATGTCGGACCAAAAAAGTCTGGAAAGAATCTCTGAAAAATGTCGGACAAAAGAAGTCTGAAAAAAACTGTCCGAAAAAAAAGATCTGAAAATATCTGAAAAAAAATCTGAAAAAAAAGATCTGAAAAAAAGATCTGAAAAATGTCAGAGAAAAAAAGTCTGTAAAAAAAGATCTGAAAAATATCGGACAAAAAAAGTCTGAAAAAAAAGATCTGAAAAATGTCGGACAAAAGAAGTCTGAAAAATGTCGGACAAAAAAAGTCTGAAAAATATCGGACAAAAAAAGTCTGAAAAAAAAGATCTGAAAATTGTCGGACAAAAAAATCTGAAAAAAAAGATCTGAAAAATGTCGGACAAAAAAAGTCTGAAAAATGTCGGACTAAAGAAGTCTGAAAAAAAAGATCTGAAAATTGTCGGACAAAAAAAGTCTGAAAAATGTCGGACAAAAAAAGTCTGAAAAAAAAGATATGAAAATGTCGGACCAAAAAAGTCTGGAAAGAATCTCTGAAAAATGTCGGACAAAAGAAGTCTGAAAAAACTGTCCAAAAAAAAGATCTGAAAAAAGGATCTGAAAAATATCGGACAAAAACTGTCCGAAAAAAATATTTGAAAATGTCTGAAAAAAATGTCGGACAAAAAAAGTCGGAAAAAAATATCTGAAAAATGTCGGATAAAAGAAGTCTGAAAAAACTGTCTGAAAAAAAAGATCTGTAAAATGTCGGACAAAAAAAATCTGAAAAATGTCGGACAAAAGAAGTCTGAAAAAACTGTCCGAAAAAAAAGATCTGAAAAAGTCTGAAAAATGTCGGACAAAAAAAGTCTGAAAAATGTCGGACAAAAAAAGTCTGAAAAAAAAGATCTGAAAAATGTCAGACAAAAAAAGTCTGAAAAATGTCGGACAAAAGAAGTCTGAAAAAAAAGATCTGAAAAATGTCGGACAAAAAAATCTAAAAAAAAAGATCTGAAAAATGCCGGACAAAAAAAGTCTGAAAAATGTCGGACAAAAGAAGTCTGAAAAAAAAGATCTGAAAATTGTCGGACAAAAAAATCTGAAAAAAAAGATCTGAAAAATGTTGGACAAAAGAAGTCTGAAAAAACTGTCCGAAAAAAAAGATCTGAAAATGTCTGAAAAAAAAGATCTGAAAAATGTCGGACAAAAAAAGTCTGAAAAAAAAGATCTGAAAAAAAGTCTGGAAACAAAGCCCGAAAAAAAGTCTGAAAAATGTCGGACAAAAGAAGTCTGAAAAAAAAGATATGAAAATGTCGGACCAAAAAAGTCTGGAAAGAATCTCTGAAAAATGTCGGACAAAAGAAGTCTGAATAAACTGTCCGAAAAAAAAGATCTGAAAAAGTCTGAAAAATGTCGGACAAAAAAAGTCTGAAAAATGTCGGATAAAAAAAGTCTGAAAAATGCCGGACAAAAGAAGTCTGAAAAAAAAGATCTGAAAATTGTCAGAGAAAAAAAGTCTGTAAAAAAAGTCTGGAAACAAAGGCCGAAAAAAAGTCTGAAAAATGTCGGACAAAAGAAGTCTGAAAAAAAAGATCTGAAAATTGTCGGACCAAAAAAGTCTGGAAAGAATCTCTGAAAAATGTCGGACAAAAAAAGTCTGAAAAAAAAGATCTGAAAAATGTCAGAGAAAAAAAGTCTGTAAAAAAAGATCTGAAAAATGTCGGACAAAAAAAGTCTGAAAAATGTCGGACAAAAAAAGTCTGAAAAAAAAGATATGAAAATGTCGGACCAAAAAAGTCTGGAAAGAATCTCTGAAAAATGTCGGACAAAAAAAGTCTGAAAAAAAAGATATGAAAATGTCGGACCAAAAAAGTCTGGAAAGAATCTCTGAAAAATGTCGGACAAAAGAAGTCTGAAAAAACTGTCCGAAAAAAAAGATCTGAAAATGTCTGAAAAAAATATCTGAAAAATGTCGGATAAAAGAAGTCTGAAAAAACTGTCCAAAAAAAAGATCTGAAAAAAGGATCTGAAAAATATCGGACAAAAACTGTACGAAAAAAATATCTGAAAATGTCTGAAAAAAATGTCGGACAAAAAAAGTCGGAAAAAAATATCTGAAAAATGTCGGATAAAAGAAGTCTGAAAAAACTGTCTGAAAAAAAAGATCTGTAAAATGTCGGACAAAAAAAGTCTGAAAAATGTCGGACAAAAGAAGTCTGAAAAAACTGTCCGAAAAAAAAAATCTGAAAATGTCTGAAAAAAATATCTGAAAAATGTCGGATAAAAGAAGTCTGAAAAAACTGTCCAAAAAAAAGATCTGAAAAAAGGATCTGAAAAATATCGGACAAAAACTGTCCGAAAAAAATATCTGAAAATGTCTGAAAAAAATGTCGGACAAAAAAAGTCTGAAAAAAATATATGAAAAATGTCGGATAAAAGAAGTCTGAAAAAACTGTCTGAAAAAAAAGATCTGAAAAATGTCGGACAAAAAAAGTCTGAAAAAAAAGATCTGAAAAATGTCGGACAAAAAAAGTCTGAAAAATGTCGGACAAAAAAAGTCTGAAAAATGTCGGACAAAAAAAGTCTGAAAAATGTCGGACAAAAGAAGTCTGAAGAAAAAGATCTGAAAAATGTCGGACAAAAGAAGTCTGAAAAAACTGTCCGAAAAAAAAGATCTGAAAATGTCTGAAAAAAATATCTGAAAAATGTCGGACAAAAAAATCTGAAAAAAAAGATCTGAAAATTGTCGGACAAAAAAATCTGAAAAAAAAGATCTGAAAAATGTCGGACAAAAAAAGTCTGAAAAATGTCGGACTAAAGAAGTCTGAAAAAGAAGATCTGAAAATTGTCGGACAAAAAAAGTCTGAAAAATGTCGGACAAAAAAAGTCTGAAAAATGTCGGACAAAAAAAGTCTGAAAAAAAAGATCTGAAAATTGTCGGACAAAAAAAGTCTGAAAAATGTCGGACAAAAGAAGTCTGAAAAAAAAGATCTGAAAAATGTCGGACAAAAAAAGTCTGAAAAATGTCGGACAAAAAAAGTCTGAAAAAAAAGATCTGAAAAATGTCGGACAAAAAAAGTCTGAGAAATGTCGGACAAAAGAAGTCTGAAAAATGTCGGACAAAAAAGTCTGAAAAATGTCGGACAAAAGAAGTCTGAACATAAAGATCTGAAAATTGTCGGACAAAAAAAGTCTGGAAAGAATCTCTGAAAAATGTCGGACAAAAAAAGTCTGAACAAAAAGATCTGAAAAATGTCGGACAAAAGAAGTCTGAAAAAAAAGATCTGAAAAATGTCGGACAAAAAAAGTCTGAAAAATGTCGGACAAAAGAAGTCTGAACAAAAAGATCTGAAAATTGTCGGACAAAAAAAGTCTGAAAGAAAAGATATGAAAATGTCGGCCCAAAAAAGTCTGGAAAGAATCTCTGAAAATGTCTGAAAAAAAAGTCTGAAAAATGTCGGACAAAAAAAGTCTGGAAAATGTCGGACAAAAGAAGTCTGAAAAATGTCGGACAAAAAAGTCTGAAAAATGTCGGACAAAAAAAGTCTGGAAAGAATCTCTGAAAAATGTCGGACAAAAAAAGTCTGAAAAAAAAGATATGAAAATGTCGGACCAAAAAAGTCTGGAAAGAATCTCTGAAAAATGTCGGACAAAAAAAGTCTGAAAAAAAAGATATGAAAATGTCGGACCAAAAAAGTCTGGAAAGAATCTCTGAAAAATGTCGGACAAAAGAAGTCTGAAAAAACTGTCCGAAAAAAAATATCTGAAAATGTCTGAAAAAAATATCTGAAAAATGTCGGATAAAAGAAGTCTGAAAAAACTGTCCAAAAAAAAGATCTGAAAAAAGGATCTGAAAAATATCGGACAAAAACTGTACGAAAAAAATATCTGAAAATGTCTGAAAAAAATGTCGGACAAAAAAAGTCGGAAAAAAATATCTGAAAAATGTCGGATAAAAGAAGTCTGAAAAAACTGTCTGAAAAAAAAGATCTGTAAAATGTCGGACAAAAAAAGTCTGAAAAATGTCGGACAAAAGAAGTCTGAAAAAACTGTCCGAAAAAAAAAATCTGAAAATGTCTGAAAAAAATATCTGAAAAATGTCGGATAAAAGAAGTCTGAAAAAACTGTCCAAAAAAAAGATCTGAAAAAAGGATCTGAAAAATATCGGACAAAAACTGTCCGAAAAAAATATCTGAAAATGTCTGAAAAAAATGTCGGACAAAAAAAGTCTGAAAAAAATATATGAAAAATGTCGGATAAAAGAAGTCTGAAAAAACTGTCTGAAAAAAAAGATCTGAAAAATGTCGGACAAAAAAAGTCTGAAAAAAAAGATCTGAAAAATGTCGGACAAAAAAAGTCTGAAAAATGTCGGACAAAAAAAGTCTGAAAAATGTCGGACAAAAAAAGTCTGAAAAATGTCGGACAAAAGAAGTCTGAAGAAAAAGATCTGAAAAATGTCGGACAAAAGAAGTCTGAAAAAACTGTCCGAAAAAAAAGATCTGAAAATGTCTGAAAAAAATATCTGAAAAATGTCGGACAAAAAAATCTGAAAAAAAAGATCTGAAAATTGTCGGACAAAAAAATCTGAAAAAAAAGATCTGAAAAATGTCGGACAAAAAAAGTCTGAAAAATGTCGGACTAAAGAAGTCTGAAAAAGAAGATCTGAAAATTGTCGGACAAAAAAAGTCTGAAAAATGTCGGACAAAAAAAGTCTGAAAAATGTCGGACAAAAAAAGTCTGAAAAAAAAGATCTGAAAATTGTCGGACAAAAAAAGTCTGAAAAATGTCGGACAAAAGAAGTCTGAAAAAAAAGATCTGAAAAATGTCGGACAAAAAAAGTCTGAAAAATGTCGGACAAAAAAAGTCTGAAAAAAAAGATCTGAAAAATGTCGGACAAAAAAAGTCTGAGAAATGTCGGACAAAAGAAGTCTGAAAAATGTCGGACAAAAAAGTCTGAAAAATGTCGGACAAAAGAAGTCTGAACATAAAGATCTGAAAATTGTCGGACAAAAAAAGTCTGGAAAGAATCTCTGAAAAATGTCGGACAAAAAAAGTCTGAACAAAAAGATCTGAAAAATGTCGGACAAAAGAAGTCTGAAAAAAAAGATCTGAAAAATGTCGGACAAAAAAAGTCTGAAAAATGTCGGACAAAAGAAGTCTGAACAAAAAGATCTGAAAATTGTCGGACAAAAAAAGTCTGAAAGAAAAGATATGAAAATGTCGGCCCAAAAAAGTCTGGAAAGAATCTCTGAAAATGTCTGAAAAAAAAGTCTGAAAAATGTCGGACAAAAAAAGTCTGGAAAATGTCGGACAAAAGAAGTCTGAAAAATGTCGGACAAAAAAGTCTGAAAAATGTCGGACAAAAAAAGTCTGGAAAGAATCTCTGAAAAATGTCGGACAAAAAAAGTCTGAAAAAAAAGATATGAAAATGTCGGACCAAAAAAGTCTGGAAAGAATCTCTGAAAAATGTCGGACAAAAAAAGTCTGTAAAAAAAGATATGAAAATGTCGGACCAAAAAAGTCTGGAAAGAATCTCTGAAAAATGTCGGACAAAAGAAGTCTGAAAAAACTGTCCGAAAAAAAATATCTGAAAATGTCTGAAAAAAATATCTGAAAAATGTCGGATAAAAGAAGTCTGAAAAAACTGTCCAAAAAAAAGATCTGAAAAAAGGATCTGAAAAATATCGGACAAAAACTGTCCGAAAAAAATATCTGAAAATGTCTGAAAAAAATGTCGGACAAAAAAAGTCGGAAAAAAATATCTGAAAAATGTCGGATAAAAGAAGTCTGAAAAAACTGTCTGAAAAAAAAGATCTGTAAAATGTCGGACAAAAAAAGTCTGAAAAATGTCGGACAAAAGAAGTCTGAAAAAACTGTCCGAAAAAAAAGATCTGAAAAAGTCTGAAAAATGTCGGACAAAAAAAGTCTGAAAAATGTCGGACAAAAAAAGTCTGAAAAAAAAGATCTGAAAAATGTCAGACAAAAAAAGTCTGAAAAATGTCGGACAAAAAAATCTGAAAAAAAAGATCTGAAAAATGCCGGACAAAAAACGTCTGAAAAATGTCGGACAAAAGAAGTCTGAAAAATGTCGGACAAAAGAAGTCTGAAAAAAAAGATCTGAAAATTGTCGGACAAAAAAATCTGAAAAAAAAGATCTGAAAAATGTTGGACAAAAGAAGTCTGAAAAAACTGTCCGAAAAAAAAGATCTGAAAATGTCTGAAAAAAAAGATCTGAAAAATGTCGGACAAAAAAAGTCTGAAAAAAAAGATCTGAAAAAAAGTCTGGAAACAAAGCCTGAAAAAAAGTCTGAAAAATGTCGGACAAAAGAAGTCTGAAAAAAAAGATATGAAAATGTCGGACCAAAAAAGTCTGGAAAGAATCTCTGAAAAATGTCGGACAAAAGAAGTCTGAAAAAAACTGTCCGAAAAAAAAGATCTGAAAATATCTGAAAAAAAATCTGAAAAAAAAGATCTGAAAAAAAGATCTGAAAAATGTCAGAGAAAAAAAGTCTGTAAAAAAAGATCTGAAAAATATCGGACAAAAAAAGTCTGAAAAAAAAGATCTGAAAAATGTCGGACAAAAGAAGTCTGAAAAAAAAGATCTGAAAAATGTCGGAAAAAAAAAGTCTGAAAAATGTCGGACAAAAAACGTCTGAAAAATGTCGGACAAAAAAAGTCTGAAAAATATCGGACAAAAAAAGTCTGAAAAAAAAGATCTGAAAATTGTCGGACAAAAAAATCTGAAAAAAAAGATCTGAAAAATGTCGGACAAAAAAAGTCTGAAAAATGTCGGACTAAAGAAGTCTGAAAAAAAAGATCTGAAAATTGTCGGACAAAAAAAGTCTGAAAAATGTCGGACAAAAAAAGTCTGAAAAAAAAGATATGAAAATGTCGGACCAAAAAAGTCTGGAAAGAATCTCTGAAAAATGTCGGACAAAAGAAGTCTGAAAAAACTGTCCAAAAAAAAGATCTGAAAAAAGGATCTGAAAAATATCGGACAAAAACTGTCCGAAAAAAATATCTGAAAATGTCTGAAAAAAATGTCGGACAAAAAAAGTCGGAAAAAAATATCTGAAAAATGTCGGATAAAAGAAGTCTGAAAAAACTGTCTGAAAAAAAAGATCTGTAAAATGTCGGACAAAAAAAATCTGAAAAATGTCGGACAAAAGAAGTCTGAAAAAACTGTCCGAAAAAAAAGATCTGAAAAAGTCTGAAAAATGTCGGACAAAAAAAGTCTGAAAAATGTCGGACAAAAAAAGTCTGAAAAAAAAGATCTGAAAAATGTCAGACAAAAAAAGTCTGAAAAATGTCGGACAAAAGAAGTCTGAAAAAAAAGATCTGAAAAATGTCGGACAAAAAAATCTAAAAAAAAAGATCTGAAAAATGCCGGACAAAAAAAGTCTGAAAAATGTCGGACAAAAGAAGTCTGAAAAAAAAGATCTGAAAATTGTCGGACAAAAAAATCTGAAAAAAAAGATCTGAAAAATGTTGGACAAAAGAAGTCTGAAAAAACTGTCCGAAAAAAAAGATCTGAAAATGTCTGAAAAAAAAGATCTGAAAAATGTCGGACAAAAAAAGTCTGAAAAAAAAGATCTGAAAAAAAGTCTGGAAACAAAGCCCGAAAAAAAGTCTGAAAAATGTCGGACAAAAGAAGTCTGAAAAAAAAGATATGAAAATGTCGGACCAAAAAAGTCTGGAAAGAATCTCTGAAAAATGTCGGACAAAAGAAGTCTGAAAAAACTGTCCGAAAAAAAAGATCTGAAAAAGTCTGAAAAATGTCGGACAAAAAAAGTCTGAAAAATGTCGGATAAAAAAAGTCTGAAAAATGCCGGACAAAAGAAGTCTGAAAAAAAAGATCTGAAAATTGTCAGAGAAAAAAAGTCTGTAAAAAAAGTCTGGAAACAAAGGCCGAAAAAAAGTCTGAAAAATGTCGGACAAAAGAAGTCTGAAAAAAAAGATCTGAAAATTGTCGGACCAAAAAAGTCTGGAAAGAATCTCTGAAAAATGTCGGACAAAAAAAGTCTGAAAAAAAAGATCTGAAAAATGTCAGAGAAAAAAAGTCTGTAAAAAAAGATCTGAAAAATGTCGGACAAAAAAAGTCTGAAAAATGTCGGACAAAAAAAGTCTGAAAAAAAAGATATGAAAATGTCGGACCAAAAAAGTCTGGAAAGAATCTCTGAAAAATGTCGGACAAAAAAAGTCTGAAAAAAAAGATATGAAAATGTCGGACCAAAAAAGTCTGGAAAGAATCTCTGAAAAATGTCGGACAAAAGAAGTCTGAAAAAACTGTCCGAAAAAAAAGATCTGAAAATGTCTGAAAAAAATATCTGAAAAATGTCGGATAAAAGAAGTCTGAAAAAACTGTCCAAAAAAAAGATCTGAAAAAAGGATCTGAAAAATATCGGACAAAAACTGTACGAAAAAAATATCTGAAAATGTCTGAAAAAAATGTCGGACAAAAAAAGTCGGAAAAAAATATCTGAAAAATGTCGGATAAAAGAAGTCTGAAAAAACTGTCTGAAAAAAAAGATCTGTAAAATGTCGGACAAAAAAAGTCTGAAAAATGTCGGACAAAAGAAGTCTGAAAAAACTGTCCGAAAAAAAAAATCTGAAAATGTCTGAAAAAAATATCTGAAAAATGTCGGATAAAAGAAGTCTGAAAAAACTGTCCAAAAAAAAGATCTGAAAAAAGGATCTGAAAAATATCGGACAAAAACTGTCCGAAAAAAATATCTGAAAATGTCTGAAAAAAATGTCGGACAAAAAAAGTCTGAAAAAAATATATGAAAAATGTCGGATAAAAGAAGTCTGAAAAAACTGTCTGAAAAAAAAGATCTGAAAAATGTCGGACAAAAAAAGTCTGAAAAAAAAGATCTGAAAAATGTCGGACAAAAAAAGTCTGAAAAATGTCGGACAAAAAAAGTCTGAAAAATGTCGGACAAAAAAAGTCTGAAAAATGTCGGACAAAAGAAGTCTGAAGAAAAAGATCTGAAAAATGTCGGACAAAAGAAGTCTGAAAAAACTGTCCGAAAAAAAAGATCTGAAAATGTCTGAAAAAAATATCTGAAAAATGTCGGACAAAAAAATCTGAAAAAAAAGATCTGAAAATTGTCGGACAAAAAAATCTGAAAAAAAAGATCTGAAAAATGTCGGACAAAAAAAGTCTGAAAAATGTCGGACTAAAGAAGTCTGAAAAAGAAGATCTGAAAATTGTCGGACAAAAAAAGTCTGAAAAATGTCGGACAAAAAAAGTCTGAAAAATGTCGGACAAAAAAAGTCTGAAAAAAAAGATCTGAAAATTGTCGGACAAAAAAAGTCTGAAAAATGTCGGACAAAAGAAGTCTGAAAAAAAAGATCTGAAAAATGTCGGACAAAAAAAGTCTGAAAAATGTCGGACAAAAAAAGTCTGAAAAAAAAGATCTGAAAAATGTCGGACAAAAAAAGTCTGAGAAATGTCGGACAAAAGAAGTCTGAAAAATGTCGGACAAAAAAGTCTGAAAAATGTCGGACAAAAGAAGTCTGAACATAAAGATCTGAAAATTGTCGGACAAAAAAAGTCTGGAAAGAATCTCTGAAAAATGTCGGACAAAAAAAGTCTGAACAAAAAGATCTGAAAAATGTCGGACAAAAGAAGTCTGAAAAAAAAGATCTGAAAAATGTCGGACAAAAAAAGTCTGAAAAATGTCGGACAAAAGAAGTCTGAACAAAAAGATCTGAAAATTGTCGGACAAAAAAAGTCTGAAAGAAAAGATATGAAAATGTCGGCCCAAAAAAGTCTGGAAAGAATCTCTGAAAATGTCTGAAAAAAAAGTCTGAAAAATGTCGGACAAAAAAAGTCTGGAAAATGTCGGACAAAAGAAGTCTGAAAAATGTCGGACAAAAAAGTCTGAAAAATGTCGGACAAAAAAAGTCTGGAAAGAATCTCTGAAAAATGTCGGACAAAAAAAGTCTGAAAAAAAAGATCTGAAAAATGTCGGACAAAAAAAGTCTGAGAAATGTCGGACAAAAGAAGTCTGAAAAATGTCGGACAAAAAAGTCTGAAAAATGTCGGACAAAAGAAGTCTGAACATAAAGATCTGAAAATTGTCGGACAAAAAAAGTCTGGAAAGAATCTCTGAAAAATGTCGGACAAAAAAAGTCTGAAAAAAAAGATCTGAAAAATGTCGGACAAAAAAAGTCTGAAAAATGTCGGACAAAAGAAGTCTGAAAAAAAAGATCTGAAAAATGTCGGACAAAAAAAGTCTGAAAAATGTCGGACAAAAAAAGTCTGAAAAAAAAGATCTGAAAATTGTCGGACAAAAAAAGTCTGGAAAGAATCTCTGAAAAATGTCGGACAAAAAAAGTCTGAAAAAAAAGATCAGAAAAATGTCGGACAAAAGAAGTCTGAAAAATGTCGGACAAAAGAAGTCTGAACAAAAAGATCTGAAAAATGTCGGACAAATAAAGTCTGAAAAATGTCGGACAAAAGAAGTCTGAACAAAAAGATCTGAAAATTGTCGGACAAAAAAAGTCTGAAAGAAAAGATATGAAAATGTCGGCCCAAAAAAGTCTGGAAAGAATCTCTGAAAAATGTCGGACAAAAGAAGTCTGAAAAAACTGTCCGAAAAAAAAGATCTGAAAATGTCTGAAAAAAAAGTCTGAAAAATGTCGGACAAAAAAAGTCTGGAAAATGTCGGACAAAAGAAGTCTGAAAAATGTCGGACAAAAAAGTCTGAAAAATGTCGGACAAAAAAAGTCTGGAAAGAATCTCTGAAAAATGTCGGACAAAAAAAGTCTGAAAAAAAAGATCTGAAAAATGTCGGACAAAAAAAGTCTGAGAAATGTCGGACAAAAGAAGTCTGAAAAATGTCGGACAAAAAAGTCTGAAAAATGTCGGACAAAAGAAGTCTGAACATAAAGATCTGAAAATTGTCGGACAAAAAAAGTCTGGAAAGAATCTCTGAAAAATGTCGGACAAAAAAAGTCTGAAAAAAAAGATCTGAAAAATGTCGGACAAAAAAAGTCTGAAAAATGTCGGACAAAAGAAGTCTGAAAAAAAAGATCTGAAAAATGTCGGACAAAAAAAGTCTGAAAAATGTCGGACAAAAAAAGTCTGAAAAAAAAGATCTGAAAATTGTCGGACAAAAAAAGTCTGGAAAGAATCTCTGAAAAATGTCGGACAAAAATAGTCTGAAAAAAAAGATCAGAAAAATGTCGGACAAAAAAAGTCTGAAAAATGTCGGACAAAAAAAGTCTGAAAAAAAAGATCAGAAAAATGTCGGACAAAAGAAGTCTGAAAAATGTCGGACAAAAGAAGTCTGAACAAAAAGATCTGAAAAATGTCGGACAAAAAAAGTCTGAAAAATGTCGGACAAAAGAAGTCTGAACAAAAAGATCTGAAAATTGTCGGACAAAAAAAGTCTGAAAGAAAAGATATAAAAATGTCGGCCCAAAAAAGTCTGGAAAGAATCTCTGAAAAATGTCGGACAAAAGAAGTCTGAAAAAACTGTCCGAAAAAAAAGATCTGAAAATGTCTGAAAAAAAAGTCTGAAAAATGTCGGACAAAAAAAGTCTGGAAAATGTCGGACAAAAGAAGTCTGAAAAATGTCGGACAAAAAAGTCTGAAAAATGTCGGACAAAAAAAGTCTGGAAAGAATCTCTGAAAAATGTCGGACAAAAAAAGTCTGAAAAAAAAGATCTGAAAAATGTCGGACAAAAAAAGTCTGAGAAATGTCGGACAAAAGAAGTCTGAAAAATGTCGGACAAAAAAGTCTGAAAAATGTCGGACAAAAGAAGTCTGAACATAAAGATCTGAAAATTGTCGGACAAAAAAAGTCTGGAAAGAATCTCTGAAAAATGTCGGACAAAAAAAGTCTGAAAAAAAAGATCTGAAAAATGTCGGACAAAAAAAGTCTGAAAAATGTCGGACAAAAGAAGTCTGAAAAAAAAGATCTGAAAAATGTCGGACAAAAAAAGTCTGAAAAATGTCGGACAAAAAAAGTCTGAAAAAAAAGATCTGAAAAATGTCGGACAAAAAAAGTCTGAGAAATGTCGGACAAAAGAAGTCTGAAAAATGTCGGACAAAAAAGTCTGAAAAATGTCGGACAAAAGAAGTCTGAACATAAAGATCTGAAAATTGTCGGACAAAAAAAGTCTGGAAAGAATCTCTGAAAAATGTCGGACAAAAAAAGTCTGAAAAAAAAGATCTGAAAAATGTCGGACAAAAAAAGTCTGGAAAGAATCTCTGAAAAATGTCGGACAAAAGAAGTCTGAAAAAACTGTCCGAAAAAAAAGATCTGAAAATGTCTGAAAAAAAAGTCTGAAAAATGTCGGACAAAAAAAGTCTGGAAAATGTCGGACAAAAGAAGTCTGAAAAATGTCGGACAAAAAAGTCTGAAAAATGTCGGACAAAAAAAGTCTGGAAAGAATCTCTGAAAAATGTCGGACAAAAAAAGTCTGAAAAAAAAGATCTGAAAAATGTCGGACAAAAAAAGTCTGAGAAATGTCGGACAAAAGAAGTCTGAAAAATGTCGGACAAAAAAGTCTGAAAAATGTCGGACAAAAGAAGTCTGAACATAAAGATCTGAAAATTGTCGGACAAAAAAAGTCTGGAAAGAATCTCTGAAAAATGTCGGACAAAAAAAGTCTGAAAAAAAAGATCTGAAAAATGTCGGACAAAAAAAGTCTGAAAAATGTCGGACAAAAGAAGTCTGAAAAAAAAGATCTGAAAAATGTCGGACAAAAAAAGTCTGAAAAATGTCGGACAAAAAAAGTCTGAAAAAAAAGATCTGAAAATTGTCGGACAAAAAAAGTCTGGAAAGAATCTCTGAAAAATGTCGGACAAAAAAAGTCTGAAAAAAAAGATCAGAAAAATGTCGGACAAAAGAAGTCTGAAAAATGTCGGACAAAAGAAGTCTGAACAAAAAGATCTGAAAAATGTCGGACAAAAAAAGTCTGAAAAATGTCGGACAAAAGAAGTCTGAACAAAAAGATCTGAAAATTGTCGGACAAAAAAAGTCTGAAAGAAAAGATATGAAAATGTCGGCCCAAAAAAGTCTGGAAAGAATCTCTGAAAAATGTCGGACAAAAGAAGTCTGAAAAAAAAGATCAGAAAAATGTCGGACAAAAAAAGTCTGAAAAATGTCGGACAAAAAAAGTCTGAAAAAAAAGATCAGAAAAATGTCGGACAAAAGAAGTCTGAAAAATGTCGGACAAAAGAAGTCTGAACAAAAAGATCTGAAAAATGTCGGACAAAAAAAGTCTGAAAAATGTCGGACAAAAGAAGTCTGAACAAAAAGATCTGAAAATTGTCGGACAAAAAAAGTCTGAAAGAAAAGATATGAAAATGTCGGCCCAAAAAAGTCTGGAAAGAATCTCTGAAAAATGTCGGACAAAAGAAGTCTGAAAAATGTCGGACAAAAGAAGTCTGAAAAAAAAGATCTGAAAAATGTCGGACAAAAAAAGTCTGAAAAATGTCGGACAAAAAAAGTCTGAAAAAAAAGATCTGAAAATTGTCGGACAAAAAAAGTCTGGAAAGAATCTCTGAAAAATGTCGGACAAAAATAGTCTGAAAAAAAAGATCAGAAAAATGTCGGACAAAAAAAGTCTGAAAAATGTCGGACAAAAAAAGTCTGAAAAAAAAGATCAGAAAAATGTCGGACAAAAGAAGTCTGAAAAATGTCGGACAAAAGAAGTCTGAACAAAAAGATCTGAAAAATGTCGGACAAAAAAAGTCTGAAAAATGTCGGACAAAAGAAGTCTGAACAAAAAGATCTGAAAATTGTCGGACAAAAAAAGTCTGAAAGAAAAGATATGAAAATGTCGGCCCAAAAAAGTCTGGAAAGAATCTCTGAAAAATGTCGGACAAAAGAAGTCTGAAAAAACTGTCCGAAAAAAAAGATCTGAAAATGTCTGAAAAAAAAGTCTGAAAAATGTCGGACAAAAAAAGTCTGGAAAATGTCGGACAAAAGAAGTCTGAAAAATGTCGGACAAAAAAGTCTGAAAAATGTCGGACAAAAAAAGTCTGGAAAGAATCTCTGAAAAATGTCGGACAAAAAAAGTCTGAAAAAAAAGATCTGAAAAATGTCGGACAAAAAAAGTCTGAGAAATGTCGGACAAAAGAAGTCTGAAAAATGTCGGACAAAAAAGTCTGAAAAATGTCGGACAAAAGAAGTCTGAACATAAAGATCTGAAAATTGTCGGACAAAAAAAGTCTGGAAAGAATCTCTGAAAAATGTCGGACAAAAAAAGTCTGAAAAAAAAGATCTGAAAAATGTCGGACAAAAAAAGTCTGAAAAATGTCGGACAAAAGAAGTCTGAAAAAAAAGATCTGAAAAATGTCGGACAAAAAAAGTCTGAAAAATGTCGGACAAAAAAAGTCTGAAAAAAAAGATCTGAAAAATGTCGGACAAAAAAAGTCTGAGAAATGTCGGACAAAAGAAGTCTGAAAAATGTCGGACAAAAAAGTCTGAAAAATGTCGGACAAAAGAAGTCTGAACATAAAGATCTGAAAATTGTCGGACAAAAAAAGTCTGGAAAGAATCTCTGAAAAATGTCGGACAAAAAAAGTCTGAAAAAAAAGATCTGAAAAATGTCGGACAAAAAAAGTCTGGAAAGAATCTCTGAAAAATGTCGGACAAAAGAAGTCTGAAAAAACTGTCCGAAAAAAAAGATCTGAAAATGTCTGAAAAAAAAGTCTGAAAAATGTCGGACAAAAAAAGTCTGGAAAATGTCGGACAAAAGAAGTCTGAAAAATGTCGGACAAAAAAGTCTGAAAAATGTCGGACAAAAAAAGTCTGGAAAGAATCTCTGAAAAATGTCGGACAAAAAAAGTCTGAAAAAAAAGATCTGAAAAATGTCGGACAAAAAAAGTCTGAGAAATGTCGGACAAAAGAAGTCTGAAAAATGTCGGACAAAAAAGTCTGAAAAATGTCGGACAAAAGAAGTCTGAACATAAAGATCTGAAAATTGTCGGACAGAAAAGTCTGGAAAGAATCTCTGAAAAATGTCGGACAAAAAAAGTCTGAAAAAAAAGATCTGAAAAATGTCGGACAAAAAAAGTCTGAAAAATGTCGGACAAAAAAAGTCTGAAAAAAAAGATCTGAAAAATGTCGGACAAAAAAAGTCTGGAAAGAATCTCTGAAAAATGTCGGACAAAAGAAGTCTGAAAAAACTGTCCGAAAAAAAAGATCTGAAAATGTCTGAAAAAAAAGTCTGAAAAATGTCGGACAAAAAAAGTCTGGAAAATGTCGGACAAAAGAAGTCTGAAAAATGTCGGACAAAAAAGTCTGAAAAATGTCGGACAAAAAAAGTCTGGAAAGAATCTCTGAAAAATGTCGGACAAAAAAAGTCTGAAAAAAAAGATCTGAAAATTGTCGGACAAAAAAAGTCTGGAAAGAATCTCTGAAAAATGTCGGACAAAAAAAGTCTGAAAAAAAAGATCAGAAAAATGTCGGACAAAAGAAGTCTGAAAAATGTCGGACAAAAGAAGTCTGAACAAAAAGATCTGAAAAATGTCGGACAAAAAAAGTCTGAAAAATGTCGGACAAAAGAAGTCTGAACAAAAAGATCTGAAAATTGTCGGACAAAAAAAGTCTGAAAGAAAAGATATGAAAATGTCGGCCCAAAAAAGTCTGGAAAGAATCTCTGAAAAATGTCGGACAAAAGAAGTCTGAAAATACTGTCCGAAAAAAAAGATCTGAAAATGTCTGAAAAAAAAGTCTGAAAAATGTCGGACAAAAAAAGTCTGGAAAATGTCGGACAAAAGAAGTCTGAAAAATGTCGGACAAAAAAGTCTGAAAAATGTCGGACAAAAAAAGTCTGGAAAGAATCTCTGAAAAATGTCGGACAAAAAAAGTCTGAAAAAAAAGATCTGAAAAATGTCGGACAAAAAAAGTCTGAGAAATGTCGGACAAAAGAAGTCTGAAAAATGTCGGACAAAAAAGTCTGAAAAATGTCGGACAAAAGAAGTCTGAACATAAAGATCTGAAAATTGTCGGACAAAAAAAGTCTGGAAAGAATCTCTGAAAAATGTCGGACAAAAAAAGTCTGAAAAAAAAGATCTGAAAAATGTCGGACAAAAAAAGTCTGAAAAATGTCGGACAAAAGAAGTCTGAAAAAAAAGATCTGAAAAATGTCGGACAAAAAAAGTCTGAAAAATGTCGGACAAAAAAAGTCTGAAAAAAAAGATCTGAAAATTGTCGGACAAAAAAAGTCTGGAAAGAATCTCTGAAAAATGTCGGACAAAAATAGTCTGAAAAAAAAGATCAGAAAAATGTCGGACAAAAAAAGTCTGAAAAATGTCGGACAAAAAAAGTCTGAAAAAAAAGATCAGAAAAATGTCGGACAAAAGAAGTCTGAAAAATGTCGGACAAAAGAAGTCTGAACAAAAAGATCTGAAAAATGTCGGACAAAAAAAGTCTGAAAAATGTCGGACAAAAGAAGTCTGAACAAAAAGATCTGAAAATTGTCGGACAAAAAAAGTCTGAAAGAAAAGATATGAAAATGTCGGCCCAAAAAAGTCTGGAAAGAATCTCTGAAAAATGTCGGACAAAAGAAGTCTGAAAAAACTGTCCGAAAAAAAAGATCTGAAAATGTCTGAAAAAAAAGTCTGAAAAATGTCGGACAAAAAAAGTCTGGAAAATGTCGGACAAAAGAAGTCTGAAAAATGTCGGACAAAAAAGTCTGAAAAATGTCGGACAAAAAAAGTCTGGAAAGAATCTCTGAAAAATGTCGGACAAAAAAAGTCTGAAAAAAAAGATCTGAAAAATGTCGGACAAAAAAAGTCTGAGAAATGTCGGACAAAAGAAGTCTGAAAAATGTCGGACAAAAAAGTCTGAAAAATGTCGGACAAAAGAAGTCTGAACATAAAGATCTGAAAATTGTCGGACAAAAAAAGTCTGGAAAGAATCTCTGAAAAATGTCGGACAAAAATAGTCTGAAAAAAAAGATCAGAAAAATGTCGGACAAAAGAAGTCTGAAAAATGTCGGACAAAAGAAGTCTGAACAAAAAGATCTGAAAATTGTCGGACAAAAAAAGTCTGGAAAGAATCTCTGAAAAATGTCGGACAAAAAAATTCTGAAAAAAAAGATCTGAAAATTGTCGGACAAAAAAAGTCTGGAAAGAATCTCTGAAAAATGTCGGACAAAAAAAGTCTGAAAAAAAAGATCAGAAAAATGTCGGACAAAAAAAGTCTGAAAAAAAAGATCTGAAAAATGTCGGACAAAAAAAGTCTGAAAAAAAAGATCTGAAAAATGTCGGACAAAAAAAGTCTGAAAAAAAAGATCTGAAAAATGTCGGACAAAAAATGTCTGAAAAAAAAGATCTGAAAAATGTCGGACAAAAAAAGTCTGAAAAATGTCGGACAAAAGAATTCTGAAAAAACTGTCTGAAAAAAAAGATCTGAAAATGTCAGACAAAAGAAGTCTGAAAAAAAAGATCTGAAAATGTCAGACAAAAGAAGTCTGAAAAAAAAGATCTGAAAAATGTCGGACAAAAAAAGTCTGAAAAATTTCGGACAAAAGAAGTCTAAAAAAAAATATCTCAAAATTGTCGAACAAAAAAAGACTGAAAAAAAAGATCTGAAAATGTCTGAAAAAAATATCTGAAGAATGTCGGACAAAAAAAGTCTGAAAAATGTCGGACAAAAGAAGTCTGAAAAAAATGTCTGAAAAATGTCGGACAAAAGAAGTCTGAAAAAAAAGATCTGAAAAATGTCGAACAAAAAAAGTCTGAAAAATGTCGGACAAAAAAGTCTGAAAAATGTCGGACAAAAGAAGTCTGAACATAAAGATCTGAAAATTGTCGGACAAAAAAAGTCTGGAAAGAATCTCTGAAAAATGTCGGACAAAAAAAGTCTGAAAAAAAAGATCTGAAAAATGTCGGACAAAAAAAGTCTGAAAAATGTCGGACAAAAGAAGTCTGAAAAATGTCGGACCAAAGAATTCTGAAAAAACTGTCTGAAAAAAAAGATCTGAAAATGTCAGACAAAAAAAGTCTGAAAAAAAAGATCTGAAAAATGTCGGACAAAAAAAGTCTGAAAAATTTCGGACAAAAGAAGTCTGAAAAAAAAGATCTCAAAATTGTCGAACAAAAAAAGACTGAAAAAAAAGATCTGAAAATGTCTGAAAAAAATATCTGAAGAATGTCGGACAAAAAAAGTCTGAAAAATGTCGGACAAAAGAAGTCTGAAAAAAAAGGTCTGAAAAATGTCGGACAAAAGAAGTCTGAAAAAAAAGTCTGAAAAATGTCGGACAAAAAAGATCTGAAAAATGTCGAACAAAAAAAGTCTGAAAAATGTCGGACAAAAAAGATCTGAAAAATGTCGAACAAAAAAAGTCTGAAAAATGTCGGACAAAAAAGTCTGAAAAATGTCGGACAAAAGAAGTCTGAACATAAAGATCTGAAAATTGTCGGACAAAAAAAGTCTGGAAAGAATCTCTGAAAAATGTCGGACAAAAAAAGTCTGAAAAAAAGTCTGAAAAATATCGGACAAAAGAAGTTTGAAAAAAAGTCTGAAAAAAAAGATCTGAAAAAAAGATCTGAAAAATGTTGGACAAAAAAAGTTTGAAAAAAAATATCTGAAAATTGTCGGAAAAAATAAATCTGAAAAAAAATATCTGAAAATTGTCGGAAAAAATAAATCTGAAAAAAAATATCTGAAAAATGTTGGACAAAAGAAGTCTGAAAAAAACTGTCCGAAAAAAAAATTTGAAAATTTCTGAAAAAAAAGTCTGAAAAAAAAGATCTGAAAAAGATCGGACAATAGAATTCTGAAAAAACTTCTATTGACTTTTTTTTTGGCCAATGATTCAGACTCATTGCCTCCACAAAGTAGGTCAGTGGAAGGTTTGAGGGAGGGCCAAGGCGGGATCTCGTGGCAAATCGGAAGACGCCTGTTCCACTTCCTCGCAGGCTGCAGACGAGGAGAGTTTCTCCCATCGGGACAGGTCCCCTCTTCGGGCCAGCCCGGGAGATGGCAGCCAGCGCTGTGGCTTCTGTCACGCTGGGGATGAAGAAAATGAAACGAGGGGCATGATTCATACCGATAACTCAAAAAAAGTGGCGGCACACAACAAGTGTATGCTTTTTTTCATCGGGGACAGTGCAGCTGACCACAACGTCACGGGCTGAATTTGGAAATTTTGAATTAGAATTAGACTTTTTTCATTATTTTTTTCAACATATGATATATACAATATTGTATTTTTTTCCAAAAAATTTCAAAATGCTATAACTTTTTTTTCATGACATTTTTTGAAAAACTATACTTTGACTTTTTTTCCAAGAAATTTTTCGACATATCATACAATGGATTTTTTTTAAAACAGTTTAAGCAAGTTTAGTGATGAAAACTAAAGTTTTACATGGAATTGAGGTCAGTGTGAAGGTTTGATGCAGAAAAGCCAACTATTATGTAAAAAAATTGTAAAAATATATTCCATTTTCATCCTGTTTTGTATGTTTCCAGTATAACAGATGTGTTTCTGTAAATAAATCACATATACTTCATATAAATGCACATTTCAGTGTTTCTTGAGGAGAAATGCGTTCCTGAGTAGTTTTGGGTGAGAAAGACATATTAAGCGAGTTTAGTGATGAAAACTAGCGTTTTACATGGAATTCAGCTCAGAATGAAGATTTGATACTTGGAAGCGAATTCTAATGTCAAATTTCAGAAAACAATGTTTCTTTTCATATTCTGTCTCTTTTTTGTATGTTTCCAGTATAACAGATGTGTTTCTGTAAATAAATCACATATTCTTCATATAAATGCACATTTCAGTGTTTCTAGAGGAGAAATGCGTTCCTGAGTGGTTTTGGGTGAGAAAGACATATTAAGCGAGTTTAGTGATGAAAACAAGAGTTTTGCATAGAATTGAGCTCAGAATGAAGATTTGATACTTGGAAGCGAATTCTAATGTAAAATTTGAGAAAACAATGTTTCTTTTCATATTCTGTCTCTTTTTTGTATGTTTCCAGTATAACAGATGTGTTTCTGTAAATAAATCACATATTCTTCATATAAATGCACATTTCAGTGTTTCTTGAGGAGAAATGCGTTCCTGAGTGTTTTTGGGTGAGAAAGACATATTAAGCGAGTTTAGTGATGAAAACTAGCGTTTTACATGGAATTCAGCTCAGAATGAAGATTTGATACTTGGAAGCGAATTCTAATGTCAAATTTCAGAAAACAATGTTTCTTTTCATATTCTGTCTCTTTTTTGTATGTTTCCAGTATAACAGATGTGTTTCTGTAAATAAATCACATATTCTTCATATAAATGCACATTTCAGTGTTTCTAGAGGAGAAATGCGTTCCTGAGTGGTTTTGGATGAGAAAGACATATTAAGCGAGTTTAGTGATGAAAACAAGAGTTTTGCATAGAATTGAGCTCAGAATGAAGATTTGATACTTGGAAGCGAATTCTAATGTAAAATTTGAGAAAACAATGTTTCTTTTCATATTCTGTCTCTTTTTTGTATGTTTCCAGTATAACAGATGTGTTTCTGTAAATAAATCACATATTCTTCATATAAATGCACATTTCAGTGTTTCTTGAGGAGAAATGCGTTCCTGAGTGTTTTTGGGTGAGAAAGACATATTAAGCGAGTTTAGTGATGAAAACTAGCGTTTTACATGGAATTCAGCTCAGAATGAAGATTTGATACTTGGAAGCGAATTCTAATGTCAAATTTCAGAAAACAATGTTTCTTTTCATATTCTGTCTCTTTTTTGTATGTTTCCAGTATAACAGATGTGTTTCTGTAAATAAATCACATATTCTTCATATAAATGCACATTTCAGTGTTTCTAGAGGAGAAATGCGTTCCTGAGTGGTTTTGGGTGAGAAAGACATATTAAGCGAGTTTAGTGATGAAAACAAGAGTTTTGCATTGAATTGAGCTCAGAATGAAGATTTGATACTTGGAAGCGAATTCTAATGTAAAATTTGAGAAAACAATGTTTCTTTTCATATTCTGTCTCTTTTTTGTATGTTTCCAGTATAACAGATGTGTTTCTGTAAATAAATCACATATTCTTCATATAAATGCACATTTCAGTGTTTCTAGAGGAGAAATGCGTTCCTGAGTGTTTTTGGGTGAGAAAGACATATTAAGCGAGTTTAGTGATGAAAACTAGCGTTTTACATGGAATTCAGCTCAGAATGAAGATTTGATACTTGGAAGCGAATTCTAATGTCAAATTTGAGAAAACAATGTTTCTTTTCATATTCTGTCTCTTTTTTGTATGTTTCCAGTATAACAGATGTGTTTCTGTAAATAAATCACATATTCTTCATATAAATGCACGTTTCAGTGTTTCTTGAGGAGAAATGCGTTCCTGAGTGGTTTTGGATGAGAAAGACATATTAAGCGAGTTTAGTGATGAAAACAAGAGTTTTGCATAGAATTCAGCTCAGAATGAAGATTTGATACTTGGAAGCGAATTCTAATGTAAAATTTCAGAAAACAATGTTTCTTTTCATATTCTGTCTCTTTTTTGTATGTTTCCAGTATAACAGATGTGTTTCTGTAAATAAATCACATATTCTTCATATAAATGCACGTTTCAGTGTTTCTTGAGGAGAAATGCGTTCCTGAGTGTTTTTGGGTGAGAAAGACATATTAAGCGAGTTTAGTGATGAAAACTAGCGTTTTACATGGAATTCAGCTCAGAATGAAGATTTGATACTTGGAAGCGAATTCTAATGTCAAATTTCAGAAAACAATGTTTCTTTTCATATTCTGTCTCTTTTTTGTATGTTTCCAGTATAACAGATGTGTTTCTGTAAATAAATCACATATTCTTCATATAAATGCACGTTTCAGTGTTTCTTGAGGAGAAATGCGTTCCTGAGTGTTTTTGGGTGAGAAAGACATATTAAGCGAGTTTAGTGATGAAAACTAGCGTTTTACATGGAATTCAGCTCAGACTGACAGTTTGATGCCTGGAGTCCAAAACTATCATATTAGATTTTGGAAAACTGTGTTCCCTTTCATATTTATCCTTTTTTGTGTGTTTCCAATGCAAGAAATGTTTTTCTGTGAAGAAATTTCACATTTTTCATATGAATCCACTTTTCAGTGTTTCTTGAGGCGAAATGCATTCTTTGGCTTAGTGATGAAAACTAGAGTTGTACATTGTGATCGTATAGTGGTACATTTCAACACAGGTTACAATTACATTGTAAAAGAATAAACATGAAATATATAAAACATATTTCCACATCCACATAGTTATATCAATTTTAAATGAATTAAAGCCGCAAGCGGCAATTCGCGGGTTATAGCCTTTATCGCTCAAAGCGCCCGCCTAGTGGTCGATTTGAATAAAACTTTCAGCATGGCGGAAAATTTAGTCGGTGGACTTTCGTGGTCCAAGAGACTTTTTTGTAGATCACATTCAGCAGCACATGTCTGTCAAATTTCAAATTGATAGGACTTATGGTGTGAGGGGGCTGGCCTTGAAAATTGTTATAGCGCCACCATGTGGCCAATTGTTTTCATATTTTATGTGAAGCATTATGACATCATGTACAGTTATGGTACCAAGTCTCATGTCTCTAGCTCATTCCAGCTCCCAGCAAATTGAGCAAAGGCATAATTTAGCATAAAATGCTAAATAGGCCACGCCCACATGCACCGATCAATATGACACTATAGATCTTGGTTAATACTTGCCCCCAGAGTATGTGCACCAAATTTGATAAAATTCTGTCCACCGGATCTTGCGATTCAAGTTTCTGATATTTGTGGCGCCCCCTATGTGTCAAGCGGAAAATGCTTTGGTACGCCTCAAGTTTGGAGACGATGGGCCAAAGGCTTGTGAAGTTAGGTCTACTGATGTGCTGAGCCCTGCCCTCTTAAAGTTCATTGGTCAACAGATTCATAACGCAATGAGGTATCAACACGCTTTATGCAACTTTAGATGACATTAGTCCAATAATGATCCATTGAAAATTTGGTAGCAATCAGACGTCAAAAATGTGTTTTTCAAAAAATCCAATATGGCGGAAAATATTTCCAGGTGCACTTTGGAGGTCCAAGAGGCTTTATTGTAGATCACATGGAGTTGCACATATGTGTAACATTTCAAGTCAATCGGACTTACGGTTTGAGGGGCGTGGCCTTTCCAAAATCACATGTTTGGGCGTTAATTACAGCGCCACCATGTGGCCGATTTGAATGAAACTTTCAGCAGATGTTTCAGCTACTCTTGTGAACATATGCTGCAAGTTTGGAGATGATGGGCCAAAGGCTTGTGAAGTTAGGTCTATTGATGTGCTGAGCCCGCCCCTTAAAAATGAATTGGTCAATATCTTCAAAACACAATAACATATCAACAAGCTTTATGCAACCTTGGATGAGCCTGGTCCAATAATGATTCACAGAAAATATGCCAGCAATCAGACCTACGGTTTAGGAGGAGATGTCAAAAATGTGTTTTTCAAAAAATTCAACATGGCGGAAAATTTAGTTGGTGGACTTTCGTGGTCCAAGAGACTTTTTTGTAGATCACATTCTGCAGCACATGGCTGTCAAATTTCAAATTGATACGACTTATGGTGTGAGGGGGCTGGCCTTGAAAATTGTTATAGCGCCACCATGTGGCCAATTGTTTTCATATTTTATGTGAAGCATTATGACATCATGTACAGTTATGGTACCAAGTCTCATGTCTCTAGCTCATTCCAGCTCACAGCAAATTGAGCAAAGGCATAATTTAGCATAAAATGCTAAATAGGCCACGCCCACATGCACCGATCAATATGACACTATAGATCTTGGTTAATACTTGCCCCCAGAGTATGTGCACCAAATTTGATAAAATTCTGTCCACCAGATCTTGCGATTCAAGTTTCTGATATTTGTGGCGCCCCCTATGTGTCAAGCGGAAAATGCTTTGGTACGCCTCAAGTTTGGAGACGATGGGCCAAAGGCTTGTGAAGTTAGGTCTACTGATGTGCTGAGCCCTGCCCTCTTAAAGTTCATTGGTCAACAGATTCATAACGCAATGAGGTATCAACACGCTTTATGTAACTTTAGATGCCATTAGTCCAATAATGATCCACAGAAAATTTGGTAGCAATCGGACCTACGGTTTAGGAGGAGATGTCAAAAATGTGTTTTTCAAAAAATCCAATATGGCGGAAAATATTTCCAGGTGCACTTTGGAGGTCCAAGAGGCTTTATTGTAGATCACACGGAGTTGCACATATGTGTCACATTTCAAGTCAATCGGACTTACGGTTTGAGGGGCGTGGCCTTTCCAAAATCACATGTTTGGGCGTTAATTACAGCGCCACCATGTGGCCGATTGGGGTCATAGTTCTTGAGAAGCAGCTGCACATCATTCCAGTTCCTATGCCAAGTTTCATGTTTCCATCTCTTTCCAGCTCACGGCAAATTGCACTTATTCGGCAGACAACGAATAATAATAATAAATTCACACAAAAACAAACTAACTTAATGTAATGTTTACAAGTGTAGCTAGTGTGTTTCTTTACCCTAAACTCCAAATGTCCCTTAGTTTTTATCTTCCCTCAACAACAGAAGAATCCCACATGCAGCTAACTATGCTCTGCTTCCACCTCCAGGAACGCCATGGAACACATCGGGCACGTTCCGCTCAACAAAGAGAAATGATTGAACACTTTTCCACACTGTGTAACAACTTTAATTATATTGAAAAAAAGATCTGAAAATTGTCGAACAAAAGAAGTCTGAAAAAAAAGATCTGAAAATGTCGGACAAAAGAAGTCTGAAAAAAAAGATCTGAAAATTGTCGGACAAAAAAAGTCTGAAAAATGTCAGACAAAAGAAGTCTGAAAAATGTCAGACAAAAGAAGTCTGAAAAATGTCGGACAAAAGAAGTCTGAAAAATGTCAGACAAAAGAAGTCTGAAAAATGTCAGACAAAAGAAGTCTGAAAAATGTCGGACAAAAAAAGTCTGAAAAAAAAGATATGAAAATGTCGGACCAAAAAAGTCTGGAAAGAATCTCTGAAAAATGTCGGACAAAAGAAGTCTGAAAAAACTGTCCGAAAAAAAATATCTGAAAATGTCTGAAAAAAATATCTGAAAAATGTCGGATAAAAGAAGTCTGAAAAAACTGTCCAAAAAAAAGATCTGAAAAAAGGATCTGAAAAATATCGGACAAAAACTGTCCGAAAAAAATATCTGAAAATGTCTGAAAAAAATGTCGGACAAAAAAAGTCTGAAAAAAATATCTGAAAAATGTCGGATAAAAGAAGTCTGAAAAAACTGTCTGAAAAAAAAGATCTGAAAAATGTCGGACAAAAAAAGTCTGAAAAATGTCGGACTAAAGAAGTCTGAAAAAAAAGATCTGAAAATTGTCGGACAAAAAAAGTCTGAAAAATGTCGGACAAAAAAAGTCTGAAAAAAAAGATCTGAAAAATGTCAGACAAAAAAAGTCTGAAAAATGTCGGACAAAAGAAGTCTGAAAAAAAAGATCTGAAAAATGTCGGACAAAAAAAGTCTGAAAAAAAAGATCTGAAAAATGTCGGACAAAAAAAGTCTGAAAAATGTCGGACAAAAAAAGTCTGAAAAATGTCGGACAAAAAAAGTCTGAAAAATGTCGGACAAAAGAAGTCTGAAAAAAAAGATCTGAAAAATGTCGGACAAAAGAAGTCTGAAAAATGTCGGACAAAAAAAGTCTGAAAAAACTGTCCGAAAAAAAAGATCTAAAAATGTCTGAAAAAAATATCTGAAAAATGTCGGATAAAAGAAGTCTGAAAAAACTGTCTGAAAAAAAAGATCTGAAAAATGTCGGACAAAAAAAGTCTGAAAAATGTCGGACAAAAAAAGTCTGAAAAAAAAGATCTGAAAATTGTCGGACAAAAAAATCTGAAAAAAAAGATCTGAAAAATGTCGGACAAAAAAAGTCTGAAAAATGTCGGACTAAAGAAGTCTGAAAAAAAAGATCTGAAAATTGTCGGACAAAAAAAGTCTGAAAAATGTCGGACAAAAAAAGTCTGAAAAAAAAGATCTGAAAAATGTCGGACAAAAAAAGTCTGAAAAAAAAGATCTGAAAAATGTCGGACAAAAAAAGTCTGAAAAATGTCGGACAAAAAAAGTCTGAAAAATGTCGGACAAAATAATCTGAAAAAAAAGATCTGAAAAATGCCGGACAAAAAAAGTCTGAAAAATGTCGGACAAAAGAAGTCTGAAAAATGTCGGACAAAAGAAGTCTGAAAAAAAAGATCTGAAAAATGTCGGACAAAAAAAGTCTGAAAAAAAAGATATGAAAATGTCGGACCAAAAAAGTCTGGAAAGAATCTCTGAAAAATGTCGGACAAAAGAAGTCTGAAAAAACTGTCCGAAAAAAAAGATCTGAAAATGTCTGAAACAAAATCTGAAAAAAAAGATCTGAAAAAAAGATCTTAAAAATGTCGGACAAAAAAATCTGAAAAAAAAGATCTGAAAAATGTCAGAGAAAAAAAGTCTGTAAAAAAAGATCTGAAAAATATCGGACAAAAAAAGTCTGAAAAAAAAGATCTGAAAAATGTCGGACAAAAGAAGTCTGAAAAAAAAGATCTGAAAAATGTCGGACAAAAAAAGTCTGAAAAATGTCGGACAAAAAACGTCTGAAAAATGTCGGACAAAAAAAGTCTGAAAAAAAAGATCTGAAAAATGTCGGACAAAAAAAGTCTGAAAAATGTCGGACAAAAAAAGTCTGAAAAATGTCGGACAAAAGAAGTCTGAAAAAAAAGATCTGAAAAATGTCGGACAAAAGAAGTCTGAAAAATGTCGGACAAAAAAAGTCTGAAAAAACTGTCCGAAAAAAAAGATCTAAAAATGTCTGAAAAAAATATCTGAAAAATGTCGGATAAAAGAAGTCTGAAAAAACTGTCTGAAAAAAAAGATCTGAAAAATGTCGGACAAAAAAAGTCTGAAAAATGTCGGACAAAAAAAGTCTGAAAAAAAAGATCTGAAAATTGTCGGACAAAAAAATCTGAAAAAAAAGATCTGAAAAATGTCGGACAAAAAAAGTCTGAAAAATGTCGGACTAAAGAAGTCTGAAAAAAAAGATCTGAAAATTGTCGGACAAAAAAAGTCTGAAAAATGTCGGACAAAAAAAGTCTGAAAAAAAAGATCTGAAAAATGTCGGACAAAAAAAGTCTGAAAAAAAAGATCTGAAAAATGTCGGACAAAAAAAGTCTGAAAAATGTCGGACAAAAAAAGTCTGAAAAATGTCGGACAAAATAATCTGAAAAAAAAGATCTGAAAAATGCCGGACAAAAAAAGTCTGAAAAATGTCGGACAAAAGAAGTCTGAAAAATGTCGGACAAAAGAAGTCTGAAAAAAAAGATCTGAAAAATGTCGGACAAAAAAAGTCTGAAAAAAAAGATATGAAAATGTCGGACCAAAAAAGTCTGGAAAGAATCTCTGAAAAATGTCGGACAAAAGAAGTCTGAAAAAACTGTCCGAAAAAAAAGATCTGAAAATGTCTGAAACAAAATCTGAAAAAAAAGATCTGAAAAAAAGATCTTAAAAATGTCGGACAAAAAAATCTGAAAAAAAAGATCTGAAAAATGTCAGAGAAAAAAAGTCTGTAAAAAAAGATCTGAAAAATATCGGACAAAAAAAGTCTGAAAAAAAAGATCTGAAAAATGTCGGACAAAAGAAGTCTGAAAAAAAAGATCTGAAAAATGTCGGACAAAAAAAGTCTGAAAAATGTCGGACAAAAAACGTCTGAAAAATGTCGGACAAAAAAAGTCTGAAAAAAAAGATCTGAAAAATGTCGGACAAAAAAAGTCTGAAAAATGTCAGACAAAAGAAGTCTGAAACATGTCGGACAAAAGAAGTCTGAAAAATGTCAGACAAAAGAAGTCTGAAAAATGTCAGACAAAAGAAGTCTGAAAAATGTCGGACAAAAGAAGTCTGAAAAATGTCGGACAAAAAAAGTCTGAAAAAAAAGATATGAAAATGTCGGACCAAAAAAGTCTGGAAAGAATCTCTGAAAAATGTCGGACAAAAGAAGTCTGAAAAAACTGTCCGAAAAAAAAGATCTGAAAATGTCTGAAAAAAATATCTGAAAAATGTCGGATAAAAGAAGTCTGAAAAAACTGTCCAAAAAAAAGATCTGAAAAAAGGATCTGAAAAATATCGGACAAAAACTGTCCGAAAAAAATATCTGAAAATGTCTGAAAAAAATGTCGGACAAAAAAAGTCTGAAAAAAATATCTGAAAAATGTCGGATAAAAGAAGTCTGAAAAAACTGTCTGAAAAAAAAGATCTGAAAAATGTCGGACAAAAAAAGTCTGAAAAATGTCGGACTAAAGAAGTCTGAAAAAAAAGATCTGAAAATTGTCGGACAAAAAAAGTCTGAAAAATGTCGGACAAAAAAAGTCTGAAAAAAAAGATCTGAAAAATGTCAGACAAAAAAAGTCTGAAAAATGTCGGACAAAAGAAGTCTGAAAAAAAAGATCTGAAAAATGTCGGACAAAAAAAGTCTGAAAAAAAAGATCTGAAAAATGTCGGACAAAAAAAGTCTGAAAAATGTCGGACAAAAAAAGTCTGAAAAATGTCGGACAAAAGAAGTCTGAAAAAAAAGATCTGAAAAATGTCGGACAAAAGAAGTCTGAAAAATGTCGGACAAAAAAAGTCTGAAAAAACTGTCCGAAAAAAAAGATCTAAAAATGTCTGAAAAAAATATCTGAAAAATGTCGGATAAAAGAAGTCTGAAAAAACTGTCCAAAAAAAAGATCTGAAAAAAGGATCTGAAAAATATCGGACAAAAACTGTCCGAAAAAAATATCTGAAAATGTCTGAAAAAAATGTCGGAAAAAAGAAGTCTGAAAAAACTGTCTGAAAAAAAAGATCTGAAAAATGTCGGACAAAAAAAGTCTGAAAAATGTCGGACAAAAGAAGTCTGAAAAATGTCGGACAAAAGAACTCTGAAAAAAAAGATCTGAAAAATGTCGGACAAAAAAAGTCTGAAAAAAAAGATATGAAAATGTCGGACCAAAAAAGTCTGGAAAGAATCTCTGAAAAATGTCGGACAAAAGAAGTCTGAAAAAACTGTCCGAAAAAAAAGATCTGAAAATGTCTGAAACAAAATCTGAAAAAAAAGATCTGAAAAAAAGATCTTAAAAATGTCGGACAAAAAAATCTGAAAAAAAAGATCTCAAAAATGTCAGAGAAAAAAAGTCTGTAAAAAAAGATCTGAAAAATATCGGACAAAAAAAGTCTGAAAAAAAAGATCTGAAAAATGTAGGACAAAAGAAGTCTGAAAAAAAAGATCTGAAAAATGTCGGACAAAAAAAGTCTGAAAAATGTCGGACAAAAAACGTCTGAAAAATGTCGGACAAAAAAAGTCTGAAAAAAAAGATCTGAAAAATGTCGGACAAAAAAAGTCTGAAAAATGTCGGACAAAAAAAGTCTGAAAAATGTCGGACAAAAAAAGTCTAAAAAATGTCGGACAAAAAAAGTCTGAAAAATGTCGGACAAAAAAAGTCTGAAAAATGTCGGACAAAAAAAGTCTGAAAAATGTCGGACAAAAAAAGTCTGAAAAAAAGTCTGAAAAAAAAGATCTGAAAATTGTCGGACAAAAAAAGTCTGGAAAGAATCTTTGAAAAGAAGTCTGAAAAATGTCGGACAAAAGAAGTTTGAAAAAAAATATGAAAATGTCTGAAAAAAAGATCTGAAAAATGTCGGACAAAAAAAGTCTGAAAAAAATATCTGAAAAATGTCGGATAAAAGAAGTCTGAAAAAACTGTCCAAAAAAAAGATCTGAAAAAAGGATCTGAAAAATATCGGACAAAAACTGTCCGAAAAAAATATCTGAAAATGTCTGAAAAAAATGTCGGACAAAAAAAGTCTGAAAAAAATATCTGAAAAATGTCGGATAAAAGAAGTCTGAAAAAACTGTCCAAAAAAAAGATATGAAAAAAGGATCTGAAAAATATCGGACAAAAACTGTCCGAAAAAAATATCTGAAAATGTCTGAAAAAAATGTCGGACAAAAAAAGTCTGAAAAAAATATCTGAAAAATGTCGGATAAAAGAAGTCTGAAAAAACTGTCTGAAAAAAAAGATCTGAAAAATGTCGGACAAAAAAAGTCTGAAAAATGTCGGACAAAAAAAGTCTGAAAAATGTCGGACAAAAAAAGTCTGAAAAAAAAGATCTGAAAATTGTCGGACAAAAAAATCTGAAAAAAAAGATCTGAAAAATGTCGGACAAAAAAAGTCTGAAAAATGTCGGACAAAAGAAGTCTGAAAAAAAAAGATCTGAAAAATGTCGGAATAAAAAAGATCTGAAAAATGTCGGACAAAAAAAGTCTGAAAAATGTCGAACAAAAGAAGTCTGACCAAAAAGATCTGAAAATTGTCGGACAAAAAAAGTCTGAAAAAAAAGATCAGAAAAATGTCGGACAAAAAAAGTCTGAAAAAACTGTCCTAAAAAAAAGATCTGAAAATGTCTGAAAAAAAAGTCTGAAAAATGTCGGACAAAAAAAGTCTGAAAAAAAATATCTGAAAATGTCGGACAAAAGAAGTCTGAAAAAACTGTCCGAAAAAAAAGATCTGAAATTGTCTGAAAAAAAAGTCTGAAAAAAAAGATCTGAAGAATGTCGGACAAAAAAAGTCTGAAAAATGTCGGACAAAAAAGTCTGAAAAATGTCGGACAAAAGAAGTCTGAACAAAAAGATCTGAAAATTGTCGGACAAAAAAAGTCTGAAAAAAAAGATATGAAAATGTCGGACCAAAAAAGTCTGGAAAGAATCTCTGAAAAATGTCGGACAAAAGAAGTCTGAAAAAACTATCCTAAAAAAAAGATCTGAAAATGTCTGAAAAAAAAGTCTGAAAAAAATATCTGAAAAATGTCGTACAAAAAAAGTCTGAAAAAAAATATCTGAAAATGTCGGACAAAAGAAGTCTGAAAAAAAGATCTGAAATTGTCTGAAAAAAAAGATCTGAAAATGTCTGAAACAAAAGTCTGAAAAAAAGATTTGAAAAATGTCGGACAAAAAAAGATCTGAAAATGTCGGACAAAAAAAGTCTGAAAAAAAAGATCTGAAAAATGTCGGACAAAAGAAGTCTGAAAAATGTCGGACAAAAAAAGTCTGAAAAAACTGTCCGAAAAAAAAGATCTAAAAATGTCTGAAAAAAATATCTGAAAAATGTCGGATAAAAGAAGTCTGAAAAAACTGTCCAAAAAAAAGATCTGAAAAAAGGATCTGAAAAATATCGGACAAAAACTGTCCGAAAAAAATATCTGAAAATGTCTGAAAAAAATGTCGGACAAAAGAAGTCTGAAAAAACTGTCTGAAAAAAAAGATCTGAAAAATGTCGGACAAAAAAAGTCTGAAAAATGTCGGACAAAAAAAGTCTGAAAAAAAAGATCTGAAAATTGTCGGACAAAAAAATCTGAAAAAAAAGATCTGAAAAATGTCGGACAAAAAAAGTCTGAAAAATGTCGGACTAAAGAAGTCTGAAAAAAAAGATCTGAAAATTGTCGGACAAAAAAAGTCTGAAAAATGTCGGACAAAAAAAGTCTGAAAAAAAAGATCTGAAAAATGTCGGACAAAAAAAGTCTGAAAAAAAAGATCTGAAAAATGTCGGACAAAAAAAGTCTGAAAAATGTCGGACAAAAAAAGTCTGAAAAATGTCGGACAAAATAATCTGAAAAAAAAGATCTGAAAAATGCCGGACAAAAAAAGTCTGAAAAATGTCGGACAAAAGAAGTCTGAAAAATGTCGGACAAAAGAAGTCTGAAAAAAAAGATCTGAAAAATGTCGGACAAAAAAAGTCTGAAAAAAAAGATATGAAAATGTCGGACCAAAAAAGTCTGGAAAGAATCTCTGAAAAATGTCGGACAAAAGAAGTCTGAAAAAACTGTCCGAAAAAAAAGATCTGAAAATGTCTGAAACAAAATCTGAAAAAAAAGATCTGAAAAAAAGATCTTAAAAATGTCGGACAAAAAAATCTGAAAAAAAAGATCTGAAAAATGTCAGAGAAAAAAAGTCTGTAAAAAAAGATCTGAAAAATATCGGACAAAAAAAGTCTGAAAAAAAAGATCTGAAAAATGTCGGACAAAAGAAGTCTGAAAAATGTCGGACAAAAAACGTCTGAAAAATGTCGGACAAAAAAAGTCTGAAAAAAAAGATCTGAAAAATGTCGGACAAAAAAAGTCTGAAAAATGTCGGACAAAAAAAGTCTGAAAAATGTCGGACAAAAAAAGTCTGAAAAATGTCGGACAAAAAACGTCTGAAAAATGTCGGACAAAAAAAGTCTGAAAAAAAAGATCTGAAAAATGTCGGACAAAAAAAGTCTGAAAAATGTCGGACAAAAAAAGTCTGAAAAATGTCGGACAAAAAAAGTCTGAAAAATGTCGGACAAAAAAAGTCTGAAAAATGTCGGACAAAAAAAGTCTGAAAAATGTCGGACAAAAAAAGTCTGAAAAATGTCGGACAAAAAAAGTCTGAAAAATGTCGGACAAAAAAAGTCTGAAAAAAAGTCTGAAAAAAAAGATCTGAAAATTGTCGGACAAAAAAAGTCTGGAAAGAATCTTTGAAAAGAAGTCTGAAAAATGTCGGACAAAAGAAGTTTGAAAAAAAATATGAAAATGTCTGAAAAAAAGATCTGAAAAATGTCGGACAAAAAAAGTCTGAAAAAAATATCTGAAAAATGTCGGATAAAAGAAGTCTGAAAAAACTGTCCAAAAAAAAGATCTGAAAAAAGGATCTGAAAAATATCGGACAAAAACTGTCCAAAAAAAATATCTGAAAATGTCTGAAAAAAATGTCGGACAAAAAAAGTCTGAAAAAAATATCTGAAAAATGTCGGATAAAAGAAGTCTGAAAAAACTGTCCAAAAAAAAGATCTGAAAAAAGGATCTGAAAAATATCGGACAAAAACTGTCCGAAAAAAATATCTGAAAATGTCTGAAAAAAATGTCGGACAAAAAAAGTCTGAAAAAAATATCTGAAAAATGTCGGATAAAAGAAGTCTGAAAAAACTGTCTGAAAAAAAAGATCTGAAAAATGTCGGACAAAAAAAGTCTGAAAAATGTCGGACAAAAAAAGTCTGAAAAATGTCGGACAAAAAAAGTCTGAAAAAAAAGATCTGAAAATTGTCGGACAAAAAAATCTGAAAAAAAAGATCTGAAAAATGTCGGACAAAAAAAGGCTGAAAAATGTCGGACAAAAGAAGTCTGAAAAAAAAAGATCTGAAAAATGTCGGAATAAAAAAGATCTGAAAAATGTCGGACAAAAAAAGTCTGAAAAATGTCGAACAAAAGAAGTCTGACCAAAAAGATCTGAAAATTGTCGGACAAAAAAAGTCTGGAAAGAATCTCAGAAAAATGTCGGACAAAAAAAGTCTGAAAAAAAAGATCAGAAAAATGTCGGACAAAAAAAGTCTGAAAAATGTCGGACAAAAAAGTCTGAAAAATGTCGGAAAAAAGAAGTCTGAACAAAAAGATCTGAAAATTGTCGGACAAAAAAATCTGAAAAAAAAGATATGAAAATGTCGGACCAAAAAAGTCTGGAAAGAATCTCTGAAAAATGTCGGACAAAAGAAGTCTGAAAAACTGTCCTAAAAAAAAGATCTGAAAATGTCTGAAAAAAAAGTCTGAAAAATGTCGGACAAAAAAAGTCTGAAAAAAAATATCTGAAAATGTCGGACAAAAGAAGTCTGAAAAAACTGTCCGAAAAAAAAGATCTGAAATTGTCTGAAAAAAAAGTCTGAAAAAAAAGATCTGAAGAATGTCGGACAAAAAAAGTCTGAAAAATGTCGGACAAAAAAGTCTGAAAAATGTCGGACAAAAGAAGTCTGAACAAAAAGATCTGAAAATTGTCGGACAAAAAAAGTCTGAAAAAAAAGATATGAAAATGTCGGACCAAAAAAGTCTGGAAAGAATCTCTGAAAAATGTCGGACAAAAGAAGTCTGAAAAAACTATCCTAAAAAAAAAATCTGAAAATGTCTGAAAAAAAAGTCTGAAAAAAATATCTGAAAAATGTCGTACAAAAAAAGTCTGAAAAAAAAGATCTGAAAATGTCTGAAACAAAAGTCTGAAAAAAAGATTTGAAAAATGTCGGACAAAAAAAGATCTGAAAATGTCGGACAAAAAAAGTCTGAAAAAAAAGATCTGAAATTGTCGGACAAAAAAAGTCTGAAAAATGTCGGACAAAAAAAGTCTGAAAAAAAAGATCTGAAAATTGTCGGACCAAAAAAGTCTGAAAAATGTCGGACAAAAGAAGTCTGAACAAAAAGATCTGAAAAATGTCGGACAAAAGAAGTCTGAAAAAAAAGATCTGAAAAATGTCGGACAAAAAAAGTCTGAAAAATGTCGGACAAAAGAAGTCTGAACAAAAAGATCTGAAAATTGTCGGACAAAAAAAGTCTGAAAGAAAAGATATGAAAATGTCGGACCAAAAAAGTCTGGAAAGAATCTCTGAAAAATGTCGGACAAAAGAAGTCTGAAAAAACTGTCCGAAAAAAAAGATCTGAAAATGTCTGAAAAAAAAGTCTGAAAAATGTCGGACAAAAGAAGTCTGAAAAAAAAGGTCTGAAAAATGTCGGACAAAAAAAGTCTGAAAAAAAAGATCTGAAAAATGTCGGACAAAAAAAGTCTGAAAAATGTCGGACAAAAAAAGTCTGAAAAATATCGGACAAAAAAAGTCTGAAAAATGTCGGACAAAAGAAGTCTGAAAAAAAAGATCTGAAAAATGTCGGACAAAAAATCTGAAAAAAAAGATCTGAAAAATGTCGGACAAAAAAAGTCTGAAAAATGTCGGACAAAAGAAGTCTAAAAAATGTCGGACAAAAGAAGTCTAAAAAATGTCGGACAAAAGAAGTCCGAAAAAAAAGATCTGAAAATATCTGAAAAAAAAGATCTGAAAAATGTCGGACAAAAAAAGTCTGAAAAAAAAGATCTGAAAAAAAGTCTGGAAACAAAGCCCGAAAAAAAGTCTGAAAAATGTCGGACAAAAAAAGTCTGAAAAAAAAGATCTGAAAAAAAGTCTGGAAACAAAGCCCGAAAAAAAGTCTGAAAAATGTCGGACAAAAGAAGTCTGAAAAAAAAGATCTGAAAATTGTCGGACAAAAAAAGTTTGAAAAAAAAGATATGAAAATGTCGGACCAAAAAAGTCTGGAAAGAATCTCTGAAAAATGTCGGACAAAAAAAGTCTGAAAAATGTCGGACAAAAGAAGTCTGAAAAAAAAGATCTGAAAAATGTCGGACAAAAAAGTCTGAAAAATGTCGGACAAAAAAAGTCTGAAAAATGTCGGACAAAAAAAGTCTGAAAAATGTCGGACATAAGAAGTCTGAAGAAAAAGATCTGAAAAATGTCGGACAAAAGAAGTCTGAAAAAACTGTCCGAAAAAAAATATCTGAAAATGTCTGAAAAAAATATCTGAAAAATGTCGGACAAAAAAAGTCTGAAAAAAAAGATCTGAAAATTGTCGGACAAAAAAATCTGAAAAAAAAGATCTGAAAAATGTCGGACAAAAAAAGTCTGAAAAATGTCGGACTAAAGAAGTCTGAAAAAGAAGATCTGAAAATTGTCGGACAAAAAAAGTCTGAAAAATGTCGGACAAAAAAAGTCTGAAAAAAAAGATCTGAAAAATGTCGGACAAAAAAAGTCTGAAAAATGTCGGACAAAAGAAGTCTGAAAAAAAAGATCTGAAAATGTCTGAAAAAAATATCTGAAAAATGTCGGATAAAAGAAGTCTGAAAAAACTGTCCAAAAAAAAGATCTGAAAAAAGGATCTGAAAAATATCGGACAAAAACTGTACGAAAAAAATATCTGAAAATGTCTGAAAAAAATGTCGGACAAAAAAAGTCGGAAAAAAATATCTGAAAAATGTCGGATAAAAGAAGTCTGAAAAAACTGTCTGAAAAAAAAGATCTGTAAAATGTCGGACAAAAAAAGTCTGAAAAATGTCGGACAAAAGAAGTCTGAAAAAACTGTCCGAAAAAAAAGATCTGAAAATGTCTGAAAAAAATATCTGAAAAATGTCGGATAAAAGAAGTCTGAAAAAACTGTCCAAAAAAAAGATCTGAAAAAAGGATCTGAAAAATATCGGACAAAAACTGTCCGAAAAAAATATCTGAAAATGTCTGAAAAAAATGTCGGACAAAAAAAGTCTGAAAAAAATATATGAAAAATGTCGGATAAAAGAAGTCTGAAAAAACTGTCTGAAAAAAAAGATCTGAAAAATGTCGGACAAAAAAAGTCTGAAAAATGTCGGACAAAAAAAGTCTGAAAAAAAAGATCTGAAAATTGTCGGACAAAAAAAGTCTGAAAAATGTCGGACAAAAAAAGTCTGAAAAAAAAGATCTGAAAAATGTCAGACAAAAAAAGTCTGAAAAATGTCGGACAAAAAAAGTCTGAAAAAAAAGATCTGAAAAATGTCGGACAAAAAAAGTCTGAAAAATGTCGGACAAAAAAAGTCTGAAAAATGTCGGACAAAAAAAGTCTGAAAAATGTCGGACAAAAGAAGTCTGAAGAAAAAGATCTGAAAAATGTCGGACAAAAGAAGTCTGAAAAAACTGTCCGAAAAAAAAGATCTGAAAATGTCTGAAAAAAATATCTGAAAAATGTCGGACAAAAAAAGTCTGAAAAAAAAGATATGAAAATGTCGGACCAAAAAAGTCTGGAAAGAATCTCTGAAAAATGTCGGACAAAAAAAGTCTGAAAAAAAAGATATGAAAATGTCGGACCAAAAAAGTCTGGAAAGAATCTCTGAAAAATGTCGGACAAAAGAAGTCTGAAAAAACTGTCCGAAAAAAAATATCTGAAAATGTCTGAAAAAAATATCTGAAAAATGTCGGATAAAAGAAGTCTGAAAAAACTGTCCAAAAAAAAGATCTGAAAAAAGGATCTGAAAAATATCGGACAAAAACTGTCCGAAAAAAATATCTGAAAATGTCTGAAAAAAATGTCGGACAAAAAAAGTCGGAAAAAAATATCTGAAAAATGTCGGATAAAAGAAGTCTGAAAAAACTGTCTGAAAAAAAAGATCTGTAAAATGTCGGACAAAAAACGTCTGAAAAATGTCGGACAAAAGAAGTCTGAAAAAACTGTCCGAAAAAAAAGATCTGAAAAAGTCTGAAAAATGTCGGACAAAAAAAGTCTGAAAAATGTCGGACAAAAAAAGTCTGAAAAAAAAGATCTGAAAAATGTCAGACAAAAAAAGTCTGAAAAATGTCGGACAAAAAAATCTGAAAAAAAAGATCTGAAAAATGCCGGACAAAAAACGTCTGAAAAATGTCGGACAAAAGAAGTCTGAAAAATGTCGGACAAAAGAAGTCTGAAAAAAAAGATCTGAAAATTGTCGGACAAAAAAATCTGAAAAAAAAGATCTGAAAAATGTTGGACAAAAGAAGTCTGAAAAAACTGTCCGAAAAAAAAGATCTGAAAATGTCTGAAAAAAAAGATCTGAAAAATGTCGGACAAAAAAAGTCTGAAAAAAAAGATCTGAAAAAAAGTCTGGAAACAAAGCCTGAAAAAAAGTCTGAAAAATGTCGGACAAAAGAAGTCTGAAAAAAAAGATATGAAAATGTCGGACCAAAAAAGTCTGGAAAGAATCTCTGAAAAATGTCGGACAAAAGAAGTCTGAAAAAAACTGTCCGAAAAAAAAGATCTGAAAATATCTGAAAAAAAATCTGAAAAAAAAGATCTGAAAAAAAGATCTGAAAAATGTCAGAGAAAAAAAGTCTGTAAAAAAAGATCTGAAAAATATCGGACAAAAAAAGTCTGAAAAAAAAGATCTGAAAAATGTCGGACAAAAGAAGTCTGAAAAAAAAGATCTGAAAAATGTCGGAAAAAAAAAGTCTGAAAAATGTCGGACAAAAAACGTCTGAAAAATGTCGGACAAAAAAAGTCTGAAAAATATCGGACAAAAAAAGTCTGAAAAAAAAGATCTGAAAATTGTCGGACAAAAAAATCTGAAAAAAAAGATCTGAAAAATGTCGGACAAAAAAAGTCTGAAAAATGTCGGACTAAAGAAGTCTGAAAAAAAAGATCTGAAAATTGTCGGACAAAAAAAGTCTGAAAAATGTCGGACAAAAAAAGTCTGAAAAAAAAGATATGAAAATGTCGGACCAAAAAAGTCTGGAAAGAATCTCTGAAAAATGTCGGACAAAAGAAGTCTGAAAAAACTGTCCAAAAAAAAGATCTGAAAAAAGGATCTGAAAAATATCGGACAAAAACTGTCCGAAAAAAATATCTGAAAATGTCTGAAAAAAATGTCGGACAAAAAAAGTCGGAAAAAAATATCTGAAAAATGTCGGATAAAAGAAGTCTGAAAAAACTGTCTGAAAAAAAAGATCTGTAAAATGTCGGACAAAAAAAATCTGAAAAATGTCGGACAAAAGAAGTCTGAAAAAACTGTCCGAAAAAAAAGATCTGAAAAAGTCTGAAAAATGTCGGACAAAAAAAGTCGGAAAAATGTCGGACAAAAAAAGTCTGAAAAAAAAGATCTGAAAAATGTCAGACAAAAAAAGTCTGAAAAATGTCGGACAAAAGAAGTCTGAAAAAAAAGATCTGAAAAATGTCGGACAAAAAAATCTAAAAAAAAAGATCTGAAAAATGCCGGACAAAAAAAGTCTGAAAAATGTCGGACAAAAGAAGTCTGAAAAAAAAGATCTGAAAATTGTCGGACAAAAAAATCTGAAAAAAAAGATCTGAAAAATGTTGGACAAAAGAAGTCTGAAAAAACTGTCCGAAAAAAAAGATCTGAAAATGTCTGAAAAAAAAGATCTGAAAAATGTCGGACAAAAAAAGTCTGAAAAAAAAGATCTGAAAAAAAGTCTGGAAACAAAGCCCGAAAAAAAGTCTGAAAAATGTCGGACAAAAGAAGTCTGAAAAAAAAGATATGAAAATGTCGGACCAAAAAAGTCTGGAAAGAATCTCTGAAAAATGTCGGACAAAAGAAGTCTGAAAAAACTGTCCGAAAAAAAAGATCTGAAAAAGTCTGAAAAATGTCGGACAAAAAAAGTCTGAAAAATGTCGGATAAAAAAAGTCTGAAAAATGCCGGACAAAAGAAGTCTGAAAAAAAAGATCTGAAAATTGTCAGAGAAAAAAAGTCTGTAAAAAAAGTCTGGAAACAAAGGCCGAAAAAAAGTCTGAAAAATGTCGGACAAAAGAAGTCTGAAAAAAAAGATCTGAAAATTGTCGGACCAAAAAAGTCTGGAAAGAATCTCTGAAAAATGTCGGACAAAAAAAGTCTGAAAAAAAAGATCTGAAAAATGTCAGAGAAAAAAAGTCTGTAAAAAAAGATCTGAAAAATGTCGGACAAAAAAAGTCTGAAAAATGTCGGACAAAAAAAGTCTGAAAAAAAAGATATGAAAATGTCGGACCAAAAAAGTCTGGAAAGAATCTCTGAAAAATGTCGGACAAAAAAAGTCTGAAAAAAAAGATATGAAAATGTCGGACCAAAAAAGTCTGGAAAGAATCTCTGAAAAATGTCGGACAAAAGAAGTCTGAAAAAACTGTCCGAAAAAAAATATCTGAAAATGTCTGAAAAAAATATCTGAAAAATGTCGGATAAAAGAAGTCTGAAAAAACTGTCCAAAAAAAAGATCTGAAAAAAGGATCTGAAAAATATCGGACAAAAACTGTACGAAAAAAATATCTGAAAATGTCTGAAAAAAATGTCGGACAAAAAAAGTCGGAAAAAAATATCTGAAAAATGTCGGATAAAAGAAGTCTGAAAAAACTGTCTGAAAAAAAAGATCTGTAAAATGTCGGACAAAAAAAGTCTGAAAAATGTCGGACAAAAGAAGTCTGAAAAAACTGTCCGAAAAAAAAAATCTGAAAATGTCTGAAAAAAATATCTGAAAAATGTCGGATAAAAGAAGTCTGAAAAAACTGTCCAAAAAAAAGATCTGAAAAAAGGATCTGAAAAATATCGGACAAAAACTGTCCGAAAAAAATATCTGAAAATGTCTGAAAAAAATGTCGGACAAAAAAAGTCTGAAAAAAATATATGAAAAATGTCGGATAAAAGAAGTCTGAAAAAACTGTCTGAAAAAAAAGATCTGAAAAATGTCGGACAAAAAAAGTCTGAAAAAAAAGATCTGAAAAATGTCGGACAAAAAAAGTCTGAAAAATGTCGGACAAAAAAAGTCTGAAAAATGTCGGACAAAAAAAGTCTGAAAAATGTCGGACAAAAGAAGTCTGAAGAAAAAGATCTGAAAAATGTCGGACAAAAGAAGTCTGAAAAAACTGTCCGAAAAAAAAGATCTGAAAATGTCTGAAAAAAATATCTGAAAAATGTCGGACAAAAAAATCTGAAAAAAAAGATCTGAAAATTGTCGGACAAAAAAATCTGAAAAAAAAGATCTGAAAAATGTCGGACAAAAAAAGTCTGAAAAATGTCGGACTAAAGAAGTCTGAAAAAGAAGATCTGAAAATTGTCGGACAAAAAAAGTCTGAAAAATGTCGGACAAAAAAAGTCTGAAAAAAAAGATCTGAAAAATGTCGGACAAAAAAAGTCTGAAAAATGTCGGACAAAAGAAGTCTGAAAAAAAAGATCTGAAAATGTCTGAAAAAAATATCTGAAAAATGTCGGATAAAAGAAGTCTGAAAAAACTGTCCAAAAAAATGATCTGAAAAAAGGATCTGAAAAATATCGGACAAAAACTGTACGAAAAAAATATCTGAAAATGTCTGAAAAAAATGTCGGACAAAAAAAGTCGGAAAAAAATATCTGTAAAATGTCGGACAAAAAAAGTCTGAAAAATGTCGGACTAAAGAAGTCTGAAAAAAAAGATATGAAAATGTCGGACAAAAGAAGTCTGAAAAAAAGATCTGAAATTGTTGGAAAAAAAAAGATCTGAAAAAAATATCTGAAAAATTTCGGACAAAAAAAGTCTGAAAAAAATATCTGAAAAATGTCGGATAAAAGAAGTCTGAAAAAACTGTCTGAAAAAAAAGATCTGAAAAATGTCGGACAAAAGAAGTCTGAAAAAACTGTCCGAAAAAAAAGATCTGAAAATGTCTGAAAAAAATGTCGGACAAAAAAAGTCTGAAAAAAAAGATCTGAAAATTGTCGGACAAAAAAAGTCTGAAAAATGTCGGACAAAAAAGTCTGAAAAATGTCGGACAAAAAAATCTGAAAAAAAAGATCTGAAAATTGTCGGACAAAAGAAGTCTGAAAAAAAAGATCTGAAAAATGTCGGAAAAAAAAAGTCTGAAAAATGTCGGACAAAAGAAGTCTGAACAAAAAGATCTGAAAATTGTCGGAAAAAAAAAGTCTGAAAAAAAAGATATGAAAATGTCGGACCAAAAAAGTCTGGAAAGAATCTCTGAAAAATGTCGGACAAAAGAAGTCTGAAAAAAAAGATCTGAAAATTGTCGGACAAAAAAATCTGAAAAAAAAGATCTGTAAAATGTCGGACAAAAAAAGTCTGAAAAATGTCGGACTAAAGAAGTCTGAAAAAAAAGATCTGAAAAATGTCGGACAAAAAAAGTCTGAAAAATGTCGGACAAAAAAGTCTGAAAAATGTCGGACAAAAAAAGTCTGAAAAATGTCGGACAAAAAAAGTCTGAAAAAAAAGATCTGAAAAATGTCGGACAAAAAAAGTCTGAAAAATGTCGGACAAAAAAAGTCTGAAAAATGTCGGACAAAAAAGTCTGAAAAATGTCGGACAAAAAAAGTCTGAAAATTGTCGGACAAAAGAAGTCTGAAAAATGTCGGACAAAAGAAGTCTGAACAAAAAGATCTGAAAAATGTCGGACAAAAGAAGTCTGAAAAAAAAGATCTGAAAAATGTCGGACAAAAAAAGTCTGAAAAATGTCGGACAAAAGAAGTCTGAACAAAAAGATCTGAAAAATGTCGGACAAAAAAAGTCTGAAAAATGTCGGACAAAAGAAGTCTGAACAAAAAGATCTGAAAATTGTCGGACAAAAAAAGTCTGAAAGAAAAGATATGAAAATGTCGGACCAAAAAAGTCTGGAAAGAATCTCTGAAAAATGTCGGACAAAAGAAGTCTGAAAAAACTGTCCGAAAAAAAAGATCTGAAAATGTCTGAAAAAAAAGTCTGAAAAATGTCGGACAAAAAAAGTCTGGAAAATGTCGGACAAAAGAAGTCTGAAAAATGTCGGACAAAAAAGTCTGAAAAATGTCGGACAAAAAAAGTCTGAAAAAAAAGATCTGAAAAATGTCGGACAAAAAAAGTCTGAGAAATGTCGGACAAAAGAAGTCTGAAAAATGTCGGACAAAAAAGTCTGAAAAATGTCGGACAAAAGAAGTCTGAACATAAAGATCTGAAAATTGTCGGACAAAAAAAGTCTGGAAAGAATCTCTGAAAAATGTCGGACAAAAGAAGTCTGAAAAAAAAGATCTGAAAAATGTCGGACAAAAAAAGTCTGAAAAATGTCGGACAAAAGAAGTCTGAACAAAAAGATCTGAAAATTGTCGGACAAAAAAAGTCTGGAAAGAATCTCTGAAAAATGTCGGACAAAAAAAGTCTGAACAAAAAGATCTGAAAATTGTCGGACAAAAAAAGTCTGGAAAGAATCTCTGAAAAATGTCGGACAAAAAAAGTCTGAAAAAAAAGATCAGAAAAATGTCGGACAAAAGAAGTCTGAAAAATGTCGGACAAAAGAAGTCTGAACAAAAAGATCTGAAAATTGTCGGACAAAAAAAGTCTGGAAAGAATCTCTGAAAAATGTCGGACAAAAAAATTCTGAACAAAAAGATCTGAAAATTGTCGGACAAAAAAAGTCTGGAAAGAATCTCTGAAAAATGTCGGACAAAAAAAGTCTGAAAAAAAAGATCAGAAAAATGTCGGACAAAAAAAGTCTGAAAAAAAAGATCTGAAAAATGTCGGACAAAAAAAGTCTGAAAAATGTCGGACAAAAGAAGTCTGAAAAATGTCGGACCAAAGAATTCTGAAAAAACTGTCTGAAAAAAAAGATCTGAAAATGTCAGACAAAAGAAGTCTGAAAAAAAAGATCTGAAAAATGTCGGACAAAAAAAGTCTGAAAAATGTCGGACAAAAAAGTCTGAAAAATGTCGGACAAAAAAATCTGAAAAAAAAGATCTGTAAAATGTCGGACAAAAAAAGTCTGAAAAATGTCGGACTAAAGAAGTCTGAAAAAAAAGATCTGAAAATTGTCGGACAAAAAAAGTCTGAAAAATGTCGGACAAAAAAGTCTGAAAAATGTCGGACAAAAAAATCTGAAAAAAAAGATCTGAAAATTGTCGGACAAAAGAAGTCTGAAAAAAAAGATCTGAAAAATGTCGGACAAAAAAAGTCTGAAAAATGTCGGACAAAAGAAGTCTGAACAAAAAGATCTGAAAATTGTCGGAAAAAAAAAGTCTGAAAAAAAAGATATGAAAATGTCGGACCAAAAAAGTCTGGAAAGAATCTCTGAAAAATGTCGGACAAAAGAAGTCTGAAAAAAAAGATCTGAAAATTGTCGGACAAAAAAATCTGAAAAAAAAGATCTGTAAAATGTCGGACAAAAAAGTCTGAAAAATGTCGGACTAAAGAAGTCTGAAAAAGAAGATCTGAAAATTGTCGGACAAAAAAAGTCTGAAAAATGTCGGACAAAAAAGTCTGAAAAATGTCGGACAAAAAAAGTCTGAAAAATGTCGGACAAAAAAAGTCTGAAAAAAAAGATCTGAAAATTGTCGGACAAAAAAATCTGAAAAAAAAGATCTGAAAAATGTCGGACTAAAGAAGTCTGAAAAAAAAGATCTGAAAAATGTCGGACAAAAAAAGTCTGAAAAATGTCGGACAAAAAAAGTCTGAAAAATGTCGGACAAAAAAGTCTGAAAAATGTCGGACAAAAAAAGTCTGAAAAATGTCGGACAAAAGAAGTCTGAAAAAAAAGATCTGAAAATTGTCGGAAAAAAAAAGTCTGAAAAATGTCGGACAAAAAAGTCTGAAAAATGTCGGACAAAAAAAGTCTGAAAAATGTCGGACAAAAAAAGTCTGAAAAAAAAGATCTGAAAATTGTCGGACAAAAAAATCTGAAAAAAAAGATCTGAAAATTGTCGGACAAAAGAAGTCTGAAAAATGTCGGACAAAAGAAGTCTGAACAAAAAGATCTGAAAAATGTCGGACAAAAGAAGTCTGAAAAAAAAGATCTGAAAAATGTCGGACAAAAAAAGTCTGAAAAATGTCGGACAAAAGAAGTCTGAAAAAAAAGATCTGAAAATTGTCCTAAAAAAAAATGTCTGAAAAAAAAGATATGAAAATGTCGGACCAAAAAAGTCTAGAAAGAATCTCTGAAAAATGTCGGACAAAAGAAGTCTGAAAAAAAAGATCTGAAAATTGTCGGACAAAAAAATCTGAAAAAAAAGATCTGAAAAATGTCGGACAAAAAAATCTAAAAAAAAAGATCTGAAAAATGCCGGACAAAAAAAGTCTGAAAAATGTCGGACAAAAGAAGTCTGAAAAAAAAGATCTGAAAATTGTCGGACAAAAAAATCTGAAAAAAAAGATCTGAAAAATGTTGGACAAAAGAAGTCTGAAAAAACTGTCCGAAAAAAAAGATCTGAAAATGTCTGAAAAAAAAGATCTGAAAAATGTCGGACAAAAAAAGTCTGAAAAAAAAGATCTGAAAAAAAGTCTGGAAACAAAGCCCGAAAAAAAGTCTGAAAAATGTCGGACAAAAGAAGTCTGAAAAAAAAGATATGAAAATGTCGGACCAAAAAAGTCTGGAAAGAATCTCTGAAAAATGTCGGACAAAAGAAGTCTGAAAAAACTGTCCGAAAAAAAAGATCTGAAAAAGTCTGAAAAATGTCGGACAAAAAAAGTCTGAAAAATGTCGGATAAAAAAAGTCTGAAAAATGCCGGACAAAAGAAGTCTGAAAAAAAAGATCTGAAAATTGTCAGAGAAAAAAAGTCTGTAAAAAAAGTCTGGAAACAAAGGCCGAAAAAAAGTCTGAAAAATGTCGGACAAAAGAAGTCTGAAAAAAAAGATCTGAAAATTGTCGGACCAAAAAAGTCTGGAAAGAATCTCTGAAAAATGTCGGACAAAAAAAGTCTGAAAAAAAAGATCTGAAAAATGTCAGAGAAAAAAAGTCTGTAAAAAAAGATCTGAAAAATGTCGGACAAAAAAAGTCTGAAAAATGTCGGACAAAAAAAGTCTGAAAAAAAAGATATGAAAATGTCGGACCAAAAAAGTCTGGAAAGAATCTCTGAAAAATGTCGGACAAAAAAAGTCTGAAAAAAAAGATATGAAAATGTCGGACCAAAAAAGTCTGGAAAGAATCTCTGAAAAATGTCGGACAAAAGAAGTCTGAAAAAACTGTCCGAAAAAAAATATCTGAAAATGTCTGAAAAAAATATCTGAAAAATGTCGGATAAAAGAAGTCTGAAAAAACTGTCCAAAAAAAAGATCTGAAAAAAGGATCTGAAAAATATCGGACAAAAACTGTACGAAAAAAATATCTGAAAATGTCTGAAAAAAATGTCGGACAAAAAAAGTCGGAAAAAAATATCTGAAAAATGTCGGATAAAAGAAGTCTGAAAAAACTGTCTGAAAAAAAAGATCTGTAAAATGTCGGACAAAAAAAGTCTGAAAAATGTCGGACAAAAGAAGTCTGAAAAAACTGTCCGAAAAAAAAAATCTGAAAATGTCTGAAAAAAATATCTGAAAAATGTCGGATAAAAGAAGTCTGAAAAAACTGTCCAAAAAAAAGATCTGAAAAAAGGATCTGAAAAATATCGGACAAAAACTGTCCGAAAAAAATATCTGAAAATGTCTGAAAAAAATGTCGGACAAAAAAAGTCTGAAAAAAATATATGAAAAATGTCGGATAAAAGAAGTCTGAAAAAACTGTCTGAAAAAAAAGATCTGAAAAATGTCGGACAAAAAAAGTCTGAAAAAAAAGATCTGAAAAATGTCGGACAAAAAAAGTCTGAAAAATGTCGGACAAAAAAAGTCTGAAAAATGTCGGACAAAAAAAGTCTGAAAAATGTCGGACAAAAGAAGTCTGAAGAAAAAGATCTGAAAAATGTCGGACAAAAGAAGTCTGAAAAAACTGTCCGAAAAAAAAGATCTGAAAATGTCTGAAAAAAATATCTGAAAAATGTCGGACAAAAAAATCTGAAAAAAAAGATCTGAAAATTGTCGGACAAAAAAATCTGAAAAAAAAGATCTGAAAAATGTCGGACAAAAAAAGTCTGAAAAATGTCGGACTAAAGAAGTCTGAAAAAGAAGATCTGAAAATTGTCGGACAAAAAAAGTCTGAAAAATGTCGGACAAAAAAAGTCTGAAAAAAAAGATCTGAAAAATGTCGGACAAAAAAAGTCTGAAAAATGTCGGACAAAAGAAGTCTGAAAAAAAAGATCTGAAAATGTCTGAAAAAAATATCTGAAAAATGTCGGATAAAAGAAGTCTGAAAAAACTGTCCAAAAAAATGATCTGAAAAAAGGATCTGAAAAATATCGGACAAAAACTGTACGAAAAAAATATCTGAAAATGTCTGAAAAAAATGTCGGACAAAAAAAGTTGGAAAAAAATATCTGTAAAATGTCGGACAAAAAAAGTCTGAAAAATGTCGGACTAAAGAAGTCTGAAAAAAAAGATATGAAAATGTCGGACAAAAGAAGTCTGAAAAAAAGATCTGAAATTGTTGGAAAAAAAAAGATCTGAAAAAAATATCTGAAAAATTTCGGACAAAAAAAGTCTGAAAAAAATATCTGAAAAATGTCGGATAAAAGAAGTCTGAAAAAACTGTCTGAAAAAAAAGATCTGAAAAATGTCGGACAAAAGAAGTCTGAAAAAACTGTCCGAAAAAAAAGATCTGAAAATGTCTGAAAAAAATGTCGGACAAAAAAAGTCTGAAAAAAAAGATCTGAAAATTGTCGGACAAAAAAAGTCTGAAAAATGTCGGACAAAAAAGTCTGAAAAATGTCGGACAAAAAAATCTGAAAAAAAAGATCTGAAAATTGTCGGACAAAAGAAGTCTGAAAAAAAAGATCTGAAAAATGTCGGAAAAAAAAAGTCTGAAAAATGTCGGACAAAAGAAGTCTGAACAAAAAGATCTGAAAATTGTCGGAAAAAAAAAGTCTGAAAAAAAAGATATGAAAATGTCGGACCAAAAAAGTCTGGAAAGAATCTCTGAAAAATGTCGGACAAAAGAAGTCTGAAAAAAAAGATCTGAAAATTGTCGGACAAAAAAATCTGAAAAAAAAGATCTGTAAAATGTCGGACAAAAAAAGTCTGAAAAATGTCGGACTAAAGAAGTCTGAAAAAAAAGATCTGAAAAATGTCGGACAAAAAAAGTCTGAAAAATGTCGGACAAAAAAGTCTGAAAAATGTCGGACAAAAAAAGTCTGAAAAATGTCGGACAAAAAAAGTCTGAAAAAAAAGATCTGAAAAATGTCGGACAAAAAAAGTCTGAAAAATGTCGGACAAAAAAAGTCTGAAAAATGTCGGACAAAAAAGTCTGAAAAATGTCGGACAAAAAAAGTCTGAAAATTGTCGGACAAAAGAAGTCTGAAAAATGTCGGACAAAAGAAGTCTGAACAAAAAGATCTGAAAAATGTCGGACAAAAGAAGTCTGAAAAAAAAGATCTGAAAAATGTCGGACAAAAAAAGTCTGAAAAATGTCGGACAAAAGAAGTCTGAACAAAAAGATCTGAAAAATGTCGGACAAAAAAAGTCTGAAAAATGTCGGACAAAAGAAGTCTGAACAAAAAGATCTGAAAATTGTCGGACAAAAAAAGTCTGAAAGAAAAGATATGAAAATGTCGGACCAAAAAAGTCTGGAAAGAATCTCTGAAAAATGTCGGACAAAAGAAGTCTGAAAAAACTGTCCGAAAAAAAAGATCTGAAAATGTCTGAAAAAAAAGTCTGAAAAATGTCGGACAAAAAAAGTCTGGAAAATGTCGGACAAAAGAAGTCTGAAAAATGTCGGACAAAAAAGTCTGAAAAATGTCGGACAAAAAAAGTCTGAAAAAAAAGATCTGAAAAATGTCGGACAAAAAAAGTCTGAGAAATGTCGGACAAAAGAAGTCTGAAAAATGTCGGACAAAAAAGTCTGAAAAATGTCGGACAAAAGAAGTCTGAACATAAAGATCTGAAAATTGTCGGACAAAAAAAGTCTGGAAAGAATCTCTGAAAAATGTCGGACAAAAGAAGTCTGAAAAAAAAGATCTGAAAAATGTCGGACAAAAAAAGTCTGAAAAATGTCGGACAAAAGAAGTCTGAACAAAAAGATCTGAAAATTGTCGGACAAAAAAAGTCTGGAAAGAATCTCTGAAAAATGTCGGACAAAAAAAGTCTGAACAAAAAGATCTGAAAATTGTCGGACAAAAAAAGTCTGGAAAGAATCTCTGAAAAATGTCGGACAAAAAAAGTCTGAAAAAAAAGATCAGAAAAATGTCGGACAAAAGAAGTCTGAAAAATGTCGGACAAAAGAAGTCTGAACAAAAAGATCTGAAAATTGTCGGACAAAAAAAGTCTGGAAAGAATCTCTGAAAAATGTCGGACAAAAAAATTCTGAACAAAAAGATCTGAAAATTGTCGGACAAAAAAAGTCTGGAAAGAATCTCTGAAAAATGTCGGACAAAAAAAGTCTGAAAAAAAAGATCAGAAAAATGTCGGACAAAAAAAGTCTGAAAAAAAAGATCTGAAAAATGTCGGACAAAAAAAGTCTGAAAAATGTCGGACAAAAGAAGTCTGAAAAATGTCGGACCAAAGAATTCTGAAAAAACTGTCTGAAAAAAAAGATCTGAAAATGTCAGACAAAAGAAGTCTGAAAAAAAAGATCTGAAAAATGTCGGACAAAAAAAGTCTGAAAAATGTCGGACAAAAAAGTCTGAAAAATGTCGGACAAAAAAATCTGAAAAAAAAGATCTGTAAAATGTCGGACAAAAAAAGTCTGAAAAATGTCGGACTAAAGAAGTCTGAAAAAAAAGATCTGAAAATTGTCGGACAAAAAAAGTCTGAAAAATGTCGGACAAAAAAGTCTGAAAAATGTCGGACAAAAAAATCTGAAAAAAAAGATCTGAAAATTGTCGGACAAAAGAAGTCTGAAAAAAAAGATCTGAAAAATGTCGGACAAAAAAAGTCTGAAAAATGTCGGACAAAAGAAGTCTGAACAAAAAGATCTGAAAATTGTCGGAAAAAAAAAGTCTGAAAAAAAAGATATGAAAATGTCGGACCAAAAAAGTCTGGAAAGAATCTCTGAAAAATGTCGGACAAAAGAAGTCTGAAAAAAAAGATCTGAAAATTGTCGGACAAAAAAATCTGAAAAAAAAGATCTGTAAAATGTCGGACAAAAAAGTCTGAAAAATGTCGGACTAAAGAAGTCTGAAAAAGAAGATCTGAAAATTGTCGGACAAAAAAAGTCTGAAAAATGTCGGACAAAAAAGTCTGAAAAATGTCGGACAAAAAAAGTCTGAAAAATGTCGGACAAAAAAAGTCTGAAAAAAAAGATCTGAAAATTGTCGGACAAAAAAATCTGAAAAAAAAGATCTGAAAAATGTCGGACTAAAGAAGTCTGAAAAAAAAGATCTGAAAAATGTCGGACAAAAAAAGTCTGAAAAATGTCGGACAAAAAAAGTCTGAAAAATGTCGGACAAAAAAGTCTGAAAAATGTCGGACAAAAAAAGTCTGAAAAATGTCGGACAAAAGAAGTCTGAAAAAAAAGATCTGAAAATTGTCGGAAAAAAAAAGTCTGAAAAATGTCGGACAAAAAAGTCTGAAAAATGTCGGACAAAAAAAGTCTGAAAAATGTCGGACAAAAAAAGTCTGAAAAAAAAGATCTGAAAATTGTCGGACAAAAAAATCTGAAAAAAAAGATCTGAAAATTGTCGGACAAAAGAAGTCTGAAAAATGTCGGACAAAAGAAGTCTGAACAAAAAGATCTGAAAAATGTCGGACAAAAGAAGTCTGAAAAAAAAGATCTGAAAAATGTCGGACAAAAAAAGTCTGAAAAATGTCGGACAAAAGAAGTCTGAAAAAAAAGATCTGAAAATTGTCCTAAAAAAAAATGTCTGAAAAAAAAGATATGAAAATGTCGGACCAAAAAAGTCTAGAAAGAATCTCTGAAAAATGTCGGACAAAAGAAGTCTGAAAAAAAAGATCTGAAAATTGTCGGACAAAAAAATCTGAAAAAAAAGATCTGTAAAATGTCGGACAAAAAAAGTCTGAAAAATGTCGGACTAAAGAAGTCTGAAAAAAAAGATCTGAAAATTGTCGGACAAAAAAAGTCTGAAAAATGTCGGACAAAAAAAGTCTGAAAAAAAAGATCTGAAAATTGTCGGACAAAAGAAGTCTGAAAAATGTCGGACAAAAGAAGTCTGAACAAAAAGATCTGAAAAATGTCGGACAAAAGAAGTCTGAAAAAAAAGATCTGTAAAATGTCGGACAAAAAAGTCTGAAAAATGTCGGACTAAAGAAGTCTGAAAAAAAAGATCTGAAAATTGTCGGACAAAAAAAGTCTGAAAAATGTCGGACAAAAAAGTCTGAAAAATGTCGGACAAAAAAAGTCTGAAAAATGTCGGACAAAAAAAGTCTGAAAAAAAAGATCTGAAAATTGTCGGACAAAAAAATCTGAAAAAAAAGATCTGAAAATTGTCGGACAAAAGAAGTCTGAAAAATGTCGGACAAAAGAAGTCTGAAAAAAAAGATCTGAAAAATGTCGGACAAAAAAAGTCTGAAAAATGTCGGACAAAAAAAGTCTGAAAAATGTCGGACAAAAAAGTCTGAAAAATGTCGGACAAAAAAAGTCTGAAAAATGTCGGACAAAAGAAGTCTGAAAAATGTCGGACAAAAGAAGTCTGAAAAAAAAGATCTGAAAAATGTCGGACAAAAAAAGTCTGAAAAATGTCGGACAAAAAAGTCTGAAAAATGTCGGACAAAAAAAGTCTGAAAAATGTCGGACAAAAGAAGTCTGAAAAAAAAGATCTGAAAATTGTCGGAAAAAAAAAGTCTGAAAAATGTCGGACAAAAAAGTCTGAAAAATGTCGGACAAAAAAAGTCTGAAAAATGTCGGACAAAAAAAGTCTGAAAAAAAAGATCTGAAAATTGTCGGACAAAAAAATCTGAAAAAAAAGATCTGAAAATTGTCGGATAAAAGAAGTCTGAAAAATGTCGGACAAAAGAAGTCTGAACAAAAAGATCTGAAAAATGTCGGACAAAAGAAGTCTGAAAAAAAAGATCTGAAAAATGTCGGACAAAAAAAGTCTGAAAAATGTCGGACAAAAGAAGTCTGAAAAAAAAGATCTGAAAATTGTCCTAAAAAAAAATGTCTGAAAAAAAAGATATGAAAATGTCGGACCAAAAAAGTCTGGAAAGAATCTCTGAAAAATGTCGGACAAAAGAAGTCTGAAAAAAAAGATCTGAAAATTGTCGGACAAAAAAATCTGAAAAAAAAGATCTGTAAAATGTCGGACAAAAAAAGTCTGAAAAATGTCGGACTAAAGAAGTCTGAAAAAAAAGATCTGAAAATTGTCGGACAAAAAAAGTCTGAAAAATGTCGGACAAAAAAAGTCTGAAAAAAAAGATCTGAAAATTGTCGGACAAAAGAAGTCTGAAAAATGTCGGACAAAAGAAGTCTGAACAAAAAGATCTGAAAAATGTCGGACAAAAGAAGTCTGAAAAAAAAGATCTGAAAATTGTCGGACAAAAGAAGTCTGAAAAATGTCGGACAAAAGAAGTCTGAACAAAAAGATCTGAAAAATGTCGGACAAAAGAAGTCTGAAAAAAAAGATCTGTAAAATGTCGGACAAAAAAAGTCTGAAAAATGTCGGACTAAAGAAGTCTGAAAAAAAAGATCTGAAAATTGTCGGACAAAAAAAGTCTGAAAAATGTCGGACAAAAAAGTCTGAAAAATGTCGGACAAAAGAAGTCTGAACAAAAAGATCTGAAAAATGTCGGACAAAAAAAGTCTGAAAAATGTCGGACAAAAAAAGTCTGAAAAAAAAGATCTGAAAATTGTCGGACAAAAAAATCTGAAAAAAAAGATCTGAAAATTGTCGGACAAAAGAAGTCTGAAAAATGTCGGACAAAAGAAGTCTGAACAAAAAGATCTGAAAAATGTCGGACAAAAGAAGTCTGAAAAAAAAGATCTGAAAAATGTCGGACAAAAAAAGTCTGAAAAATGTCGGACAAAAGAAGTCTGAACAAAAAGATCTGAAAAATGTCGGACAAAAAAAGTCTGAAAAATGTCGGACAAAAGAAGTCTGAACAAAAAGATCTGAAAATTGTCGGACAAAAAAAGTCTGAAAGAAAAGATATGAAAATGTCGGACCAAAAAAGTCTGGAAAGAATCTCTGAAAAATGTCGGACAAAAGAAGTCTGAAAAAACTGTCCGAAAAAAAAGATCTGAAAATGTCTGAAAAAAAAGTCTGAAAAATGTCGGACAAAAAAAGTCTGGAAAATGTCGGACAAAAGAAGTCTGAAAAATGTCGGACAAAAAAGTCTGAAAAATGTCGGACAAAAAAAGTCTGGAAAGAATCTCTGAAAAATGTCGGACAAAAAAAGTCTGAAAAAAAAGATCTGAAAAATGTCGGACAAAAAAAGTCTGAGAAATGTCGGACAAAAGAAGTCTGAAAAATGTCGGACAAAAAAGTCTGAAAAATGTCGGACAAAAGAAGTCTGAACATAAAGATCTGAAAATTGTCGGACAAAAAAAGTCTGGAAAGAATCTCTGAAAATTGTCGGACAAAAAAATCTGAAAAAAAAGATCTGTAAAATGTCGGACAAAAAAAGTCTGAAAAATGTCGGACTAAAGAAGTCTGAAAAAAAAGATCTGAAAATTGTCGGACAAAAAAAGTCTGAAAAATGTCGGACTAAAGAAGTCTGAAAAAAAAGATCTGAAAATTGTCGGACAAAAAAAGTCTGAAAAATGTCGGACAAAAAAGTCTGAAAAATGTCGGACAAAAAAAGTCTGAAAAATGTCGGACAAAAAAAGTCTGAAAAAAAAGATCTGAAAATTGTCGGACAAAAAAATCTGAAAAAAAAGATCTGAAAATTGTCGGACAAAAGAAGTCTGAAAAATGTCGGACAAAAGAAGTCTGAAAAAAAAGATCTGAAAAATGTCGGACAAAAAAAGTCTGAAAAATGTCGGACAAAAGAAGTCTGAACAAAAAGATCTGAAAATTGTCGGAAAAAAAAAGTCTGAAAAAAAAGATATGAAAATGTCGGACCAAAAAAGTCTGGAAAGAATCTCTGAAAAATGTCGGACAAAAGAAGTCTGAAAAAAAAGATCTGAAAATTGTCGGACAAAAAAATCTGAAAAAAAAGATCTGTAAAATGTCGGACAAAAAAAGTCTGAAAAATGTCGGACTAAAGAAGTCTGAAAAAAAAGATCTGAAAATTGTCGGAAAAAAAAAGTCTGAAAAATGTCGGACAAAAAAGTCTGAAAAATGTCGGACAAAAAAAGTCTGAAAAATGTCGGACAAAAAAAGTCTGAAAAAAAAGATCTGAAAATTGTCGGACAAAAAAATCTGAAAAAAAAGATCTGAAAATTGTCGGACAAAAGAAGTCTGAAAAATGTCGGACAAAAGAAGTCTGAACAAAAAGATCTGAAAAATGTCGGACAAAAGAAGTCTGAAAAAAAAGATCTGAAAAATGTCGGACAAAAAAAGTCTGAAAAATGTCGGACAAAAGAAGTCTGAACAAAAAGATCTGAAAAATGTCGGACAAAAAAAGTCTGAAAAATGTCGGACAAAAGAAGTCTGAACAAAAAGATCTGAAAATTGTCGGACAAAAAAAGTCTGAAAGAAAAGATATGAAAATGTCGGACCAAAAAAGTCTGGAAAGAATCTCTGAAAAATGTCGGACAAAAGAAGTCTGAAAAAACTGTCCGAAAAAAAAGATCTGAAAATGTCTGAAAAAAAAGTCTGAAAAATGTCGGACAAAAAAAGTCTGGAAAATGTCGGACAAAAGAAGTCTGAAAAATGTCGGACAAAAAAGTCTGAAAAATGTCGGACAAAAAAAGTCTGGAAAGAATCTCTGAAAAATGTCGGACAAAAAAAGTCTGAAAAAAAAGATCTGAAAAATGTCGGACAAAAAAAGTCTGAGAAATGTCGGACAAAAGAAGTCTGAAAAATGTCGGACAAAAAAGTCTGAAAAATGTCGGACAAAAGAAGTCTGAACATAAAGATCTGAAAATTGTCGGACAAAAAAATCTGAAAAAAAAGATCTGTAAAATGTCGGACAAAAAAAGTCTGAAAAATGTCGGACTAAAGAAGTCTGAAAAAAAAGATCTGAAAATTGTCGGACAAAAAAAGTCTGAAAAATGTCGGACTAAAGAAGTCTGAAAAAAAAGATCTGAAAATTGTCGGACAAAAAAAGTCTGAAAAATGTCGGACAAAAAAGTCTGAAAAATGTCGGACAAAAAAAGTCTGAAAAATGTCGGACAAAAAAAGTCTGAAAAAAAAGATCTGAAAATTGTCGGACAAAAAAATCTGAAAAAAAAGATCTGAAAATTGTCGGACAAAAGAAGTCTGAAAAATGTCGGACAAAAGAAGTCTGAAAAAAAAGATCTGAAAAATGTCGGACAAAAAAAGTCTGAAAAATGTCGGACAAAAGAAGTCTGAACAAAAAGATCTGAAAATTGTCGGAAAAAAAAAGTCTGAAAAAAAAGATATGAAAATGTCGGACCAAAAAAGTCTGGAAAGAATCTCTGAAAAATGTCGGACAAAAGAAGTCTGAAAAAAAAGATCTGAAAATTGTCGGACAAAAAAATCTGAAAAAAAAGATCTGTAAAATGTCGGACAAAAAAAGTCTGAAAAATGTCGGACTAAAGAAGTCTGAAAAAAAAGATCTGAAAATTGTCGGACAAAAAAAGTCTGAAAAATGTCGGACAAAAAAGTCTGAAAAATGTCGGACAAAAAAAGTCTGAAAAATGTCGGACAAAAAAAGTCTGAAAAAAAAGATCTGAAAATTGTCGGACAAAAAAATCTGAAAAAAAAGATCTGAAAATTGTCGGACAAAAGAAGTCTGAAAAATGTCGGACAAAAGAAGTCTGAACAAAAAGATCTGAAAAATGTCGGACAAAAGAAGTCTGAAAAAAAAGATCTGAAAAATGTCGGACAAAAAAAGTCTGAAAAATGTCGGACAAAAGAAGTCTGAACAAAAAGATCTGAAAAATGTCGGACAAAAAAAGTCTGAAAAATGTCGGACAAAAGAAGTCTGAACAAAAAGATCTGAAAATTGTCGGACAAAAAAAGTCTGAAAGAAAAGATATGAAAATGTCGGACCAAAAAAGTCTGGAAAGAATCTCTGAAAAATGTCGGACAAAAGAAGTCTGAAAAAACTGTCCGAAAAAAAAGATCTGAAAATGTCTGAAAAAAAAGTCTGAAAAATGTCGGACAAAAAAAGTCTGGAAAATGTCGGACAAAAGAAGTCTGAAAAATGTCGGACAAAAAAGTCTGAAAAATGTCGGACAAAAAAAGTCTGGAAAGAATCTCTGAAAAATGTCGGACAAAAAAAGTCTGAAAAAAAAGATCTGAAAAATGTCGGACAAAAAAAGTCTGAGAAATGTCGGACAAAAGAAGTCTGAAAAATGTCGGACAAAAAAGTCTGAAAAATGTCGGACAAAAGAAGTCTGAACATAAAGATCTGAAAATTGTCGGACAAAAAAAGTCTGGAAAGAATCTCTGAAAATTGTCGGACAAAAAAATCTGAAAAAAAAGATCTGTAAAATGTCGGACAAAAAAAGTCTGAAAAATGTCGGACTAAAGAAGTCTGAAAAAAAAGATCTGAAAATTGTCGGACAAAAAAAGTCTGAAAAATGTCGGACTAAAGAAGTCTGAAAAAAAAGATCTGAAAATTGTCGGACAAAAAAAGTCTGAAAAATGTCGGACAAAAAAGTCTGAAAAATGTCGGACAAAAAAAGTCTGAAAAATGTCGGACAAAAAAAGTCTGAAAAAAAAGATCTGAAAATTGTCGGACAAAAAAATCTGAAAAAAAAGATCTGAAAATTGTCGGACAAAAGAAGTCTGAAAAATGTCGGACAAAAGAAGTCTGAAAAAAAAGATCTGAAAAATGTCGGACAAAAAAAGTCTGAAAAATGTCGGACAAAAGAAGTCTGAACAAAAAGATCTGAAAATTGTCGGAAAAAAAAAGTCTGAAAAAAAAGATATGAAAATGTCGGACCAAAAAAGTCTGGAAAGAATCTCTGAAAAATGTCGGACAAAAGAAGTCTGAAAAAAAAGATCTGAAAATTGTCGGACAAAAAAATCTGAAAAAAAAGATCTGTAAAATGTCGGACAAAAAAAGTCTGAAAAATGTCGGACTAAAGAAGTCTGAAAAAAAAGATCTGAAAATTGTCGGACAAAAAAAGTCTGAAAAATGTCGGACAAAAAAGTCTGAAAAATGTCGGACAAAAAAAGTCTGAAAAATGTCGGACAAAAAAAGTCTGAAAAAAAAGATCTGAAAATTGTCGGACAAAAAAATCTGAAAAAAAAGATCTGAAAATTGTCGGACAAAAGAAGTCTGAAAAATGTCGGACAAAAGAAGTCTGAACAAAAAGATCTGAAAAATGTCGGACAAAAGAAGTCTGAAAAAAAAGATCTGAAAAATGTCGGACAAAAAAAGTCTGAAAAATGTCGGACAAAAGAAGTCTGAACAAAAAGATCTGAAAAATGTCGGACAAAAAAAGTCTGAAAAATGTCGGACAAAAGAAGTCTGAACAAAAAGATCTGAAAATTGTCGGACAAAAAAAGTCTGAAAGAAAAGATATGAAAATGTCGGACCAAAAAAGTCTGGAAAGAATCTCTGAAAAATGTCGGACAAAAGAAGTCTGAAAAAACTGTCCGAAAAAAAAGATCTGAAAATGTCTGAAAAAAAAGTCTGAAAAATGTCGGACAAAAAAAGTCTGGAAAATGTCGGACAAAAGAAGTCTGAAAAATGTCGGACAAAAAAGTCTGAAAAATGTCGGACAAAAAAAGTCTGGAAAGAATCTCTGAAAAATGTCGGACAAAAAAAGTCTGAAAAAAAAGATCTGAAAAATGTCGGACAAAAAAAGTCTGAGAAATGTCGGACAAAAGAAGTCTGAAAAATGTCGGACAAAAAAGTCTGAAAAATGTCGGACAAAAGAAGTCTGAACATAAAGATCTGAAAATTGTCGGACAAAAAAAGTCTGGAAAGAATCTCTGAAAAATGTCGGACAAAAGAAGTCTGAAAAAAAAGATCTGAAAAATGTCGGTCAAAAAAAGTCTGAAAAATGTCGGACAAAAGAAGTCTGAACAAAAAGATCTGAAAATTGTCGGACAAAAAAAGTCTGGAAAGAATCTCTGAAAAATGTCGGACAAAAAAAGTCTGAACAAAAAGATCTGAAAATTGTCGGACAAAAAAAGTCTGGAAAGAATCTCTGAAAAATGTCGGACAAAAAAAGTCTGATAAAAAAGATCTCAAAAAATGTCGGACAAAAGAAGTCTGAAAAATGTTGGACAAAAGAAGTCTGAACAAAAAGATCTGAAAATTGTCGGACAAAAAAAGTCTGGAAAGAATCTCTGAAAAATGTCGGACAAAAAAATTCTGAACAAAAAGATCTGAAAATTGTCGGACAAAAAAAGTCTGGAAAGAATCTCTGAAAAATGTCGGACAAAAAAATCTGAAAAAAAAGATCTGAAAATTGTCGGACAAAAGAAGTCTGAAAAAAAAGATCTGAAAAATGTCGGACAAAAAAAGTCTGAAAAATGTCGGACAAAAGAAGTCTGAACAAAAAGATCTGAAAATTGTCGGAAAAAAAAAGTCTGAAAAAAAAGATATGAAAATGTCGGACCAAAAAAGTCTGGAAAGAATCTCTGAAAAATGTCGGACAAAAGAAGTCTGAAAAAAAAGATCTGAAAATTGTCGGACAAAAAAATCTGAAAAAAAAGATCTGTAAAATGTCGGACAAAAAAAGTCTGAAAAATGTCGGACTAAAGAAGTCTGAAAAAAAAGATCTGAAAATTGTCGGACAAAAAAAGTCTGAAAAATGTCGGACAAAAAAGTCTGAAAAATGTCGGACAAAAAAAGTCTGAAAAATGTCGGACAAAAAAAGTCTGAAAAATGTCGGACAAAAAAGTCTGAAAAATGTCGGACAAAAAAAGTCTGAAAAATGTCGGACAAAAGAAGTCTGAAAAAAAAGATCTGAAAATTGTCGGAAAAAAAAAGTCTGAAAAATGTCGGACAAAAAAGTCTGAAAAATGTCGGACAAAAAAAGTCTGAAAAATGTCGGACAAAAAAAGTCTGAAAAAAAAGATCTGAAAATTGTCGGACAAAAAAATCTGAAAAAAAAGATCTGAAAATTGTCGGACAAAAGAAGTCTGAAAAATGTCGGACAAAAGAAGTCTGAACAAAAAGATCTGAAAAATGTCGGACAAAAGAAGTCTGAAAAAAAAGATCTGAAAAATGTCGGACAAAAAAAGTCTGAAAAATGTCGGACAAAAGAAGTCTGAAAAAAAAGATCTGAAAATTGTCTGAAAAAAAATGTCTGAAAAAAAAGATATGAAAATGTCGGACCAAAAAAGTCTGGAAAGAATCTCTGAAAAATGTCGGACAAAAGAAGTCTGAAAAAAAAGATCTGAAAATTGTCGGACAAAAAAATCTGAAAAAAAAGATCTGTAAAATGTCGGACAAAAAAAGTCTGAAAAATGTCGGACTAAAGAAGTCTGAAAAAAAAGATCTGAAAATTGTCGGACAAAAAAAGTCTGAAAAATGTCGGACAAAAGAAGTCTGAACAAAAAGATCTGAAAATTGTCGGAAAAAAAAAGTCTGAAAAAAAAGATATGAAAATGTCGGACCAAAAAAGTCTGGAAAGAATCTCTGAAAAATGTCGGACAAAAGAAGTCTGAAAAAAAAGATCTGAAAATTGTCGGACAAAAAAATCTGAAAAAAAAGATCTGTAAAATGTCGGACAAAAAAAGTCTGAAAAATGTCGGACTAAAGAAGTCTGAAAAAAAAGATCTGAAAATTGTCGGACAAAAAAAGTCTGAAAAATGTCGGACAAAAAAGTCTGAAAAATGTCGGACAAAAAAAGTCTGAAAAATGTCGGACAAAAAAAGTCTGAAAAAAAAGATCTGAAAATTGTCGGACAAAAAAATCTGAAAAAAAAGATCTGAAAATTGTCGGACAAAAGAAGTCTGAAAAATGTCGGACAAAAGAAGTCTGAACAAAAAGATCTGAAAAATGTCGGACAAAAGAAGTCTGAAAAAAAAGATCTGAAAAATGTCGGACAAAAAAAGTCTGAAAAATGTCGGACAAAAGAAGTCTGAACAAAAAGATCTGAAAAATGTCGGACAAAAAAAGTCTGAAAAATGTCGGACAAAAGAAGTCTGAACAAAAAGATCTGAAAATTGTCGGACAAAAAAAGTCTGAAAGAAAAGATATGAAAATGTCGGACCAAAAAAGTCTGGAAAGAATCTCTGAAAAATGTCGGACAAAAGAAGTCTGAAAAAACTGTCCGAAAAAAAAGATCTGAAAATATCTGAAAAAAAAGTCTGAAAAATGTCGGACAAAAAAAGTCTGGAAAATGTCGGACAAAAGAAGTCTGAAAAATGTCGGACAAAAAAGTCTGAAAAATGTCGGACAAAAAAAGTCTGGAAAGAATCTCTGAAAAATGTCGGACAAAAAAAGTCTGAAAAAAAAGATCTGAAAAATGTCGGACAAAAAAAGTCTGAGAAATGTCGGACAAAAGAAGTCTGAAAAATGTCGGACAAAAAAGTCTGAAAAATGTCGGACAAAAGAAGTCTGAACATAAAGATCTGAAAATTGTCGGACAAAAAAAGTCTGGAAAGAATCTCTGAAAAATGTCGGACAAAAGAAGTCTGAAAAAAAAGATCTGAAAAATGTCGGACAAAAAAAGTCTGAAAAATGTCGGACAAAAGAAGTCTGAACAAAAAGATCTGAAAATTGTCGGACAAAAAAAGTCTGGAAAGAATCTCTGAAAAATGTCGGACAAAAAAAGTCTGAACAAAAAGATCTGAAAATTGTCGGACAAAAAAAGTCTGGAAAGAATCTCTGAAAAATGTCGGACAAAAAAAGTCTGATAAAAAAGATCTCAAAAAATGTCGGACAAAAGAAGTCTGAAAAATGTTGGACAAAAGAAGTCTGAACAAAAAGATCTGAAAATTGTCGGACAAAAAAAGTCTGGAAAGAATCTCTGAAAAATGTCGGACAAAAAAATTCTGAACAAAAAGATCTGAAAATTGTCGGACAAAAAAAGTCTGGAAAGAATCTCTGAAAAATGTCGGACAAAAAAATCTGAAAAAAAAGATCTGAAAATTGTCGGACAAAAGAAGTCTGAAAAAAAAGATCTGAAAAATGTCGGACAAAAAAAGTCTGAAAAATGTCGGACAAAAGAAGTCTGAACAAAAAGATCTGAAAATTGTCGGAAAAAAAAAGTCTGAAAAAAAAGATATGAAAATGTCGGACCAAAAAAGTCTGGAAAGAATCTCTGAAAAATGTCGGACAAAAGAAGTCTGAAAAAAAAGATCTGAAAATTGTCGGACAAAAAAATCTGAAAAAAAAGATCTGTAAAATGTCGGACAAAAAAAGTCTGAAAAATGTCGGACTAAAGAAGTCTGAAAAAAAAGATCTGAAAATTGTCGGACAAAAAAAGTCTGAAAAATGTCGGACAAAAAAGTCTGAAAAATGTCGGACAAAAAAAGTCTGAAAAATGTCGGACAAAAAAAGTCTGAAAAAAAAGATCTGAAAATTGTCGGACAAAAAAATCTGAAAAAAAAGATCTGAAAATTGTCGGACAAAAGAAGTCTGAAAAATGTCGGACAAAAGAAGTCTGAACAAAAAGATCTGAAAAATGTCGGACAAAAGAAGTCTGAAAAAAAAGATCTGAAAAATGTCGGACAAAAAAAGTCTGAAAAATGTCGGACAAAAAAAGTCTGAAAAATGTCGGACAAAAAAGTCTGAAAAATGTCGGACAAAAAAAGTCTGAAAAATGTCGGACAAAAGAAGTCTGAAAAAAAAGATCTGAAAATTGTCGGAAAAAAAAAGTCTGAAAAATGTCGGACAAAAAAGTCTGAAAAATGTCGGACAAAAAAAGTCTGAAAAATGTCGGACAAAAAAAGTCTGAAAAAAAAGATCTGAAAATTGTCGGACAAAAAAATCTGAAAAAAAAGATCTGAAAATTGTCGGACAAAAGAAGTCTGAAAAATGTCGGACAAAAGAAGTCTGAACAAAAAGATCTGAAAAATGTCGGACAAAAGAAGTCTGAAAAAAAAGATCTGAAAAATGTCGGACAAAAAAAGTCTGAAAAATGTCGGACAAAAGAAGTCTGAAAAAAAAGATCTGAAAATTGTCTGAAAAAAAATGTCTGAAAAAAAAGATATGAAAATGTCGGACCAAAAAAGTCTGGAAAGAATCTCTGAAAAATGTCGGACAAAAGAAGTCTGAAAAAAAAGATCTGAAAATTGTCGGACAAAAAAATCTGAAAAAAAAGATCTGTAAAATGTCGGACAAAAAAAGTCTGAAAAATGTCGGACTAAAGAAGTCTGAAAAAAAAGATCTGAAAATTGTCGGACAAAAAAAGTCTGAAAAATGTCGGACAAAAAAAGTCTGAAAAAAAAGATCTGAAAATTGTCGGACAAAAAAATCTGAAAGAAAAGATCTGAAAATTGTCGGACAAAAGAAGTCTGAAAAATGTCGGACAAAAGAAGTCTGAACAAAAAGATCTGAAAATTGTCGGACAAAAAAAGTCTGAAAGAAAAGATATGAAAATGTCGGACCAAAAAAGTCTGGAAAGAATCTCTGAAAAATGTCGGACAAAAGAAGTCTGAAAAAACTGTCCGAAAAAAAAGATCTGAAAATGTCTGAAAAAAAAGTCTGAAAAATGTCGGACAAAAAAAGTCTGGAAAATGTCGGACAAAAAAAGTCTGAAAAATGTCGGACAAAAGAAGTCTGAAAAAAAAGATCTGAAAATTGTCGGACAAAAAAATCTGAAAAAAAAGATCTGTAAAATGTCGGACAAAAAAAGTCTGAAAAATGTCGGACTAAAGAAGTCTGAAAAAAAAGATCTGAAAATTGTCGGACAAAAAAATTCTGAAAAATGTCGGACAAAAAAGTCTGAAAAATGTCGGACAAAAAAAGTCTGAAAAATGTCGGACAAAAAAAGTCTGAAAAAAAAGATCTGAAAATTGTCGGACAAAAAAATCTGAAAAAAAAGATCTGAAAATTGGCGGACAAAAGAAGTCTGAAAAATGTCGGACAAAAGAAGTCTGAACAAAAAGATCTGAAAAATGTCGGACAAAAGAAGTCTGAAAAAAAAGATCTGAAAAATGTCGGACAAAAAAAGTCTGAAAAAAAAGATCTGAAAAATGCCGGACAAAAAAAGTCTGAAAAATGTCGGACAAAAAAGTCTGAAAAATGTCGGACAAAAAAAGTCTGAAAAATGTCGGACAAAAAAAGTCTGAAAAAAAAGATCTGAAAATTGTCGGACAAAAAAAGTCTGAAAAATGTCGGACAAAAAAGTCTGAAAAATGTCGGACAAAAAAAGTCTGAAAAATGTCGGACAAAAAAAGTCTGAAAAAAAAGATCTGAAAATTGTCGGACAAAAAAATCTGAAAAAAAAGATCTGAAAATTGTCGGACAAAAGAAGTCTGAAAAATGTCGGACAAAAGAAGTCTGAACAAAAAGATCTGAAAAATGTCGGACAAAAGAAGTCTGAAAAAAAAGATCTGAAAAATGTCGGACAAAAAAAGTCTGAAAAATGTCGGACAAAAGAAGTCTGAACAAAAAGATCTGAAAAATGTCGGACAAAAAAAGTCTGAAAAATGTCGGACAAAAGAAGTCTGAACAAAAAGATCTGAAAATTGTCGGACAAAAAAAGTCTGAAAGAAAAGATATGAAAATGTCGGACCAAAAAAGTCTGGAAAGAATCTCTGAAAAATGTCGGACAAAAGAAGTCTGAAAAAACTGTCCGAAAAAAAAGATATGAAAATGTCTGAAAAAAAAGTCTGAAAAATGTCGGACAAAAAAAGTCTGGAAAATGTCGGACAAAAGAAGTCTGAAAAATGTCGGACAAAAAAGTCTGAAAAATGTCGGACAAAAAAAGTCTGGAAAGAATCTCTGAAAAATGTCGGACAAAAAAAGTCTGAAAAAAAAGATCTGAAAAATGTCGGACAAAAAAAGTCTGAGAAATGTCGGACAAAAGAAGTCTGAAAAATGTCGGACAAAAAAGTCTGAAAAATGTCGGACAAAAGAAGTCTGAACATAAAGATCTGAAAATTGTCGGACAAAAAAAGTCTGGAAAGAATCTCTGAAAAATGTCGGACAAAAAAAGTCTGAAAAAAAAGATCTGAAAAATGTCGGACAAAAGAAGTCTGAACAAAAAGATCTGAAAATTGTCGGACAAAAAAAGTCTGGAAAGAATCTCTGAAAAATGTCGGACAAAAAAAGTCTGAACAAAAAGATCTGAAAATTGTCGGACAAAAAAAGTCTGGAAAGAATCTCTGAAAAATGTCGGACAAAAAAAGTCTGAAAAAAAAGATCAGAAAAATGTCGGACAAAAGAAGTCTGAAAAATGTCGGACAAAAGAAGTCTGAACAAAAAGATCTGAAAATTGTCGGACAAAAAAAGTCTGGAAAGAATCTCTGAAAAATGTCGGACAAAAAAATTCTGAACAAAAAGATCTGAAAAATGTCGGACAAAAAAAGTCTGGAAAGAATCTCTGAAAAATGTCGGACAAAAAAAGTCTGAAAAAAAAGATCTGAAAAATGTCGGACAAAAGAAGTCTGAAAAATGTCGGACCAAAGAATTCTGAAAAAACTGTCTGAAAAAAAAGATCTGAAAATGTCAGACAAAAGAAGTCTGAAAAAAAAGATCTGAAAATGTCTGAAAAAAATATCTGAAGAATGTCGGACAAAAAAAGTCTGAAAAATGTCGGACAAAAGAAGTCTGAAAAAAATGTCTGAAAAATGTCGGACAAAAGAAGTCTGAAAAAAAAGATCTGAAAAATGTCGAACAAAAAAGTCTGAAAAATGTCGGACAAAAGAAGTCTGAACATAAAGATCTGAAAATTGTCGGACAAAAAAAGTCTGGAAAGAATCTCTGAAAAATGTCGGACAAAAAAAGTCTGAAAAAAAAGATCTGAAAAATGTCGGACAAAAAAAGTCTGAAAAAAAAGATCTGAAAAATGTCGGACAAAAAAAGTCTGGAAAGAATCTCTGAAAAATGTCGGACAAAAAAAGTCTGAAAAAAAAGATCAGAAAAATGTCGGACAAAAAAAGTCTGAAAAAAAAGATCTGAAAAATGTCGGACAAAAAAAGTCTGAAAAATGTCGGACAAAAGAAGTCTGAAAAATGTCGGACCAAAGAATTCTGAAAAAACTGTCTGAAAAAAAAGATCTGAAAATGTCAGACAAAAGAAGTCTGAAAAAAAAGATCTGAAAAATGTCGGACAAAAAAAGTCTGAAAAATTTCGGACAAAAGAAGTCTGAAAAAAAAGATCTCAAATTTGTCGAACAAAAAAAGACTGAAAAAAAAGATCTGAAAATGTCTGAAAAAAATATCTGAAGAATGTCGGACAAAAAAAGTCTGAAAAATGTCGGACAAAAGAAGTCTGAAAAAAAAGGTCTGAAAAATGTCGGACAAAAAAAGTCTGAAAAAAAAGATCTGAAAAATGTCGGACAAAAAAAGTCTGAAAAATGTCGGACAAAAGAAGTCTGAACAAAAAGATCTGAAAATTGTCGGACAAAAAAAGTCTGGAAAGAATCTCTGAAAAATGTCGGACAAAAAAAGTCTGAAAAAAAAGATCTGAAAAATGTCGGACAAAAAAAGTCTGAAAAATGTCGGACAAAAGAAGTCTGAAAAATGTCGGACAAAAGAAGTCTGAAAAATGTCGGACAAAAAAAGTCTGAAAAATGTCGGACAAAAAAAGTCTGAAAAATGTCGGACCAAAGAATTCTGAAAAAACTGTCTGAAAAAAAAGATCTGAAAATGTCAGACAAAAGAAGTCTGAAAAAAAAGATCTGAAAAATGTCGGACAAAAAAAGTCTGAAAAATTTCGGACAAAAGAAGTCTGAAAAAAAAGATCTCAAAATTGTCGAACAAAAAAAGACTGAAAAAAAAGATCTGAAAATGTCTGAAAAAAATATCTGAAGAATGTCGGACAAAAAAAGTCTGAAAAATGTCGGACAAAAGAAGTCTGAAAAAAAAGGTCTGAAAAATGTCGGACAAAAGAAGTCTGAAAAAAAAGATCTGAAAAATGTCGAACAAAAAAAGTCTGAAAAATGTCGGACAAAAAAGTCTGAAAAATGTCGGACAAAAGAAGTCTGAACATAAAGATCTGAAAATTGTCGGACAAAAAAAGTCTGGAAAGAATCTCTGAAAAATGTCGGACAAAAAAAGTCTGAAAAAAAGTCTGAAAAATATCGGACAAAAGAAGTTTGAAAAAAAGTCTGAAAAAAAAGATCTCAAAAAAAGATCTGAAAAATGTCGGATAAAAGAAGTCTGAAAAAACTGTCTGAAAAAAAAGATCTGAAAAATGTCGGACAAAAAAAGTCTGAAAAATGTCGGACAAAAAAAGTCTGAAAAATGTCGGACAAAAAAAGTCTGAAAAAAAAGATCTGAAAATTGTCGGACAAAAAAAGTCTGAAAAATGTCGGACAAAAAAAGTCTGAAAAAAAAGATCTGAAAAATGTCAGACAAAAAAAGTCTGAAAAATGTCGGACAAAAGAAGTCTGAAGAAAAAGATCTGAAAAATGTCGGACAAAAGAAGTCTGAAAAAACTGTCCGAAAAAAAAGATCTGAAAATGTCTGAAAAAAAAGATCTGAAAAATGTCGGACAAAAGAAGTCTGAAGAAAAAGATCTGAAAAATGTCGGACAAAAGAAGTCTGAAAAAACTGTCCGAAAAAAAAGATCTGAAAATGTCTGAAAAAAAAGATCTGAAAAATGTCAGACAAAAAAAGTCTGAAAAAAAAGATCTGAAAAAAAGTCTGGAAACAAAGGCCGAAAAAAAGTCTGAAAAATGTCGGACAAAAGAAGTCTGAAAAAAAAGATCTGAAAATTGTCGGACCAAAAAAGTCTGGAAAGAATCTCTGAAAAATGTCGGACAAAAAAAGTCTGAAAAAAAAGATCTGAAAAATGTCAGAGAAAAAAAGTCTGTAAAAAAAGATCTGAAAAATGTCGGACAAAAAAAGTCTGAAAAATGTCGGACAAAAGAAGTCTGAAAAAAAAGATCTGAAAATGTCTGAAAAAAATATCTGAAAAATGTCGGACAAAAAAAGTCTGAAAAAAAAGATATGAAAATGTCGGACCAAAAAAGTCTGGAAAGAATCTCTGAAAAATGTCGGACAAAAAAAGTCTGAAAAAAAAGATATGAAAATGTCGGACCAAAAAAGTCTGGAAAGAATCTCTGAAAAATGTCGGACAAAAGAAGTCTGAAAAAAAAGATCTGAAAATGTCTGAAAAAAATATCTGAAAAATGTCGGACAAAAAAAGTCTGAAAAAAAAGATATGAAAATGTCGGACCAAAAAAGTCTGGAAAGAATCTCTGAAAAATGTCGGACAAAAAAAGTCTGAAAAAAAAGATATGAAAATGTCGGACCAAAAAAGTCTGGAAAGAATCTCTGAAAAATGTCGGACAAAAGAAGTCTGAAAAAACTGTCCGAAAAAAAAGATCTGAAAATGTCTGAAAAAAATATCTGAAAAATGTCGGATAAAAGAAGTCTGAAAAAACTGTCCAAAAAAAAGATCTGAAAAAAGGATCTGAAAAATATCGGACAAAAACTGTCCGAAAAAAATATCTGAAAATGTCTGAAAAAAATGTCGGACAAAAAAAGTCTGAAAAAAATATCTGAAAAATGTCGGATAAAAGAAGTCTGAAAAAACTGTCTGAAAAAAAAGATCTGAAAAATGTCGGACAAAAAAAGTCTGAAAAAAAAGATCTGAAAATTGTCGGACAAAAAAAGTCTGAAAAATGTCGGACAAAAAAAGTCTGAAAAAAAAGATCTGAAAAATGTCAGACAAAAAAAGTCTGAAAAATGTCGGACAAAAAAAGTCTGAAAAAAAAGATCTGAAAAATGTCGGACAAAAAAAGTCTGAAAAATGTCGGACAAAAAAAGTCCGAAAAAAAAGATCTGAAAAAAAGTCTGGAAACAAAGGCCGAAAAAAAGTCTGAAAAATGTCGGACAAAAGAAGTCTGAAAAAAAAGATATGAAAATGTCGGACCAAAAAAGTCTGGAAAGAATCTCTGAAAAATGTCGGACAAAAAAAGTCTGAAAAAAAAGATATGAAAATGTCGGACCAAAAAAGTCTGGAAAGAATCTCTGAAAAATGTCGGACAAAAGAAGTCTGAAAAAACTGTCCGAAAAAAAAGATCTGAAAATGTCTGAAAAAAATATCTGAAAAATGTCGGATAAAAGAAGTCTGAAAAAACTGTCCAAAAAAAAGATCTGAAAAAAGGATCTGAAAAATATCGGACAAAAACTGTCCGAAAAAAATCTCTGAAAATGGTCTGAAAAAAATGTCGGACAAAAAAAGTCGGAAAAAAATATCTGAAAAATGTCGGACAAAAAACGTCTGAAAAATGTCGGACAAAAAAAGTCTGAAAAATATCGGACAAAAAAAGTCTGAAAAAAAAGATCTGAAAATTGTCGGACAAAAAAATCTGAAAAAAAAGATCTGAAAAATGTCGGACAAAAAAAGTCTGAAAAATGTCGGACTAAAGAAGTCTGAAAAAAAAGATCTGAAAATTGTCGGACAAAAAAAGTCTGAAAAATGTCGGACAAAAGAAGTCTGAAAAAAAAGATCTGAAAAATGTCGGACAAAAGAAGTCTGAAAAAAAAGATCTAAAAAATGTCGGACAAAAAAAGACTGAAAAATGTCGGACAAAAAAAGTCTGAAAAATGTCGGACAAAAGAAGTCTGAAAAAAAAGATCTGAAAAATGTCGGACAAAAAAAGTCTGAAAAAAAAGATCTGAAAATTGTCGGACAAAAAAAGTCTGGAAAGAATCTTTGAAAAGAAGTCTGAAAAATGTCGGACAAAAGAAGTTTGAAAAAAAATATGAAAATGTCTGAAAAAAAGATCTGAAAAATGTCGGACAAAAAAAGTCTGAAAAAAAAGATCTGAAAAAGATCGGACAATAGAATTCTGAAAAAACTTCTTTTGACTTTTTTTTTGGCCAATGATTCAGACTCATTGCCTCCACAAAGTAGATCAGTGGAAGGTTTGAGGGAGGGCCAAGGCGGGATCTCGTGGCAAATCGGAAGACGCCTGTTCCACTTCCTCGCAGGCTGCAGACGAGGAGAGTTTCTCCCATCGGGACAGGTCCCCTCTTCGGGCCAGCCCGGGAGATGGCGGCCAGCGCTGTGGCTTCTGTCACGCTGGGGATGAAGAAAATGAAACGAGGGGCATGATTCATACCGATAACTCAAAAAAAGTGGCGGCACACAACAAGTGTATGCTTTTTTTCATCGGGGACAGTGCAGCTGACCACAACGTCACGGGCTGAATTTGGAAATTTTGAATTAGAATTAGACTTTTTTCATTATTTTTTTCAACATATGATATATACAATATTGTATTTTTTTCCAAAAAATTTCAAAATGCTATAACTTTTTTTTCATGACATTTTTTGAAAAACTATACTTTGACTTTTTTTCCAAGAAATTTTTCGACATATCATACAATGGATTTTTTTTAAAACAGTTTAAGCAAGTTTAGTGATGAAAACTAAAGTTTTACATGGCATTGAGGTCAGTGTGAAGGTTTGATGCAGAAAAGCCAACTATTATGTAAAAAAATTGTAAAAATATATTCCATTTTCATCCTGTTTTGTATGTTTCCAGTATAACAGATGTGTTTCTGTAAATAAATCACATATTCTTCATATAAATGCACATTTCAGTGTTTCTTGAGGAGAAATGCGTTCCTGAGTAGTTTTGGGTGAGAAAGACATATTAAGCGAGTTTAGTGATGAAAACTAGCGTTTTACATGGAATTCAGCTCAGAAAGAAGATTTGATACTTGGAAGCGAATTCTAATGTCAAATTTCAGAAAACAATGTTTCTTTTCATATTCTGTCTCTTTTTTGTATGTTTCCAGTATAACAGATGTGTTTCTGTAAATAAATCACATATTCTTCATATAAATGCACGTTTCAGTGTTTCTTGAGGAGAAATGCGTTCCTGAGTGGTTTTGGATGAGAAAGACATATTAAGCGAGTTTAGTGATGAAAACTAGCGTTTTACATGGAATTCAGCTCAGAATGAAGATTTGATACTTGGAAGCGAATTCTAATGTCAAATTTGAGAAAACAATGTTTCTTTTCATATTCTGTCTCTTTTTTGTATGTTTCCAGTATAACAGATGTGTTTCTGTAAATAAATCACATATTCTTCATATAAATGCACATTTCAGTGTTTCTAGAGGAGAAATGCGTTCCTGAGTGTTTTTGGGTGAGAAAGACATATTAAGCGAGTTTAGTGATGAAAACTAGCGTTTTACATGGAATTCAGCTCAGACTGACAGTTTGATGCCTGGAGTCCAAAACTATCATATTAGATTTTGGAAAACTGTGTTCCCTTTCATATTTATCCTTTTTTGTGTGTTTCCAATGCAAGAAATGTTTTTCTGTGAAGAAATTTCACATTTTTCATATGAATCCACTTTTCAGTGTTTCTTGAGGCGAAATGCATTCTTCGGCTTAGTGATGAAAACTAGAGTTGTACATTGTGATCGTATAGTGGTACATTTCAACACAGGTTACAATTACATTGTAAAAGAATAAACATGAAATATATAAAACATATTTCCACATCCACATAGTTATATCAATTTTAAATGAATTAAAGCCGCAAGCGGCAATTCGCGGGTTATAGCCTTTATCGCTCAAAGCGCCCGCCTAGTGGTCGATTTGAATAAAACTTTCAGCATGGCGGAAAATTTAGTCGGTGGACTTTCGTGGTCCAAGAGACTTTTTTGTAGATCACATTCAGCAGCACATGTCTGTCAAATTTCAAATTGATAGGACTTATGGTGTGAGGGGGCTGGCCTTGAAAATTGTTATAGCGCCACCATGTGGCCAATTGTTTTCATATTTTATGTGAAGCATTATGACATCATGTACAGTTATGGTACCAAGTCTCATGTCTCTAGCTCATTCCAGCTCACAGCAAATTGAGCAAAGGCATAATTTAGCATAAAATGCTAAATAGGCCACGCCCACATGCACCGATCAATATGACACTATAGATCTTGGTTAATACTTGCCCCCAGAGTATGTGCACCAAATTTGATAAAATTCTGTCCACCAGATCTTGCGATTCAAGTTTCTGATATTTGTGGCGCCCCCTATGTGTCAAGCGGAAAATGCTTTGGTACGCCTCAAGTTTGGAGACGATGGGCCAAAGGCTTGTGAAGTTAGGTCTACTGATGTGCTGAGCCCTGCCCTCTTAAAGTTCATTGGTCAACAGATTCATAACGCAATGAGGTATCAACACGCTTTATGTAACTTTAGATGCCATTAGTCCAATAATGATCCACAGAAAATTTGGTAGCAATCGGACCTACGGTTTAGGAGGAGATGTCAAAAATGTGTTTTTCAAAAAATCCAATATGGCGGAAAATATTTCCAGGTGCACTTTGGAGGTCCAAGAGGCTTTATTGTAGATCACACGGAGTTGCACATATGTGTCACATTTCAAGTCAATCGGACTTACGGTTTGAGGGGCGTGGCCTTTCCAAAATCACATGTTTGGGCGTTAATTACAGCGCCACCATGTGGCCGATTGGGGTCATAGTTCTTGAGAAGCAGCTGCACATCATTCCAGTTCCTATGCCAAGTTTCATGTTTCCATCTCTTTCCAGCTCACGGCAAATTGCACTTATTCGGCAGACAACGAATAATAATAATAAATTCACACAAAAACAAACTAACTTAATGTAATGTTTACAAGTGTAGCTAGTGTGTTTCTTTACCCTAAACTCCAAATGTCCCTTAGTTTTTATCTTCCCTCAACAACAGAAGAATCCCACATGCAGCTAACTATGCTCTGCTTCCACCTCCAGGAACGCCATGGAACACATCGGGCACGTTCCGCTCAACAAAGAGAAATGATTGAACACTTTTCCACACTGTGTAACAACTTTAATTATATTGAAAAAAAAATCTGAAAATTGTCGAACAAAAGAAGTCTGAAAAAAAAGATCTGAAAATGTCGGACAAAAGAAGTCTGAAAAATGTCAGACAAAAGAAGTCTGAAAAATGTCGGACAAAAGAAGTCTGAAAAAAAGATCTGAAATTGTTGGAAAAAAAAATATCTGAAAAAAATATCTGAAAAATTTCGGACAAAAAAAGTCTGAAAAAAATATCTGAAAAATGTCGGATAAAAGAAGTCTGAAAAAACTGTCTGAAAAAAAAGATCTGAAAAATGTCGGACAAAAGAAGTCTGAAAAAACTGTCTGAAAAAAAAGATCTGAAAATGTCTGAAAAAAATGTCGGACAAAAAAAGTCTGAAAAAAAAGATCTGCAAAATGTCGGACAAAAAAAGTCTGGAAAGAATCTCTGAAAAATGTCGGACAAAAGAAGTCTGAAAAAAACTGTCCGAAAAAAAAGATCTGAAAATGTCTGAAAAAAATATCTGAAAAATGTCGGATAAAAGAAGTCTGAAAAAACTGTCCAAAAAAAAGATCTGAAAAAAGGATCTGAAAAATATCGGACAAAAACTGTCCGAAAAAAATATCTGAAAATGTCTGAAAAAAATGTCGGACAAAAAAAGTCGGAAAAAAATATCTGAAAAATGTCGGATAAAAGAAGTCTGAAAAAACTGTCTGAAAAAAAAGATCTGTAAAATGTCGGACAAAAAAAGTCTGAAAAATGTCGGACAAAAGAAGTCTGAAAAAACTGTCCGAAAAAAAAGATCTGAAAAAGTCTGAAAAATGTCGGACAAAAAAAGTCTGAAAAAAAAGATCTGAAAATTGTCGGACAAAAAAATCTGAAAAAAAAGATCTGAAAAATGTCGGACAAAAAAAGTCTGAAAAATGTCGGACTAAAGAAGTCTGAAAAAAAAGATCTGAAAATTGTCGGACAAAAAAAGTCTGAAAAATGTCGGACAAAAAAAGTCTGAAAAAAAAGATCTGAAAAATGTCAGACAAAAAAAGTCTGAAAAATGTCGGACAAAAGAAGTCTGAAAAAAAAGTCTGAAAAATGTCGGACAAAAGAAGTCTGAAAAAAAAGATCTGAAAAATGTCGGACAAAAAAATCTGAAAAAAAAGATCTGAAAAATGCCGGACAAAAAAAGTCTGAAAAATGTCGGACAAAAGAAGTCTGAAAAATGTCGGACAAAAGAAGTCTGAAAAAAAAGATCTGAAAATTGTCGGACAAAAAAAGTCTGGAAAGAATCTCTGAAAAATGTCGGACAAAAGAAGTCTGAAAAAACTGTCCGAAAAAAAAGATCTGAAAATGTCTGAAAAAAAATCTGAAAAAAAAGATCTGAAAAAAAGATCTTAAAAATGTCGGACAAAAAAATCTGAAAAAAAAGATCTGAAAAATGTCAGAGAAAAAAAGTCTGTAAAAAAAGATCTGAAAAATATCGGACAAAAAAAGTCGGACAAAAAAGATCTGAAAAATGTCGGACAAAAGAAGTCTGAAAAAAAAGATCTGAAAAATGTCGGACAAAAAAAGTCTGAAAAATGTCGGACAAAAAACGTCTGAAAAATGTCGGACAAAAAACGTCTGAAAAATGTCGGACAAAAAATGTCGGACAAAAGAAGTCTGAAAAAAAAGATCTGAAAAATGTCGAACAAAAAAAGTCTGAAAAATGTCGGACAAAAAAGTCTGAAAAATGTCGGACAAAAGAAGTCTGAACATAAAGATCTGAAAATTGTCGGACAAAAAAAGTCTGGAAAGAATCTCTGAAAAATGTCGGACAAAAAAAGTCTGAAAAAAAAGATCTGAAAAATGTCGGACAAAAAAAGTCTGAAAAATGTCGGACAAAAGAAGTCTGAAAAAAAAGATCTGAAAAATGTCGGACAAAAAAAGTCTGGAAAGAATCTCTGAAAAATGTCGGACAAAAGAAGTCTGAAAAATGTCGGACAAAAGAAGTCTGAAAAAAAGATCTGAAATTGTTGGAAAAAAAAAGATCTGAAAAAAATATCTGAAAAATTTCAGACAAAAAAAGTCTGAAAAAAAAGATATGAAAATGTCGGACAAAAGAAGTCTGAAAAAAAGATCTGAAATTGTTGGAAAAAAAAAGATCTGAAATTGTTGGAAAAAAAAAGATCTGAAAAAAATATCTGAAAAATTTCGGACAAAAAAAGTCTGAAAAAAATATCTGAAAAATGTCGGATAAAAGAAGTCTGAAAAAACTGTCTGAAAAAAAAGATCTGAAAAATGTCGGACAAAAGAAGTCTGAAAAAACTGTCCGAAAAAAAAGATCTGAAAATGTCTGAAAAAAATGTCGGACAAAAAAAGTCTGAAAAAAAAGATCTGAAAATTGTCGGACAAAAAAAGTCTGAAAAATGTCGGACAAAAAAGTCTGAAAAATGTCGGACAAAAAAAGTCTGAAAAATGTCGGACAAAAGAAGTCTGAAAAAAAAGATCTGAAAATTGTCGGAAAATAAAAGTCTGAAAAATGTCGGACAAAAAAGTCTGAAAAATGTCGGACAAAAAAATCTGAAAAAAAAGATCTGAAAATTGTCGGACAAAAGAAGTCTGAAAAAACTGTCCGAAAAAAAAGATCTGAAAATGTCTGAAAAAAAAGTCTGAAAAATGTCGGACAAAAGAAGTCTGAAAAAAAAGATCTGAAAATTGTCGGACAAAAAAATCTGAAAAAAAAGATCTGTAAAATGTCGGACAAAAAAAGTCTGAAAAATGTCGGACAAAAGAAGTCTGAAAAAAAAGATCTGAAAATTGTCGGACAAAAAAATCTGAAAAAAAAGATCTGTAAAATGTCGGACAAAAAAAGTCTGAAAAATGTCGGACTAAAGAAGTCTGAAAAAAAAGATCTGAAAATTGTCGGACAAAAAAAGTCTGAAAAATGTCGGACAAAAAAGTCTGAAAAATGTCGGACAAAAAAAGTCTGAAAAATGTCGGACAAAAAAAGTCTGAAAAAAAAGATCTGAAAATTGTCGGACAAAAAAATCTGAAAAAAAAGATCTGAAAATTGTCGGACAAAAGAAGTCTGAAAAATGTCGGACAAAAGAAGTCTGAACAAAAAGATCTGAAAAATGTCGGACAAAAGAAGTCTGAACAAAAAGATCTGAAAAATGTCGGACAAAAGAAGTCTGAAAAAAAAGATCTGAAAAATGTCGGACAAAAAAAGTCTGAAAAATGTCGGACAAAAGAAGTCTGAACAAAAAGATCTGAAAATTGTCGGAAAAAAAAAGTCTGAAAAAAAAGATATGAAAATGTCGGACCAAAAAAGTCTGGAAAGAATCTCTGAAAAATGTCGGACAAAAGAAGTCTGAAAAAAAAGATCTGAAAATTGTCGGACAAAAAAAGTCTGAAAAATGTCGGACTAAAGAAGTCTGAAAAAAAAGATGTGTAAATTGTCGGACAAAAAAAGTCTGAAAAATGTCGGACAAAAAAGTCTGAAAAATGTCGGACAAAAAAAGTCTGAAAAATGTCGGACAAAAAAAGTCTGAAAAAAAAGATCTGAAAATTGTCGGACAAAAAAATCTGAAAAAAAAGATCTGAAAATTGTCGGACAAAAGAAGTCTGAAAAATGTCGGACAAAAGAAGTCTGAACAAAAAGATCTGAAAAATGTCGGACAAAAGAAGTCTGAAAAAAAAGATCTGAAAAATGTCGGACAAAAAAATCTGAAAAATGTCGGACAAAAGAAGTCTGAACAAAAAGATCTGAAAAATGTCGGACAAAAAAAGTCTGAAAAATGTCGGACAAAAGAAGTCTGAACAAAAAGATCTGAAAATTGTCGGACAAAAAAAGTCTGAAAGAAAAGATATGAAAATGTCGGACCAAAAAAGTCTGGAAAGAATCTCTGAAAAATGTCGGACAAAAGAAGTCTGAAAAAACTGTCCGAAAAAAAAGATCTGAAAATGTCTGAAAAAAAAGTCTGAAAAATGTCGGACAAAAAAAGTCTGGAAAATGTCGGACAAAAGAAGTCTGAAAAATGTCGGACAAAAAAGTCTGAAAAATGTCGGACAAAAAAAGTCTGGAAAGAATCTCTGAAAAATGTCGGACAAAAAAAGTCTGAAAAAAAAGATCTGAAAAATGTCGGACAAAAAAAGACTGAGAAATGTCGGACAAAAGAAGTCTGAAAAATGTCGGACAAAAAAGTCTGAAAAATGTCGGACAAAAGAAGTCTGAACATAAAGATCTGAAAATTGTCGGACAAAAAAAGTCTGGAAAGAATCTCTGAAAAATGTCGGACAAAAAAAGTCTGAAAAAAAAGATCTGAAAAATGTCGGACAAAAAAAGTCTGAAAAATGTCGGACAAAAGAAGTCTGAAAAAAAAGATCTGAAAAATGTCGGACAAAAAAAGTCTGAAAAATGTCGGACAAAAGAAGTCTGAACAAAAAGATCTGAAAATTGTTGGACAAAAAAAGTCTGGAAAGAATCTCTGAAAAATGTCGGACAAAAAAAGTCTGAACAAAAAGATCTGAAAATTGTCGGACAAAAAAAGTCTGGAAAGAATCTCTGAAAAATGTCGGACAAAAAAAGTCTGAAAAAAAAGATCAGAAAAATGTCGGACAAAAAAAGTCTGAAAAAAAAGATCTGAAAAATGTCGGACAAAAAAAGTCTGAAAAATGTCGGACAGAAGAAGTCTGAAAAATGTCGGACTAAAGAATTCTGAAAAAACTGTCTGAAAAAAAAGATCTGAAAATGTCAGACAAAAGAAGTCTGAAAAAAAAGATCTGAAAAATGTCGGACAAAAAAAGTCTGAAAAATTTCGGACAAAAGAAGTCTGAAAAAAAAGATCTCAAAATTGTCGAACAAAAAAAGACTGAAAAAAAAGATCTGAAAATGTCTGAAAAAAATATCTGAAGAATGTCGGACAAAAAAAGTCTGAAAAATGTCGGACAAAAGAAGTCTGAAAAAAATGTCTGAAAAATGTCGGACAAAAGAAGTCTGAAAAAAAAGATCTGAAAAATGTCGAACAAAAAAGTCTGAAAAATGTCGGACAAAAGAAGTCTGAACATAAAGATCTGAAAATTGTCGGACAAAAAAAGTCTGGAAAGAATCTCTGAAAAATGTCGGACAAAAAAAGTCTGAAAAAAAAGATCTGAAAAATGTCGGACAAAAAAAGTCTGAAAAAAAAGATCTGAAAAATGTCGGACAAAAAAAGTCTGAAAAATGTCGGACAAAAGAAGTCTGAAAAAAAAGATCTGAAAAATGTCGGACAAAAAAAGTCTGGAAAGAATCTCTGAAAAATGTCGGACAAAAAAAGTCTGAAAAAAAAATCAGAAAAATGTCGGACAAAAAAAGTCTGAAAAAAAAGATCTGAAAAATGTCGGACAAAAAAAGTCTGAAAAATGTCGGACAAAAGAAGTCTGAAAAATGTCGGACCAAAGAATTCTGAAAAAACTGTCTGAAAAAAAAGATCTGAAAATGTCAGACAAAAGAAGTCTGAAAAAAAAGATCTGAAAAATGTCGGACAAAAAAAGTCTGAAAAATGTCGGACAAAAGAAGTCTGAACATAAAGATCTGAAAATTGTCGGACAAAAAAAGTCTGGAAAGAATCTCTGAAAAATGTCGGACAAAAAAAGTCTGAAAAAAAAGATCTGAAAAATGTCGGACAAAAAAAGTCTGAAAAATGTCGGACAAAAGAAGTCTGAAAAAAAAGATCTGAAAAATGTCGGACAAAAAAGTCTGAAAAATGTCGGACAAAAAAGTCTGAAAAATGTCGGACAAAAGAAGTCTGAACATAAAGATCTGAAAATTGTCGGACAAAAAAAGTCTGGAAAGAATCTCTGAAAAATGTCGGACAAAAAAAGTCTGAGAAAAAAGATCTGAAAAATGTCGAACAAAAGAAGTCTGAAAAAAAAGTCTGAAAAATGTCGGACAAAAGAAGTCTGAAAAAAAAGATCTGAAAAATGTCGGACAAAAAAGTCTGAAAAATGTCGGACAAAAGAAGTCTGAACATAAAGATCTGAAAATTGTCGGACAAAAAAAGTCTGGAAAGAATCTCTGAAAAATGTCGGACAAAAAAAGTCTGAAAAAAAAGATCTGAAAAATGTCGGACAAAAAAAGTCTGAAAAATGTCGGACAAAAGAAGTCTGAACAAAAAGATCTGAAAATTGTCGGACAAAAAAAGTCTGGAAAGAATCTCTGAAAAATGTCGGACAAAAAAAGTCTGAAAAAAAAGATCTGAAAAATGTCGGACAAAAAAAGTCTGAAAAATGTCGGACAAAAGAAGTCTGAAAAATGTCGGACAAAAAAAGTCTGAAAAATGTCGGACCAAAGAATTCTGAAAAAACTGTCTGAAAAAAAAGATCTGAAAATGTCAGACAAAAGAAGTCTGAAAAAAAAGATCTGAAAAATGTCGGACAAAAAAAGTCTGAAAAATTTCGGACAAAAGAAGTCTGAAAAAAAAGATCTCAAAATTGTCGAACAAAAAAAGACTGAAAAAAAAGATCTGAAAATGTCTGAAAAAAATATCTGAAGAATGTCGGACAAAAAAAGTCTGAAAAATGTCGGACAAAAGAAGTCTGAAAAAAAAGGTCTGAAAAATGTCGGACAAAAGAAGTCTGAAAAAAAAGATCTGAAAAATGTCGAACAAAAAAAGTCTGAACATAAAGATCTGAAAATTGTCGGACAAAAAAAGTCTGGAAAGAATCTCTGAAAAATGTCGGACAAAAAAAGTCTGAAAAAAAGTCTGAAAAATATCGGACAAAAGAAGTTTGAAAAAAAGTCTGAAAAAAAAGATCTGAAAAAAAGATCTGAAAAATGTTGGACAAAAAAAGTTTGAAAAAAAAGATCTGAAAATTGTCGGAAAAAAAAAATCTGAAAAAAAATATCTGAAAAATGTTGGACAAAAGAAGTCTGAAAAAAACTGTCCGAAAAAAAAATCTGAAAATTTCTGAAAAAAAAGTCTGAAAAAAAATATCTGAAAAAGATCGGACAATAGAATTCTGAAAAAACTTCTATTGACTTTTTATTTGGCCAATGATTCAGACTCATTGCCTCCACAAAGTAGGTCAGTGGAAGGTTTGAGGGAGGGCCAAGGCGGGATCTCGTGGCAAATCGGAAGACGCCTGTTCCACTTCCTCGCAGGCTGCAGACGAGGAGAGTTTCTCCCATCGGGACAGGTCCCCTCTTCGGGCCAGCCCGGGAGATGGCGGCCAGCGCTGTGGCTTCTGTCACGCTGGGGATGAAGAAAATGAAACGAGGGGCATGATTCATACCGATAACTCAAAAAAAGTGGCGGCACACAACAAGTGTATGCTTTTTTTCATCGGGGACAGTGCAGCTGACCACAACGTCACGGGCTGAATTTGGAAATTTTGAATTAGAATTAGACTTTTTTCATTATTTTTTTCAACATATGATATATACAATATTGTATTTTTTTCCAAAAAATTTCAAAATGCTATAACTTTTTTTTCATGACATTTTTTGAAAAACTATACTTTGACTTTTTTTCCAAGAAATTTTTCGACATATCATACAATGGATTTTTTTAAAAACAGTTTAAGCAAGTTTAGTGATGAAAACTAAAGTTTTACATGGCATTGAGGTCAGTGTGAAGGTTTGATGCAGAAAAGCCAACTATTATGTAAAAAAATTGTAAAAATATATTCCATTTTCATCCTGTTTTGTATGTTTCCAGTATAACAGATGTGTTTCTGTAAATAAATCACATATACTTCATATAAATGCACATTTCAGTGTTTCTTGAGGAGAAATGCGTTCCTGAGTAGTTTTGGGTGAGAAAGACATATTAAGCGAGTTTAGTGATGAAAACAAGAGTTTTGCATAGAATTGAGCTCAGAATGAAGATTTGATACTTGGAAGCGAATTCTAATGTCAAATTTCAGAAAACAATGTTTCTTTTCATATTCTGTCTCTTTTTCTTATGTTTCCAGTATAACAGATGTGTTTCTGTAAATAAATCACATATTCTTCATATAAATGCACATTTCAGTGTTTCTAGAGGAGAAATGCGTTCCTGAGTGGTTTTGGGTGAGAAAGACATATTAAGCGAGTTTAGTGATGAAAACAAGAGTTTTGCATAGAATTGAGCTCAGAATGAAGATTTGTTACTTGGAAGCGAATTCTAATGTACAATTTGAGAAAACAATGTTTCTTTTCATATTCTGTCTCTTTTTTGTATGTTTCCAGTATAACAGATGTGTTTCTGTAAATAAATCACATATTCTTCATATAAATGCACATTTCAGTGTTTCTAGAGGAGAAATGCGTTCCTGAGTGTTTTTGGGTGAGAAAGACATATTAAGCGAGTTTAGTGATGAAAACTAGCGTTTTACATGGAATTCAGCTCAGACTGACAGTTTGATGCCTGGAGTCCAAAACTATCATATTAGATTTTGGAAAACTGTGTTCCCTTTCATATTTATCCTTTTTTGTGTGTTTCCAATGCAAGAAATGTTTTTCTGTGAAGAAATTTCACATTTTTCATATGAATCCACTTTTCAGTGTTTCTTGAGGCGAAATGCATTCTTTGGCTTAGTGATGAAAACTAGAGTTGTACATTGTGATCGTATAGTGGTACATTTCAACACAGGTTACAATTACATTGTAAAAGAATAAACATGAAATATATAAAACATATTTCCACATCCACATAGTTATATCAATTTAAAATGAATTAAAGCCGCAAGCGGCAATTCGCGGGTTATAGCCTTTATCGCTCAAAGCGCCCGCCTAGTGGTCGATTTGAATAAAACTTTCAGCATGGCGGAAAATTTAGTCGGTGGACTTTCGTGGTCCAAGAGACTTTTTTGTAGATCACATTCAGCAGCACATGGCTGTCAAATTTCAAATTGATACGACTTATGGTGTGAGGGGGCTGGCCTTGAAAATTGTTATAGCGCCACCATGTGGCCAATTGTTTTCATATTTTATGTGAAGCATTATGACATCATGTACAGTTATGGTACCAAGTCTCATGTCTCTAGCTCATTCCAGCTCACAGCAAATTGAGCAAAGGCATAATTTAGCATAAAATGCTAAATAGGCCACGCCCACATGCACCGATCAATATGACACTATAGATCTTGGTTAATACTTGCCCCCAGAGTATGTGCACCAAATTTGATAAAATTCTGTCCACCGGATCTTGCGATACAAGTTTCTGATATTTGTGGCGCCCCCTATGTGTCAAGCGGAAAATGCTTTGGTACGCCTCAAGTTTGGAGACGATGGGCCAAAGGCTACTGATGTGCTGAGCCCTGCCCTCTTAAAGTTCATTGGTCAACAGATTCATAACGCAATGAGGTATCAACACGCTTTATGCAACTTTAGATGCCATTAGTCCAATAATGATCCACAGAAAATTTGGTAGCAATCGGACCTACGGTTTAGGAGGAGATGTCAAAAATGTGTTTTTCAAAAAATCCAATATGGCGGAAAATATTTCCAGGTGCACTTTGGAGGTCCAAGAGGCTTTATTGTAGATCACACGGAGTTGCACATATGTGTCACATTTCAAGTCAATCGGACTTACGGTTTGAGGGGCGTGGCCTTTCCAAAATCACATGTTTGGGCGTTAATTACAGCGCCACCATGTGGCCGATTGGGGTCATAGTTCTTGAGAAGCAGCTGCACATCATTCCAGTTCTTATGCCAAGTTTCATGTTTCCATCTCTTTCCAGCTCACGGCAAATTGCACTTATTCGGCAGACAACGAATAATAATAATAAATTCACACAAAAACAAACTAACTTAATGTAATGTTTACAAGTGTAGCTAGTGTGTTTCTTTACCCTAAACTCCAAATGTCCCTTAGTTTTTATCTTCCCTCAACAACAGAAGAATCCCACATGCAGCTAACTATGCTCTGCTTCCACCTCCAGGAACGCCATGAAACACATCGCTCAACAAAGAGAAATGATTGAACACTTTTCCACACTGTGTAACAACTTTAATTATATTGAAAAAAAAGATCTGAAAATTGTCGGACAAAAAAAGTCTGGAAAAAATATCTGAAAAATGTTGGACAAAAGAAGTCTGAAAAAACTGTCCGAAAAAAAAGATCTGAAAATGTCTGAAACAAAAGTCTGAAAATTGTCGGACAAAAAAACTCTGAAAAAAAAGATATGAAAATGTCGGACCAAAAAAGGCTGGAAAGAATCTCTGAAAAATGTCGGACAAAAGAAGTCTGAAAAAACTGTCCGAAAAAAAAGATCTGAAAATGTCTGAAAAATGTCGGACAAAAGAATTCTGAAAAAACTGTCCGAAAAAAAAAATATGAAAATGTCTGAAACAAAAGTCTGAAAAAAAGATGTGAATATACGATTTGAAAAATGTCGGACAAAAAAAGTCTGAAAAATGTCGGACTAAAGAAGTCTGAAAAAAAAGATCTGAAAATTGTTGGACAAAAAAAGTCTGAAAAATGTCGGACAAAAAAAGTCTGAAAAAAAAGATCTGAAAAATGTCAGACAAAAAAAGTCTGAAAAATGTCGGACAAAAGAAGTCTGAAAAAAAAGATCTGAAAAATGTTGGACAAAAAAAGTCTGAAGAAAAAGATCTGAAAAATGTCGGACAAAAGAAGTCTGAAAAAACTGTCCGAAAAAAAAGATCTGAAAAAGTCTGAAAAAAAAGATCTGAAAAAAAGTCTGGAAACAAAGGCCGAAAAAAAGTCTGAAAAATGTCGGACAAAAGAAGTCTGAAAAAAAAGATCTGAAAATTGTCGGACCAAAAAAGTCTGGAAAGAATCTCTGAAAAATGTCGGACAAAAAAAGTCTGAAAAAAAAGATCTGAAAAATGTCAGAGAAAAAAAGTCTGTAAAAAAAGATCTGAAAAATGTCGGACAAAAAAAGTCTGAAAAATGTCGGACAAAAGAAGTCTGAAAAAAAAGATCTGAAAATGTCTGAAAAAAATATCTGAAAAATGTCGGAAAAAAAAAGTCTGAAAAAAAAGATATGAAAATGTCGGACCAAAAAAGTCTGGAAAGAATCTCTGAAAAATGTCGGACAAAAAAAGTCTGAAAAAAAAGATATGAAAATGTCGGACCAAAAAAGTCTGGAAAGAATCTCTGAAAAATGTCGGACAAAAGAAGTCTGAAAAAACTGTCCAAAAAAAAGATCTGAAAAAAGGATCTGAAAAATATCGGACAAAAACTGTCCGAAAAAAATATCTGAAAATGTCTGAAAAAAATGTCGGACAAAAAAAGTCGGAAAAAAATATCTGAAAAATGTCGGATAAAAGATGTCTGAAAAAACTGTCTGAAAAAAAAGATCTGAAAAATGTCGGACAAAAAAAGTCTGAAAAATGTCGGACAAAAAAAGTCTGAAAAATGTCGGACAAAAAAAGTCTGAAAAAAAAGATATGAAAATTGTCGGACAAAAAAATCTGAAAAAAAAGATCTGAAAAATGTCGGACAAAAAAATCTGAAAAAAAAGATCTGAAAAATGTTGGACAAAAGAAGTCTGAAAAAACTGTCCGAAAAAAAAGATCTGAAAATGTCTGAAAAAAAAGATCTGAAAAATGTCGGACTAAAGAAGTCTGAAAAAAAAGATCTGAAAAATGTCGGACAAAAAAAGTCTGAAAAATGTCGGACAAAAAAAGTCTGAAAAAAAAGATCTGAAAAATGTCAGACAAAAAAAGTCTGAAAAATGTCGGACAAAAGAAGTCTGAAAAAAAAGATCTGAAAAATGTCGGACAAAAAAAGTCTGAAAAAAAAGATCTGAAAAATGTCGGACAAAAGAAGTCTGAAAAATGTCGGACAAAAGAAGTCTGAAAAAAAAGATCTGAAAATTGTCGGACAAAAAAATCTGAAAAAAAAGATCTGAAAAATGTTGGACAAAAGAAGTCTGAAAAAACTGTCCGAAAAAAAAGATCTGAAAATGTCTGAAAAAAAAGATCTGAAAAATGTCGGACAAAAAAAGTCTGAAAAAACTGTCCGAAAAAAAAGATCTGAAAATGTCTGAAAAAAAATCTGAAAAAAAAGATCTGAAAAAAAGATCTTAAAAATGTCGGACAAAAAAATCTGAAAAAAAAGATCTGAAAAATGTCAGAGAAAAAAAGTCTGTAAAAAAAGATCTGAAAAATATCGGACAAAAAAAGTCTGAAAAAAAAGATCTGAAAAATGTCGGACAAAAGAAGTCTGAAAAAAAAGATCTGAAAAATGTCGGACAAAAAAAGTCTGAAAAATGTCGGACAAAAAACGTCTGAAAAATGTCGGACAAAAAAAGTCTGAAAAATATCGGACAAAAAAAGTCTGAAAAAAAAGATCTGAAAATTGTCGGACAAAAAAATCTGAAAAAAAAGATCTGAAAAATGTCGGACAAAAAAAGTCTGAAAAATGTCGGACAAAAAAATCTGAAAAAAAAGATCTGAAAAATGTCGGACAAAAAAAGTCTGAAAAATGTCGGACAAAAAAAGTCTGAAAAATGTCGGACAAAAAAAGTCTGAAAAATGTCGGACAAAAAAAGTCTGAAAAATGTCGGACAAAAAAAGTCTGAAAAATGTTGGACAAAAGAAGTCTGAAAAAACTGTCCGAAAAAAAAGATCTGAAAATGTCTGAAAAAAAAGATCTGAAAAATGTCGGACAAAAAAAGTCTGAAAAAACTGTCCGAAAAAAAAGATCTGAAAATGTCTGAAAAAAAATCTGAAAAAAAAGATCTGAAAAAAAGATCTTAAAAATGTCGGACAAAAAAATCTGAAAAAAAAGATCTGAAAAATGTCAGAGAAAAAAAGTCTGTAAAAAAAGATCTGACAAATATCGGACAAAAAAAGTCTGAAAAAAAAGATCTGAAAAATGTCGGACAAAAGAAGTCTGAAAAAAAAGATCTGAAAAATGTCGGACAAAAAAAGTCTGAAAAATGTCGGACAAAAAACGTCTGAAAAATGTCGGACAAAAAAAGTCTGAAAAATATCGGACAAAAAAAGTCTGAAAAAAAAGATCTGAAAATTGTCGGACAAAAAAATCTGAAAAAAAAGATCTGAAAAATGTCGGACAAAAAAAGTCTGAAAAATGTCGGACAAAAAAATCTGAAAAAAAAGATCTGAAAAATGTCGGACAAAAAAAGTCTGAAAAATGTCGGACAAAAAAAGTCTGAAAAATGTCGGACAAAAAAAGTCTGAAAAATGTCGGACAAAAAAAGTCTGAAAAATGTCGGACAAAAAAAGTCTGAAAAATGTCGGACAAAAGAAGTCTGAAAAAAAAGATCTGAAAAATGTCGGACAAAAAAAGTCTGAAAATAAAGATCTGAAAATTGTCGGACAAAAAAAGTCTGGAAAGAATCTTTGAAAAGAAGTCTGAAAAATGTCGGACAAAAGAAGTTTGAAAAAAAATATGAAAATGTCTGAAAAAAAGATCTGAAAAATGTCGGACAAAAAAAGTCTGAAAAATGTCGGACAAAAGAAGTCTGAAAAAAAAGGTCTGAAAAATGTCGGACAAAAGATGTCTGAAAAAAAAGATCTGAAAAATGTCGGACAAAAAAAGTCTGAAAAATGTCGGACAAAAAAAGTCTGAAAAATATCGGACAAAAAAAGTCTGAAAATGTCGGACAAAAGAAGTCTGAAAAAAAAGATCTGAAAAATGTCGGACAAAAAATCTGAAAAAAAAGATCTGAAAAATGTCGGACAAAAAAAGTCTGAAAAATGTCGGACAAAAGAAGTCTAAAAAATGTCGGACAAAAGAAGTCTGAAAAAAAAGATCTGAAAAATGTCGGACAAAAGAAGTCTGAAAAAACTGTCTGAAAAAAAAGATCTGAAAATATCTGAAAAAAAAGATCTGAAAAATGTCGGACAAAAAAAGTCTGAAAAATGTCGGACAAAAAAATCTGAAAAAAAAGATCTGAAAAATGTCGGACAAAAAAAGTCTGAAAAATGTCGGACAAAAAAAGTCTGAAAAATGTCGGACAAAAAAAGTCTGAAAAATGTCGGACAAAAAAAGTCTGAAAAATGTCGGACAAAAAAAGTCTGAAAAATGTCGGACAAAAAAAGTCTGAAAAATGTCGGACAAAAAAAGTCTGAAAAATGTCGGACAAAAAAAGTCTGAAAAATGTCGGACAAAAGAAGTCTGAAAAAAAAGATCTGAAAAATGTCGGACAAAAAAAGTCTGAAAATAAAGATCTGAAAATTGTCGGACAAAAAAAGTCTGGAAAGAATCTTTGAAAAGAAGTCTGAAAAATGTCGGACAAAAGAAGTTTGAAAAAAAATATGAAAATGTCTGAAAAAAAGATCTGAAAAATGTCGGACAAAAAAAGTCTGAAAAATGTCGGACAAAAGAAGTCTGAAAAAAAAGGTCTGAAAAATGTCGGACAAAAGATGTCTGAAAAAAAAGATCTGAAAAATGTCGGACAAAAAAAGTCTGAAAAATGTCGGACAAAAAAAGTCTGAAAAATATCGGACAAAAAAAGTCTGAAAATGTCGGACAAAAGAAGTCTGAAAAAAAAGATCTGAAAAATGTCGGACAAAAAATCTGAAAAAAAAGATCTGAAAAATGTCGGACAAAAAAAGTCTGAAAAATGTCGGACAAAAGAAGTCTAAAAAATGTCGGACAAAAGAAGTCTGAAAAAAAAGATCTGAAAAATGTCGGACAAAAGAAGTCTGAAAAAACTGTCTGAAAAAAAAGATCTGAAAATATCTGAAAAAAAAGATCTGAAAAATGTCGGACAAAAAAAGTCTGAAAAAAAAGATCTGAAAAAAAGTCTGGAAACAAAGCCCGAAAAAAAGTCTGAAAAATGTCGGACAAAAAAAGTCTGAAAAAAAAGATCTGAAAAAAAGTCTGGAAACAAAGCCCGAAAAAAAGTCTGAAAAATGTCGGACAAAAGAAGTCTGAAAAAAAAGATCTGAAAATTGTCGGACAAAAAAAGTTTGAAAAAAAAGATATGAAAATGTCGGACCAAAAAAGTCTGGAAAGAATCTCTGAAAAATGTCGGACAAAAAAAGTCTGAAAAATGTCGGACAAAAGAAGTATGAAAAAAAAGATCTGAAAAATGTCGGACAAAAAAGTCTGAAAAATGTCGGACAAAAAAAAGTCTGAAAAATGTCGGACAAAAACAGTCTGAAAAATGTCGGACAAAAAAAGTCTGAAAAAAAAGATCTGAAAATTGTCGGACAAAAAAATCTGAAAAAAAAGATCTGAAAAATGTCGGACAAAAAAAGTCTGAAAAATGTCGGACTAAAGAAGTCTGAAAAAGAAGATCTGAATATTGTCGGACAAAAAAAGTCTGAAAAATGTCGGACAAAAAAATCTGAAAAAAAAGATCTGAAAAATGTCGGACAAAAAAATCTGAAAAAAAGATCTGAAAAATGTCGGACTAAAAATGTCTGAAAAATGTCGGACAAAAAAAGTCTGAAAAAAAAGATCTGAAAAATATCGGACAAAAGAAGTCTGAAAAAAAAGATCTGAAAAATGTCGGACAAAAAAAGTCTGAAAAATGTCGGACAAAAAACGTCTGAAAAATGTCGGACAAAAAAAGTCTGAAAAATATCGGACAAAAAAATCTGAAAAAAAAGATCTGAAAAATGTCGGACAAAAGAAGTCTGAAAAAAAAGATCTGAAAAATGTCGGACAAAAAAAGTCTGAAAAAAATATCTGAAAAATGTCGGACAAAAAAAGTCTGAAAAATGTCGGACAAAAGAAGTCTGAAAAAAAAGATCTGAAAAATGTCGGACAAAAAAAGTCTGAAAAAAATATCTGAAAAATGTCGGACAAAAAAATCTGAAAAAAAAGATCTGAAAAATGTCGGACAAAAAAATTCTGAAAAATGTCGGACAAAAGAAGTCTGAAAAAAAAGATCTGAAAAATGTCGGACAAAAAAAGTCTGAAAAATGTCGGACAAAAAAAGTCTGGAAAAAAAGATATCAAAAATGTCGGACAAAAAAAGTCTGAAAAATGTCGGACAAAAAAAGTCTGAAAAATGTCGGACAAAAAAATCTGAAAAAAAAGATCTGAAAAATGTTGGACAAAAGAAGTCTGAAAAAAAAGATTTGAAAAATGTCGGACAAAAAAAGTCTGAAAAATGTCGGACAAAAAAAGTCTGGAAAGAATCTCTAGAAAATGTCGTACAAAAAAATCTGAAAAAAAAGATCTGAAAAATGTCGGACAAAAAAAGTCTGAAAAATGTCGGACAAAAGAAGTCTGAAAAAAAAGATCTGAAAATGTCTGAAAAAAAAGATCTGAAAAATGTCGGACAAAAGAAGTCTGAAAAATGTTGGACTAAAGAAGTCTGAAAAAAAAGATCTGAAAATTGTCGGACAAAAAAAGTCAGAAAAATGTCGGACAAAAAAGTCTGAAAAAAAAGATCTGAAAATTGTCGGACAAAAAAAGTCAGAAAAATGTCGGACAAGAAAGTCTGAAAAAAAAGATCTGAAAAATGTCGGACAAAAAAAGTCTGAAAAAAAAGATCTGAAAATTGTCGGACAAAAAAATCTGAAAAAAAAGATCTGAAAATTGTCGGACAAAAAAAGTCAGAAAAATGTCGGACAAAAAAGTCTGAAAAAAAAGATCTGAAAAATGTCGGACAAAAAAATCTGAAAAAAAATATCTGAAAAATGTCGGACAAAAGAAGTCTGAAAAAAAAGATCTGAAAAATGTCGGACAAAAAAAGTCTGAAAAAAAAGATCTGAAAATTGTCGGACAAAAGAAGTCTGAAAAAAAAGATCTGAAAATTGTCGGACAAAAAAAGTCTGAAAAATGTCGGACAAAAGAAGTCTGAAAAAAAAGATCTGAAAATGTCTGAAAAAAAAGTCTGAAAAATGTCGGACAAAAAAAGTCTGAAAAATTTCGGACAAAAGAAGTCTGAAAAAAAAGATCTGAAAAATGTCGGACAAAAGAAGTCTGAAAAAAAAGATTTGAAAAATGTCGGACAAAAAAAGTCTGAAAAATGTCGGACAAAAAAAGTCTGGAAAGAATCTCTGAAAAATGTCGGACAAAAAAAGTCTGAAAAAAAAGATCTGAAAAATGTCGGACAAAAAAATCTGAAAAAAAGATCTGAAAATTGTCGGACAAAAAAAGTCAGAAAAATGTCGGACAAAAAAGTCTGAAAAAAAAGATCTGAAAAATGTCGGACAAAAAAAGTCTGAAAAATGTCGGACAAAAAAAGTCTGAAAAAAATATCTGAAAAATGTCGGACAAAAAAATCTGAAAAAAAAGATCTGAAAAATGTCGGACAAAAGAAGTCTGAAAAAAAAGATCTGAAAATGTCTGAAAAAAAAGTCTGAAAAATGTCGGACAAAAAAGTCTGAAAAAAAAGATCTGAAAAATGCCGGACAAAAAAATCTGAAAAAAAAGATCTGAAAAATGTTGGACAAAAGAAGTTTGAAAAAACTGTCCGAAAAAAAAGATCTGAAAATGTCTGAAAAAAAAGATCTGAAAAATGTCGGACAAAAAAAGTCTGAAAAAAAAGATCTGAAAAAAAGTCTGGAAACAAAGCCCGAAAAAAAGTCTGAAAAATGTCGGACAAAAGAAGTCTGAAAAAAAAGATATGAAAATGTCGGACCAAAAAAGTCTGGAAAGAATCTCTGAAAAATGTCGGACAAAAGAAGTCTGAAAAAACTGTCCGAAAAAAAACATCTGAAAATGTCTGAAAAAAAATCTGAAAAAAAAGATCTTAAAAATGTCGGAGAAAAAAAATCTGAAAAAAAAGATCTGAAAAATGTCAGAGAAAAAAAGTCTGTAAAAAAAGATCTGAAAAATATCGGACAAAAAAAGTCTGAAAAAAAAGATCTGAAAAATGTCGGACAAAAGAAGTCTGAAAAAAAAGATCTGAAAAATGTCGGACAAAAAAAGTCTGAAAAATGTCGGACAAAAAAAGTCTGAAAAATATCGGACAAAAAAAGTCTGAAAAAAAAGATCTGAAAATTGTCGGACAAAAAAAGTCTGAAAAATGTCGGACAAAAGAAGTCTGAAAAAAAAGATCTGAAAAATGTCGGACAAAAGAAGTCTGAAAAAAAAGATCTGAAAAATGTCGGACAAAAAAAGTCTGAAAAATGTCGGACAAAAAAAGTCTGAAAAATGTCGGACAAAAAAAGTCTGAAAAATGTCGGACAAAAAAAGTCTGAAAAATGTCGGACAAAAAAAGTCTGAAAAATGTCGGACAAAAGAAGTCTGAAAAAAAAGATCTGAAAAATGTCGGACAAAAAAAGTCTGAAAAAAAAGATCTGAAAATTGTCGGACAAAAAAAGTCTGGAAAGAATCTTTGAAAAGAAGTCTGAAAAATGTCGGACAAAAGAATTTTGAAAAAAAATATGAAAATGTCTGAAAAAAAGATCTGAAAAATGTCGGACAAAAAAAGTCTGAAAAATGTCGGACAAAAGAAGTCTGAAAAAAAAGGTCTGAAAAATGTCGGACAAAAGATGTCTGAAAAAAAAGATCTGAAAAATGTCGGACAAAAAAAGTCTGAAAAATGTCGGACAAAAGAAGTCTGAAAAAAAAGATCTGAAAAATGTCGGACAAAAGAAGTCTGAAAAAAAAGATCTGAAAAATGTCGGACAAAAGAAGTCTGAAAAAAAAGATCTGAAAAATGTCGGACAAAAAAAGTCTGAAAAAAAAGATCTGAAAAATGTCGGACAAAAAAAGTCTGAAAAAATATCTGAAAAATGTCGGACAAAAAAATCTGAAAAAAAAAAGATCTGAAAAATGTCCGACAAAAAATGTCTGAAAAATGTCGGACAAAAAATGTCTGAAAAATGTCGGACAAAAAAAGTCTGAAAAAAAAGATCTGAAAAAAAGTCTGGAAAAAAAGCCCGAAAAAAAGTCTGAAAAATGTCGGACAAAAGAAGTTGGAAAAAAAGTCTGAAAAAAAAGATCTGAAAAAAAGATCTGAAAAATGGACAAAAAAAGTTTGAAAAAAAATATCTGAAAATTGTCGGACAAAAAAAATCTGAAAAAAAATATCTGAAAATTGTTGGACAAAGGAAGTCTGAAAAAAACTGTCCGAAAAAAAAGATCTGAAAATTTCTGAAAAAAAAGTCTGAAAAAAAAGATCTGAAAAAGATCGGACAATAGAATTCTGAAAAAACTTCTATTGACTTTTTTTTTGTCCAATGATTCAGACTCATTGCCTCCACAAAGTAGGTCAGTGGAAGGTTTGAGGGAGGGCCAAGGCGGGATCTCGTGGCAAATCGGAAGACGCCTGTTCCACTTCCTCGCAGGCTGCAGACGAGGAGAGTTTCTCCCATCGGGACAGGTCCCCTCTTCGGGCCAGCCCGGGAGATGGCGGCCAGCGCTGTGGCTTCTGTCACGCTGGGGATGAAGAAAATGAAACGAGGGGCATGATTCATACCGATAACTCAAAAAAAGTGGCGGCACACAACAAGTGTATGCTTTTTTTCATCGGGGACAGTGCAGCTGACCACAACGTCACGGGCTGAATTTGGAAATTTTGAATTAGAATTAGACTTTTTTCATTATTTTTTTCAACATATGATATATACAATATTGTATTTTTTTCCAAAAAATTTCAAAATGCTATAACTTTTTTTTCATGACATTTTTTGAAAAACTATACTTTGACTTTTTTTCCAAGAAATTTTTCGACATATCATACAATGGATTTTTTTTAAAACAGTTTAAGCAAGTTTAGTGATGAAAACTAAAGTTTTACATGGCATTGAGGTCAGTGTGAAGGTTTGATGCAGAAAAGCCAACTATTATGTAAAAAAATTGTAAAAATATATTCCATTTTCATCCTGTTTTGTATGTTTCCAGTATAACAGATGTGTTTCTGTAAATAAATCACATATTCTTCATATAAATGCACATTTCAGTGTTTCTAGAGGAGAAATGCGTTCCTGAGTGGTTTTGGGTGAGAAAGACATATTAAGCGAGTTTAGTGATGAAAACTAGCGTTTTACATGGAATTCAGCTCAGAATGAAGATTTGATACATGGAAGCGAATTCTAATGTCAAATTTCAGAAAACAATGTTTCTTTTCATATTCCGTCTCTTTTTTGTATGTTTCCAGTATAACAGATGTGTTTCTGTAAATAAATCACATATTCTTCATATAAATGCACGTTTCAGTGTTTCTTGAGGAGAAATGCGTTCCTGAGTGGTTTTGGATGAGAAAGACATATTAAGCGAGTTTAGTGATGAAAACAAGAGTTTTGCATAGAATTCAGCTCAGAATGAAGATTTGATACTTGGAAGCGAATTCTAATGTCAAATTTGAGAAAACAATGTTTCTTTTCATATTCTGTCTCTTTTTTGTATGTTTCCAGTATAACAGATGTGTTTCTGTAAATAAATCACATATTCTTCATATAAATGCACATTTCAGTGTTTCTAGAGGAGAAATGCGTTCCTGAGTGTTTTTGGGTGAGAAAGACATATTAAGCGAGTTTAGTGATGAAAACTAGCGTTTTACATGGAATTCAGCTCAGACTGACAGTTTGATGCCTGGAGTCCAAAACTATCATATTAGATTTTGGAAAACTGTGTTCCCTTTCATATTTATCCTTTTTTGTGTGTTTCCAATGCAAGAAATGTTTTTCTGTGAAGAAATTTCACATTTTTCATATGAATCCACTTTTCAGTGTTTCTTGAGGCGAAATGCATTCTTTGGCTTAGTGATGAAAACTAGAGTTGTACATTGTGATCGTATAGTGGTACATTTCAACACAGGTTACAATTACATTGTAAAAGAATAAACATGAAATATATAAAACATATTTCCACATCCACATAGTTATATCAATTTAAAATGAATTAAAGCCGCAAGCGGCAATTCGCGGGTTATAGCCTTTATCGCTCAAAGCGCCCGCCTAGTGGTCGATTTGAATAAAACTTTCAGCATGGCGGAAAATTTAGTCGGTGGACTTTCGTGGTCCAAGAGACTTTTTTGTAGATCACATTCAGCAGCACATGTCTGTCAAATTTCAAATTGATAGGACTTATGGTGTGAGGGGGCTGGCCTTGAAAATTGTTATAGCGCCACCATGTGGCCAATTGTTTTCATATTTTATGTGAAGCATTATGACATCATGTACAGTTATGGTACCAAGTCTCATGTCTCTAGCTCATTCCAGCTCACAGCAAATTGAGCAAAGGCATAATTTAGCATAAAATGCTAAATAGGCCACGCCCACATGCACCGATCAATATGACACTATAGATCTTGGTTAATACTTGCCCCCAGAGTATGTGCACCAAATTTGATAAAATTCTGTCCACCGGATCTTGCGATTCAAGTTTCTGATATTTGTGGCGCCCCCTATGTGTCAAGCGGAAAATGCTTTGGTACGCCTCAAGTTTGGAGACGATGGGCCAAAGGCTACTGATGTGCTGAGCCCTGCCCTCTTAAAGTTCATTGGTCAACAGATTCATAACGCAATGAGGTATCAACACGCTTTATGCAACTTTAGATGCCATTAGTCCAATAATGATCCACAGAAAATTTGGTAGCAATCGGACCTACGGTTTAGGAGGAGATGTCAAAAATGTGTTTTTCAAAAAATCCAATATGGCGGAAAATATTTCCAGGTGCACTTTGGAGGTCCAAGAGGCTTTATTGTAGATCACACGGAGTTGCACATATGTGTCACATTTCAAGTCAATCGGACTTACGGTTTGAGGGGCGTAGCCTTTCCAAAATCACATGTTTGGGCGTTAATTACAGCGCCACCATGTGGCCGATTGGGGTCATAGTTCTTGAGAAGCAGCTGCACATCATTCCAGTTCTTATGCCAAGTTTCATGTTTCCATCTCTTTCCAGCTCACGGCAAATTGCACTTATTCGGCAGACAACGAATAATAATAATAAATTCACACAAAAACAAACTAACTTAATGTAATGTTTACAAGTGTAGCTACTGTGTTTCTTTACCCTAAACTCCAAATGTCCCTTAGTTTTTATCTTCCCTCAACAACAGAAGAATCCCACATGCAGCTAACTATGCTCTGCTTCCACCTCCAGGAACGCCATGGAACACATCGGGCACGTTCCGCTCAACAAAGAGAAATGATTGAACACTTTTCCACACTGTGTAACAACTTTAATTATATTGAAAAAAAAGATCTGAAAATTGTCGGACAAAAAAAGTCTGGAAAAAATATCTGAAAAATGTTGGACAAAAGAAGTCTGAAATAACTGTCCGAAAAAAAAGATCTGAAAAATGTCGGACAAAAGAAGTCTGAAAAATGTCGGACAAAAGAATTCTGAAAAAACTGTCCGAAAAAAAAAATATGAAAATGTCTGAAACAAAAGTCTGAAAAAAAGATGTGAATATACGATTTGAAAAATGTCGGACAAAAAAAGTCTGAAAAATGTCGGACAAAAGAAGTCTGAAAAAAATATCTGAAAAATGTCGGACAAAAAAATCTGAAAAAAAAGATCTGAAAATGTCAGACAAAAGAATTCTGAAAAAACTGTCCAAAAAAAAAGATCTGAAAATGTCTGAAACAAAAGTCTGAAAATTGTCGGACAAAAAAACTCTGAAAAAAAAGATATGAAAATGTCGGACCAAAAAAGGCTGGAAAGAATCTCTGAAAAATGTCGGACAAAAGAAGTCTGAAAAAACTGTCCGAAAAAAAAGATCTGAAAATGTCTGAAAAAAAAGTCTGAAAAATGTCGGACAAAAGAATTCTGAAAAAACTCTCCGAAAAAAAAAATATGAAAATGTCTGAAACAAAAGTCTGAAAAAAAGATGTGAATATACGATTTGAAAAATGTCGGACAAAAAAAGTCTGAAAAATGTCGGACAAAAGAAGTCTGAAAAAAATATCTGAAAATTGTCGGACAAAAAAAGTCTGAAAAAAATATCTGAAAAATGTCGGACAAAAAAATCTGAAAAAAAAGATCTGAAAATGTCAGACAAAAGAATTCTGAAAAAACTGTCCGAAAAAAAAGATCTGAAAATGTCTGAAACAAAAGTCTGAAAATTGTCGGAAAAAAAAACTCTGAAAAAAAAGATATGAAAATGTCGGACCAAAAAAGGCTGGAAAGAATCTCTGAAAAATGTCGGACAAAAGAAGTCTGAAAAAACTGTCCGAAAAAAAAGATCTGAAAATGTCTGAAAAAAAAGTCTGAAAAATGTCGGACAAAAAAAGTCTGGAAAGAATCTCTAAAAAATGTCGGACAAAAAAAGTCTGAAAAAAAAGATCTAAAAAATGTCGGACAAAAAAAGTCTGAAAAAAAAGATCTGAAAAATGTCGGACAAAAAAAGTCTGAAAAATGTCGGACAAAAGAAGTCTGAAAAAAAAGATCTGAAAATTGTCGGACAAAAAAAGTCTGAGAGATGTCGGACAAAAAAAGTCTGAAAAAAAAGATCTGAAAAATGTCGGACAAAAAAAGTCTGAAAAATGTCGGACAAAAGAAGTCTGAAAAAAAAGATCTGAAAAATGTCGGACAAAAAAAGATATGAAAAATGTCGGACCAAAAAAGTCTGGAAAGAATCTCTGAAAAATGTCGGACAAAAGAAGTCTGAAAAAACTGTCCGAAAAAAAAGATCTGAAAATGTCTGAAAAAAAGATCTGAAAAATGTCGGACAAAAGAAGTCTGAAAAAAAAGATCTGAAAAATGTCGGACAAAAAAATCTGAAAAAAAAGATCTGAAAAATGTCGGACAAAAAAATCTGAAAAAAAGATCTGAAAATGTCTGAAAAAAAAGTCTGAAAAATGTCGGACAAAAAAAGTCTGGAAAGAATCTCTGAAAAATGTCGGACAAAAAAAGTCTGAAAAAAAAGATCTGAAAAATGTCGGACAAAAAAAGTCTGAAAAAAAAGATCTGAAAAATGTCGGACAAAAAAAGTCTGAAAAATGTCGGACAAAAGAAGTCTGAAAAAGAAGATCTGAAAATTGTCGGACAAAAAAAGTCTGAAAGATGTCGGACAAAAAAAGTCTGAAAAAAAAGATCTGAAAAATGTCGGACAAAAAAAGTCTGAAAAATGTCGGACAAAAGAAGTCTGAAAAAAAAGATCTGAAAAATGTCGGACAAAAAAAGATCTGAAAAATGTCGGACAAAAGAAGTCTGAAAAAACTGTCCGAAAAAAAAGATCTGAAAATGTCTGAAAAAAAGATCTGAAAAATGTCGGACAAAAGAAGTCTGAAAAAAAAATCTGAAAAATGTCGGACAAAAAAATCTGAAAAAAAGATCTGAAAAATGTCGGACAAAAAAATCTGAAAAAAAGATCTGAAAAATGTCGGACTAAAAATGTCTGAAAAATGTCGGACAAAAAAAGTCTGAAAAAAAAGATCTGAAAAAAAGTGTGGAAAAAAAGCCCGAAAAAAAGTCTGAAAAATGTCGGACAAAAGAAGTCTGAAAAAACTGTCTGAAAAAAAAGTCTGAAAAATGTCGGACAAAAAAAGTCTGGAAAGAATCTCTAAAAAATGTCGGACAAAAAAAGTCTGAAAAAAAAGATCTAAAAAATGTCGGACAAAAAAAGTCTGAAAAAAAAGATCTGAAAAATGTCGGACAAAAAAAGTCTGAAAAATGTCGGACAAAAGAAGTCTGAAAAAAAAGATCTGAAAAATGTCGGACAAAAAAGTCTGAAAAATGTCGGACAAAAAAAGTCTGAAAAATGTCGGACAAAAAAAGTCTGAAAAAAAAGATCTGAAAATTGTCGGACAAAAAAATCTGAAAAAAAAGATCTGAAAAATGTCGGACAAAAAAAGTCTGAAAAATGTCGGACTAAAGAAGTCTGAAAAAGAATATCTGAAAATTGTCGGACAAAAAAAGTCTGAGAGATGTCGGACAAAAAAAGTCTGAAAAAAAAGATCTGAAAAATGTCGGACAAAAAAAGTCTGAAAAATGTCGGACAAAAGAAGTCTGAAAAAAAAGATCTGAAAAATGTCGGACAAAAAAAGATATGAAAAATGTCGGACCAAAAAAGTCTGGAAAGAATCTCTGAAAAATGTCGGACAAAAGAAGTCTGAAAAAACTGTCCGAAAAAAAAGATCTGAAAATGTCTGAAAAAAAGATCTGAAAAATGTCGGACAAAAGAAGTCTGAAAAAAAAGATCTGAAAAATGTCGGACAAAAAAATCTGAAAAAAAAGATCTGAAAAATGTCGGACAAAAAAATCTGAAAAAAAGATCTGAAAATGTCTGAAAAAAAAGTCTGAAAAATGTCGGACAAAAAAAGTCTGGAAAGAATCTCTGAAAAATGTCGGACAAAAAAAGTCTGAAAAAAAAGATCTGAAAAATGTCGGACAAAAAAAGTCTGAAAAAAAAGATCTGAAAAATGTCGGACAAAAAAAGTCTGAAAAATGTCGGACAAAAGAAGTCTGAAAAAAAAGATCTGAAAAATGTCGGACAAAAAAGTCTGAAAAATGTCGGACAAAAAAAGTCTGAAAAAAAAGATCTGAAAATTGTCGGACAAAAAAAGTCTGAAAAATGTCGGACAAAAGAAGTCTGAAAAAGAAGATCTGAAAATTGTCGGACAAAAAAAGTCTGAAAGATGTCGGACAAAAAAAGTCTGAAAAAAAAGATCTGAAAAATGTCGGACAAAAAAAGTCTGAAAAATGTCGGACAAAAGAAGTCTGAAAAAAAAGATCTGAAAAATGTCGGACAAAAAAAGATCTGAAAAATGTCGGACCAAAAAAGTCTGGAAAGAATCTCTGAAAAATGTCGGACAAAAGAAGTCTGAAAAAACTGTCCGAAAAAAAAGATCTGAAAATGTCTGAAAAAAAGATCTGAAAAATGTCGGACAAAAGAAGTCTGAAAAAAAAATCTGAAAAATGTCGGACAAAAAAATCTGAAAAAAAGATCTGAAAAATGTCGGACAAAAAAATCTGAAAAAAAGATCTGAAAAATGTCGGACTAAAAATGTCTGAAAAATGTCGGACAAAAAAAGTCTGAAAAAAAAGATCTGAAAAAAAGTGTGGAAAAAATGCCCGAAAAAAAGTCTGAAAAATGTCGGACAAAAGAAGTCTAAAAAATGTCGGACAAAAGAAGTTGGAAAAAAAGTCTGAAAAAAAATATCTGAAAAATGTTGGACAAAAGAAGTCTGAAAAAACTGTCCAAAAAAAAAGATCTGAAAATGTCTGAAAAAAATATCTGAAAAATGTCGGATAAAAGAAGTCTGAAAAAACTGTCCAAAAAAAAGATCTGAAAAAAGGATCTGAAAAATATCGGACAAAAACTGTCCGAAAAAAATATCTGAAAATGTCTGAAAAAAATGTCGGACAAAAAAAGTCTGAAAAAAATATCTGAAAAATGTCGGATAAAAGAAGTCTGAAAAAACTGTCTGAAAAAAAAGATCTGAAAAATGTCGGACAAAAAAAGTCTGAAAAATTTCGGACAAAAAAAGTCTGAAAAATGTCGGACAAAAAAAGTCTGAAAAAAAAGATCTGAAAATTGTCGGACAAAAAAATCTGAAAAAAAAGATCTGAAAAATGTCGGACAAACAAAGTCTGAAAAATGTCGGACTAAAGAAGTCTGAAAAAAAAGATCTGAAAATTGTTGGACAAAAAAAGTCTGAAAAATGTCGGACAAAAAAAGTCTGAAAAAAAAGATCTGAAAAATGTCAGACAAAAAAAGTCTGAAAAATGTCGGACAAAAAAATCTGAAAAAAAGATCTGAAAAATGTCGGACTAAAAATGTCTGAAAAATGTCGGACAAAAAAAGTCTGAAAAAAAAGATCTGAAAAAAAGTGTGGAAAAAAAGCCCGAAAAAAAGTCTGAAAAATGTCGGACAAAAGAAGTCTGAAAAATGTCGGACAAAAGAAGTTGGAAAAAAAGTCTGAAAAAAAATATCTGAAAAATGTTGGACAAAAGAAGTCTGAAAAAACTGTCCGAAAAAAAAGATCTGAAAATGTCTGAAAAAAATATCTGAAAAATGTCGGACAAAAGAAGTCTGAAAAAACTGTCCAAAAAAAATATCTGAAAAAAGGATCTGAAAAATATCGGACAAAAACTGTCCGAAAAAAATATCTGAAAATGTCTGAAAAAAATGTCGGACAAAAAAAGTCTAAAAAAATATCTGAAAAATGTCGGATAAAAGAAGTCTGAAAAAACTGTCTGAAAAAAAAGATCTGAAAAATGTCGGACAAAAAAAGTCTGAAAAATGTCGGACAAAAAAAGTCTGAAAAAAAAGATCTGAAAATTGTCGGACAAAAAAATCTGAAAAAAAAGATCTGAAAAATGTCGGACAAACAAAGTCTGAAAAATGTCGGACTAAAGAAGTCTGAAAAAAAAGATCTGAAAATTGTTGGACAAAAAAAGTCTGAAAAATGTCGGACAAAAAAAGTCTGAAAAAAAAGATCTGAAAAATGTCAGACAAAAAAAGTCTGAAAAATGTCGGACAAAAGAAGTCTGAAAAAAAAGATCTGAAAAATGTTGGACAAAAAAAGTCTGAAGAAAAAGATCTGAAAAATGTCGGACAAAAGAAGTCTGAAAAAACTGTCCGAAAAAAAAGATCTGAAAATGTCTGAAAAAAAAGATCTGAAAAATGTCAGACAAAAAAAGTCTGAAAAAAAAGATCTGAAAAAAAGTCTGGAAACAAAGGCCGAAAAAAAGTCTGAAAAATGTCGGACAAAAGAAGTCTGAAAAAAAAGATCTGAAAATTGTCGGACCAAAAAAGTCTGGAAAGAATCTCTGAAAAATGTCGGACAAAAAAAGTCTGAAAAAAAAGATCTGAAAAATGTCAGAGAAAAAAAGTCTGTAAAAAAAGATCTGAAAAATGTCGGACAAAAAAAGTCTGAAAAATGTCGGACAAAAGAAGTCTGAAAAAAAAGATCTGAAAATGTCTGAAAAAAATATCTGAAAAATGTCGGACAAAAAAAGTCTGAAAAAAAAGATATGAAAATGTCGGACCAAAAAAGTCTGGAAAGAATCTCTGAAAAATGTCGGACAAAAAAAGTCTGAAAAAAAAGATATGAAAATGTCGGACCAAAAAAGTCTGGAAAGAATCTCTGAAAAATGTCGGACAAAAGAAGTCTGAAAAAACTGTCCAAAAAAAAGATCTGAAAAAAGGATCTGAAAAATATCGGACAAAAACTGTCCGAAAAAAATATCTGAAAATGTCTGAAAAAAATGTCGGACAAAAAAAGTCGGAAAAAAATATCTGAAAAATGTCGGACAAAAAAAGTCTGAAAAATGTCGGACAAAAAAAGTCTGAAAAATGTCGGACAAAAAAAGTCTGAAAAAAAAGATCTGAAAATTGTCGGACAAAAAAATCTGAAAAAAAAGATCTGAAAAATGTCGGACAAAAAAAGTCTGAAAAAAAAGATCTGAAAAATGCCGGACAAAAAAAGTCTGAAAAATGTCGGACAAAAGAAGTCTGAAAAATGTCGGACAAAAGAAGTCTGAAAAAAAAGATCTGAAAATTGTCGGACAAAAAAATCTGAAAAAAAAGATCTGAAAATGTCTGAAAAAAAAGATCTGAAAAATGTCGGAAAAAAAAAAATTCTGAAAAAAAAGATATGAAAATGTCGGACCAAAAAAGTCTGGAAAGAATCTCTGAAAAATGTCGGACAAAAGAAGTCTGAAAAAACTGTCCGAAAAAAAACATCTGAAAATGTCTGAAAAAAAATCTGAAAAAAAAGATCTTAAAAATGTCGGAGAAAAAAAATCTGAAAAAAAAGATCTGAAAAATGTCAGAGAATAAAAGTCTGTAAAAAAAGATCTGAAAAATATCGGACAAAAAAAGTCTGAAAAAAAAGATCTGAAAAATGTCGGACAAAAGAAGTCTGAAAAAAAAGATCTGAAAAATGTCGGACAAAAAAAGTCTGAAAAATGTCGGACAAAAAACGTCTGAAAAATGTCGGACAAAAAAAGTCTGAAAAATATCGGACAAAAAAAGTCTGAAAAAAAAGATCTGAAAATTGTCGGACAAAAAAAGTCTGAAAAATGTCGGACAAAAGAAGTCTGAAAAAAAAGATCTGAAAAATGTCGGACAAAAGAAGTCTGAAAAAAAAGATCTGAAAAATGTCGGACAAAAAAAGTCTGAAAAATGTCGGACAAAAAAAGTCTGAAAAATGTCGGACAAAAAAAGTCTGAAAAATGTCGGACAAAAAAAGTCTGAAAAATGTCGGACAAAAAAAGTCTGAAAAATGTCGGACAAAAGAAGTCTGAAAAAAAAGATCTGAAAAATGTCGGACAAAAAAAGTCTGAAAAAAAAGATCTGAAAATTGTCGGACAAAAAAAGTCTGGAAAGAATCTTTGAAAAGAAGTCTGAAAAATGTCGGACAAAAGAATTTTGAAAAAAAATATGAAAATGTCTGAAAAAAAGATCTGAAAAATGTCGGACAAAAAAAGTCTGAAAAATGTCGGACAAAAGAAGTCTGAAAAAAAAGGTCTGAAAAATGTCGGACAAAAGATGTCTGAAAAAAAAGATCTGAAAAATGTCGGACAAAAAAAGTCTGAAAAATGTCGGACAAAAGAAGTCTGAAAAAAAAGATCTGAAAAATGTCGGACAAAAGAAGTCTGAAAAAAAAGATCTGAAAAATGTCGGACAAAAAAAGTCTGAAAAATGTCGGACAAAAAAAGTCTGAAAAATGTCGGACAAAAAAAGTCTGAAAAATGTCGGACAAAAGAAGTCTGAAGAAAAAGATCTGAAAAATGTCGGACAAAAAAAGTCTGAAAAAAAAGATCTGAAAATTGTCGGACAAAAAAATCTGAAAAAAAAGATCTGAAAAATGTCGGACAAAAAAAGTCTGAAAAAAAAGATCTGAAAAATGCCGGACAAAAAAAGTCTGAAAAATGTCGGACAAAAGAAGTCTGAAAAATGTCGGACAAAAGAAGTCTGAAAAAAAAGATCTGAAAATTGTCGGACAAAAAAATCTGAAAAAAAAGATCTGAAAATGTCGGACCAAAAAAGTCTGGAAAGAATCTCTGAAAAATGTCGGACAAAAGAAGTCTGAAAAAACTGTCCGAAAAAAAACATCTGAAAATGTCTGAAAAAAAATCTGAAAAAAAAGATCTTAAAAATGTCGGAGAAAAAAAATCTGAAAAAAAAGATCTGAAAAATATCGGACAAAAAAAGTCTGAAAAAAAAGATCTGAAAAATGTCGGACAAAAGAAGTCTGAAAAAAAAGATCTGAAAAATGTCGGACAAAAAAAGTCTGAAAAATGTCGGACAAAAAACGTCTGAAAAATGTCGGACAAAAAAAGTCTGAAAAATATCGGACAAAAAAAGTCTGAAAAAAAAGATCTGAAAATTGTCGGACAAAAAAAGTCTGAAAAATGTCGGACAAAAGAAGTCTGAAAAAAAAGATCTGAAAAATGTCGGACAAAAGAAGTCTGAAAAAAAAGATCTGAAAAATGTCGGACAAAAAAAGTCTGAAAAATGTCGGACAAAAAAAGTCTGAAAAATGTCGGACAAAAAAAGTCTGAAAAATGTCGGACAAAAAAAGTCTGAAAAATGTCGGACAAAAAAAGTCTGAAAAATGTCGGACAAAAGAAGTCTGAAAAAAAAGATCTGAAAAATGTCGGACAAAAAAAGTCTGAAAAAAAAGATCTGAAAATTGTCGGACAAAAAAAGTCTGGAAAGAATCTTTGAAAAGAAGTCTGAAAAATGTCGGACAAAAGAATTTTGAAAAAAAATATGAAAATGTCTGAAAAAAAGATCTGAAAAATGTCGGACAAAAAAAGTCTGAAAAATGTCGGACAAAAGAAGTCTGAAAAAAAAGGTCTGAAAAATGTCGGACAAAAGATGTCTGAAAAAAAAGATCTGAAAAATGTCGGACAAAAAAAGTCTGAAAAATGTCGGACAAAAGAAGTCTGAAAAAAAAGATCTGAAAAATGTCGGACAAAAGAAGTCTGAAAAAAAAGATCTGAAAAATGTCGGACAAAAGAAGTCTGAAAAAAAAGATCTGAAAAATGTCGGACAAAAAAAGTCTGAAAAAAAAGATCTGAAAAATGTCGGACAAAAAAAGTCTGAAAAATGTCGGACAAAAAAAGTCTGAAAAATGTCGGACAAAAAAAGTCTGAAAAATGTCGGACAAAAGAAGTCTGAAGAAAAAGATCTGAAAAATGTCGGACAAAAGAAGTCTGAAAAAACTGTCCGAAAAAAAAGATCTGAAAATGTCAGACAAAAAAAGTCTGAAAAAAAAGATCTGAAAAAAAGTCTGGAAACAAAGGCCGAAAAAAAGTCTGAAAAATGTCGGACAAAAGAAGTCTGAAAAAAAAGATCTGAAAATTGTCGGACCAAAAAAGTCTGGAAAGAATCTCTGAAAAATGTCGGACAAAAAAAGTCTGAAAAAAAAGATCTGAAAAATGTCAGAGAAAAAAAGTCTGTAAAAAAAGATCTGAAAAATGTCGGACAAAAAAACTCTGAAAAATGTCGGACAAAAGAAGTCTGAAAAAAAAGATCTGAAAATGTCTGAAAAAAATATCTGAAAAATGTCGGACAAAAAAAGTCTGAAAAAAAAGATATGAAAATGTCGGACCAAAAAAGTCTGGAAAGAATCTCTGAAAAATGTCGGACAAAAAAAGTCTGAAAAAAAAGATATGAAAATGTCGGACCAAAAAAGTCTGGAAAGAATCTCTGAAAAATGTCGGACAAAAGAAGTCTGAAAAAACTGTCCGAAAAAAAAGATCTGAAAATGTCTGAAAAAAATATCTGAAAAATGTCGGATAAAAGAAGTCTGAAAAAACTGTCCAAAAAAAAGATCTGAAAAAAGGATCTGAAAAATATCGGACAAAAACTGTCCGAAAAAAATATCTGAAAATGTCTGAAAAAAATGTCGGACAAAAAAAGTCGGAAAAAAATATCTGAAAAATGTCGGATAAAAGAAGTCTGAAAAAACTGTCTGAAAAAAAAGATCTGTAAAATGTCGGACAAAAAAAGTCTGAAAAATGTCGGACAAAAGAAGTCTGAAAAAACTGTCCGAAAAAAAAGATCTGAAAAAGTCTGAAAAATGTCGGACAAAAAAAGTCTGAAAAAAAAGATCTGAAAATTGTCGGACAAAAAAATCTGAAAAAAAAGATCTGAAAAATGTCGGACAAAAAAAGTCTGAAAAATGTCGGACAAAAAAACTCTGAAAAAAAAGATCTGAAAAATGTCAGACAAAAAAAGTCTGAAAAATGTCGGACAAAAGAAGTGTGAAAAAAAAGTCTGAAAAATGTCGGACAAAAGAAGTCTGAAAAAAAAGATCTGAAAAATGTCGGACAAAAAAATCTGAAAAAAAAGATCTGAAAAATGCCGGACAAAAAAAGTCTGAAAAATGTCGGACAAAAGAACTCTGAAAAATGTCGGACAAAAGAAGTCTGAAAAAAAAGATCTGAAAATTGTCGGACAAAAAAATCTGAAAAAAAAGATCTGAAAAATGTTGGACAAAAGAAGTTTGAAAAAACTGTCCGAAAAAAAAGATCTGAAAATGTCTGAAAAAAAAGATCTGAAAAATGTCGGACAAAAAAAGTCTGAAAAAAAAGATCTGAAAAAAAGTCTGGAAACAAAGCCCGAAAAAAAGTCTGAAAAATGTCGGACAAAAGAAGTCTGAAAAAAAAGATATGAAAATGTCGGACCAAAAAAGTCTGGAAAGAATCTCTGAAAAATGTCGGACAAAAGAAGTCTGAAAAAACTGTCCGAAAAAAAACATCTGAAAATGTCTGAAAAAAAATCTGAAAAAAAAGATCTTAAAAATGTCGGAGAAAAAAAATCTGAAAAAAAAGATCTGAAAAATGTCAGAGAAAAAAAGTCTGTAAAAAAAGATCTGAAAAATATCGGACAAAAAAAGTCTGAAAAAAAAGATCTGAAAAATGTCGGACAAAAGAAGTCTGAAAAAAAAGATCTGAAAAATGTCGGACAAAAAAAGTCTGAAAAATGTCGGACAAAAAACGTCTGAAAAATGTCGGACAAAAAAAGTCTGAAAAATATCGGACAAAAAAAGTCTGAAAAAAAAGATCTGAAAATTGTCGGACAAAAAAAGTCTGAAAAATGTCGGACAAAAGAAGTCTGAAAAAAAAGATCTGAAAAATGTCGGACAAAAGAAGTCTGAAAAAAAAGATCTGAAAAATGTCGGACAAAAAAAGTCTGAAAAATGTCGGACAAAAAAAGTCTGAAAAATGTCGGACAAAAAAAGTCTGAAAAATGTCGGACAAAAAAAGTCTGAAAAATGTCGGACAAAAAAAGTCTGAAAAATGTCGGACAAAAGAAGTCTGAAAAAAAAGATCTGAAAAATGTCGGACAAAAAAAGTCTGAAAAAAAAGATCTGAAAATTGTCGGACAAAAAAAGTCTGGAAAGAATCTTTGAAAAGAAGTCTGAAAAATGTCGGACAAAAGAATTTTGAAAAAAAATATGAAAATGTCTGAAAAAAAGATCTGAAAAATGTCGGACAAAAAAAGTCTGAAAAATGTCGGACAAAAGAAGTCTGAAAAAAAAGGTCTGAAAAATGTCGGACAAAAGATGTCTGAAAAAAAAGATCTGAAAAATGTCGGACAAAAAAAGTCTGAAAAATGTCGGACAAAAGAAGTCTGAAAAAAAAGATCTGAAAAATGTCGGACAAAAGAAGTCTGAAAAAAAAGATCTGAAAAATGTCGGACAAAAGAAGTCTGAAAAAAAAGATCTGAAAAATGTCGGACAAAAAAAGTCTGAAAAAAAAGATCTGAAAAATGTCGGACAAAAAAAGTCTGAAAAATGTCGGACAAAAAAAGTCTGAAAAATGTCGGACAAAAAAAGTCTGAAAAATGTCGGACAAAAGAAGTCTGAAGAAAAAGATCTGAAAAATGTCGGACAAAAGAAGTCTGAAAAAACTGTCCGAAAAAAAAGATCTGAAAATGTCAGACAAAAAAAGTCTGAAAAAAAAGATCTGAAAAAAAGTCTGGAAACAAAGGCCGAAAAAAAGTCTGAAAAATGTCGGACAAAAGAAGTCTGAAAAAAAAGATCTGAAAATTGTCGGACCAAAAAAGTCTGGAAAGAATCTCTGAAAAATGTCGGACAAAAAAAGTCTGAAAAAAAAGATCTGAAAAATGTCAGAGAAAAAAAGTCTGTAAAAAAAGATCTGAAAAATGTCGGACAAAAAAACTCTGAAAAATGTCGGACAAAAGAAGTCTGAAAAAAAAGATCTGAAAATGTCTGAAAAAAATATCTGAAAAATGTCGGACAAAAAAAGTCTGAAAAAAAAGATATGAAAATGTCGGACCAAAAAAGTCTGGAAAGAATCTCTGAAAAATGTCGGACAAAAAAAGTCTGAAAAAAAAGATATGAAAATGTCGGACCAAAAAAGTCTGGAAAGAATCTCTGAAAAATGTCGGACAAAAGAAGTCTGAAAAAACTGTCCGAAAAAAAAGATCTGAAAATGTCTGAAAAAAATATCTGAAAAATGTCGGATAAAAGAAGTCTGAAAAAACTGTCCAAAAAAAAGATCTGAAAAAAGGATCTGAAAAATATCGGACAAAAACTGTCCGAAAAAAATATCTGAAAATGTCTGAAAAAAATGTCGGACAAAAAAAGTCGGAAAAAAATATCTGAAAAATGTCGGATAAAAGAAGTCTGAAAAAACTGTCTGAAAAAAAAGATCTGTAAAATGTCGGACAAAAAAAGTCTGAAAAATGTCGGACAAAAGAAGTCTGAAAAAACTGTCCGAAAAAAAAGATCTGAAAAAGTCTGAAAAATGTCGGACAAAAAAAGTCTGAAAAAAAAGATCTGAAAATTGTCGGACAAAAAAATCTGAAAAAAAAGATCTGAAAAATGTCGGACAAAAAAAGTCTGAAAAATGTCGGACAAAAAAAGTCTGAAAAATGTCGGACAAAAAAAGTCTGAAAAAAAAGATCTGAAAAATGTCAGACAAAAAAAGTCTGAAAAATGTCGGACAAAAGAAGTCTGAAAAAAAGTCTGAAAAATGTCGGACAAAAGAAGTCTGAAAAAAAAGATCTGAAAAATGTCGGACAAAAAAATCTGAAAAAAAAGATCTGAAAAATGCCGGACAAAAAAAGTCTGAAAAATGTCGGACAAAAGAACTCTGAAAAATGTCGGACAAAAGAAGTCTGAAAAAAAAGATCTGAAAAATGTTGGACAAAAGAAGTTTGAAAAAACTGTCCGAAAAAAAAGATCTGAAAATGTCTGAAAAAAAAGATCTGAAAAATGTCGGACAAAAAAAGTCTGAAAAAAAAGATATGAAAATGTCGGACCAAAAAAGTCTGGAAAGAATCTCTGAAAAATGTCGGACAAAAGAAGTCTGAAAAAACTGTCCGAAAAAAAACATCTGAAAATGTCTGAAAAAAAATCTGAAAAAAAAGATCTTAAAAATGTCGGAGAAAAAAAATCTGAAAAAAAAGATCTGAAAAATGTCAGAGAAAAAAAGTCTGTAAAAAAAGATCTGAAAAATATCGGACAAAAAAAGTCTGAAAAAAAAGATCTGAAAAATGTCGGACAAAAGAAGTCTGAAAAAAAAGATCTGAAAAATGTCGGACAAAAAAAGTCTGAAAAATGTCGGACAAAAAACGTCTGAAAAATGTCGGACAAAAAAAGTCTGAAAAATATCGGACAAAAAAAGTCTGAAAAAAAAGATCTGAAAATTGTCGGACAAAAAAAGTCTGAAAAATGTCGGACAAAAGAAGTCTGAAAAAAAAGATCTGAAAAATGTCGGACAAAAGAAGTCTGAAAAAAAAGATCTGAAAAATGTCGGACAAAAAAAGTCTGAAAAATGTCGGACAAAAAAAGTCTGAAAAATGTCGGACAAAAAAAGTCTGAAAAATGTCGGACAAAAAAAGTCTGAAAAATGTCGGACAAAAGAAGTCTGAAAAAAAAGATCTGAAAAATGTCGGACAAAAAAAGTCTGAAAAAAAAGATCTGAAAATTGTCGGACAAAAAAAGTCTGGAAAGAATCTTTGAAAAGAAGTCTGAAAAATGTCGGACAAAAGAATTTTGAAAAATGTCGGACAAAAGAAGTCTGAAAAAAAAGGTCTGAAAAATGTCGGACAAAAAAAGTCTGAAAAATGTCGGACAAAAGAAGTCTGAAAAAAAAGGTCTGAAAAATGTCGGACAAAAGATGTCTGAAAAAAAAGATCTGAAAAATGTCGGACAAAAAAAGTCTGAAAAATGTCGGACAAAAGAAGTCTGAAAAAAAAGATCTGAAAAATGTCGGACAAAAGAAGTCTGAAAAAAAAGATCTGAAAAATGACGGACAAAAAAAGTTTGAAAAAACTGTCCAAAAAAAAGAACTAAAAATATCTGAAAAAATAGTCTGAAAAAAAATATCTGAAAAATGTCGGATAAAAGAAGTCTGAAAAAACTGTCCGAAAAAAAAGATCTGAAAATGTCTGAAAAAAATGTCGGACAAAAAAAGTCTGAAAAAAAAGATCTGAAAAATGTCGGACAAAAAAAGTCTGAAAAATGTCGGACAAAAAAAGTCTGAAAAAAAGATCTGAAAATTGTCGGACAAAAAAAGTCTGAAAAAAATATCTGAAAATTGTCGGACAAAAAAATCTGAAAAAACAGATCTGAAAAATGTCGGACAAAAAAGTCTGAAAAAAAAGATCTGAAAAATGTCAGACAAAAAAAGTATGAAAAATGTCGGACAAAAAAAGTCTGAAAAATGTCAGACAAAAAAATCTGAAAAAAAAGATCTGAAAAATGTCGGACAAAAAAAGTCTGAAAAATGTCGGACAAAAGAAGTCTGAAAAATGTCGGACAAAAGAAGTCTGAAAAAAAAGATCTGAAAATGTCTGAAAAAAAAGTCTGAAAAATGTCGGAAAAAAGAAGTCTGAAAAATGTCGGACAAAAGAAGTCTGAAAAAAAAAGATCTGAAAAATGTCGGACAAAAAAAGTCTGAAAAATGTCGGACAAAAAAAGTCTGGAAAGAATCTCTGAAAAATGTCGGACAAAAAAAGTCTGAAAAAATATCTGAAAAATGTCGGACAAAAAAATCTGAAAAAAAAAAGATCTGAAAAATGTCCGACAAAAAATGTCTGAAAAATGTCGGACAAAAAATGTCTGAAAAATGTCGGACAAAAAAAGTCTGAAAAAAAAGATCTGAAAAAAAGTCTGGAAAAAAAGCCCGAAAAAAAGTCTGAAAAATGTCGGACAAAAGAAGTTGGAAAAAAAGTCTGAAAAAAAAGATCTGAAAAAAAGATCTGAAAAATGGACAAAAAAAGTTTGAAAAAAAATATCTGAAAATTGTCGGACAAAAAAAATCTGAAAAAAAATATCTGAAAATTGTTGGACAAAGGAAGTCTGAAAAAAACTGTCCGAAAAAAAAGATCTGAAAATTTCTGAAAAAAAAGTCTGAAAAAAAAGATCTGAAAAAGATCGGACAATAGAATTCTGAAAAAACTTCTATTGACTTTTTTTTTGTCCAATGATTCAGACTCATTGCCTCCACAAAGTAGGTCAGTGGAAGGTTTGAGGGAGGGCCAAGGCGGGATCTCGTGGCAAATCGGAAGACGCCTGTTCCACTTCCTCGCAGGCTGCAGACGAGGAGAGTTTCTCCCATCGGGACAGGTCCCCTCTTCGGGCCAGCCCGGGAGATGGCGGCCAGCGCTGTGGCTTCTGTCACGCTGGGGATGAAGAAAATGAAACGAGGGGCATGATTCATACCGATAACTCAAAAAAAGTGGCGGCACACAACAAGTGTATGCTTTTTTTCATCGGGGACAGTGCAGCTGACCACAACGTCACGGGCTGAATTTGGAAATTTTGAATTAGAATTAGACTTTTTTCATTATTTTTTTCAACATATGATATATACAATATTGTATTTTTTTCCAAAAAATTTCAAAATGCTATAACTTTTTTTTCATGACATTTTTTAAAAACTATACTTTGACTTTTTTTCCAAGAAATTTTTCGACATATCATACAATGGATTTTTTTAAAAACAGTTTAAGCAAGTTTAGTGATGAAAACTAAAGTTTTACATGGAATTGAGGTCAGTGTGAAGGTTTGATGCAGAAAAGCCAACTATTATGTAAAAAAATTGTAAAAATATATTCCATTTTCATCCTGTTTTGTATGTTTCCAGTATAACAGATGTGTTTCTGTAAATAAATCACATATTCTTCATATAAATGCACATTTCAGTGTTTCTAGAGGAGAAATGCGTTCCTGAGTGGTTTTGGGTGAGAAAGACATATTAAGCGAGTTTAGTGATGAAAACTAGCGTTTTACATGGAATTCAGCTCAGAATGAAGATTTGATACTTGGAAGCGAATTCTAATGTCAAATTTCAGAAAACAATGTTTCTTTTCATATTCCGTCTCTTTTTTGTATGTTTCCAGTATAACAGATGTGTTTCTGTAAATAAATCACATATTCTTCATATAAATGCACGTTTCAGTGTTTCTTGAGGAGAAATGCGTTCCTGAGTGGTTTTGGATGAGAAAGACATATTAAGCGAGTTTAGTGATGAAAACAAGAGTTTTGCATAGAATTCAGCTCAGAATGAAGATTTGATACTTGGAAGCGAATTCTAATGTCAAATTTGAGAAAACAATGTTTCTTTTCATATTCTGTCTCTTTTTTGTATGTTTCCAGTATAACAGATGTGTTTCTGTAAATAAATCACATATTCTTCATATAAATGCACATTTCAGTGTTTCTAGAGGAGAAATGCGTTCCTGAGTGTTTTTGGGTGAGAAAGACATATTAAGCGAGTTTAGTGATGAAAACTAGCGTTTTACATGGAATTCAGCTCAGACTGACAGTTTGATGCCTGGAGTCCAAAACTATCATATTAGATTTTGGAAAACTGTGTTCCCTTTCATATTTATCCTTTTTTGTGTGTTTCCAATGCAAGAAATGTTTTTCTGTGAAGAAATTTCACATTTTTCATATGAATCCACTTTTCAGTGTTTCTTGAGGCGAAATGCATTCTTTGGCTTAGTGATGAAAACTAGAGTTGTACATTGTGATCGTATAGTGGTACATTTCAACACAGGTTACAATTACATTGTAAAAGAATAAACATGAAATATATAAAACATATTTCCACATCCACATAGTTATATCAATTTAAAATGAATTAAAGCCGCAAGCGGCAATTCGCGGGTTATAGCCTTTATCGCTCAAAGCGCCCGCCTAGTGGTCGATTTGAATAAAACTTTCAGCATGGCGGAAAATTTAGTCGGTGGACTTTCGTGGTCCAAGAGACTTTTTTGTAGATCACATTCAGCAGCACATGTCTGTCAAATTTCAAATTGATAGGACTTATGGTGTGAGGGGGCTGGCCTTGAAAATTGTTATAGCGCCACCATGTGGCCAATTGTTTTCATATTTTATGTGAAGCATTATGACATCATGTACAGTTATGGTACCAAGTCTCATGTCTCTAGCTCATTCCAGCTCACAGCAAATTGAGCAAAGGCATAATTTAGCATAAAATGCTAAATAGGCCACGCCCACATGCACCGATCAATATGACACTATAGATCTTGGTTAATACTTGCCCCCAGAGTATGTGCACCAAATTTGATAAAATTCTGTCCACCAGATCTTGCGATTCAAGTTTCTGATATTTGTGGCGCCCCCTATGTGTCAAGCGGAAAATGCTTTGGTACGCCTCAAGTTTGGAGACGATGGGCCAAAGGCTTGTGAAGTTAGGTCTACTGATGTGCTGAGCCCTGCCCTCTTAAAGTTCATTGGTCAACAGATTCATAACGCAATGAGGTATCAACACGCTTTATGTAACTTTAGATGCCATTAGTCCAATAATGATCCACAGAAAATTTGGTAGCAATCGGACCTACGGTTTAGGAGGAGATGTCAAAAATGTGTTTTTCAAAAAATCCAATATGGCGGAAAATATTTCCAGGTGCACTTTGGAGGTCCAAGAGGCTTTATTGTAGATCACACGGAGTTGCACATATGTGTCACATTTCAAGTCAATCGGACTTACGGTTTGAGGGGCGTGGCCTTTCCAAAATCACATGTTTGGGCGTTAATTACAGCGCCACCATGTGGCCGATTGGGGTCATAGTTCTTGAGAAGCAGCTGCACATCATTCCAGTTCCTATGCCAAGTTTCATGTTTCCATCTCTTTCCAGCTCACGGCAAATTGCGCTTATTCGGCAGACAACGAATAATAATAATAAATTCACACAAAAACAAACTAACTTAATGTAATGTTTACAAGTGTAGCTAGTGTGTTTCTTTACCCTAAACTCCAAATGTCCCTTGGTTTTTATCTTCCCTCAACAACAGAAGAATCCCACATGCAGCTAACTATGCTCTGCTTCCACCTCCAGGAACGCCATGGAACACATCGGGCACGTTCCGCTCAACAAAGAGAAATGATTGAACACTTTTCCACACTGTGTAACAACTTTAATTATATTGAAAAAAAAGATCTGAAAATTGTCGGACAAAAAAAGTCTGGAAAAAATATCTGAAAAATGTTGGACAAAAGAAGTCTGAAATAACTGTGCGAAAAAAAAGATCTGAAAAATGTCGGACAAAAAAAGTCTGAAAAATGTCGGACAAAAAAAGTCTGAAAAATGTCGGACAAAAAAAGATCTGAAAAATGTCGGACAAAAAAAGTCTGAAAAATGTCGGACAAAAAAAGTCTGAAAAATGTCGGACAAAAGAAGTCTGAAAAAAAAGATCTGAAAAATGTCGGACAAAAAAATCTGAAAAAAAAGATCTGAAAAATGTCGGACAAAAGAAGTTTGAAAAATGTCGGACAAAAGAAGTCTGAAAAATGTCGGACTAAAGATGTCTGAAAAAAAAGATCTGAAAATTGTCGGACAAAAAAAGTCATAAAAATGTCGGACAAAAAAGTCTGAAAAAAAAGATCTGAAAATTGTCGGACAAAAAAAGTAATAAAAATGTCGGACAAAAAAGTCTGAAAAAAAAGATCTGAAAATTGTCGGACAAAAAAAGTCAGAAAAATGTCGGACAAAAAAGTCTGAAAAAAAAGATCTGAAAATTGTCGGACAAAAAAAGTCATAAAAATGTCGGACAAAAAAGTCTGAAAAAAAAGATCTGAAAATTGTCGGACAAAAAAAGTCAGAAAAATGTCGGACAAAAAAGTCTGAAAAAAAAGATCTGAAAATTGTCGGACAAAAAAAGTCATAAAAATGTCGGACAAAAAAGTCTGAAAAAAAAGATCTGAAAATTGTCGGACAAAAGAAGTCTGAAAAATGTTGGACAAAAGAAGTCTGAAAAAAAAGATCTGAAAAATGTCGGACAAAAGAAGTCTGAAAAATGTCGGACAAAAGAAGTCTGAAAAAAAAGATCTGAAAATTGTCGGACAAAAAAATCTGAAAAAAAAGATCTGAAAAATGTCGGACAAAAAAAGTCTGAAAAATGTCGGACAAAAAAAGTCTGAAAAATGTCGGACAAAAGAAGTCTGAAAAAAAAGATCTGAAAAATGTCGGACAAAAAAAGTCTGAAAAAAATATCTGAAAAATGTCGGACAAAAAAAGTCTGAAAAATGTCGGACAAAAGAAGTCTGAAAAAAAAGATCTGAAAAATGTCGGACAAAAAAAGTCTGAAAAAAATATCTGAAAAATGTCGGACAAAAAAATCTGAAAAAAAAGATCTGAAAAATGTCGGACAAAAAAATTCTGAAAAATGTCGGAAAAAAGAAGTCTGAAAAAAAAGATCTGAAAAATGTCGGACAAAAAAAGTCTGAAAAATGTCGGACAAAAAAAGTCTGGAAAAAAAGATATCAAAAATGTCGGACAAAAAAAGTCTGAAAAATGTCGGACAAAAAAAGTCTGAAAAATGTCGGACAAAAAAATCTGAAAAAAAAGATCTGAAAAATGTTGGACAAAAGAAGTCTGAAAAAAAAGATTTGAAAAATGTCGGACAAAAAAAGTCTGAAAAATGTCGGACAAAAAAAGTCTGGAAAGAATCTCTAGAAAATGTCGTACAAAAAAATCTGAAAAAAAAGATCTGAAAAATGTCGGACAAAAAAAGTCTGAAAAATGTCGGACAAAAGAAGTCTGAAAAAAAAGATCTGAAAATGTCTGAAAAAAAAGATCTGAAAAATGTCGGACAAAAGAAGTCTGAAAAATGTCGGACTAAAGAAGTCTGAAAAAAAAGATCTGAAAATTGTCGGACAAAAAAAGTCAGAAAAATGTCGGACAAAAAAGTCTGAAAAAAAAGATCTGAAAATTGTCGGACAAAAAAAGTCAGAAAAATGTCGGACAAGAAAGTCTGAAAAAAAAGATCTGAAAAATGTCGGACAAAAAAAGTCTGAAAAAAAAGATCTGAAAATTGTCGGACAAAAAAATCTGAAAAAAAAGATCTGAAAATTGTCGGACAAAAAAAGTCAGAAAAATGTCGGACAAAAAAGTCTGAAAAAAAAGATCTGAAAAATGTCGGACAAAAAAATCTGAAAAAAAAGATCTGAAAAATGTCGGACAAAAGAAGTCTGAAAAAAAAGATCTGAAAAATGTCGGACAAAAAAAGTCTGAAAAAAAAGATCTGAAAATTGTCGGACAAAAGAAGTCTGAAAAAAAAGATCTGAAAATTGTCGGACAAAAAAAGTCTGAAAAATGTCGGACAAAAGAAGTCTGAAAAAAAAGATCTGAAAATGTCTGAAAAAAAAGTCTGAAAAATGTCGGACAAAAAAAGTCTGAAAAATTTCGGACAAAAGAAGTCTGAAAAAAAAGATCTGAAAAATGTCGGACAAAAGAAGTCTGAAAAAAAAGATTTGAAAAATGTCGGACAAAAAAAGTCTGAAAAATGTCGGACAAAAAAAGTCTGGAAAGAATCTCTGAAAAATGTCGGACAAAAAAAGTCTGAAAAAAAAGATCTGAAAAATGTCGGACAAAAAAATCTGAAAAAAAGATCTGAAAATTGTCGGACAAAAAAAGTCAGAAAAATGTCGGACAAAAAAGTCTGAAAAAAAAGATCTGAAAAATGTCGGATAAAAAAAGTCTGAAAAATGTCGGACAAAAAAAGTCTGAAAAAAATATCTGAAAAATGTCGGACAAAAAAATCTGAAAAAAAAGATCTGAAAAATGTCGGACAAAAGAAGTCTGAAAAAAAAGATCTGAAAATGTCTGAAAAAAAAGTCTGAAAAATGTCGGACAAAAAAGTCTGAAAAAAAAGATCTGAAAAATGCCGGACAAAAAAATCTGAAAAAAAAGATCTGAAAAATGTTGGACAAAAGAAGTTTGAAAAAACTGTCCGAAAAAAAAGATCTGAAAATGTCTGAAAAAAAAGATCTGAAAAATGTCGGACAAAAAAAGTCTGAAAAAAAAGATCTGAAAAAAAGTCTGGAAACAAAGCCCGAAAAAAAGTCTGAAAAATGTCGGACAAAAGAAGTCTGAAAAAAAAGATATGAAAATGTCGGACCAAAAAAGTCTGGAAAGAATCTCTGAAAAATGTCGGACAAAAGAAGTCTGAAAAAACTGTCCGAAAAAAAACATCTGAAAATGTCTGAAAAAAAATCTGAAAAAAAAGATCTTAAAAATGTCGGAGAAAAAAAATCTGAAAAAAAAGATCTGAAAAATGTCAGAGAAAAAAAGTCTGTAAAAAAAGATCTGAAAAATATCGGACAAAAAAAGTCTGAAAAAAAAGATCTGAAAAATGTCGGACAAAAGAAGTCTGAAAAAAAAGATCTGAAAAATGTCGGACAAAAAAAGTCTGAAAAATGTCGGACAAAAAAAGTCTGAAAAATATCGGACAAAAAAAGTCTGAAAAAAAAGATCTGAAAATTGTCGGACAAAAAAAGTCTGAAAAATGTCGGACAAAAGAAGTCTGAAAAAAAAGATCTGAAAAATGTCGGACAAAAGAAGTCTGAAAAAAAAGATCTGAAAAATGTCGGACAAAAAAAGTCTGAAAAATGTCGGACAAAAAAAGTCTGAAAAATGTCGGACAAAAAAAGTCTGAAAAATGTCGGACAAAAAAAGTCTGAAAAATGTCGGACAAAAAAAGTCTGAAAAATGTCGGACAAAAAAAGTCTGAAAAATGTCGGACAAAAAAAGTCTGAAAAATGTCGGACAAAAAAAGTCTGAAAAATGTCGGACAAAAGAAGTCTGAAAAAAAAGATCTGAAAAATGTCGGACAAAAAAAGTCTGAAAAAAAAGATCTGAAAATTGTCGGACAAAAAAAGTCTGGAAAGAATCTTTGAAAAGAAGTCTGAAAAATGTCGGACAAAAGAATTTTGAAAAAAAATATGAAAATGTCTGAAAAAAAGATCTGAAAAATGTCGGACAAAAAAAGTCTGAAAAATGTCGGACAAAAGAAGTCTGAAAAAAAAGGTCTGAAAAATGTCGGACAAAAGATGTCTGAAAAAAAAGATCTGAAAAATGTCGGACAAAAAAAGTCTGAAAAATGTCGGACAAAAGAAGTCTGAAAAAAAAGATCTGAAAAATGTCGGACAAAAGAAGTCTGAAAAAAAAGATTTGAAAAATGTCGGACAAAAGAAGTCTGAAAAAAAAGATCTGAAAAATGTCGGACAAAAAAAGTCTGAAAAAAAAGATCTGAAAAATGTCGGACAAAAAAAGTCTGAAAAAATATCTGAAAAATGTCGGACAAAAAAATCTGAAAAAAAAAAGATCTGAAAAATGTCCGACAAAAAATGTCTGAAAAATGTCGGACAAAAAATGTCTGAAAAATGTCGGACAAAAAAAGTCTGAAAAAAAAGATCTGAAAAAAAGTCTGGAAAAAAAGCCCGAAAAAAAGTCTGAAAAATGTCGGACAAAAGAAGTTGGAAAAAAAGTCTGAAAAAAAAGATCTGAAAAAAAGATCTGAAAAATGGACAAAAAAAGTTTGAAAAAAAATATCTGAAAATTGTCGGACAAAAAAAATCTGAAAAAAAATATCTGAAAATTGTTGGACAAAGGAAGTCTGAAAAAAACTGTCCGAAAAAAAAGATCTGAAAATTTCTGAAAAAAAAGTCTGAAAAAAAAGATCTGAAAAAGATCGGACAATAGAATTCTGAAAAAACTTCTATTGACTTTTTTTTTGTCCAATGATTCAGACTCATTGCCTCCACAAAGTAGGTCAGTGGAAGGTTTGAGGGAGGGCCAAGGCGGGATCTCGTGGCAAATCGGAAGACGCCTGTTCCACTTCCTCGCAGGCTGCAGACGAGGAGAGTTTCTCCCATCGGGACAGGTCCCCTCTTCGGGCCAGCCCGGGAGATGGCGGCCAGCGCTGTGGCTTCTGTCACGCTGGGGATGAAGAAAATGAAACGAGGGGCATGATTCATACCGATAACTCAAAAAAAGTGGCGGCACACAACAAGTGTATGCTTTTTTTCATCGGGGACAGTGCAGCTGACCACAACGTCACGGGCTGAATTTGGAAATTTTGAATTAGAATTAGACTTTTTTCATTATTTTTTTCAACATATGATATATACAATATTGTATTTTTTTCCAAAAAATTTCAAAATGCTATAACTTTTTTTTCATGACATTTTTTAAAAACTATACTTTGACTTTTTTTCCAAGAAATTTTTCGACATATCATACAATGGATTTTTTTAAAAACAGTTTAAGCAAGTTTAGTGATGAAAACTAAAGTTTTACATGGAATTGAGGTCAGTGTGAAGGTTTGATGCAGAAAAGCCAACTATTATGTAAAAAAATTGTAAAAATATATTCCATTTTCATCCTGTTTTGTATGTTTCCAGTATAACAGATGTGTTTCTGTAAATAAATCACATATTCTTCATATAAATGCACATTTCAGTGTTTCTAGAGGAGAAATGCGTTCCTGAGTGGTTTTGGGTGAGAAAGACATATTAAGCGAGTTTAGTGATGAAAACTAGCGTTTTACATGGAATTCAGCTCAGAATGAAGATTTGATACTTGGAAGCGAATTCTAATGTCAAATTTCAGAAAACAATGTTTCTTTTCATATTCCGTCTCTTTTTTGTATGTTTCCAGTATAACAGATGTGTTTCTGTAAATAAATCACATATTCTTCATATAAATGCACGTTTCAGTGTTTCTTGAGGAGAAATGCGTTCCTGAGTGGTTTTGGATGAGAAAGACATATTAAGCGAGTTTAGTGATGAAAACAAGAGTTTTGCATAGAATTCAGCTCAGAATGAAGATTTGATACTTGGAAGCGAATTCTAATGTCAAATTTGAGAAAACAATGTTTCTTTTCATATTCTGTCTCTTTTTTGTATGTTTCCAGTATAACAGATGTGTTTCTGTAAATAAATCACATATTCTTCATATAAATGCACATTTCAGTGTTTCTAGAGGAGAAATGCGTTCCTGAGTGTTTTTGGGTGAGAAAGACATATTAAGCGAGTTTAGTGATGAAAACTAGCGTTTTACATGGAATTCAGCTCAGACTGACAGTTTGATGCCTGGAGTCCAAAACTATCATATTAGATTTTGGAAAACTGTGTTCCCTTTCATATTTATCCTTTTTTGTGTGTTTCCAATGCAAGAAATGTTTTTCTGTGAAGAAATTTCACATTTTTCATATGAATCCACTTTTCAGTGTTTCTTGAGGCGAAATGCATTCTTTGGCTTAGTGATGAAAACTAGAGTTGTACATTGTGATCGTATAGTGGTACATTTCAACACAGGTTACAATTACATTGTAAAAGAATAAACATGAAATATATAAAACATATTTCCACATCCACATAGTTATATCAATTTAAAATGAATTAAAGCCGCAAGCGGCAATTCGCGGGTTATAGCCTTTATCGCTCAAAGCGCCCGCCTAGTGGTCGATTTGAATAAAACTTTCAGCATGGCGGAAAATTTAGTCGGTGGACTTTCGTGGTCCAAGAGACTTTTTTGTAGATCACATTCAGCAGCACATGTCTGTCAAATTTCAAATTGATAGGACTTATGGTGTGAGGGGGCTGGCCTTGAAAATTGTTATAGCGCCACCATGTGGCCAATTGTTTTCATATTTTATGTGAAGCATTATGACATCATGTACAGTTATGGTACCAAGTCTCATGTCTCTAGCTCATTCCAGCTCACAGCAAATTGAGCAAAGGCATAATTTAGCATAAAATGCTAAATAGGCCACGCCCACATGCACCGATCAATATGACACTATAGATCTTGGTTAATACTTGCCCCCAGAGTATGTGCACCAAATTTGATAAAATTCTGTCCACCGGATCTTGCGATTCAAGTTTCTGATATTTGTGGCGCCCCCTATGTGTCAAGCGGAAAATGCTTTGGTACGCCTCAAGTTTGGAGACGATGGGCCAAAGGCTTGTGAAGTTAGGTCTACTGATGTGCTGAGCCCTGCCCTCTTAAAGTTCATTGGTCAACAGATTCATAACGCAATGAGGTATCAACACGCTTTATGCAACTTTAGATGACATTAGTCCAATAATGATCCATTGAAAATTTGGTAGCAATCAGACGTCAAAAATGTGTTTTTCAAAAAATCCAATATGGCGGAAAATATTTCCAGGTGCACTTTGGAGGTCCAAGAGGCTTTATTGTAGATCACACGGAGTTGCACATATGTGTCACATTTCAAGTCAATCGGACTTACGGTTTGAGGGGCGTGGCCTTTCCAAAATCACATGTTTGGGCGTTAATTACAGCGCCACCATGTGGCCGATTGGGGTCATAGTTCTTGAGAAGCAGCTGCACATCATTCCAGTTCCTATGCCAAGTTTCATGTTTCCATCTCTTTCCAGCTCACGGCAAATTGCGCTTATTCGGCAGACAACGAATAATAATAATAAATTCACACAAAAACAAACTAACTTAATGTAATGTTTACAAGTGTAGCTAGTGTGTTTCTTTACCCTAAACTCCAAATGTCCCTTGGTTTTTATCTTCCCTCAACAACAGAAGAATCCCACATGCAGCTAACTATGCTCTGCTTCCACCTCCAGGAACGCCATGGAACACATCGGGCACGTTCCGCTCAACAAAGAGAAATGATTGAACACTTTTCCACACTGTGTAACAACTTTAATTATATTGAAAAAAAAGATCTGAAAATTGTCGGACAAAAAAAGTCTGGAAAAAATATCTGAAAAATGTTGGACAAAAGAAGTCTGAAATAACTGTGCGAAAAAAAAGATCTGAAAAATGTCGGACAAAAAAAGTCTGAAAAATGTCGGACAAAAAAAGTCTGAAAAATGTCGGACAAAAAAAGATCTGAAAAATGTCGGACAAAAAAAGTCTGAAAAATGTCGGACAAAAAAAGTCTGAAAAATGTCGGACAAAAGAAGTCTGAAAAAAAAGATCTGAAAAATGTCGGACAAAAAAATCTGAAAAAAAAGATCTGAAAAATGTCGGACAAAAGAAGTTTGAAAAATGTCGGACAAAAGAAGTCTGAAAAATGTCGGACTAAAGATGTCTGAAAAAAAAGATCTGAAAATTGTCGGACAAAAAAAGTCATAAAAATGTCGGACAAAAAAGTCTGAAAAAAAAGATCTGAAAATTGTCGGACAAAAAAAGTAATAAAAATGTCGGACAAAAAAGTCTGAAAAAAAAGATCTGAAAATTGTCGGACAAAAAAAGTCAGAAAAATGTCGGACAAAAAAGTCTGAAAAAAAAGATCTGAAAATTGTCGGACAAAAAAAGTCATAAAAATGTCGGACAAAAAAGTCTGAAAAAAAAGATCTGAAAATTGTCGGACAAAAAAAGTCAGAAAAATGTCGGACAAAAAAGTCTGAAAAAAAAGATCTGAAAATTGTCGGACAAAAAAAGTCATAAAAATGTCGGACAAAAAAGTCTGAAAAAAAAGATCTGAAAATTGTCGGACAAAAGAAGTCTGAAAAATGTTGGACAAAAGAAGTCTGAAAAAAAAGATCTGAAAAATGTCGGACAAAAGAAGTCTGAAAAATGTCGGACAAAAGAAGTCTGAAAAAAAAGATCTGAAAATTGTCGGACAAAAAAATCTGAAAAAAAAGATCTGAAAAATGTCGGACAAAAAAAGTCTGAAAAATGTCGGACAAAAAAAGTCTGAAAAATGTCGGACAAAAGAAGTCTGAAAAAAAAGATCTGAAAAATGTCGGACAAAAAAAGTCTGAAAAAAATATTTGAAAAATGTCGGACAAAAAAAGTCTGAAAAATGTCGGACAAAAGAAGTCTGAAAAAAAAGATCTGAAAAATGTCGGACAAAAAAAGTCTGAAAAAAATATCTGAAAAATGTCGGACAAAAAAATCTGAAAAAAAAGATCTGAAAAATGTCGGACAAAAAAATTCTGAAAAATGTCGGACAAAAGAAGTCTGAAAAAAAAGATCTGAAAAATGTCGGACAAAAAAAGTCTGAAAAATGTCGGACAAAAAAAGTCTGGAAAAAAAGATATCAAAAATGTCGGACAAAAAAAGTCTGAAAAATGTCGGACAAAAAAAGTCTGAAAAATGTCGGACAAAAAAATCTGAAAAAAAAGATCTGAAAAATGTTGGACAAAAGAAGTCTGAAAAAAAAGATTTGAAAAATGTCGGACAAAAAAAGTCTGAAAAATGTCGGACAAAAAAAGTCTGGAAAGAATCTCTAGAAAATGTCGTACAAAAAAATCTGAAAAAAAAGATCTGAAAAATGTCGGACAAAAAAAGTCTGAAAAATGTCGGACAAAAGAAGTCTGAAAAAAAAGATCTGAAAATGTCTGAAAAAAAAGATCTGAAAAATGTCGGACAAAAGAAGTCTGAAAAATGTCGGACTAAAGAAGTCTGAAAAAAAAGATCTGAAAATTGTCGGACAAAAAAAGTCAGAAAAATGTCGGACAAAAAAGTCTGAAAAAAAAGATCTGAAAATTGTCGGACAAAAAAAGTCAGAAAAATGTCGGACAAGAAAGTCTGAAAAAAAAGATCTGAAAAATGTCGGACAAAAAAAGTCTGAAAAAAAAGATCTGAAAATTGTCGGACAAAAAAATCTGAAAAAAAAGATCTGAAAATTGTCGGACAAAAAAAGTCAGAAAAATGTCGGACAAAAAAGTCTGAAAAAAAAGATCTGAAAAATGTCGGACAAAAAAATCTGAAAAAAAAGATCTGAAAAATGTCGGACAAAAGAAGTCTGAAAAAAAAGATCTGAAAAATGTCGGACAAAAAAAGTCTGAAAAAAAAGATCTGAAAATTGTCGGACAAAAGAAGTCTGAAAAAAAAGATCTGAAAATTGTCGGACAAAAAAAGTCTGAAAAATGTCGGACAAAAGAAGTCTGAAAAAAAAGATCTGAAAATGTCTGAAAAAAAAGTCTGAAAAATGTCGGACAAAAAAAGTCTGAAAAATTTCGGACAAAAGAAGTCTGAAAAAAAAGATCTGAAAAATGTCGGACAAAAGAAGTCTGAAAAAAAAGATTTGAAAAATGTCGGACAAAAAAAGTCTGAAAAATGTCGGACAAAAAAAGTCTGGAAAGAATCTCTGAAAAATGTCGGACAAAAAAAGTCTGAAAAAAAAGATCTGAAAAATGTCGGACAAAAAAATCTGAAAAAAAGATCTGAAAATTGTCGGACAAAAAAAGTCAGAAAAATGTCGGACAAAAAAGTCTGAAAAAAAAGATCTGAAAAATGTCGGATAAAAAAAGTCTGAAAAATGTCGGACAAAAAAAGTCTGAAAAAAATATCTGAAAAATGTCGGACAAAAAAATCTGAAAAAAAAGATCTGAAAAATGTCGGACAAAAGAAGTCTGAAAAAAAAGATCTGAAAATGTCTGAAAAAAAAGTCTGAAAAATGTCGGACAAAAAAGTCTGAAAAAAAAGATCTGAAAAATGCCGGACAAAAAAATCTGAAAAAAAAGATCTGAAAAATGTTGGACAAAAGAAGTTTGAAAAAACTGTCCGAAAAAAAAGATCTGAAAATGTCTGAAAAAAAAGATCTGAAAAATGTCGGACAAAAAAAGTCTGAAAAAAAAGATCTGAAAAAAAGTCTGGAAACAAAGCCCGAAAAAAAGTCTGAAAAATGTCGGACAAAAGAAGTCTGAAAAAAAAGATATGAAAATGTCGGACCAAAAAAGTCTGGAAAGAATCTCTGAAAAATGTCGGACAAAAGAAGTCTGAAAAAACTGTCCGAAAAAAAACATCTGAAAATGTCTGAAAAAAAATCTGAAAAAAAAGATCTTAAAAATGTCGGAGAAAAAAAATCTGAAAAAAAAGATCTGAAAAATGTCAGAGAAAAAAAGTCTGTAAAAAAAGATCTGAAAAATATCGGACAAAAAAAGTCTGAAAAAAAAGATCTGAAAAATGTCGGACAAAAGAAGTCTGAAAAAAAAGATCTGAAAAATGTCGGACAAAAAAAGTCTGAAAAATGTCGGACAAAAAAAGTCTGAAAAATATCGGACAAAAAAAGTCTGAAAAAAAAGATCTGAAAATTGTCGGACAAAAAAAGTCTGAAAAATGTCGGACAAAAGAAGTCTGAAAAAAAAGATCTGAAAAATGTCGGACAAAAGAAGTCTGAAAAAAAAGATCTGAAAAATGTCGGACAAAAAAAGTCTGAAAAATGTCGGACAAAAAAAGTCTGAAAAATGTCGGACAAAAAAAGTCTGAAAAATGTCGGACAAAAAAAGTCTGAAAAATGTCGGACAAAAAAAGTCTGAAAAATGTCGGACAAAAAAAGTCTGAAAAATGTCGGACAAAAAAAGTCTGAAAAATGTCGGACAAAAGAAGTCTGAAAAAAAAGATCTGAAAAATGTCGGACAAAAAAAGTCTGAAAAAAAAGATCTGAAAATTGTCGGACAAAAAAAGTCTGGAAAGAATCTTTGAAAAGAAGTCTGAAAAATGTCGGACAAAAGAATTTTGAAAAAAAATATGAAAATGTCTGAAAAAAAGATCTGAAAAATGTCGGACAAAAAAAGTCTGAAAAATGTCGGACAAAAGAAGTCTGAAAAAAAAGGTCTGAAAAATGTCGGACAAAAGATGTCTGAAAAAAAAGATCTGAAAAATGTCGGACAAAAAAAGTCTGAAAAATGTCGGACAAAAGAAGTCTGAAAAAAAAGATCTGAAAAATGTCGGACAAAAGAAGTCTGAAAAAAAAGATTTGAAAAATGTCGGACAAAAGAAGTCTGAAGAAAAAGATCTGAAAAATGTCGGACAAAAAAAGTCTGAAAAAAAAGATCTGAAAAATGTCGGACAAAAAAAGTCTGAAAAAATATCTGAAAAATGTCGGACAAAAAAATCTGAAAAAAAAAAGATCTGAAAAATGTCCGACAAAAAATGTCTGAAAAATGTCGGACAAAAAATGTCTGAAAAATGTCGGACAAAAAAAGTCTGAAAAAAAAGATCTGAAAAAAAGTCTGGAAAAAAAGCCCGAAAAAAAGTCTGAAAAATGTCGGACAAAAGAAGTTGGAAAAAAAGTCTGAAAAAAAAGATCTGAAAAAAAGATCTGAAAAATGGACAAAAAAAGTTTGAAAAAAAATATCTGAAAATTGTCGGACAAAAAAAATCTGAAAAAAAATATCTGAAAATTGTTGGACAAAGGAAGTCTGAAAAAAACTGTCCGAAAAAAAAGATCTGAAAATTTCTGAAAAAAAAGTCTGAAAAAAAAGATCTGAAAAAGATCGGACAATAGAATTCTGAAAAAACTTCTATTGACTTTTTTTTTGTCCAATGATTCAGACTCATTGCCTCCACAAAGTAGGTCAGTGGAAGGTTTGAGGGAGGGCCAAGGCGGGATCTCGTGGCAAATCGGAAGACGCCTGTTCCACTTCCTCGCAGGCTGCAGACGAGGAGAGTTTCTCCCATCGGGACAGGTCCCCTCTTCGGGCCAGCCCGGGAGATGGCGGCCAGCGCTGTGGCTTCTGTCACGCTGGGGATGAAGAAAATGAAACGAGGGGCATGATTCATACCGATAACTCAAAAAAAGTGGCGGCACACAACAAGTGTATGCTTTTTTTCATCGGGGACAGTGCAGCTGACCACAACGTCACGGGCTGAATTTGGAAATTTTGAATTAGAATTAGACTTTTTTCATTATTTTTTTCAACATATGATATATACAATATTGTATTTTTTTCCAAAAAATTTCAAAATGCTATAACTTTTTTTTCATGACATTTTTTAAAAACTATACTTTGACTTTTTTTCCAAGAAATTTTTCGACATATCATACAATGGATTTTTTTAAAAACAGTTTAAGCAAGTTTAGTGATGAAAACTAAAGTTTTACATGGAATTGAGGTCAGTGTGAAGGTTTGATGCAGAAAAGCCAACTATTATGTAAAAAAATTGTAAAAATATATTCCATTTTCATCCTGTTTTGTATGTTTCCAGTATAACAGATGTGTTTCTGTAAATAAATCACATATTCTTCATATAAATGCACATTTCAGTGTTTCTAGAGGAGAAATGCGTTCCTGAGTGGTTTTGGGTGAGAAAGACATATTAAGCGAGTTTAGTGATGAAAACTAGCGTTTTACATGGAATTCAGCTCAGAATGAAGATTTGATACTTGGAAGCGAATTCTAATGTCAAATTTCAGAAAACAATGTTTCTTTTCATATTCCGTCTCTTTTTTGTATGTTTCCAGTATAACAGATGTGTTTCTGTAAATAAATCACATATTCTTCATATAAATGCACGTTTCAGTGTTTCTTGAGGAGAAATGCGTTCCTGAGTGGTTTTGGATGAGAAAGACATATTAAGCGAGTTTAGTGATGAAAACAAGAGTTTTGCATAGAATTCAGCTCAGAATGAAGATTTGATACTTGGAAGCGAATTCTAATGTCAAATTTGAGAAAACAATGTTTCTTTTCATATTCTGTCTCTTTTTTGTATGTTTCCAGTATAACAGATGTGTTTCTGTAAATAAATCACATATTCTTCATATAAATGCACATTTCAGTGTTTCTAGAGGAGAAATGCGTTCCTGAGTGTTTTTGGGTGAGAAAGACATATTAAGCGAGTTTAGTGATGAAAACTAGCGTTTTACATGGAATTCAGCTCAGACTGACAGTTTGATGCCTGGAGTCCAAAACTATCATATTAGATTTTGGAAAACTGTGTTCCCTTTCATATTTATCCTTTTTTGTGTGTTTCCAATGCAAGAAATGTTTTTCTGTGAAGAAATTTCACATTTTTCATATGAATCCACTTTTCAGTGTTTCTTGAGGCGAAATGCATTCTTTGGCTTAGTGATGAAAACTAGAGTTGTACATTGTGATCGTATAGTGGTACATTTCAACACAGGTTACAATTACATTGTAAAAGAATAAACATGAAATATATAAAACATATTTCCACATCCACATAGTTATATCAATTTAAAATGAATTAAAGCCGCAAGCGGCAATTCGCGGGTTATAGCCTTTATCGCTCAAAGCGCCCGCCTAGTGGTCGATTTGAATAAAACTTTCAGCATGGCGGAAAATTTAGTCGGTGGACTTTCGTGGTCCAAGAGACTTTTTTGTAGATCACATTCAGCAGCACATGTCTGTCAAAAATTGATTGGACTTATGGTGTGAGGGGGCTGGCCTTGAAAATTGTTATAGCGCCACCATGTGGCCAATTGTTTTCATATTTTATGTGAAGCATTATGACATCATGTACAGTTATGGTACCAAGTCTCATGTCTCTAGCTCATTCCAGCTCACAGCAAATTGAGCAAAGGCATAATTTAGCATAAAATGCTAAATAGGCCACGCCCACATGCACCGATCAATATGACACTATAGATCTTGGTTAATACTTGCCCCCAGAGTATGTGCACCAAATTTGATAAAATTCTGTCCACCGGATCTTGCGATTCAAGTTTCTGATATTTGTGGCGCCCCCTATGTGTCAAGCGGAAAATGCTTTGGTACGCCTCAAGTTTGGAGACGATGGGCCAAAGGCTTGTGAAGTTAGGTCTACTGATGTGCTGAGCCCTGCCCTCTTAAAGTTCATTGGTCAACAGATTCATAACGCAATGAGGTATCAACACGCTTTATGCAACTTTAGATGACATTAGTCCAATAATGATCCATTGAAAATTTGGTAGCAATCAGACGTCAAAAATGTGTTTTTCAAAAAATCCAATATGGCGGAAAATATTTCCAGGTGCACTTTGGAGGTCCAAGAGGCTTTATTGTAGATCACACGGAGTTGCACATATGTGTCACATTTCAAGTCAATCGGACTTACGGTTTGAGGGGCGTGGCCTTTCCAAAATCACATGTTTGGGCGTTAATTACAGCGCCACCATGTGGCCGATTGGGGTCATAGTTCTTGAGAAGCAGCTGCACATCATTCCAGTTCCTATGCCAAGTTTCATGTTTCCATCTCTTTCCAGCTCACGGCAAATTGCGCTTATTCGGCAGACAACGAATAATAATAATAAATTCACACAAAAACAAACTAACTTAATGTAATGTTTACAAGTGTAGCTAGTGTGTTTCTTTACCCTAAACTCCAAATGTCCCTTGGTTTTTATCTTCCCTCAACAACAGAAGAATCCCACATGCAGCTAACTATGCTCTGCTTCCACCTCCAGGAACGCCATGGAACACATCGGGCACGTTCCGCTCAACAAAGAGAAATGATTGAACACTTTTCCACACTGTGTAACAACTTTAATTATATTGAAAAAAAAGATCTGAAAATTGTCGGACAAAAAAAGTCTGGAAAAAATATCTGAAAAATGTTGGACAAAAGAAGTCTGAAATAACTGTGCGAAAAAAAAGATCTGAAAAATGTCGGACAAAAAAAGTCTGAAAAATGTCGGACAAAAAAAGTCTGAAAAATGTCGGACAAAAAAAGATCTGAAAAATGTCGGACAAAAAAAGTCTGAAAAATGTCGGACAAAAAAAGTCTGAAAAATGTCGGACAAAAGAAGTCTGAAAAAAAAGATCTGAAAAATGTCGGACAAAAAAATCTGAAAAAAAAGATCTGAAAAATGTCGGACAAAAGAAGTTTGAAAAATGTCGGACAAAAGAAGTCTGAAAAATGTCGGACTAAAGATGTCTGAAAAAAAAGATCTGAAAATTGTCGGACAAAAAAAGTCATAAAAATGTCGGACAAAAAAGTCTGAAAAAAAAGATCTGAAAATTGTCGGACAAAAAAAGTAATAAAAATGTCGGACAAAAAAGTCTGAAAAAAAAGATCTGAAAATTGTCGGACAAAAAAAGTCAGAAAAATGTCGGACAAAAAAGTCTGAAAAAAAAGATCTGAAAATTGTCGGACAAAAAAAGTCATAAAAATGTCGGACAAAAAAGTCTGAAAAAAAAGATCTGAAAATTGTCGGACAAAAAAAGTCAGAAAAATGTCGGACAAAAAAGTCTGAAAAAAAAGATCTGAAAATTGTCGGACAAAAAAAGTCATAAAAATGTCGGACAAAAAAGTCTGAAAAAAAAGATCTGAAAATTGTCGGACAAAAGAAGTCTGAAAAATGTTGGACAAAAGAAGTCTGAAAAAAAAGATCTGAAAAATGTCGGACTAAAAAATCTGAAAAAAAAGATCTGAAAAATGTCGGACAAAAGAAGTCTGAAAAATGTCGGACAAAAGAAGTCTGAAAAAAAAGATCTGAAAATTGTCGGACAAAAAAATCTGAAAAAAAAGATCTGAAAAATGTCGGACAAAAAAAGTCTGAAAAATGTCGGACAAAAAAAGTCTGAAAAATGTCGGACAAAAGAAGTCTGAAAAAAAAGATCTGAAAAATGTCGGACAAAAAAAGTCTGAAAAAAATATCTGAAAAATGTCGGACAAAAAAAGTCTGAAAAATGTCGGACAAAAGAAGTCTGAAAAAAAAGATCTGAAAAATGTCGGACAAAAAAAGTCTGAAAAAAATATCTGAAAAATGTCGGACAAAAAAATCTGAAAAAAAAGATCTGAAAAATGTCGGACAAAAAAATTCTGAAAAATGTCGGACAAAAGAAGTCTGAAAAAAAAGATCTGAAAAATGTCGGACAAAAAAAGTCTGAAAAATGTCGGACAAAAAAAGTCTGGAAAAAAAGATATCAAAAATGTCGGACAAAAAAAGTCTGAAAAATGTCGGACAAAAAAAGTCTGAAAAATGTCGGACAAAAAAATCTGAAAAAAAAGATCTGAAAAATGTTGGACAAAAGAAGTCTGAAAAAAAAGATTTGAAAAATGTCGGACAAAAAAAGTCTGAAAAATGTCGGACAAAAAAAGTCTGGAAAGAATCTCTAGAAAATGTCGTACAAAAAAATCTGAAAAAAAAGATCTGAAAAATGTCGGACAAAAAAAGTCTGAAAAATGTCGGACAAAAGAAGTCTGAAAAAAAAGATCTGAAAATGTCTGAAAAAAAAGATCTGAAAAATGTCGGACAAAAGAAGTCTGAAAAATGTCGGACTAAAGAAGTCTGAAAAAAAAGATCTGAAAATTGTCGGACAAAAAAAGTCAGAAAAATGTCGGACAAAAAAGTCTGAAAAAAAAGATCTGAAAATTGTCGGACAAAAAAAGTCAGAAAAATGTCGGACAAGAAAGTCTGAAAAAAAAGATCTGAAAAATGTCGGACAAAAAAAGTCTGAAAAAAAAGATCTGAAAATTGTCGGACAAAAAAATCTGAAAAAAAAGATCTGAAAATTGTCGGACAAAAAAAGTCAGAAAAATGTCGGACAAAAAAGTCTGAAAAAAAAGATCTGAAAAATGTCGGACAAAAAAATCTGAAAAAAAAGATCTGAAAAATGTCGGACAAAAGAAGTCTGAAAAAAAAGATCTGAAAAATGTCGGACAAAAAAAGTCTGAAAAAAAAGATCTGAAAATTGTCGGACAAAAGAAGTCTGAAAAAAAAGATCTGAAAATTGTCGGACAAAAAAAGTCTGAAAAATGTCGGACAAAAGAAGTCTGAAAAAAAAGATCTGAAAATGTCTGAAAAAAAAGTCTGAAAAATGTCGGACAAAAAAAGTCTGAAAAATTTCGGACAAAAGAAGTCTGAAAAAAAAGATCTGAAAAATGTCGGACAAAAGAAGTCTGAAAAAAAAGATTTGAAAAATGTCGGACAAAAAAAGTCTGAAAAATGTCGGACAAAAAAAGTCTGGAAAGAATCTCTGAAAAATGTCGGACAAAAAAAGTCTGAAAAAAAAGATCTGAAAAATGTCGGACAAAAAAATCTGAAAAAAAGATCTGAAAATTGTCGGACAAAAAAAGTCAGAAAAATGTCGGACAAAAAAGTCTGAAAAAAAAGATCTGAAAAATGTCGGACAAAAAAAGTCTGAAAAATGTCGGACAAAAAAAGTCTGAAAAAAATATCTGAAAAATGTCGGACAAAAAAATCTGAAAAAAAAGATCTGAAAAATGTCGGACAAAAGAAGTCTGAAAAAAAAGATCTGAAAATGTCTGAAAAAAAAGTCTGAAAAATGTCGGACAAAAAAGTCTGAAAAAAAAGATCTGAAAAATGCCGGACAAAAAAATCTGAAAAAAAAGATCTGAAAAATGTTGGACAAAAGAAGTTTGAAAAAACTGTCCGAAAAAAAAGATCTGAAAATGTCTGAAAAAAAAGATCTGAAAAATGTCGGACAAAAAAAGTCTGAAAAAAAAGATCTGAAAAAAAGTCTGGAAACAAAGCCCGAAAAAAAGTCTGAAAAATGTCGGACAAAAGAAGTCTGAAAAAAAAGATATGAAAATGTCGGACCAAAAAAGTCTGGAAAGAATCTCTGAAAAATGTCGGACAAAAGAAGTCTGAAAAAACTGTCCGAAAAAAAACATCTGAAAATGTCTGAAAAAAAATCTGAAAAAAAAGATCTTAAAAATGTCGGAGAAAAAAAATCTGAAAAAAAAGATCTGAAAAATGTCAGAGAAAAAAAGTCTGTAAAAAAAGATCTGAAAAATATCGGACAAAAAAAGTCTGAAAAAAAAGATCTGAAAAATGTCGGACAAAAGAAGTCTGAAAAAAAAGATCTGAAAAATGTCGGACAAAAAAAGTCTGAAAAATGTCGGACAAAAAAAGTCTGAAAAATATCGGACAAAAAAAGTCTGAAAAAAAAGATCTGAAAATTGTCGGACAAAAAAAGTCTGAAAAATGTCGGACAAAAGAAGTCTGAAAAAAAAGATCTGAAAAATGTCGGACAAAAGAAGTCTGAAAAAAAAGATCTGAAAAATGTCGGACAAAAAAAGTCTGAAAAATGTCGGACAAAAAAAGTCTGAAAAATGTCGGACAAAAAAAGTCTGAAAAATGTCGGACAAAAAAAGTCTGAAAAATGTCGGACAAAAAAAGTCTGAAAAATGTCGGACAAAAGAAGTCTGAAAAAAAAGATCTGAAAAATGTCGGACAAAAAAAGTCTGAAAAAAAAGATCTGAAAATTGTCGGACAAAAAAAGTCTGGAAAGAATCTTTGAAAAGAAGTCTGAAAAATGTCGGACAAAAGAATTTTGAAAAAAAATATGAAAATGTCTGAAAAAAAGATCTGAAAAATGTCGGACAAAAAAAGTCTGAAAAATGTCGGACAAAAGAAGTCTGAAAAAAAAGGTCTGAAAAATGTCGGACAAAAGATGTCTGAAAAAAAAGATCTGAAAAATGTCGGACAAAAAAAGTCTGAAAAATGTCGGACAAAAGAAGTCTGAAAAAAAAGATCTGAAAAATGTCGGACAAAAGAAGTCTGAAAAAAAAGATCTGAAAAATGTCGGACAAAAGAAGTCTGAAAAAAAAGATCTGAAAAATGTCGGACAAAAAAAGTCTGAAAAAAAAGATCTGAAAAATGTCGGACAAAAAAAGTCTGAAAAAATATCTGAAAAATGTCGGACAAAAAAATCTGAAAAAAAAAAGATCTGAAAAATGTCCGACAAAAAATGTCTGAAAAATGTCGGACAAAAAATGTCTGAAAAATGTCGGACAAAAAAAGTCTGAAAAAAAAGATCTGAAAAAAAGTCTGGAAAAAAAGCCCGAAAAAAAGTCTGAAAAATGTCGGACAAAAGAAGTTGGAAAAAAAGTCTGAAAAAAAAGATCTGAAAAAAAGATCTGAAAAATGGACAAAAAAAGTTTGAAAAAAAATATCTGAAAATTGTCGGACAAAAAAAATCTGAAAAAAAATATCTGAAAATTGTTGGACAAAGGAAGTCTGAAAAAAACTGTCCGAAAAAAAAGATCTGAAAATTTCTGAAAAAAAAGTCTGAAAAAAAAGATCTGAAAAAGATCGGACAATAGAATTCTGAAAAAACTTCTATTGACTTTTTTTTTGTCCAATGATTCAGACTCATTGCCTCCACAAAGTAGGTCAGTGGAAGGTTTGAGGGAGGGCCAAGGCGGGATCTCGTGGCAAATCGGAAGACGCCTGTTCCACTTCCTCGCAGGCTGCAGACGAGGAGAGTTTCTCCCATCGGGACAGGTCCCCTCTTCGGGCCAGCCCGGGAGATGGCGGCCAGCGCTGTGGCTTCTGTCACGCTGGGGATGAAGAAAATGAAACGAGGGGCATGATTCATACCGATAACTCAAAAAAAGTGGCGGCACACAACAAGTGTATGCTTTTTTTCATCGGGGACAGTGCAGCTGACCACAACGTCACGGGCTGAATTTGGAAATTTTGAATTAGAATTAGACTTTTTTCATTATTTTTTTCAACATATGATATATACAATATTGTATTTTTTTCCAAAAAATTTCAAAATGCTATAACTTTTTTTTCATGACATTTTTTAAAAACTATACTTTGACTTTTTTTCCAAGAAATTTTTCGACATATCATACAATGGATTTTTTTAAAAACAGTTTAAGCAAGTTTAGTGATGAAAACTAAAGTTTTACATGGAATTGAGGTCAGTGTGAAGGTTTGATGCAGAAAAGCCAACTATTATGTAAAAAAATTGTAAAAATATATTCCATTTTCATCCTGTTTTGTATGTTTCCAGTATAACAGATGTGTTTCTGTAAATAAATCACATATTCTTCATATAAATGCACATTTCAGTGTTTCTAGAGGAGAAATGCGTTCCTGAGTGGTTTTGGGTGAGAAAGACATATTAAGCGAGTTTAGTGATGAAAACTAGCGTTTTACATGGAATTCAGCTCAGAATGAAGATTTGATACATGGAAGCGAATTCTAATGTCAAATTTCAGAAAACAATGTTTCTTTTCATATTCCGTCTCTTTTTTGTATGTTTCCAGTATAACAGATGTGTTTCTGTAAATAAATCACATATTCTTCATATAAATGCACGTTTCAGTGTTTCTTGAGGAGAAATGCGTTCCTGAGTGGTTTTGGATGAGAAAGACATATTAAGCGAGTTTAGTGATGAAAACAAGAGTTTTGCATAGAATTCAGCTCAGAATGAAGATTTGATACTTGGAAGCGAATTCTAATGTCAAATTTGAGAAAACAATGTTTCTTTTCATATTCTGTCTCTTTTTTGTATGTTTCCAGTATAACAGATGTGTTTCTGTAAATAAATCACATATTCTTCATATAAATGCACATTTCAGTGTTTCTAGAGGAGAAATGCGTTCCTGAGTGTTTTTGGGTGAGAAAGACATATTAAGCGAGTTTAGTGATGAAAACTAGCGTTTTACATGGAATTCAGCTCAGACTGACAGTTTGATGCCTGGAGTCCAAAACTATCATATTAGATTTTGGAAAACTGTGTTCCCTTTCATATTTATCCTTTTTTGTGTGTTTCCAATGCAAGAAATGTTTTTCTGTGAAGAAATTTCACATTTTTCATATGAATCCACTTTTCAGTGTTTCTTGAGGCGAAATGCATTCTTTGGCTTAGTGATGAAAACTAGAGTTGTACATTGTGATCGTATAGTGGTACATTTCAACACAGGTTACAATTACATTGTAAAAGAATAAACATGAAATATATAAAACATATTTCCACATCCACATAGTTATATCAATTTAAAATGAATTAAAGCCGCAAGCGGCAATTCGCGGGTTATAGCCTTTATCGCTCAAAGCGCCCGCCTAGTGGTCGATTTGAATAAAACTTTCAGCATGGCGGAAAATTTAGTCGGTGGACTTTCGTGGTCCAAGAGACTTTTTTGTAGATCACATTCAGCAGCACATGTCTGTCAAATTTCAAATTGATAGGACTTATGGTGTGAGGGGGCTGGCCTTGAAAATTGTTATAGCGCCACCATGTGGCCAATTGTTTTCATATTTTATGTGAAGCATTATGACATCATGTACAGTTATGGTACCAAGTCTCATGTCTCTAGCTCATTCCAGCTCACAGCAAATTGAGCAAAGGCATAATTTAGCATAAAATGCTAAATAGGCCACGCCCACATGCACCGATCAATATGACACTATAGATCTTGGTTAATACTTGCCCCCAGAGTATGTGCACCAAATTTGATAAAATTCTGTCCACCGGATCTTGCGATTCAAGTTTCTGATATTTGTGGCGCCCCCTATGTGTCAAGCGGAAAATGCTTTGGTACGCCTCAAGTTTGGAGACGATGGGCCAAAGGCTTGTGAAGTTAGGTCTACTGATGTGCTGAGCCCTGCCCTCTTAAAGTTCATTGGTCAACAGATTCATAACGCAATGAGGTATCAACACGCTTTATGCAACTTTAGATGACATTAGTCCAATAATGATCCATTGAAAATTTGGTAGCAATCAGACGTCAAAAATGTGTTTTTCAAAAAATCCAATATGGCGGAAAATATTTCCAGGTGCACTTTGGAGGTCCAAGAGGCTTTATTGTAGATCACACGGAGTTGCACATATGTGTCACATTTCAAGTCAATCGGACTTACGGTTTGAGGGGCGTGGCCTTTCCAAAATCACATGTTTGGGCGTTAATTACAGCGCCACCATGTGGCCGATTGGGGTCATAGTTCTTGAGAAGCAGCTGCACATCATTCCAGTTCCTATGCCAAGTTTCATGTTTCCATCTCTTTCCAGCTCACGGCAAATTGCGCTTATTCGGCAGACAACGAATAATAATAATAAATTCACACAAAAACAAACTAACTTAATGTAATGTTTACAAGTGTAGCTAGTGTGTTTCTTTACCCTAAACTCCAAATGTCCCTTGGTTTTTATCTTCCCTCAACAACAGAAGAATCCCACATGCAGCTAACTATGCTCTGCTTCCACCTCCAGGAACGCCATGGAACACATCGGGCACGTTCCGCTCAACAAAGAGAAATGATTGAACACTTTTCCACACTGTGTAACAACTTTAATTATATTGAAAAAAAAGATCTGAAAATTGTCGGACAAAAAAAGTCTGGAAAAAATATCTGAAAAATGTTGGACAAAAGAAGTCTGAAATAACTGTGCGAAAAAAAAGATCTGAAAAATGTCGGACAAAAAAAGTCTGAAAAATGTCGGACAAAAAAAGTCTGAAAAATGTCGGACAAAAAAAGATCTGAAAAATGTCGGACAAAAAAAGTCTGAAAAATGTCGGACAAAAAAAGTCTGAAAAATGTCGGACAAAAGAAGTCTGAAAAAAAAGATCTGAAAAATGTCGGACAAAAAAATCTGAAAAAAAAGATCTGAAAAATGTCGGACAAAAGAAGTTTGAAAAATGTCGGACAAAAGAAGTCTGAAAAATGTCGGACTAAAGATGTCTGAAAAAAAAGATCTGAAAATTGTCGGACAAAAAAAGTCATAAAAATGTCGGACAAAAAAGTCTGAAAAAAAAGATCTGAAAATTGTCGGACAAAAAAAGTAATAAAAATGTCGGACAAAAAAGTCTGAAAAAAAAGATCTGAAAATTGTCGGACAAAAAAAGTCAGAAAAATGTCGGACAAAAAAGTCTGAAAAAAAAGATCTGAAAATTGTCGGACAAAAAAAGTCATAAAAATGTCGGACAAAAAAGTCTGAAAAAAAAGATCTGAAAATTGTCGGACAAAAAAAGTCAGAAAAATGTCGGACAAAAAAGTCTGAAAAAAAAGATCTGAAAATTGTCGGACAAAAAAAGTCATAAAAATGTCGGACAAAAAAGTCTGAAAAAAAAGATCTGAAAATTGTCGGACAAAAGAAGTCTGAAAAATGTTGGACAAAAGAAGTCTGAAAAAAAAGATCTGAAAAATGTCGGACTAAAAAATCTGAAAAAAAAGATCTGAAAAATGTCGGACAAAAGAAGTCTGAAAAATGTCGGACAAAAGAAGTCTGAAAAAAAAGATCTGAAAATTGTCGGACAAAAAAATCTGAAAAAAAAGATCTGAAAAATGTCGGACAAAAAAAGTCTGAAAAATGTCGGACAAAAAAAGTCTGAAAAATGTCGGACAAAAGAAGTCTGAAAAAAAAGATCTGAAAAATGTCGGACAAAAAAAGTCTGAAAAAAATATCTGAAAAATGTCGGACAAAAAAAGTCTGAAAAATGTCGGACAAAAGAAGTCTGAAAAAAAAGATCTGAAAAATGTCGGACAAAAAAAGTCTGAAAAAAATATCTGAAAAATGTCGGACAAAAAAATCTGAAAAAAAAGATCTGAAAAATGTCGGACAAAAAAATTCTGAAAAATGTCGGACAAAAGAAGTCTGAAAAAAAAGATCTGAAAAATGTCGGACAAAAAAAGTCTGAAAAATGTCGGACAAAAAAAGTCTGGAAAAAAAGATATCAAAAATGTCGGACAAAAAAAGTCTGAAAAATGTCGGACAAAAAAAGTCTGAAAAATGTCGGACAAAAAAATCTGAAAAAAAAGATCTGAAAAATGTTGGACAAAAGAAGTCTGAAAAAAAAGATTTGAAAAATGTCGGACAAAAAAAGTCTGAAAAATGTCGGACAAAAAAAGTCTGGAAAGAATCTCTAGAAAATGTCGTACAAAAAAATCTGAAAAAAAAGATCTGAAAAATGTCCGACAAAAAATGTCTGAAAAATGTCGGACAAAAAATGTCTGAAAAATGTCGGACAAAAAAAGTCTGAAAAAAAAGATCTGAAAAAAAGTCTGGAAAAAAAGCCCGAAAAAAAGTCTGAAAAATGTCGGACAAAAGAAGTTGGAAAAAAAGTCTGAAAAAAAAGATCTGAAAAAAATATCTGAAAAATGGACAAAAAAAGTTTGAAAAAAAATATCTGAAAATTGTCGGACAAAAAAAATCTGAAAAAAAATATCTGAAAATTGTTGGACAAAGGAAGTCTGAAAAAAACTGTCCGAAAAAAAAGATCTGAAAATTTCTGAAAAAAAAGTCTGAAAAAAAAGATCTGAAAAAGATCGGACAATAGAATTCTGAAAAAACTTCTATTGACTTTTTTTTTGTCCAATGATTCAGACTCATTGCCTCCACAAAGTAGGTCAGTGGAAGGTTTGAGGGAGGGCCAAGGCGGGATCTCGTGGCAAATCGGAAGACGCCTGTTCCACTTCCTCGCAGGCTGCAGACGAGGAGAGTTTCTCCCATCGGGACAGGTCCCCTCTTCGGGCCAGCCCGGGAGATGGCGGCCAGCGCTGTGGCTTCTGTCACGCTGGGGATGAAGAAAATGAAACGAGGGGCATGATTCATACCGATAACTCAAAAAAAGTGGCGGCACACAACAAGTGTATGCTTTTTTTCATCGGGGACAGTGCAGCTGACCACAACGTCACGGGCTGAATTTGGAAATTTTGAATTAGAATTAGACTTTTTTCATTATTTTTTTCAACATATGATATATACAATATTGTATTTTTTTCCAAAAAATTTCAAAATGCTATAACTTTTTTTTCATGACATTTTTTAAAAACTATACTTTGACTTTTTTTCCAAGAAATTTTTCGACATATCATACAATGGATTTTTTTAAAAACAGTTTAAGCAAGTTTAGTGATGAAAACTAAAGTTTTACATGGAATTGAGGTCAGTGTGAAGGTTTGATGCAGAAAAGCCAACTATTATGTAAAAAAATTGTAAAAATATATTCCATTTTCATCCTGTTTTGTATGTTTCCAGTATAACAGATGTGTTTCTGTAAATAAATCACATATTCTTCATATAAATGCACATTTCAGTGTTTCTAGAGGAGAAATGCGTTCCTGAGTGGTTTTGGGTGAGAAAGACATATTAAGCGAGTTTAGTGATGAAAACTAGCGTTTTACATGGAATTCAGCTCAGAATGAAGATTTGATACTTGGAAGCGAATTCTAATGTCAAATTTCAGAAAACAATGTTTCTTTTCATATTCCGTCTCTTTTTTGTATGTTTCCAGTATAACAGATGTGTTTCTGTAAATAAATCACATATTCTTCATATAAATGCACGTTTCAGTGTTTCTTGAGGAGAAATGCGTTCCTGAGTGGTTTTGGATGAGAAAGACATATTAAGCGAGTTTAGTGATGAAAACAAGAGTTTTGCATAGAATTCAGCTCAGAATGAAGATTTGATACTTGGAAGCGAATTCTAATGTCAAATTTGAGAAAACAATGTTTCTTTTCATATTCTGTCTCTTTTTTGTATGTTTCCAGTATAACAGATGTGTTTCTGTAAATAAATCACATATTCTTCATATAAATGCACATTTCAGTGTTTCTAGAGGAGAAATGCGTTCCTGAGTGTTTTTGGGTGAGAAAGACATATTAAGCGAGTTTAGTGATGAAAACTAGCGTTTTACATGGAATTCAGCTCAGACTGACAGTTTGATGCCTGGAGTCCAAAACTATCATATTAGATTTTGGAAAACTGTGTTCCCTTTCATATTTATCCTTTTTTGTGTGTTTCCAATGCAAGAAATGTTTTTCTGTGAAGAAATTTCACATTTTTCATATGAATCCACTTTTCAGTGTTTCTTGAGGCGAAATGCATTCTTTGGCTTAGTGATGAAAACTAGAGTTGTACATTGTGATCGTATAGTGGTACATTTCAACACAGGTTACAATTACATTGTAAAAGAATAAACATGAAATATATAAAACATATTTCCACATCCACATAGTTATATCAATTTAAAATGAATTAAAGCCGCAAGCGGCAATTCGCGGGTTATAGCCTTTATCGCTCAAAGCGCCCGCCTAGTGGTCGATTTGAATAAAACTTTCAGCATGGCGGAAAATTTAGTCGGTGGACTTTCGTGGTCCAAGAGACTTTTTTGTAGATCACATTCAGCAGCACATGTCTGTCAAATTTCAAATTGATAGGACTTATGGTGTGAGGGGGCTGGCCTTGAAAATTGTTATAGCGCCACCATGTGGCCAATTGTTTTCATATTTTATGTGAAGCATTATGACATCATGTACAGTTATGGTACCAAGTCTCATGTCTCTAGCTCATTCCAGCTCACAGCAAATTGAGCAAAGGCATAATTTAGCATAAAATGCTAAATAGGCCACGCCCACATGCACCGATCAATATGACACTATAGATCTTGGTTAATACTTGCCCCCAGAGTATGTGCACCAAATTTGATAAAATTCTGTCCACCGGATCTTGCGATTCAAGTTTCTGATATTTGTGGCGCCCCCTATGTGTCAAGCGGAAAATGCTTTGGTACGCCTCAAGTTTGGAGACGATGGGCCAAAGGCTTGTGAAGTTAGGTCTACTGATGTGCTGAGCCCTGCCCTCTTAAAGTTCATTGGTCAACAGATTCATAACGCAATGAGGTATCAACACGCTTTATGCAACTTTAGATGACATTAGTCCAATAATGATCCATTGAAAATTTGGTAGCAATCAGACGTCAAAAATGTGTTTTTCAAAAAATCCAATATGGCGGAAAATATTTCCAGGTGCACTTTGGAGGTCCAAGAGGCTTTATTGTAGATCACACGGAGTTTGCACATATGTGTCACATTTCAAGTCAATCGGACTTACGGTTTGAGGGGCGTGGCCTTTCCAAAATCACATGTTTGGGCGTTAATTACAGCGCCACCATGTGGCCGATTGGGGTCATAGTTCTTGAGAAGCAGCTGCACATCATTCCAGTTCCTATGCCAAGTTTCATGTTTCCATCTCTTTCCAGCTCACGGCAAATTGCGCTTATTCGGCAGACAACGAATAATAATAATAAATTCACACAAAAACAAACTAACTTAATGTAATGTTTACAAGTGTAGCTAGTGTGTTTCTTTACCCTAAACTCCAAATGTCCCTTGGTTTTTATCTTCCCTCAACAACAGAAGAATCCCACATGCAGCTAACTATGCTCTGCTTCCACCTCCAGGAACGCCATGGAACACATCGGGCACGTTCCGCTCAACAAAGAGAAATGATTGAACACTTTTCCACACTGTGTAACAACTTTAATTATATTGAAAAAAAAGATCTGAAAATTGTCGGACAAAAAAAGTCTGGAAAAAATATCTGAAAAATGTTGGACAAAAGAAGTCTGAAATAACTGTGCGAAAAAAAAGATCTGAAAAATGTCGGACAAAAAAAGTCTGAAAAATGTCGGACAAAAAAAGTCTGAAAAATGTCGGACAAAAAAAGATCTGAAAAATGTCGGACAAAAAAAGTCTGAAAAATGTCGGACAAAAAAAGTCTGAAAAATGTCGGACAAAAGAAGTCTGAAAAAAAAGATCTGAAAAATGTCGGACAAAAAAATCTGAAAAAAAAGATCTGAAAAATGTCGGACAAAAGAAGTTTGAAAAATGTCGGACAAAAGAAGTCTGAAAAATGTCGGACTAAAGATGTCTGAAAAAAAAGATCTGAAAATTGTCGGACAAAAAAAGTCATAAAAATGTCGGACAAAAAAGTCTGAAAAAAAAGATCTGAAAATTGTCGGACAAAAAAAGTAATAAAAATGTCGGACAAAAAAGTCTGAAAAAAAAGATCTGAAAATTGTCGGACAAAAAAAGTCAGAAAAATGTCGGACAAAAAAGTCTGAAAAAAAAGATCTGAAAATTGTCGGACAAAAAAAGTCATAAAAATGTCGGACAAAAAAGTCTGAAAAAAAAGATCTGAAAATTGTCGGACAAAAAAAGTCAGAAAAATGTCGGACAAAAAAGTCTGAAAAAAAAGATCTGAAAATTGTCGGACAAAAAAAGTCATAAAAATGTCGGACAAAAAAGTCTGAAAAAAAAGATCTGAAAATTGTCGGACAAAAGAAGTCTGAAAAATGTTGGACAAAAGAAGTCTGAAAAAAAAGATCTGAAAAATGTCGGACTAAAAAATCTGAAAAAAAAGATCTGAAAAATGTCGGACAAAAGAAGTCTGAAAAATGTCGGACAAAAGAAGTCTGAAAAAAAAGATCTGAAAATTGTCGGACAAAAAAATCTGAAAAAAAAGATCTGAAAAATGTCGGACAAAAAAAGTCTGAAAAATGTCGGACAAAAAAAGTCTGAAAAATGTCGGACAAAAGAAGTCTGAAAAAAAAGATCTGAAAAATGTCGGACAAAAAAAGTCTGAAAAAAATATCTGAAAAATGTCGGACAAAAAAAGTCTGAAAAATGTCGGACAAAAGAAGTCTGAAAAAAAAGATCTGAAAAATGTCGGACAAAAAAAGTCTGAAAAAAATATCTGAAAAATGTCGGACAAAAAAATCTGAAAAAAAAGATCTGAAAAATGTCGGACAAAAAAATTCTGAAAAATGTCGGACAAAAGAAGTCTGAAAAAAAAGATCTGAAAAATGTCGGACAAAAAAAGTCTGAAAAATGTCGGACAAAAAAAGTCTGGAAAAAAAGATATCAAAAATGTCGGACAAAAAAAGTCTGAAAAATGTCGGACAAAAAAAGTCTGAAAAATGTCGGACAAAAAAAGTCTGGAAAGAATCTCTAGAAAATGTCGTACAAAAAAATCTGAAAAAAAAGATCTGAAAAATGTCGGACAAAAAAAGTCTGAAAAATGTCGGACAAAAGAAGTCTGAAAAAAAAGATCTGAAAATGTCTGAAAAAAAAGATCTGAAAAATGTCGGACAAAAGAAGTCTGAAAAATGTCGGACTAAAGAAGTCTGAAAAAAAAGATCTGAAAATTGTCGGACAAAAAAAGTCAGAAAAATGTCGGACAAAAAAGTCTGAAAAAAAAGATCTGAAAATTGTCGGACAAAAAAAGTCAGAAAAATGTCGGACAAGAAAGTCTGAAAAAAAAGATCTGAAAAATGTCGGACAAAAAAAGTCTGAAAAAAAAGATCTGAAAATTGTCGGACAAAAAAATCTGAAAAAAAAGATCTGAAAATTGTCGGACAAAAAAAGTCAGAAAAATGTCGGACAAAAAAGTCTGAAAAAAAAGATCTGAAAAATGTCGGACAAAAAAATCTGAAAAAAAAGATCTGAAAATGTCTGAAAAAAAAGTCTGAAAAATGTCGGACAAAAAAAGTCTGAAAAATTTCGGACAAAAGAAGTCTGAAAAAAAAGATCTGAAAAATGTCGGACAAAAGAAGTCTGAAAAAAAAGATTTGAAAAATGTCGGACAAAAAAAGTCTGAAAAATGTCGGACAAAAAAAGTCTGGAAAGAATCTCTGAAAAATGTCGGACAAAAAAAGTCTGAAAAAAAAGATCTGAAAAATGTCGGACAAAAAAATCTGAAAAAAAGATCTGAAAATTGTCGGACAAAAAAAGTCAGAAAAATGTCGGACAAAAAAGTCTGAAAAAAAAGATCTGAAAAATGTCGGACAAAAAAAGTCTGAAAAATGTCGGACAAAAAAAGTCTGAAAAAAATATCTGAAAAATGTCGGACAAAAAAATCTGAAAAAAAAGATCTGAAAAATGTCGGACAAAAGAAGTCTGAAAAAAAAGATCTGAAAATGTCTGAAAAAAAAGTCTGAAAAATGTCGGACAAAAAAGTCTGAAAAAAAAGATCTGAAAAATGCCGGACAAAAAAATCTGAAAAAAAAGATCTGAAAAATGTTGGACAAAAGAAGTTTGAAAAAACTGTCCGAAAAAAAAGATCTGAAAATGTCTGAAAAAAAAGATCTGAAAAATGTCGGACAAAAAAAGTCTGAAAAAAAAGATCTGAAAAAAAGTCTGGAAACAAAGCCCGAAAAAAAGTCTGAAAAATGTCGGACAAAAGAAGTCTGAAAAAAAAGATATGAAAATGTCGGACCAAAAAAGTCTGGAAAGAATCTCTGAAAAATGTCGGACAAAAGAAGTCTGAAAAAACTGTCCGAAAAAAAACATCTGAAAATGTCTGAAAAAAAATCTGAAAAAAAAGATCTTAAAAATGTCGGAGAAAAAAAATCTGAAAAAAAAGATCTGAAAAATGTCAGAGAAAAAAAGTCTGTAAAAAAAGATCTGAAAAATATCGGACAAAAAAAGTCTGAAAAAAAAGATCTGAAAAATGTCGGACAAAAGAAGTCTGAAAAAAAAGATCTGAAAAATGTCGGACAAAAAAAGTCTGAAAAATGTCGGACAAAAAAAGTCTGAAAAATATCGGACAAAAAAAGTCTGAAAAAAAAGATCTGAAAATTGTCGGACAAAAAAAGTCTGAAAAATGTCGGACAAAAGAAGTCTGAAAAAAAAGATCTGAAAAATGTCGGACAAAAGAAGTCTGAAAAAAAAGATCTGAAAAATGTCGGACAAAAAAAGTCTGAAAAATGTCGGACAAAAAAAGTCTGAAAAATGTCGGACAAAAAAAGTCTGAAAAATGTCGGACAAAAAAAGTCTGAAAAATGTCGGACAAAAAAAGTCTGAAAAATGTCGGACAAAAGAAGTCTGAAAAAAAAGATCTGAAAAATGTCGGACAAAAAAAGTCTGAAAAAAAAGATCTGAAAATTGTCGGACAAAAAAAGTCTGGAAAGAATCTTTGAAAAGAAGTCTGAAAAATGTCGGACAAAAGAATTTTGAAAAAAAATATGAAAATGTCTGAAAAAAAGATCTGAAAAATGTCGGACAAAAAAAGTCTGAAAAATGTCGGACAAAAGAAGTCTGAAAAAAAAGGTCTGAAAAATGTCGGACAAAAGATGTCTGAAAAAAAAGATCTGAAAAATGTCGGACAAAAAAAGTCTGAAAAATGTCGGACAAAAGAAGTCTGAAAAAAAAGATCTGAAAAATGTCGGACAAAAGAAGTCTGAAAAAAAAGATCTGAAAAATGTCGGACAAAAGAAGTCTGAAAAAAAAGATCTGAAAAATGTCGGACAAAAAAAGTCTGAAAAAAAAGATCTGAAAAATGTCGGACAAAAAAAGTCTGAAAAATGTCGGACAAAAAAAGTCTGAAAAATGTCGGACAAAAAAAGTCTGAAAAATGTCGGACAAAAGAAGTCTGAAGAAAAAGATCTGAAAAATGTCGGACAAAAGAAGTCTGAAAAAACTGTCCGAAAAAAAAGATCTGAAAATGTCAGACAAAAAAAGTCTGAAAAAAAAGATCTGAAAAAAAGTCTGGAAACAAAGGCCGAAAAAAAGTCTGAAAAATGTCGGAAAAAAGAAGTCTGAAAAAAAAGATCTGAAAATTGTCGGACCAAAAAAGTCTGGAAAGAATCTCTGAAAAATGTCGGACAAAAAAAGTCTGAAAAAAAAGATCTGAAAAATGTCAGAGAAAAAAAGTCTGTAAAAAAAGATCTGAAAAATGTCGGACAAAAAAACTCTGAAAAATGTCGGACAAAAGAAGTCTGAAAAAAAAGATCTGAAAAAGTCTGGAAAGAATCTCTGAAAAATGTCGGACAAAAAAAGTCTGAAAAAAAAGATATGAAAATGTCGGACCAAAAAAGTCTGGAAAGAATCTCTGAAAAATGTCGGACAAAAGAAGTCTGAAAAAACTGTCCGAAAAAAAAGATCTGAAAATGTCTGAAAAAAATATCTGAAAAATGTCGGATAAAAGAAGTCTGAACAAACTGTCCAAAAAAAAAATCTGAAAAAAAAGATCTGAAAAATGTTGGACAAAAGAAGTTTGAAAAAACTGTCCGAAAAAAAAGATCTGAAAATGTCTGAAAAAAAAGATCTGAAAAATGTCGGACAAAAAAAGTCTGAAAAAAAAGATCTGAAAAAAAGTCTGGAAACAAAGCCCGAAAAAAAGTCTGAAAAATGTCGGACAAAAGAAGTCTGAAAAAAAAAATATGAAAATGTCGGACCAAAAAAGTCTGGAAAGAATCTCTGAAAAATGTCGGACAAAAGAAGTCTGAAAAAACTGTCCGAAAAAAAACATCTGAAAATGTCTGAAAAAAAATCTGAAAAAAAAGATCTTAAAAATGTCGGAGAAAAAAAATCTGAAAAAAAAGATCTGAAAAATGTCAGAGAAAAAAAGTCTGTAAAAAAAGATCTGAAAAATATCGGACAAAAAAAGTCTGAAAAAAAAGATCTGAAAAATGTCGGACAAAAGAAGTCTGAAAAAAAAGATCTGAAAAATGTCGGACAAAAAAAGTCTGAAAAATGTCGGACAAAAAACGTCTGAAGAATGTCGGACAAAAAAAGTCTGAAAAATATCGGACAAAAAAAGTCTGAAAAAAAAGATCTGAAAATTGTCGGACAAAAAAAGTCTGAAAAATGTCGGACAAAAGAAGTCTGAAAAAAAAGATCTGAAAAATGTCGGACAAAAGAAGTCTGAAAAAAAAGATCTGAAAAATGTCGGACAAAAAAAGTCTGAAAAATGTCGGACAAAAAAAGTCTGAAAAATGTCGGACAAAAAAAGTCTGAAAAATGTCGGACAAAAAAAGTCTGAAAAATGTCGGACAAAAGAAGTCTGAAAAAAAAGGTCTGAAAAATGTCGGACAAAAGATGTCTGAAAAAAAAGATCTGAAAAATGTCGGACAAAAAAAGTCTGAAAAATGTCGGACAAAAGAAGTCTGAAAAAAAAGATCTGAAAAATGTCGGACAAAAAAAGTCTGAAAAATGTCGGACAAAAGAAGTCTGAAAAAAAAGATCTGAAAAATGTCGGACAAAAAAAGATCTGAAAAATGTCGGACAAAAGAAGTCTGAAAAAAAAGATCTGAAAAATGTCGGACAAAAAAATTCTGAAAAAAAAGATCTGAAAAATGTCGGACAAAAAAAGTCTGAAAAATGTCGGACAAAAAAAGTCTGAAAAATATCGGACAAAAAAAGTCTGAAAAATGTCGGACAAAAGAAGTCTGAAAAAAAAGATCTGAAAAATGTCGGACAAAAGAAGTCTGAAAAAAAAGGTCTGAAAAATGTCGGACAAAAGATGTCTGAAAAAAAAGATCTGAAAAATGTCGGACAAAAAAAGTCTGAAAAATGTCGGACAAAAGAAGTCTGAAAAAAAAGATCTGAAAAATGTCGGACAAAAAAAGTCTGAAAAATGTCGGACAAAAGAATTTTGAAAAAAAATATGAAAATGTCTGAAAAAAAGATCTGAAAAATGTCGGACAAAAAAAGTCTGAAAAAAAAGATCTGAAAAAGATCGGACAATAGAATTCTGAAAAAACTTCTTTTGACTTTTTTTTTGGCCAATGATTCAGACTCATTGCCTCCACAAAGTAGATCAGTGGAAAGTTTGAGGGAGGGCCAAGGCGGGATCTCGTGGCAAATCGGAAGACGCCTGTTCCACTTCCTCGCAGGCTGCAGACGAGGAGAGTTTCTCCCATCGGGACAGGTCCCCTCTTCGGGCCAGCCCGGGAGATGGCGGCCAGCGCTGTGGCTTCTGTCACGCTGGGGATGAAGAAAATGAAACGAGGGGCATGATTCATACCGATAACTCAAAAAAAGTGGCGGCACACAACAAGTGTATGCTTTTTTTCATCGGGGACAGTGCAGCTGACCACAACGTCACGGGCTGAATTTGGAAATTTTGAATTAGAATTAGACTTTTTTCATTATTTTTTTCAACATATGATATATACAATATTGTATTTTTTTCCAAAAAATTTCAAAATGCTATAACTTTTTTTTCATGACATTTTTTGAAAAACTATACTTTGACTTTTTTTCCAAGAAATTTTTCGACATATCATACAATGGATTTTTTTTAAAACAGTTTAAGCAAGTTTAGTGATGAAAACTAAAGTTTTACATGGCATTGAGGTCAGTGTGAAGGTTTGATGCAGAAAAGCCAACTATTATGTAAAAAAATTGTAAAAATATATTCCATTTTCATCCTGTTTTGTATGTTTCCAGTATAACAGATGTGTTTCTGTAAATAAATCACATATTCTTCATATAAATGCACATTTCAGTGTTTCTAGAGGAGAAATGCGTTCCTGAGTGTTTTTGGGTGAGAAAGACATATTAAGCGAGTTTAGTGATGAAAACTAGCGTTTTACATGGAATTCAGCTCAGACTGACAGTTTGATGCCTGGAGTCCAAAACTATCATATTAGATTTTGGAAAACTGTGTTCCCTTTCATATTTATCCTTTTTTGTGTGTTTCCAATGCAAGAAATGTTTTTCTGTGAAGAAATTTCACATTTTTCATATGAATCCACTTTTCAGTGTTTCTTGAGGCGAAATGCATTCTTCGGCTTAGTGATGAAAACTAGAGTTGTACATTGTGATCGTATAGTGGTACATTTCAACACAGGTTACAATTACATTGTAAAAGAATAAACATGAAATATATAAAACATATTTCCACATCCACATAGTTATATCAATTTTAAATGAATTAAAGCCGCAAGCGGCAATTCGCGGGTTATAGCCTTTATCGCTCAAAGCGCCCGCCTAGTGGTCGATTTGAATAAAACTTTCAGCATGGCGGAAAATTTAGTCGGTGGACTTTCGTGGTCCAAGAGACTTTTTTGTAGATCACATTCAGCAGCACATGTCTGTCAAATTTCAAATTGATAGGACTTATGGTGTGAGGGGGCTGGCCTTGAAAATTGTTATAGCGCCACCATGTGGCCAATTGTTTTCATATTTTATGTGAAGCATTATGACATCATGTACAGTTATGGTACCAAGTCTCATGTCTCTAGCTCATTCCAGCTCACAGCAAATTGAGCAAAGGCATAATTTAGCATAAAATGCTAAATAGGCCACGCCCACATGCACCGATCAATATGACACTATAGATCTTGGTTAATACTTGCCCCCAGAGTATGTGCACCAAATTTGATAAAATTCTGTCCACCAGATCTTGCGATTCAAGTTTCTGATATTTGTGGCGCCCCCTATGTGTCAAGCGGAAAATGCTTTGGTACGCCTCAAGTTTGGAGACGATGGGCCAAAGGCTTGTGAAGTTAGGTCTACTGATGTGCTGAGCCCTGCCCTCTTAAAGTTCATTGGTCAACAGATTCATAACGCAATGAGGTATCAACACGCTTTATGTAACTTTAGATGCCATTAGTCCAATAATGATCCACAGAAAATTTGGTAGCAATCGGACCTACGGTTTAGGAGGAGATGTCAAAAATGTGTTTTTCAAAAAATCCAATATGGCGGAAAATATTTCCAGGTGCACTTTGGAGGTCCAAGAGGCTTTATTGTAGATCACACGGAGTTGCACATATGTGTCACATTTCAAGTCAATCGGACTTACGGTTTGAGGGGCGTGGCCTTTCCAAAATCACATGTTTGGGCGTTAATTACAGCGCCACCATGTGGCCGATTGGGGTCATAGTTCTTGAGAAGCAGCTGCACATCATTCCAGTTCCTATGCCAAGTTTCATGTTTCCATCTCTTTCCAGCTCACGGCAAATTGCACTTATTCGGCAGACAACGAATAATAATAATGAATTCACACAAAAACAAACTAACTTAATGTAATGTTTACAAGTGTAGCTAGTGTGTTTCTTTACCCTAAACTCCAAATGTCCCTTAGTTTTTATCTTCCCTCAACAACAGAAGAATCCCACATGCAGCTAACTATGCTCTGCTTCCACCTCCAGGAACGCCATGGAACACATCGGGCACGTTCCGCTCAACAAAGAGAAATGATTGAACACTTTTCCACACTGTGTAACAACTTTAATTATATTGAAAAAAAGATCTGAAAATTGTCGAACAAAAGAAGTCTGAAAAAAAAGATCTGAAAATGTCGGACAAAAGAAGTCTGAAAAAAAAGATCTGAAAATTGTCGGACAAAAAAAGTCTGAAAAATGTCAGACAAAAGAAGTCTGAAAAATGTCGGACAAAAGAAGTCTGAAAAAAAGATCTGAAATTGTTGGAAAAAAAAATATCTGAAAAAAATATCTGAAAAATTTCAGACAAAAAAAGTCTGAAAAAAAAGATCTGAAAATGTCGGACAAAAGAAGTCTGAAAAAAAGATCTGAAATTGTTGGAAAAAAAAAGATCTGAAAAAAATATCTGAAAAATTTCGGACAAAAAAAGTCTGAAAAAAATATCTGAAAAATGTCGGATAAAAGAAGTCTGAAAAAATTGTCTGAAAAAAAAGATCTGCAAAATGTCGGACAAAAAAAGTCTGAAAAATGTCGGACAAAAGAAGTCTGAAAAAAAAGATCTGAAAATTGTCGGACAAAAAAATCTGAAAAAAAAGATCTGGAAATTGTCGGACAAAAAAAGTCTGAAAAAACTGTCTGAAAAAAAAGATCTGAAAATGTCTGAAAAAAATGTCGGACAAAAAAAGTCTGAAAAAAAAGATCTGCAAAATGTCGGACAAAAAAAGTCTGAAAAATGTCGGACAAAAGAAGTCTGAAAAAAAAGATCTGTAAAATGTCGGACAAAAAAAGTCTGAAAAATGTCAGACTAAAGAAGTCTGAAAAAAAAGATCTGAAAATTGTCGGACAAAAAAAGTCTGAAAAATGTCGGACAAAAAAGTCTGAAAAATGTCGGACAAAAAAAGTCTGAAAAATGTCGGACAAAAAAAGTCTGAAAAAAAAGATCTGAAAATTGTCGGACAAAAAAATCTGAAAAAAAAGATCTGAAAATTGTCGGACAAAAGAAGTCTGAAAAATGTCGGACAAAAGAAGTCTGAACAAAAAGATCTGAAAAATGTCAGACAAAAGAAGTCTGAAAAAAAAGATCTGAAAATTGTCGGAAAAAAAAAGTCTGAAAAAAAAGATATGAAAATGTCGGACCAAAAAAGTCTGGAAAGAATCTCTGAAAAATGTCGGACAAAAGAAGTCTGAAAAAAAAGATCTGAAAATTGTCGGACAAAAAAATCTGAAAAAAAAGATCTGTAAAATGTCGGACAAAAAAAGTCTGAAAAATGTCGGACTAAAGAAGTCTGAAAAAAAAGATCTGAAAATTGTCGGACAAAAAAAGTCTGAAAAATGTCGGACAAAAAAAGTCTGAAAAATGTCGGACAAAAAAAGTCTGAAAAAAAAGATCTGAAAATTGTCGGACAAAAAAATCTGAAAAAAAAGATCTGAAAATTGTCGGACAAAAGAAGTCTGAAAAATGTCGGACAAAAGATGTCTGAACAAAAAGATCTGAAAAATGTCGGACAAAAGAAGTCTGAAAAAAAAGATCTGAAAAATGTCGGACAAAAAAAGTCTGAAAAATGTCGGACAAAAGAAGTCTGAACAAAAAGATCTGAAAATTTTCGGACAAAAAAAGTCTGAAAGAAAAGATATGAAAATGTCGGACCAAAAAAGTCTGAAAAAACTGTCCGAAAAAAAAGATCTGAAAATGTCTGAAAAAAAAGTCTGAAAAATGTCGGACAAAAAAAGTCTGGAAAATGTCGGACAAAAGCAGTCTGAAAAATGTCGGACAAAAAAGTCTGAAAAATGTCGGACAAAAAAAGTCTGGAAAGAATCTCTGAAAAATGTCGGAAAAAAAATGTCGGACAAAAGAAGTCTGAAAAAAAAGATCTGAAAAATATCGGACCAAAAAAGTCTGGAAAGAATCTCTGAAAAATGTCAGACAAAAAAAGTCTGAAAAAAAAGATCTGAAAAATGTCGGACAAAAAAAGTCTGAAAAATGTCGGACTAAAGAAGTCTGAAAAAAAAGATCTGAAAAATGTCGGACAAAAAAAGTCTGAAAAATGTCGGACAAAAGAAGTCTGAAAAATGTCGGACCAAAGAATTCTGAAAAAACTGTCTGAAAAAAAAGATCTGAAAATGTCAGACAAAAGAAGTCTGAAAAAAAAGATCTGAAAAATGTCGAACAAAAAAAGACTGAAAAAAAAGATCTGAAAATGTCTGAAAAAAATATCTGAAGAATGTCGGACAAAAAAAGTCTGAAAAATGTCGGACAAAAGAAGTCTGAAAAAAAAGGTCTGAAAAATGTCGGACAAAAGAAGTCTGAAAATAAAGATCTGAAAATTGTCGGACAAAAAAAGTCTGGAAAGAATCTCTGAAAAATGTCGGACAAAAAAAGTCTGAAAAAAAAGATCTGAAAAATGTCGGACAAAAAAAGTCTGAAAAATGTCGGACAAAAGAAGTCTGAAAAAAAAGATCTGAAAAATGTCGGACAAAAAAGTCTGAAAAATGTCGGACAAAAAAGTCTGAAAAATGTCGGACAAAAGAAGTCTGAACATAAAGATCTGAAAATTGTCGGACAAAAAAAGTCTGGAAAGAATCTCTGAAAAATGTCGGACAAAAAAAGTCTGAGAAAAAAGATCTGAAAAATGTCGGACAAAAGAAGTCTGAAAAAAAAGTCTGAAAAATGTCGGACAAAAGAAGTCTGAAAAAAAAGATCTGAAAAATGTCGGACAAAAAAGTCTGAAAAATGTCGGACAAAAAAGTCTGAAAAATGTCGGACAAAAGAAGTCTGAACATAAAGATCTGAAAATTGTCGGACAAAAAAAGTCTGGAAAGAATCTCTGAAAAATGTCGGACAAAAAAAGTCTGAAAAAAAAGATCTGAAAAATGTCGGACAAAAAAAGTCTGAAAAAAAAGATCTGAAAAATGTCGGACAAAAAAAGTCTGAAAAATGTCGGACAAAAGAAGTCTGAAAAAAAAAGATCTGAAAAATGTCTGACAAAAAAAGTCTGAAAAATGTCGGACAAAAGAAGTCTGAACAAAAAGATCTGAAAAATGTCGGACAAAAAAAGTCTGAAAAAAAAGATCTGAAAAATGTCGGACAAAAAAAGTCTGAAAAATGTCGGACAAAAGAAGTCTGAAAAATGTCGGAGAAAAAAAGTCTGAAAAATGTCGGACAAAAAAAGTCTGAAAAATGTCGGACCAAAGAATTCTGAAAAAACTGTCTGAAAAAAAAGATCTGAAAATGTCAGACAAAAGAAGTCTGAAAAAAAAGATCTGAAAAATGTCGGACAAAAAAAGTCTGAAAAATTTCGGACAAAAGAAGTCTGAAAAAAAAGATCTGAAAATGTCTGAAAAAAATATCTGAAGAATGTCGGACAAAAACAGTCTGAAAAATGTCGGACAAAAGAAGTCTGAAAAAAAAGATCTGAAAAATGTCGGACAAAAGAAGTCTGAAAAAAAAGATCTGAAAAATGTCGGACAAAAAAAGTCTGAAAAAAAAGATCTGAAAAATGTCGGACAAAAAAAGTCTGAAAAATGTCGGACAAAAAAAGTCTGAAAAATATCGGACAATAAAAGTCTGAAAAATGTCGGACAAAAGAAGTCTGAAAAATGTCGGACAAAAGAAGTCTGAAAAAAAAGATCTGAAAATTGTCGGACAAAAAAATCTGAAAAAAAAGATCTGAAAAATGTCGGACAAAAGAAGTCTGAAAAAACTGTCCGAAAAAAAAGATCTGAAAATATCTGAAAAAAAAGATCTGAAAAATGTCGGACAAAAAAAGTCTGAAAAAAAAGATCTGAAAAAAAGTCTGGAAACAAAGCCCGAAAAAAAGTCTGAAAAATGTCGGACAAAAAAAGTCTGAAAAAAAAGATCTGAAAAAAAGTCTGGAAACAAAGCCCGAAAAAAAGTCTGAAAAATGTCGGACAAAAGAAGTCTGAAAAAAAAGATCTGAAAATTGTCGGACCAAAAAAGTCTGGAAAGAATCTCTGAAAAATGTCGGACAAAAAAAGTCTGAAAAAAAAGATCTGAAAAATGTCAGAGAAAAAAAGTCTGTAAAAAAAGATCTGAAAAATGTCGGACAAAAAAAGTCTGAAAAATGTCGGACAAAAGAAGTCTGAAAAAAAAGATCTGAAAATGTCTGAAAAAAATATCTGAAAAATGTCGGACAAAAAAAGTCTGAAAAAAAAGATATGAAAATGTCGGACCAAAAAAGTCTGGAAAGAATCTCTGAAAAATGTCGGACAAAAAAAGTCTGAAAAAAAAGATATGAAAATGTCGGACCAAAAAAGTCTGGAAAGAATCTCTGAAAAATGTCGGACAAAAGAAGTCTGAAAAAAACTGTCCGAAAAAAAAGATCTGAAAATGTCTGAAAAAAATATCTGAAAAATGTCGGATAAAAGAAGTCTGAAAAAACTGTCCAAAAAAAAGATCTGAAAAAAGGATCTGAAAAATATCGGACAAAAACTGTCCGAAAAAAATATCTGAAAATGTCTGAAAAAAATGTCGGACAAAAAAAGTCTGAAAAAAATATCTGAAAAATGTCGGATAAAAGAAGTCTGAAAAAACTGTCTGAAAAAAAAGATCTGAAAAATGTCGGACAAAAAAAGTCTGAAAAATGTCGGACAAAAAAAGTCTGAAAAATGTCGGACAAAAAAAGTCTGAAAAAAAAGATCTGAAAATTGTCGGACAAAAAAAGTCTGAAAAATGTCGGACAAAAAAAGTCTGAAAAAAAAGATCTGAAAAATGTCAGACAAAAAAAGTCTGAAAAATGTCGGACAAAAGAAGTCTGAAAAATGTCGGACAAAAAAAGTCTGAAAAATGTCGGACAAAAGAAGTCTGAAGAAAAAGATCTGAAAAATGTCGGACAAAAGAAGTCTGAAAAAACTGTCCGAAAAAAAAGATCTGAAAATGTCTGAAAAAAAAGATCTGAAAAATGTCAGACAAAAAAAGTCTGAAAAAAAAGATCTGAAAAAAAGTCTGGAAACAAAGGCCGAAAAAAAGTCTGAAAAATGTCGGACAAAAGAAGTCTGAAAAAAAAGATCTGAAAATTGTCGGACCAAAAAAGTCTGGAAAGAATCTCTGAAAAATGTCGGACAAAAAAAGTCTGAAAAAAAAGATCTGAAAAATGTCAGAGAAAAAAAGTCTGTAAAAAAAGATCTGAAAAATGTCGGACAAAAAAAGTCTGAAAAATGTCGGACAAAAGAAGTCTGAAAAAAAAGATCTGAAAATGTCTGAAAAAAATATCTGAAAAATGTCGGACAAAAAAAGTCTGAAAAAAAAGATATGAAAATGTCGGACCAAAAAAGTCTGGAAAGAATCTCTGAAAAATGTCGGACAAAAAAAGTCTGAAAAAAAAGATATGAAAATGTCGGACCAAAAAAGTCTGGAAAGAATCTCTGAAAAATGTCGGACAAAAGAAGTCTGAAAAAAACTGTCCGAAAAAAAAGATCTGAAAATGTCTGAAAAAAATATCTGAAAAATGTCGGATAAAAGAAGTCTGAAAAAACTGTCCAAAAAAAAGATCTGAAAAAAGGATCTGAAAAATATCGGACAAAAACTGTCCGAAAAAAATATCTGAAAATGTCTGAAAAAAATGTCGGACAAAAAAAGTCGGAAAAAAAGATCTGTAAAATGTCGGACAAAAAAAGTCTGAAAAATGTCGGACAAAAGAAGTCTGAAAAAACTGTCCGAAAAAAAAGATCTGAAAAAGTCTGAAAAATGTCGGACAAAAAAAGTCTGAAAAAAAAGATCTGAAAATTGTCGGACAAAAAAATCTGAAAAAAAAGATCTGAAAAATGTCGGACAAAAAAAGTCTGAAAAAAAAGATCTGAAAATTGTCGGACAAAAAAAGTCTGAAAAATGTCGGACAAAAAAAGTCTGAAAAAAAAGATCTGAAAAATGTCAGACAAAAAAAGTCTGAAAAATGTCGGACAAAAGAAGTCTGAAAAAAAAGTCTGAAAAATGTCGGACAAAAGAAGTCTGAAAAAAAAGATCTGAAAAATGTCGGACAAAAAAATCTGAAAAAAAAGATCTGAAAAATGTCAGAGAAAAAAAGTCTGTAAAAAAAGATCTGAAAAATATCGGACAAAAAAAGTCTGAAAAAAAAGATCTGAAAAATGTCGGACAAAAGAAGTCTGAAAGAAAAGATCTGAAAAATGTCGGACAAAAAACGTCTGAAAAATGTCGGACAAAAAACGTCTGAAAAATGTCGGACAAAAAACGTCTGAAAAATATCGGACAAAAAAAGTCTGAAAAAAAAGATCTGAAAATTGTCGGACAAAAAAATCTGAAAAAAAAGATCTGAAAAATGTCGGACAAAAAAAGTCTGAAAAATGTCGGACTAAAGAAGTCTGAAAAAAAAGATCTGAAAATTGTCGGACAAAAAAAGTCTGAAAAATGTCGGACAAAAGAAGTCTGAAAAAAAAGATCTGAAAAATGTCGGACAAAAGAAGTCTGAAAAAAAAGATCTGAAAAATGTCGGACAAAAAAAGTCTGAAAAATGTCGGACAAAAAAAGTCTGAAAAATGTCGGACAAAAAAAGTCTGAAAAATGTCGGACAAAAGAAGTCTGAAAAAAAAGATCTGAAAAATGTCGGACAAAAAAAGTCTGAAAAAAAAGATCTGAAAATTGTCGGACAAAAAAAGTCTGGAAAGAATCTTTGAAAAGAAGTCTGAAAAATGTCGGACAAAAGAAGTTTGAAAAAAAATATGAAAATGTCTGAAAAAAAGATCTGAAAAATGTCGGACAAAAAAAGTCTGAAAAAAAAGATCTGAAAAAGATCGGACAATAGAATTCTGAAAAAACTTCTTTTGACTTTTTTTTTGGCCAATGATTCAGACTCATTGCCTCCACAAAGTAGATCAGTGGAAGGTTTGAGGGAGGGCCAAGGCGGGATCTCGTGGCAAATCGGAAGACGCCTGTTCCACTTCCTCGCAGGCTGCAGACGAGGAGAGTTTCTCCCATCGGGACAGGTCCCCTCTTCGGGCCAGCCCGGGAGATGGCGGCCAGCGCTGTGGCTTCTGTCACGCTGGGGATGAAGAAAATGAAACGAGGGGCATGATTCATACCGATAACTCAAAAAAAGTGGCGGCACACAACAAGTGTATGCTTTTTTTCATCGGGGACAGTGCAGCTGACCACAACGTCACGGGCTGAATTTGGAAATTTTGAATTAGAATTAGACTTTTTTCATTATTTTTTTCAACATATGATATATACAATATTGTATTTTTTTCCAAAAAATTTCAAAATGCTATAACTTTTTTTTCATGACATTTTTTGAAAAACTATACTTTGACTTTTTTCCAAGAAATTTTTCGACATATCATACAATGGATTTTTTTTAAAACAGTTTAAGCAAGTTTAGTGATGAAAACTAAAGTTTTACATGGCATTGAGGTCAGTGTGAAGGTTTGATGCAGAAAAGCCAACTATTATGTAAAAAAATTGTAAAAATATATTCCATTTTCATCCTGTTTTGTATGTTTCCAGTATAACAGATGTGTTTCTGTAAATAAATCACATATTCTTCATATAAATGCACGTTTCAGTGTTTCTTGAGGAGAAATGCGTTCCTGAGTGGTTTTGGATGAGAAAGACATATTAAGCGAGTTTAGTGATGAAAACAAGAGTTTTGCATAGAATTCAGCTCAGAATGAAGATTTGATACTTGGAAGCGAATTCTAATGTCAAATTTGAGAAAACAATGTTTCTTTTCATATTCTGTCTCTTTTTTGTATGTTTCCAGTATAACAGATGTGTTTCTGTAAATAAATCACATATTCTTCATATAAATGCACATTTCAGTATTTCTTGAGGAGAAATGCGTTCCTGAGTAGTTTTGGGTGAGAAAGACATATTAAGCGAGTTTAGTGATGAAAACTAGCGTTTTACATGGAATTCAGCTCAGAATGAAGATTTGATACTTGGAAGCGAATTCTAATGTCAAATTTGAGAAAACAATGTTTCTTTTCATATTCTGTCTCTTTTTTGTATGTTTCCAGTATAACAGATGTGTTTCTGTAAATAAATCACATATTCTTCATATAAATGCACATTTCAGTGTTTCTAGAGGAGAAATGCGTTCCTGAGTGGTTTTGGGTGAGAAAGACATATTAAGCGAGTTTAGTGATGAAAACAAGAGTTTTGCATTGAATTGAGCTCAGAATGAAGATTTGATACTTGGAAGCGAATTCTAATGTAAAATTTGAGAAAACAATGTTTCTTTTCATATTCTGTCTCTTTTTTGTATGTTTCCAGTATAACAGATGTGTTTCTGTAAATAAATCACATATTCTTCATATAAATGCACATTTCAGTGTTTCTAGAGGAGAAATGCGTTCCTGAGTGTTTTTGGGTGAGAAAGACATATTAAGCGAGTTTAGTGATGAAAACTAGCGTTTTACATGGAATTCAGCTCAGACTGACAGTTTGATGCCTGGAGTCCAAAACTATCATATTAGATTTTGGAAAACTGTGTTCCCTTTCATATTTATCCTTTTTTGTGTGTTTCCAATGCAAGAAATGTTTTTCTGTGAAGAAATTTCACATTTTTCATATGAATCCACTTTTCAGTGTTTCTTGAGGCGAAATGCATTCTTCGGCTTAGTGATGAAAACTAGAGTTGTACATTGTGATCGTATAGTGGTACATTTCAACACAGGTTACAATTACATTGTAAAAGAATAAACATGAAATATATAAAACATATTTCCACATCCACATAGTTATATCAATTTTAAATGAATTAAAGCCGCAAGCGGCAATTCGCGGGTTATAGCCTTTATCGCTCAAAGCGCCCGCCTAGTGGTCGATTTGAATAAAACTTTCAGCATGGCGGAAAATTTAGTCGGTGGACTTTCGTGGTCCAAGAGACTTTTTTGTAGATCACATTCAGCAGCACATGTCTGTCAAATTTCAAATTGATAGGACTTATGGTGTGAGGGGGCTGGCCTTGAAAATTGTTATAGCGCCACCATGTGGCCAATTGTTTTCATATTTTATGTGAAGCATTATGACATCATGTACAGTTATGGTACCAAGTCTCATGTCTCTAGCTCATTCCAGCTCACAGCAAATTGAGCAAAGGCATAATTTAGCATAAAATGCTAAATAGGCCACGCCCACATGCACCGATCAATATGACACTATAGATCTTGGTTAATACTTGCCCCCAGAGTATGTGCACCAAATTTGATAAAATTCTGTCCACCAGATCTTGCGATTCAAGTTTCTGATATTTGTGGCGCCCCCTATGTGTCAAGCGGAAAATGCTTTGGTACGCCTCAAGTTTGGAGACGATGGGCCAAAGGCTACTGATGTGCTGAGCCCTGCCCTCTTAAAGTTCATTGGTCAACAGATTCATAACGCAATGAGGTATCAACACGCTTTATGCAACTTTAGATGCCATTAGTCCAATAATGATCCACAGAAAATTTGGTAGCAATCGGACCTACGGTTTAGGAGGAGATGTCAAAAATGTGTTTTTCAAAAAATCCAATATGGCGGAAAATATTTCCAGGTGCACTTTGGAGGTCCAAGAGGCTTTATTGTAGATCACACGGAGTTGCACATATGTGTCACATTTCAAGTCAATCGGACTTACGGTTTGAGGGGCGTGGCCTTTCCAAAATCACATGTTTGGGCGTTAATTACAGCGCCACCATGTGGCCAATTGGGGTCATAGTTCTTGAGAAGCAGCTGCACATCATTCCAGTTCCTATGCCAAGTTTCATGTTTCCATCTCTTTCCAGCTCACGGCAAATTGCACTTATTCGGCAGACAACGAATAATAATAATAAATTCACACAAAAACAAACTAACTTAATGTAATGTTTACAAGTGTAGCTAGTGTGTTTCTTTACCCTAAACTCCAAATGTCCCTTAGTTTTTATCTTCCCTCAACAACAGAAGAATCCCACATGCATGCTCTGCTTCCACCTCCAGGAACGCCATGGAACACATCGGGCACGTTCCGCTCAACAAAGAGAAATGATTGAACACTTTTCCACACTGTGTAACAACTTTAATTATATTGAAAAAAAGATCTGAAAATTGTCGAACAAAAGAAGTCTGAAAAAAAAGATCTGAAAATGTCGGACAAAAGAAGTCTGAAAAAAAAGATCTGAAAATTGTCGGACAAAAAAAGTCTGAAAAATGTCAGACAAAAGAAGTCTGAAAAATGTCGGACAAAAGAAGTCTGAAAAAAAGATCTGAAATTGTTGGAAAAAAAAAGATCTGAAAAAAATATCTGAAAAATTTCAGACAAAAAAAGTCTGAAAAAAAAGATCTGAAAATGTCGGACAAAAGAAGTCTGAAAAAAAGATCTGAAATTGTTGGAAAAAAAAAGATCTGAAAAAAATATCTGAAAAATTTCGGACAAAAAAAGTCTGAAAAAAATATCTGAAAAATGTCGGATAAAAGAAGTCTGAAAAAACTGTCTGAAAAAAAAGATCTGAAAAATGTCGGACAAAAGAAGTCTGAAAAAAAAGATCTGAAAATTGTCGGACAAAAAAATCTGAAAAAAAAGATCTGTAAAATGTCGGACAAAAAAAGTCTGAAAAATGTCGGACTAAATAAGTCTGAAAAAAAAGATCTGAAAAATGTCGGACAAAAAAAGTCTGAAAAATGTCGGACAAAAAAAGTCTGAAAAAAAAGATCTGAAAATTGTCGGACAAAAAAATCTGAAAAAAAAGATCTGAAAATTGTCGGACAAAAGAAGTCTGAAAAATGTCGGACAAAAGAAGTCTGAACAAAAAGATCTGAAAAATGTCGGACAAAAGAAGTCTGAAAAAAAAGATCTGAAAAATGTCGGACAAAAAAAGTCTGAAAAATGTCGGACAAAAGAAGTCTGAACAAAAAGATCTGAAAATTGTCGGACAAAAAAAGTCTGAAAGAAAAGATATGAAAATGTCGGACCAAAAAAGTCTGGAAAGAATCTCTGAAAAATGTCGGACAAAAGAAGTCTGAAAAAACTGTCCGAAAAAAAAGATCTGAAAATGTCTGAAAAAAAAGTCTGAAAAATGTCGGACAAAAAAAGTCTGGAAAATGTCGGACAAAAGAAGTCTGAAAAATGTCGGACAAAAAAGTCTGAAAAATGTCGGACAAAAAAAGTCTGGAAAGAATCTCTGAAAAATGTCGGACAAAAAAAGTCTGAAAAAAAAGATCTGAAAAATGTCGGACAAAAAAAGTCTGAGAAATGTCGGACAAAAGAAGTCTGAAAAATGTCGGACAAAAAAGTCTGAAAAATGTCGGACAAAAGAAGTCTGAACATAAAGATCTGAAAATTGTCGGACAAAAAAAGTCTGGAAAGAATCTCTGAAAAATGTCGGACAAAAAAAGTCTGAAAAAAAAGATCTGAAAAATGTCGGACAAAAGAAGTCTGAAAAAAAAGATCTGAAAAATGTCGGACAAAAAAAGTCTGAAAAATGTCGGACAAAAGAAGTCTGAACAAAAAGATCTGAAAATTGTCGGACAAAAAAAGTCTGGAAAGAATCTCTGAAAAATGTCGGACAAAAAAAGTCTGAACAAAAAGATCTGAAAATTGTCGGACAAAAAAAGTCTGGAAAGAATCTCTGAAAAATGTCGGACAAAAAAAGTCTGAAAAAAAAGATCAGAAAAATGTCGGACAAAAGAACTCTGAAAAATGTCGGACAAAAAAAGTCTGGAAAGAATCTCTGAAAAATGTCGGACAAAAAAAGTCTGAAAAAAAAGATCTGAAAAATGTCGGACAAAAAAAGTCTGAAAAATGTCGGACAAAAGAAGTCTGAAAAATGTCGGACCAAAGAATTCTGAAAAAACTGTCTGAAAAAAAAGATCTGAAAATGTCAGACAAAAGAAGTCTGAAAAAAAAGATCTGAAAAATGTCGGACAAAAAAAGTCTGAAAAATTTCGGACAAAAGAAGTCTGAAAAAAAAGATCTCAAAATTGTCGAACAAAAAAAGACTGAAAAAAAAGATCTGAAAATGTCTGAAAAAAATATCTGAAGAATGTCGGACAAAAAAAGTCTGAAAAATGTCGGACAAAAGAAGTCTGAACATAAAGATCTGAAAATTGTCGGACAAAAAAAGTCTGGAAAGAATCTCTGAAAAATGTCGGACAAAAAAAGTCTGAAAAAAAAGATCTGAAAAATGTCGGACAAAAAAAGTCTGAAAAAAAAGATCTGAAAAATGTCGGACAAAAAAAGTCTGAAAAATGTCGGACAAAAGAAGTCTGAAAAAAAAGATCTGAAAAATGTCGGACAAAAAAAGTCTGAAAAAAAAGATCTGAAAAATGTCGGACAAAAAAAGTCTGAAAAATGTCGGACAAAAGAAGTCTGAAAAATGTCGGACCAAAGAATTCTGAAAAAACTGTCTGAAAAAAAAGATCTGAAAATTTCAGACAAAAGAAGTCTGAAAAAAAAGATCTGAAAAATGTCGGACAAAAGAAGTCTGAAAAAAAAGATCTGAAAAATGTCGGACAAAAAAAGTCTGAAAAAAAAGATCTGAAAATTGTCGGACAAAAAAATCTGAAAAAAAAGATCTGAAAATTGTCGGACAAAAGAAGTCTGAAAAATGTCGGACAAAAGAAGTCTGAAAAAAAAGATCTGAAAAATGTCGGACAAAAGAAGTCTGAAAAAAAAGATCTGAAAAATGTCGGACAAAAAAAGTCTGAAAAATGTCGGACAAAAGAAGTCTGAACAAAAAGATCTGAAAATTGTCGGACAAAAAAAGTCTGAAAGAAAAGATATGAAAATGTCGGACCAAAAAAGTCTGGAAAGAATCTCTGAAAAATGTCGGACAAAAGAAGTCTGAAAAAACTGTCCGAAAAAAAAGATCTGAAAATGTCTGAAAAAAAAGTCTGAAAAATGTCGGACAAAAAAAGTCTGGAAAATGTCGGACAAAAGAAGTCTGAAAAATGTCGGACAAAAAAGTCTGAAAAATGTCGGACAAAAAAAGTCTGGAAAGAATCTCTGAAAAATGTCGGACAAAAAAAGTCTGAAAAAAAAGATCTGAAAAATGTCGGACAAAAGAAGTCTGAAAAAAAAGATCTGAAAATTGTCGGACAAAAAAATCTGAAAAAAAAGATCTGTAAAATGTCGGACAAAAAAAGTCTGAAAAATGTCGGACTAAATAAGTCTGAAAAAAAAGATCTGAAAAATGTCGGACAAAAAAGTCTGAAAAATGTCGGACAAAAAAAGTCTGAAAAATGTCGGACAAAAAAAGTCTGAAAAAAAAGATCTGAAAATTGTCGGACAAAAAAATCTGAAAAAAAAGATCTGAAAATTGTCGGACAAAAGAAGTCTGAAAAATGTCGGACAAAAGAAGTCTGAACAAAAAGATCTGAAAAATGTCGGACAAAAGAAGTCTGAAAAAAAAGATCTGAAAAATGTCGGACAAAAAAAGTCTGAAAAATGTCGGACAAAAGAAGTCTGAACAAAAAGATCTGAAAATTGTCGGACAAAAAAAGTCTGAAAGAAAAGATATGAAAATGTCGGACCAAAAAAGTCTGGAAAGAATCTCTGAAAAATGTCGGACAAAAGAAGTCTGAAAAAACTGTCCGAAAAAAAAGATCTGAAAATGTCTGAAAAAAAAGTCTGAAAAATGTCGGACAAAAAAAGTCTGGAAAATGTCGGACAAAAGAAGTCTGAAAAATGTCGGACAAAAAAGTCTGAAAAATGTCGGACAAAAAAAGTCTGGAAAGAATCTCTGAAAAATGTCGGACAAAAAAAGTCTGAAAAAAAAGATCTGAAAAATGTCGGACAAAAAAAGTCTGAGAAATGTCGGACAAAAGAAGTCTGAAAAATGTCGGACAAAAAAGTCTGAAAAATGTCGGACAAAAGAAGTCTGAACATAAAGATCTGAAAATTGTCGGACAAAAAAAGTCTGGAAAGAATCTCTGAAAAATGTCGGACAAAAAAAGTCTGAAAAAAAAGATCTGAAAAATGTCGGACAAAAGAAGTCTGAAAAAAAAGATCTGAAAAATGTCGGACAAAAAAAGTCTGAAAAATGTCGGACAAAAGAAGTCTGAACAAAAAGATCTGAAAATTGTCGGACAAAAAAAGTCTGGAAAGAATCTCTGAAAAATGTCGGACAAAAAAAGTCTGAACAAAAAGATCTGAAAATTGTCGGACAAAAAAAGTCTGGAAAGAATCTCTGAAAAATGTCGGACAAAAAAAGTCTGAAAAAAAAGATCAGAAAAATGTCGGACAAAAGAACTCTGAAAAATGTCGGACAAAAAAAGTCTGGAAAGAATCTCTGAAAAATGTCGGACAAAAAAAGTCTGAAAAAAAAGATCAGAAAAATGTCGGACAAAAAAAGTCTGAAAAAAAAGATCTGAAAAATGTCGGACAAAAAAAGTCTGAAAAATGTCGGACAAAAGAAGTCTGAAAAATGTCGGACCAAAGAATTCTGAAAAAACTGTCTGAAAAAAAAGATCTGAAAATTTCAGACAAAAGAAGTCTGAAAAAAAAGATCTGAAAAATGTCGGACAAAAGAAGTCTGAAAAAAAAGATCTGAAAAATGTCGGACAAAAAAAGTCTGAAAAATGTCGGACAAAAGAAGTCTGAACAAAAAGATCTGAAAATTGTCGGACAAAAAAAGTCTGAAAGAAAAGATATGAAAATGTCGGACCAAAAAAGTCTGGAAAGAATCTCTGAAAAATGTCGGACAAAAGAAGTCTGAAAAAACTGTCCGAAAAAAAAGATCTGAAAATGTCTGAAAAAAATATCTGAAAAATGTCGGACAAAAAAATCTGAAAAAAAAGATCTCAAAAATGTCGGACAAAAAAAGTCTGAAAAATTTCGGACAAAAGAAGTCTGAAAAAAAAGATCTGAAAAATGTCGGACAAAAGAAGTCTGAAAAAAAAGATCTGAAAAATGTCGGACAAAAAAAGTCTGGAAAGAATCTCTGAAAAATGTCGGACAAAAAAAGTCTGAAAAAAAAGATCTGAAAAATGTCGGACAAAAAAAGTCTGAAAAAAAAGATCTGAAAAATGTCGGACAAAAAAAGTCTGAAAAAAAAGATCTGAAAAATGTCGTACAAAAAAAGTCTGAAAAATGTCGGACAAAAAAAGTCTGAAAAATGTCGGACAAAAAAATCTGAAAAAAAAGATCTGAAAAATGTCGGACAAAAAAAGTCTGAAAAAAATATCTGAAAAATGTCGGACAAAAAAGTCTGAAAAAAAAGATCTGAAAAATATCGGACAAAAAAAGTCTGAAAAATGTCGGACAAAAAAATCTGAAAAAAAAGATCTGAAAAATGTCGGACAAAAAAAGTCTGAAAAATGTCGGACAAAAGAAGTCTGAAAAAAAAGATCTGAAAAATGTCGGACAAAAAAAGTCTGAAAAATGTCGGACAAAAGAAGTCTGAACAAAAAGATCTGAAAATTGTCGGACAAAAAAAGTCTGAAAGAAAAGATATGAAAATGTCGGACCAAAAAAGTCTGGAAAGAATCTCTGAAAAATGTCGGACAAAAGAAGTCTGAAAAAACTGTCCGAAAAAAAAGATCTGAAAATGTCTGAAAAAAAAGTCTGAAAAATGTCGGACAAAAAAAGTCTGGAAAATGTCGGACAAAAGAAGTCTGAAAAATGTCGGACAAAAAAGTCTGAAAAATGTCGGACAAAAAAAGTCTGGAAAGAATCTCTGAAAAATGTCGGACAAAAAAAGTCTGAAAAAAAAGATCTGAAAAATGTCGGACAAAAAAAGTCTGAGAAATGTCGGACAAAAGAAGTCTGAAAAATGTCGGACAAAAAAGTCTGAAAAATGTCGGACAAAAGAAGTCTGAACATAAAGATCTGAAAATTGTCGGACAAAAAAAGTCTGGAAAGAATCTCTGAAAAATGTCGGACAAAAAAAGTCTGAAAAAAAAGATCTGAAAAATGTCGGACAAAAGAAGTCTGAAAAAAAAGATCTGAAAAATGTCGGACAAAAAAAGTCTGAAAAATGTCGGACAAAAGAAGTCTGAACAAAAAGATCTGAAAATTGTCGGACAAAAAAAGTCTGGAAAGAATCTCTGAAAAATGTCGGACAAAAAAAGTCTGAACAAAAAGATCTGAAAATTGTCGGACAAAAAAAGTCTGGAAAGAATCTCTGAAAAATGTCGGACAAAAAAAGTCTGAAAAAAAAGATCAGAAAAATGTCGGACAAAAGAACTCTGAAAAATGTCGGACAAAAGAAGTCTGAACAAAAAGATCTGAAAATTGTCGGACAAAAAAAGTCTGAAAAGAATCTCTGAAAAATGTCGGACAAAAAAATTCTGAACAAAAAGATCTGAAAATTGTCGGACAAAAAAAGTCTGGAAAGAATCTCTGAAAAATGTCGGACAAAAAAAGTCTGAAAAAAAAGATCAGAAAAAAGTCGGACAAAAAAAGTCTGAAAAAAAAGATCTGAAAAATGTCGGACAAAAAAAGTCTGAAAAATGTCGGACAAAAGAAGTCTGAAAAATGTCGGACCAAAGAATTCTGAAAAAACTGTCTGAAAAAAAAGATCTGAAAATGTCAGACAAAAGAAGTCTGAAAAAAAAGATCTGAAAAATGTCGGACAAAAAAAGTCTGAAAAATTTCGGACAAAAGAAGTCTGAAAAAAAAGATCTCAAAATTGTCGAACAAAAAAAGACTGAAAAAAAAGATCTGAAAATGTCTGAAAAAAATATCTGAAGAATGTCGGACAAAAAAAGTCTGAAAAATGTCGGACAAAAGAAGTCTGAAAAAAAAGGTCTGAAAAATGTCGGACAAAAGAAGTCTGAAAAATGTCGGACAAAAGAAGTCTGAAAAAAAAGGTCTGAAAAATGTCGGACAAAAGAAGTCTGAAAAAAAAGATCTGAAAAATGTCGAACAAAAAAAGTCTGAAAAATGTCGGACAAAAAAGTCTGAAAAATGTCGGACAAAAGAAGTCTGAACATAAAGATCTGAAAATTGTCGGACAAAAAAAGTCTGGAAAGAATCTCTGAAAAATGTCGGACAAAAAAAGTCTGAAAAAAAAGATCTGAAAAATGTCGGACAAAAAAAGTCTGAAAAATGTCGGACAAAAGAAGTCTGAAAAATGTCGGACCAAAGAATTCTGAAAAAACTGTCTGAAAAAAAAGATCTGAAAATGTCAGACAAAAGAAGTCTGAAAAAAAAGATCTGAAAAATGTCGGACAAAAAAAGTCTGAAAAATTTCGGACAAAAGAAGTCTGAAAAAAAAGATCTCAAAATTGTCGAACAAAAAAAGACTGAAAAAAAAGATCTGAAAATGTCTGAAAAAAATATCTGAAGAATGTCGGACAAAAAAAGTCTGAAAAATGTCGGACAAAAGAAGTCTGAAAAAAAAGGTCTGAAAAATGTCGGACAAAAGAAGTCTGAAAAAAAAGATCTGAAAAATGTCGAACAAAAAAAGTCTGAAAAATGTCGGACAAAAAAGTCTGAAAAATGTCGGACAAAAGAAGTCTGAACATAAAGATCTGAAAATTGTCGGACAAAAAAAGTCTGGAAAGAATCTCTGAAAAATGTCGGACAAAAAAAGTCTGAAAAAAAAGATCTGAAAAATGTCGGACAAAAAAAGTCTGAAAAATGTCGGACAAAAGAAGTCTGAAAAATGTCGGACCAAAGAATTCTGAAAAAACTGTCTGAAAAAAAAGATCTGAAAATTTCAGACAAAAGAAGTCTGAAAAAAAAGATCTGAAAAATGTCGGACAAAAGAAGTCTGAAAAAAAAGATCTGAAAAATGTCGGACAAAAAAAGTCTGAAAAATGTCGGACAAAAGAAGTCTGAACAAAAAGATCTGAAAATTGTCGGACAAAAAAAGTCTGAAAGAAAAGATATGAAAATGTCGGACCAAAAAAGTCTGGAAAGAATCTCTGAAAAATGTCGGACAAAAGAAGTCTGAAAAAACTGTCCGAAAAAAAAGATCTGAAAATGTCTGAAAAAAAAGTCTGAAAAATGTCGGACAAAAAAAGTCTGAAAAGTTTCGGACAAAAGAAGTCTGAAAAAAAAGATCAGAAAAATGTCGGACAAAAGAACTCTGAAAAATGTCGGACAAAAGCAGTCTGAACAAAAAGATCTGAAAATTGTCGGACAAAAAAAGTCTGGAAAGAATCTCTGAAAAATGTCGGACAAAAAAAGTCTGAAAAAAAAGATCAGAAAAATGTCGGACAAAAAAAGTCTGAAAAAAAAGATCTGAAAAATGTCGGACAAAAAAAGTCTGAAAAATGTCGGACAAAAGAAGTCTGAAAAATGTCGGACCAAAGAATTCTGAAAAAACTGTCTGAAAAAAAAGATCTGAAAATGTCAGACAAAAGAAGTCTGAAAAAAAAGTTCTGAAAAATGTCGGACAAAAAAAGTCTGAAAAATTTCGGACAAAAGAAGTCTGAAAAAAAAGATCTCAAAATTGTCGAACAAAAAAAGACTGAAAAAAAAGATCTGAAAATGTCTGAAAAAAATATCTGAAGAATGTCGGACAAAAAAAGTCTGAAAAATGTCGGACAAAAGAAGTCTGAAAAAAAAGGTCTGAAAAATGTCGGACAAAAGAAGTCTGAAAAAAAAGGTCTGAAAAATGTCGGACAAAAGAAGTCTGAAAAAAAAGATCTCAAAATTGTCGAACAAAAAAAGACTGAAAAAAAAATCTGAAAATGTCTGAAAAAAATATCTGAAGAATGTCGGACAAAAAAAGTCTGAAAAATGTCGGACAAAAAAGTCTGAAAAATATCGGACAAAAAAGTCTGAAAAATATCGGACAAAAGAAGTCTGAACATAAAGATCTGAAAATTGTCGGACAAAAAAAGTCTCGAAAGAATCTCTGAAAAATGTCGGACAAAAAAAGTCTGAAAAAAAAGATCTGAAAAATGTCGGACAAAAAAAGTCTGAAAAAAAAGATCTGAAAAATGTCGGACAAAAAAAGTCTGAAAAAAAAGATCTGAAAATTGTCGGACAAAAAAATCTGAAAAAAAAGATCTGAAAATTGTCGGACAAAAGAAGTCTGAAAAATGTCGGACAAAAGAAGTCTGAAAAAAAAGATCTGAAAAATGTCGGACAAAAGAAGTCTGAAAAAAAAGATCTGAAAATTGTCGGACAAAAAAAGTCTGAAAAATGTCGGACAAAAAAGTCTGAAAAATGTCGGACAAAAAAAGTCTGAAAAAAAAGATCTGAAAATTGTCGGACAAAAGAAGTCTGAAAAATGTCGGACAAAAGAAGTCTGAAAAAAAAGATCTGAAAATTGTCGGACAAAAAAAGTCTGAAAAATTTCGGACAAAAAAAGTCTGAAAAATGTCGGACAAAAAAAGTCTGAAAAAAAAGATCTGAAAATTGTCGGACAAAAAAATCTGAAAAAAAAGATTTGAAAATTGTCGGACAAAAGAAGTCTGAAAAATGTCGGACAAAAGAAGTCTGAACAAAAAGATCTGAAAAATGTCGGACAAAAGAAGTCTGCAAAAAAAGATCTGAAAAATGTCGGACAAAAAAAGTCTGAAAAATGTCGGACAAAAGAAGTCTGAACAAAAAGATCTGAAAATTGTCGGACAAAAAAAGTCTGAAAGAAAAGATATGAAAATGTCGGACCAAAAAAGTCTGGAAAGAATCTCTGAAAAATGTCGGACAAAAGAAGTCTGAAAAAACTGTCCGAAAAAAAAGATCTGAAAATGTCTGAAAAAAAAGTCTGAAAAATGTCGGACAAAAAAAGTCTGGAAAATGTCGGACAAAAAAAGTCTGAAAAATGTCGGACAAAAGAAGTCTGAAAAAAAAGATCTGAAAATTGTCGGACAAAAAAATCTGAAAAAAAAGATCTGTAAAATGTCGGACAAAAAAAGTCTGAAAAATGTCGGACTAAAGAAGTCTGAAAAAAAAGATCTGAAAATTGTCGGACAAAAGAAGTCTGAAAAATGTCGGACAAAAGAAGTCTGAACAAAAAGATCTGAAAAATGTCGGACAAAAGAAGTCTGAAAAAAAAGATCTGAAAAATGTCGGACAAAAAAATCTGAAAAAAAAGATCTGAAAATTGTCGGACAAAAGAAGTCTGAAAAATGTCGGACAAAAGAAGTCTGAAAAAAAAGATCTGAAAATTGTCGGACAAAAAAAGTCTGAAAAATGTCGGACAAAAAAGTCTGAAAAATGTCGGACAAAAAAAGTCTGAAAAATGTCGGACAAAAAAAGTCTGAAAAAAAAGATCTGAAAATTGTCGGACAAAAAAAGTCTGAAAAATGTCGGACAAAAAAGTCTGAAAAATGTCGGACAAAAAAAGTCTGAAAAATGTCGGACAAAAAAATCTGAAAAAAAAGATCTGAAAATTGTCGGACAAAAGAAGTCTGAAAAATGTCGGACAAAAGAAGTCTGAAAAAAAAGATCTGAAAATTGTCGGACAAAAAAAGTCTGAAAAATGTCGGACAAAAAAGTCTGAAAAATGTCGGACAAAAAAAGTCTGAAAAAAAAGATCTGAAAATTGTCGGACAAAAGAAGTCTGAAAAATGTCGGACAAAAGAAGTCTGAAAAAAAAGATCTGAAAATTGTCGGACAAAAAAAGTCTGAAAAATGTCGGACAAAAAAAGTCTGAAAAATGTCGGACAAAAAAAGTCTGAAAAAAAAGATCTGAAAATTGTCGGACAAAAAAATCTGAAAAAAAAGATCTGAAAATTGTCGGACAAAAGAAGTCTGAAAAATGTCGGACAAAAGAAGTCTGAACAAAAAGATCTGTAAAATGTCGGACAAAAGAAGTCTGCAAAAAAAGATCTGAAAAATGTCGGACAAAAAAAGTCTGAAAAATGTCGGACAAAAGAAGTCTGAACAAAAAGATCTGAAAATTGTCGGACAAAAAAAGTCTGAAAGAAAAGATATGAAAATGTCGGACCAAAAAAGTCTGGAAAGAATCTCTGAAAAATGTCGGACAAAAGAAGTCTGAAAAAACTGTCCGAAAAAAAAGATCTGAAAATGTCTGAAAAAAAAGTCTGAAAAATGTCGGACAAAAAAAGTCTGGAAAATGTCGGACAAAAAAAGTCTGAAAAATGTCGGACAAAAGAAGTCTGAAAAAAAAGATCTGAAAATTGTCGGACAAAAAAATCTGAAAAAAAAGATCTGTAAAATGTCGGACAAAAAAAGTCTGAAAAATGTCGGACTAAAGAAGTCTGAAAAAAAAGATCTGAAAATTGTCGGACAAAAGAAGTCTGGAAAATGTCGGACAAAAGAAGTCTGAAAAATGTCGGACAAAAAAGTCTGAAAAATGTCGGACAAAAAAAGTCTGGAAAGAATCTCTGAAAAATGTCGGACAAAAAAAGTCTGAAAAAAAAGATCTGAAAAATGTCGGACAAAAAAAGTCTGAGAAATGTCGGACAAAAGAAGTCTGAAAAATGTCGGACAAAAAACTCTGAAAAATGTCGGACAAAAGAAGTCTGAACATAAAGATCTGAAAATTGTCGGACAAAAAAAGTCTGGAAAGAATCTCTGAAAAATGTCGGACAAAAAAAGTCTGAAAAAAAAGATCTGAAAAATGTCGGACAAAAAAAGTCTGAAAAATGTCGGACAAAAGAAGTCTGAAAAAAAAGATCTGAAAAATGTCGGACAAAAAAAGTCTGAAAAATGTCGGACAAAAGAAGTCTGAACAAAAAGATCTGAAAATTGTCGGACAAAAAAAGTCTGGAAAGAATCTCTGAAAAATGTCGGACAAAAAAAGTCTGAACAAAAAGATCTGAAAATTGTCGGACAAAAAAAGTCTGGAAAGAATCTCTGAAAAATGTCGGACAAAAAAAGTCTGAAAAAAAAGATCAGAAAAATGTCGGACAAAAGAAGTCTGAAAAATGTCAGACAAAAGAAGTCTGAACAAAAAGATCTGAAAATTGTCGGACAAAAAAAGTCTGGAAAGAATCTCTGAAAAATGTCGGACAAAAAAATTCTGAACAAAAAGATCTGAAAATTGTCGGACAAAAAAAGTCTGGAAAGAATCTCTGAAAAATGTCGGACAAAAAAATTCTGAACAAAAAGATCTGAAAATTGTCGGACAAAAAAAGTCTGGAAAGAATCTCTGAAAAATGTCGGACAAAAAAAGTCTGAAAAAAAAGATCAGAAAAATGTCGGACAAAAAAAGTCTGAAAAAAAAGATCTGAAAAATGTCGGACAAAAAAAGTCTGAAAAATGTCGGACAAAAGAAGTCTGAAAAATGTCGGACCAAAGAATTCTGAAAAAACTGTCTGAAAAAAAAGATCTGAAAATGTCAGACAAAAGAAGTCTGAAAAAAAAGATCTGAAAAATGTCGGACAAAAAAAGTCTGAAAAATTTCGGACAAAAGAAGTCTGAAAAAAAAGATCTCAAAATTGTCGAACAAAAAAAGACTGAAAAAAAAGATCTGAAAATGTCTGAAAAAAATATCTGAAGAATGTCGGACAAAAAAAGTCTGAAAAATGTCGGACAAAAGAAGTCTGAAAAAAATGTCTGAAAAATGTCGGACAAAAGAAGTCTGAAAAAAAAGATCTGAAAAATGTCGAACAAAAAAGTCTGAAAAATGTCGGACAAAAGAAGTCTGAACATAAAGATCTGAAAATTGTCGGACAAAAAAAGTCTGGAAAGAATCTCTGAAAAATGTCGGACAAAAAAAGTCTGAAAAAAAAGATCTGAAAAATGTCGGACAAAAAAAGTCTGAAAAAAAAGATTTGAAAAATGTCGGACAAAAAAAGTCTGAAAAATGTCAGACAAAAGAAGTCTGAAAAAAAAGATCTGAAAAATGTCGGACAAAAAAAGTCTGGAAAGAATCTCTGAAAAATGTCGGACAAAAAAAGTCTGAAAAAAAAGATCAGAAAAATGTCGGAAAAAAAAAGTCTGAAAAAAAAGATCTGAAAAATGTCGGACAAAAAAAGTCTGAAAAATGTCGGACAAAAGAAGTCTGAAAAATGTCGGACCAAAGAATTCTGAAAAAACTGTCTGAAAAAAAAGATCTGAAAATGTCAGACAAAAGAAGTCTGAAAAAAAAGATCTGAAAAATGTCGGACAAAAAAAGTCTGAAAAATTTCGGACAAAAGAAGTCTGAAAAAAAAGATCTCAAAATTGTCGAACAAAAAAAGACTGAAAAAAAATATCTGAAAATGTCTGAAAAAAATATCTGAAGAATGTCGGACAAAAAAAGTCTGAAAAATGTCGGACAAAAGAAGTCTGAAAAAAAAGGTCTGAAAAATGTCGGACAAAAGAAGTCTGAAAAAAAAGATCTGAAAAATGTCGGACAAAAGAAGTCTGAAAAAAAAGATCTGAAAAATGTCGAACAAAAAAAGTCTGAAAAATGTCGGACAAAAAAGTCTGAAAAATGTCGGACAAAAGAAGTCTGAACATAAAGATCTGAAAATTGTCGGACAAAAAAAGTCTGGAAAGAATCTCTGAAAAATGTCGGACAAAAAAAGTCTGAAAAAAAAGATCTGAAAAATGTCGGACAAAAAAGTCTGAAAAATGTCGGACAAAAAAGTCTGAAAAATGTCGGACAAAAGAAGTCTGAACATAAAGATCTGAAAATTGTCGGACAAAAAAAGTCTGGAAAGAATCTCTGAAAAATGTCGGACAAAAAAAGTCTGAGAAAAAAGATCTGAAAAATGTCGGACAAAAGAAGTCTGAAAAAAAAGTCTGAAAAATGTCGGACAAAAGAAGTCTGAAAAAAAAGATCTGAAAAATGTCGGACAAAAAAGTCTGAAAAATGTCGGACAAAAAAGTCTGAAAAAAAATATCTGAAGATGTCGGACAAAAGAAGTCTGAAAAAACTGTCCAAAAAAAAATATCTGAAAAAAATATCTGAAAAAAAAATATCTGAAAAAAAATTATCTGAAAAAAAGATCTGAAAAATGTCGGACAAAAAGCCCGAAAAAAAGTCTGAAAAAAAAATCTGAAAAATGTCGGACAAAAAAAGTCTGAAAAAAAATATCTGAAGATGTCGGACAAAAGAAGTCTGAAAAAACTGTCCGAAAAAAAAGATCTGAAAAATGTCGGACAAAAGAAGTCTGAAAAAAAAGTCTGAAAAAAAAGATCTGAAAAATGTCGGACAAAAGAAGTCTGAAAAATGTCGGACAAAAAAAGATCTGAAAATGTCGGACAAAAAAAGTCTGAAAAAAAAGATCTGAAAATGTCAGACAAAAGAAGTCTGAAAAAAAAGATCTGAAAATTGTCGGACAAAAAAAGTCTGAAAAATGTCGGACAAAAAAAGTCTGAAAAAAAAGATCTGAAAATGTCAGACAAAAGAAGTCTGAAAAAAAAGATCTGAAAATTGTCGGAAAAAAAAAAATCTGAAAAAAAATATCGGAAAAATGTTGGACAAAAGAAGTCTGAAAAAAACTGTCCGAAAAAAAAATCTGAAAATTTCTGAAAAAAAAGTCTGAAAAAAAAGATCTGAAAAAGATCGGACAATAGAATTCTGAAAAAACTTCTATTAACTTTTTTTTTGGCCAATGATTCAGACTCATTGCCTCCACAAAGTAGGTCAGTGGAAGGTTTGAGGGAGGGCCAAGGCGGGATCTCGTGGCAAATCGGAAGACGCCTGTTCCACTTCCTCGCAGGCTGCAGACGAGGAGAGTTTCTCCCATCGGGACAGGTCCCCTCTTCGGGAGATGGCGGCCAGCGCTGTGGCTTCTGTCACGCTGGGGATGAAGAAAATGAAACGAGGGGCATGATTCATACCGATAACTCAAAAAAAGTGGCGGCACACAACAAGTGTATGCTTTTTTTCATCGGGGACAGTGCAGCTGACCACAACGTCACGGGCTGAATTTGGAAATTTTGAATTAGAATTAGACTTTTTTCATTATTTTTTTCAACATATGATATATACAATATTGTATTTTTTTCCAAAAAATTTCAAAATGCTATAACTTTTTTTTCATGACATTTTTTGAAAAACTATACTTTGACTTTTTTTCCAAGAAATTTTTCGACATATCATACAATGGATTTTTTTTAAAACAGTTTAAGCAAGTTTAGTGATGAAAACTAAAGTTTTACATGGCATTGAGGTCAGTGTGAAGGTTTGATGCAGAAAAGCCAACTATTATGTAAAAAAATTGTAAAAATATATTCCATTTTCATCCTGTTTTGTATGTTTCCAGTATAACAGATGTGTTTCTGTAAATAAATCACATATACTTCATATAAATGCACATTTCAGTGTTTCTTGAGGAGAAATGCGTTCCTGAGTAGTTTTGGGTGAGAAAGACATATTAAGCGAGTTTAGTGATGAAAACTAGCGTTTTACATGGAATTCAGCTCAGAATGAAGATTTGATACTTGGAAGCGAATTCTAATGTCAAATTTCAGAAAACAATGTTTCTTTTCATATTCTGTCTCTTTTTTTTATGTTTCCAGTATAACAGATGTGTTTCTGTAAATAAATCACATATTCTTCATATAAATGCACATTTCAGTGTTTCTAGAGGAGAAATGCGTTCCTGAGTGGTTTTGGGTGAGAAAGACATATTAAGCGAGTTTAGTGATGAAAACAAGAGTTTTGCATAGAATTGAGCTCAGAATGAAGATTTGTTACTTGGAAGCGAATTCTAATGTAAAATTTGAGAAAACAATGTTTCTTTTCATATTCTGTCTCTTTTTTGTATGTTTCCAGTATAACAGATGTGTTTCTGTAAATAAATCACATATTCTTCATATAAATGCACATTTCAGTGTTTCTAGAGGAGAAATGCGTTCCTGAGTGTTTTTGGGTGAGAAAGACATATTAAGCGAGTTTAGTGATGAAAACTAGCGTTTTACATGGAATTCAGCTCAGAATGAAGATTTGATACTTAGAAGCGAATTCTAATGTCAAATTTCAGAAAACAATGTTTCTTTTCATATTCTGTCTCTTTTTTGTATGTTTCCAGTATAACAGATGTGTTTCTGTAAATAAATCACATATTCGTCATATAAATGCACGTTTCAGTGTTTCTTGAGGAGAAATGCGTTCCTGAGTGTTTTTGGGTGAGAAAGACATATTAAGCGAGTTTAGTGATGAAAACAAGAGTTTTGCATAGAATTGAGCTCAGAATGAAGATTTGATACTTGGAAGCGAATTCTAATGTAAAATTTGAGAAAACAATGTTTCTTTTCATATTCTGTCTCTTTTTTGTATGTTTCCAGTATAACAGATGTGTTTCTGTAAATAAATCACATATTCTTCATATAAATGCACGTTTCAGTGTTTCTTGAGGAGAAATGCGTTCCTGAGTGTTTTTGGGTGAGAAAGACATATTAAGCGAGTTTAGTGATGAAAACAAGAGTTTTGCATAGAATTGAGCTCAGAATGAAGATTTGATACTTGGAAGCGAATTCTAATGTAAAATTTGAGAAAACAATGTTTCTTTTCATATTCTGTCTCTTTTTTGTATGTTTCCAGTATAACAGATGTGTTTCTGTAAATAAATCACATATTCTTCATATAAATGCACATTTCAGTGTTTCTAGAGGAGAAATGCGTTCCTGAGTGTTTTTGGGTGAGAAAGACATATTAAGCGAGTTTAGTGATGAAAACTAGCGTTTTACATGGAATTCAGCTCAGACTGACAGTTTGATGCCTGGAGTCCAAAACTATCATATTAGATTTTGGAAAACTGTGTTCCCTTTCATATTTATCCTTTTTTGTGTGTTTCCAATGCAAGAAATGTTTTTCTGTGAAGAAATTTCACATTTTTCATATGAATCCACTTTTCAGTGTTTCTTGAGGCGAAATGCATTCTTTGGCTTAGTGATGAAAACTAGAGTTGTACATTGTGATCGTATAGTGGTACATTTCAACACAGGTTACAATTACATTGTAAAAGAATAAACATGAAATATATAAAACATATTTCCACATCCACATAGTTATATCAATTTAAAATGAATTAAAGCCGCAAGCGGCAATTCGCGGGTTATAGCCTTTATCGCTCAAAGCGCCCGCCTAGTGGTCGATTTGAATAAAACTTTCAGCATGGCGGAAAATTTAGTCGGTGGACTTTCGTGGTCCAAGAGACTTTTTTGTAGATCACATTCAGCAGCACATGTCTGTCAAATTTCAAATTGATAGGACTTATGGTGTGAGGGGGCTGGCCTTGAAAATTGTTATAGCGCCACCATGTGGCCAATTGTTTTCATATTTTATGTGAAGCATTATGGCATCATGTACAGTTATGGTACCAAGTCTCATGTCTCTAGCTCATTCCAGCTCACAGCAAATTGAGCAAAGGCATAATTTAGCATAAAATGCTAAATAGGCCACGCCCACATGCACCGATCAATATGACACTATAGATCTTGGTTAATACTTGCCCCCAGAGTATGTGCACCAAATTTGATAAAATTCTGTCCACCGGATCTTGCGATTCAAGTTTCTGATATTTGTGGCGCCCCCTATGTGTCAAGCGGAAAATGCTTTGGTACGCCTCAAGTTTGGAGACGATGGGCCAAAGGCTTGTGAAGTTAGGTCTACTGATGTGCTGAGCCCTGCCCTCTTAAAGTTCATTGGTCAACAGATTCATAACGCAATGAGGTATCAACACGCTTTATGCAACTTTAGATGACATTAGTCCAATAATGATCCATTGAAAATTTGGTAGCAATCAGACGTCAAAAATGTGTTTTTCAAAAAATCCAATATGGCGGAAAATATTTCCAGGTGCACTTTGGAGGTCCAAGAGGCTTTATTGTAGATCACACGGAGTTGCACATATGTGTCACATTTCAAGTCAAGCGGACTTACGGTTTGAGGGGCGTGGCCTTTCCAAAATCACATGTTTGGGCGTTAATTACAGCGCCACCATGTGGCCGATTTGAATGAAACTTTCAGCAGATGTTTCAGCTACTCTTGTGAACATATGCTGCAAGTTTGGAGATGATGGGCCAAAGGCTTGTGAAGTTAGGTCTATTGATGTGCTGAGCCCGCCCCTTAAAAATGAATTGGTCAATATCTTCAAAACACAATAACATATCAACAAGCTTTATGCAACCTTGGATGAGCCTGGTCCAATAATGATTCGCAGAAAATATGCCAGCAATCAGACCTACGGTTTAGGAGGAGATGTCAAAAATGTGTTTTTCAAAAAATTCAACATGGCGGAAAATTTAGTTGGTGGACTTTCGTGGTCCAAGAGACTTTTTTGTAGATCCCATTCAGCAGCACATGGCTGTCAAATTTCAAATTGATACGACTTATGGTGTGAGGGGGCTGGCCTTGAAAATTGTTATAGCGCCACCATGTGGCCAATTGTTTTCATATTTTATGTGAAGCATTATGACATCATGTACAGTTATGGTACCAAGTCTCATGTCTCTAGCTCATTCCAGCTCACAGCAAATTGAGCAAAGGCATAATTTAGCATAAAATGCTAAATAGGCCACGCCCACATGCACCGATCAATATGACACTATAGATCTTGGTTAATACTTGCCCCCAGAGTATGTGCACCAAATTTGATAAAATTCTGTCCACCGGATCTTGCGATACAAGTTTCTGATATTTGTGGCGCCCCCTATGTGTCAAGCGGAAAATGCTTTGGTACGCCTCAAGTTTGGAGACGATGGGCCAAAGGCTACTGATGTGCTGAGCCCTGCCCTCTTAAAGTTCATTGGTCAACAGATTCATAACGCAATGAGGTATCAACACGCTTTATGCAACTTTAGATGCCATTAGTCCAATAATGATCCACAGAAAATTTGGTAGCAATCGGACCTACGGTTTAGGAGGAGATGTCAAAAATGTGTTTTTCAAAAAATCCAATATGGCGGAAAATATTTCCAGGTGCACTTTGGAGGTCCAAGAGGCTTTATTGTAGATCACACGGAGTTGCACATATGTGTCACATTTCAAGTCAATCGGACTTACGGTTTGAGGGGCGTGGCCTTTCCAAAATCACATGTTTGGGCGTTAATTACAGCGCCACCATGTGGCCGATTGGGGTCATAGTTCTTGAGAAGCAGCTGCACATCATTCCAGTTCTTATGCCAAGTTTCATGTTTCCATCTCTTTCCAGCTCACGGCAAATTGCACTTATTCGGCAGACAACGAATAATAATAATAAATTCACACAAAAACAAACTAACTTAATGTAATGTTTACAAGTGTAGCTAGTGTGTTTCTTTACCCTAAACTCCAAATGTCCCTTAGTTTTTATCTTCCCTCAACAACAGAAGAATCCCACATGCAGCTAACTATGCTCTGCTTCCACCTCCAGGAACGCCATGGAACACATCGGGCACGTTCCGCTCAACAAAGAGAAATGATTGAACACTTTTCCACACTGTGTAACAACTTTAATTATATTGAAAAAAAAGATCTGAAAATTGTCGGACAAAAAAAGTCTGGAAAAAATATCTGAAAAATGTTGGACAAAAGAAGTCTGAAATAACTGTCCGAAAAAAAAGATCTGAAAAATGTCGGACAAAAGAAGTCTGAAAAATGTCGGACAAAAAAAGTCTGAAAAAAAAGATCTGAAAATTGTCGGACAAAAGAATTCTGAAAAAACTGTCCGAAAAAAAAAATATGAAAATGTCTGAAACAAAAGTCTGAAAAAAAGATGTGAATATACGATTTGAAAAATGTCGGACAAAAAAAGTCTGAAAAATGTCGGACAAAAGAATTCTGAAAAAACTGTCCGAAAAAAAAAATATGAAAATGTCTGAAACAAAAGTCTGAAAAAAAGATGTGAATATACGATTTGAAAAATGTCGGACAAAAAAAGTCTGAAAAATGTCGGACAAAAGAAGTCTGAAAAAAATATCTGAAATTGTTGGAAAAAAAAATATCTGAAAAATTTCGGACAAAAAAAGTCTGAAAAAAAAGATCTGAAAATGTCAGACAAAAGAATTCTGAAAAAACTGTCCGAAAAAAAAGATCTGAAAATGTCTGAAACAAAAGTCTGAAAAATGTCGGACAAAAGAAGTCTGAACAAAAAGATCTGAAAATTGTCGGACAAAAAAAGTCTGAAAAAAAAGATATGAAAATGTCGGACCAAAAAAGGCTGGAAAGAATCTCTGAAAAATGTCGGACAAAAGAAGTCTGAAAAAACTGTCCGAAAAAAAAGATCTGAAAATGTCTGAAAAAAAAGTCTGAAAAATGTCGGACAAAAAAAGTCTGGAAAGAATCTCTGAAAAATGTCGGACAAAAAAAGTCTGAAAAAAAAGATCTGAAAAATGTCGGACAAAAAAAGTCTGAAAAAAAAGATCTGAAAAATGTCGGACAAAAAAAGTCTGAAAAATATCGGACAAAAGAAGTCTGAAAAAAAAGATCTGAAAAATGTCGGACAAAAAAGTCTGAAAAATGTCGGACAAAAAAAGTCTGAAAAATGTCGGACAAAAACAGTCTGAAAAATGTCGGACAAAAAAAGTCTGAAAAAAAAGATCTGAAAATTGTCGGACAAAAAAATCTGAAAAAAAAGATCTGAAAAATGTCGGACAAAAAAAGTCTGAAAAATGTCGGACTAAAGAAGTCTGAAAAAGAAGATCTGAAAATTGTCGGACAAAAAAAGTCTGAGAGATGTCGGACAAAAAAAGTCTGAAAAAAAAGATCTGAAAAATGTCGGACAAAAAAAGTCTGAAAAATGTCGGACAAAAGAAGTCTGAAAAAAAAGATCTGAAAAATGTCGGACAAAAAAAGATCTGAAAAATGTCGGACCAAAAAAGTCTGGAAAGAATCTCTGAAAAATGTCGGACAAAAGAATTCTGAAAAAACTGTCCGAAAAAAAAGATCTGAAAATGTCTGAAAAAAAGATCTGAAAAATGTCGGACAAAAGAAGTCTGAAAAAAAAATCTGAAAAATGTCGGACAAAAAAATCTGAAAAAAAAGATCTGAAAAATGTCGGACAAAAAAATCTGAAAAAAAGATCTGAAAATGTCTGAAAAAAAAGTCTGAAAAATGTCGGACAAAAAAAGTCTGGAAAGAATCTCTGAAAAATGTCGGACAAAAAAAGTCTGAAAAAAAAGATCTGAAAAATGTCGGACAAAAGAAGTCTGAAAAAAAAGATCTGAAAAATGTCGGACAAAAAAAGTCTGAAAAATGTCGGACAAAAGAAGTCTGAAAAAAAAGATCTGAAAAATGTCGGACCAAAAAAGTCTGGAAAGAATCTCTGAAAAATGTCGGACAAAAGAAGTCTGAAAAAACTGTCCGAAAAAAAAGATCTGAAAATGTCTGAAAAAAAGATCTGAAAAATGTCGGATAAAAGAAGTCTGAAAAAACTGTCCAAAAAAAAGATCTGAAAAAAGGATCTGAAAAATATCGGACAAAAACTGTCCGAAAAAAATATCTGAAAATGTCTGAAAAAAATGTCGGACAAAAAAAGTCTGAAAAAAATATCTGAAAAATGTCGGATAAAAGAAGTCTGAAAAAACTGTCTGAAAAAAAAGATCTGAAAAATGTCGGACAAAAAAAGTCTGAAAAATGTCGGACAAAAAAAGTCTGAAAAATGTCGGACAAAAAAAGTCTGAAAAAAAAGATCTGAAAATTGTCGGACAAAAAAATCTGAAAAAAAAGATCTGAAAAATGTCGGACAAACAAAGTCTGAAAAATGTCGGACTAAAGAAGTCTGAAAAAAAAGATCTGAAAATTGTTGGACAAAAAAAGTCTGAAAAATGTCGGACAAAAAAAGTCTGAAAAAAAAGATCTGAAAAATGTCAGACAAAAAAAGTCTGAAAAATGTCGGACAAAAAAATCTGAAAAAAAGATCTGAAAAATGTCGGACTAAAAATGTCTGAAAAATGTCGGACAAAAAAAGTCTGAAAAAAAAGATCTGAAAAAAAGTGTGGAAAAAAAGCCCGAAAAAAAGTCTGAAAAATGTCGGACAAAAAAAGTCTGAAAAATGTCGGACAAAAAAAGTCTGAAAAAAAAGATCTGAAAATTGTCGGACAAAAAAATCTGAAAAAAAAGATCTGAAAAATGTCGGACAAACAAAGTCTGAAAAATGTCGGACTAAAGAAGTCTGAAAAAAAAGATCTGAAAATTGTTGGACAAAAAAAGTCTGAAAAATGTCGGACAAAAAAAGTCTGAAAAAAAAGATCTGAAAAATGTCAGACAAAAAAAGTCTGAAAAATGTCGGACAAAAAAATCTGAAAAAAAGATCTGAAAAATGTCGGACTAAAAATGTCTGAAAAATGTCGGACAAAAAAAGTCTGAAAAAAAAGATCTGAAAAAAAGTGTGGAAAAAAAGCCCGAAAAAAAGTCTGAAAAATGTCGGACAAAAGAAGTCTGAAAAATGTCGGACAAAAGAAGTTGGAAAAAAAGTCTGAAAAAAAATATCTGAAAAATGTTGGACAAAAGAAGTCTGAAAAAACTGTCCGAAAAAAAATATCTGAAAATGTCTGAAAAAAATATCTGAAAAATGTCGGATAAAAGAAGTCTGAAAAAACTGTCCAAAAAAAAGATCTGAAAAAAGGATCTGAAAAATATCGGACAAAAACTGTCCGAAAAAAATATCTGAAAATGTCTGAAAAAAATGTCGGACAAAAAAAGTCTGAAAAAAATATCTGAAAAATGTCGGATAAAAGAAGTCTGAAAAAACTGTCTGAAAAAAAAGATCTGAAAAATGTCGGACAAAAAAAGTCTGAAAAATGTCGGACAAAAAAAGTCTGAAAAATGTCGGACAAAAAAAGTCTGAAAAAAAAGATCTGAAAATTGTCGGACAAAAAAATCTGAAAAAAAAGATCTGAAAAATGTCGGACAAACAAAGTCTGAAAAATGTCGGACTAAAGAAGTCTGAAAAAAAAGATCTGAAAATTGTTGGACAAAAGAAGTCTGAAAAAACTGTCCGAAAAAAAAGATCTGAAAATGTCTGAAAAAAAAGATCTGAAAAATGTCAGACAAAAAAAGTCTGAAAAAAAAGATCTGAAAAAAAGTCTGGAAACAAAGTCCGAAAAAAAGTCTGAAAGATGTCGGACAAAAGAAGTCTGAAAAAAAAGATCTGAAAATTGTCGGACCAAAAAAGTCTGGAAAGAATCTCTGAAAAATGTCGGACAAAAAAAGTCTGAAAAAAAAGATCTGAAAAATGTCAGAGAAAAAAAGTCTGTAAAAAAAGATCTGAAAAATGTCGGACAAAAAAAGTCTGAAAAATGTCGGACAAAAGAAGTCTGAAAAAAAAGATCTGAAAATGTCTGAAAAAAAATCTGAAAAATGTCGGACAAAAAAATCTGAAAAAAAAGATCTGAAAAATGTCGGACAAACAAAGTCTGAAAAATGTCGGACTAAAGAAGTCTGAAAAAAAAGATCTGAAAATTGTTGGACAAAAAAAGTCTGAAAAATGTCGGACAAAAAAAGTCTGAAAAAAAAGATCTGAAAAATGTCAGAGAAAAAAAGTCTGTAAAAAAAGATCTGAAAAATGTCGGACAAAAAAAGTCTGAAAAATGTCGGACAAAAGAAGTCTGAAAAAAAAGATCTGAAAATGTCTGAAAAAAATATCTGAAAAATGTCGGACAAAAAAAGTCTGAAAAAAAAGATATGAAAATGTCGGACCAAAAAAGTCTGGAAAGAATCTCTGAAAAATGTCGGACAAAAAAAGTCTGAAAAAAAAGATATGAAAATGTCGGACCAAAAAAGTCTGGAATGAATCTCTGAAAAATGTCGGACAAAAGAAGTCTGAAAAAACTGTCCAAAAAAAAGATCTGAAAAAAGGATCTGAAAAATATCGGACAAAAACTGTCCGAAAAAAATATCTGAAAATGTCTGAAAAAAATGTCGGACAAAAAAAGTCTGAAAAATGTCGGACAAAAAAAGTCTGAAAAAAAAGATCTGAAAAATGTCAGACAAAAAAAGTCTGAAAAATGTCGGACAAAAGAAGTCTGAAAAAAAAGATCTGAAAAATGTCGGACAAAAAAAGTCTGAAAAAAAAGATCTGAAAAATGTCGGACAAAAAAAGTCTGAAAAATGTCGGACAAAAGAAGTCTGAAAAAAAAGATCTGAAAAATGTCGGACAAAAAAATCTGAAAAAAAAGATCTGAAAAATGCCGGACAAAAAAAGTCTGAAAAATGTCGGACAAAAGAAGTCTGAAAAATGTCGGACAAAAGAAGTCTGAAAAAAAAGATATGAAAATGTCGGACCAAAAAAGTCTGGAAAGAATCTCTGAAAAATATCGGACAAAAGAAGTCTGAAAAAACTGTCCGAAAAAAAAGATCTGAAAATGTCGGACAAAAAAATCTGAAAAAAAAGATCTGAAAAATGTCAGAGAAAAAAAGTCTGTAAAAAAAGATCTGAAAAATATCGGACAAAAAAAGTCTGAAAAAAAAGATCTGAAAAATGTCGGACAAAAGAAGTCTGAAAAAAAAGATCTGAAAAATGTCGGAAAAAAAAAGTCTGAAAAATGTCGGACAAAAAACGTCTGAAAAATGTCGGACAAAAAAAGTCTGAAAAATATCGGACAAAAAAAGTCTGAAAAAAAAGATCTGAAAATTGTCGGACAAAAAAATCTGAAAAAAAAGATCTGAAAAATGTCGGACAAAAAAAGTCTGAAAAATGTCGGACTAAAGAAGTCTGAAAAAAAAGATCTGAAAAATGTCGGACAAAAAAAGTCTGAAAAATGTCGGACAAAAAAAGTCTGAAAAATGTCGGACAAAAAAAGTCTGAAAAATGTCGGACAAAAAAAGTCTGAAAAATGTCGGACAAAAGAAGTCTGAAAAAAAAGATCTGAAAAATGTCGGACAAAAAAAGTCTGAAAAAAAAGATCTGAAAATTGTCGGACAAAAAAAGTCTGGAAAGAATCTTTGAAAAGAAGTCTGAAAAATGTCGGACAAAAGAAGTTTGAAAAAAAATATGAAAATGTCTGAAAAAAAGATCTGAAAAATGTCGGACAAAAAAAGTCTGAAAAATGTCGGACAAAAAAAGTCTGAAAAATATCGGACAAAAAAAGTCTGAAAAATGTCGGACAAAAGAAGTCTGAAAAAAAAGATCTGAAAAATGTCGGACAAAAAATCTGAAAAAAAAGATCTGAAAAATGTCGGACAAAAAAAGTCTGAAAAATGTCGGACAAAAGAAGTCTAAAAAATGTCGGACAAAAGAAGTCTGAAAAAAAAGATCTGAAAATTGTCGGACAAAAAAATCTGAAAAAAAAGATCTGAAAAATGTCGGACAAAAGAAGTCTGAAAAAACTGTCCGAAAAAAAAGATCTGAAAATATCTGAAAAAAAAGATCTGAAAAATGTCGGACAAAAAAAGTCTGAAAAAAAAGATCTGAAAAAAAGTCTGTAAACAAAGCCCGAAAAAAAGTCTGAAAAATGTCGGACAAAAAAAGTCTGAAAAAAAAGATCTGAAAAAAAGTCTGGAAACAAAGCCCGAAAAAAAGTCTGAAAAATGTCGGACAAAAGAAGTCTGAAAAAAAAGATCTGAAAATTGTCGGACAAAAAAAGTTTGAAAAAAAAGATATGAAAATGTCGGACCAAAAAAGTCTGGAAAGAATCTCTGAAAAATGTCGGACAAAAACAGTCTGAAAAATGTCGGACAAAAAAAGTCTGAAAAAAAAGATCTGAAAATTGTCGGACAAAAAAATCTGAAAAAAAAGATCTGAAAAATGTCGGACAAAAAAAGTCTGAAAAATGTCGGACTAAAGAAGTCTGAAAAAGAAGATCTGAAAATTGTCGGACAAAAAAAGTCTGAAAAATGTCGGACAAAAAAAGTCTGAAAAAAAAGATCTGAAAAATGTCGGACAAAAAAAGTCTGAAAAATGTCGGACAAAAGAAGTCTGAAAAAAAAGATCTGAAAATTGTCGGACAAAAAAATCTGAAAAAAAAGATCTGAAAAATGTCGGAAAAAAAAAGTCTGAAAAATGTCGGACAAAAAACGTCTGAAAAATGTCGGACAAAAAAAGTCTGAAAAATATCGGACAAAAAAAGTCTGAAAAAAAAGATCTAAAAATTGTCGGACAAAAAAATCTGAAAAAAAAGATCTGAAAAATGTCGGACAAAAAAAGTCTGAAAAATGTCGGACTAAAGAAGTCTGAAAAAAAAGATCTGAAAAATGTCGGACAAAAAAAGTCTGAAAAATGTCGGACAAAAAAAGTCTGAAAAATGTCGGACAAAAAAAGTCTGAAAAATGTCGGACAAAAAAAGTCTGAAAAATGTCGGACAAAAGAAGTCTGAAAAAAAAGATCTGAAAAATGTCGGACAAAAAAAGTCTGAAAAAAAAGATCTGAAAATTGTCGGACAAAAAAAGTCTGGAAAGAATCTTTGAAAAGAAGTCTGAAAAATGTCGGACAAAAGAAGTTTGAAAAAAAATATGAAAATGTCTGAAAAAAAGATCTGAAAAATGTCGGACAAAAAAAGTCTGAAAAATGTCGGACAAAAAAAGTCTGAAAAATATCGGACAAAAAAAGTCTGAAAAATGTCGGACAAAAGAAGTCTGAAAAAAAAGATCTGAAAAATGTCGGACAAAAAATCTGAAAAAAAAGATCTGAAAAATGTCGGACAAAAAAAGTCTGAAAAATGTCGGACAAAAGAAGTCTAAAAAATGTCGGACAAAAGAAGTCTGAAAAAAAAGATCTGAAAATTGTCGGACAAAAAAATCTGAAAAAAAAGATCTGAAAAATGTCGGACAAAAGAAGTCTGAAAAAACTGTCCGAAAAAAAAGATCTGAAAATATCTGAAAAAAAAGATCTGAAAAATGTCGGACAAAAAAAGTCTGAAAAAAAAGATCTGAAAAAAAGTCTGGAAACAAAGCCCGAAAAAAAGTCTGAAAAATGTCGGACAAAAAAAGTCTGAAAAAAAAGATCTGAAAAAAAGTCTGGAAACAAAGCCCGAAAAAAAGTCTGAAAAATGTCGGACAAAAGAAGTCTGAAAAAAAAGATCTGAAAATTGTCGGACAAAAAAAGTTTGAAAAAAAAGATATGAAAATGTCGGACCAAAAAAGTCTGGAAAGAATCTCTGAAAAATGTCGGACAAAAACAGTCTGAAAAATGTCGGACAAAAAAAGTCTGAAAAAAAAGATCTGAAAATTGTCGGACAAAAAAATCTGAAAAAAAAGATCTGAAAAATGTCGGACAAAAAAAGTCTGAAAAATGTCGGACTAAAGAAGTCTGAAAAAGAAGATCTGAAAATTGTCGGACAAAAAAAGTCTGAAAAATGTCGGACAAAAAAAGTCTGAAAAAAAAGATCTGAAAAATGTCGGACAAAAAAAGTCTGAAAAAAAAGATCTGAAAAATGTCGGACAAAAAAAGTCTGAAAAAAAAGATCTGAAAATTGTCGGACAAAAAAAGTCTGGAAAGAATCTTTGAAAAGAAGTCTGAAAAATGTCGGACAAAAGAAGTTTGAAAAAAAATATGAAAATGTCTGAAAAAAAGATCTGAAAAATGTCGGACAAAAAAAGTCTGAAAAATGTCGGACAAAAAAAGTCTGAAAAATATCGGACAAAAAAAGTCTGAAAAATGTCGGACAAAAGAAGTCTGAAAAAAAAGATCTGAAAAATGTCGGACAAAAAATCTGAAAAAAAAGATCTGAAAAATGTCGGACAAAAAAAGTCTGAAAAATGTCGGACAAAAGAAGTCTAAAAAATGTCGGACAAAAGAAGTCTGAAAAAAAAGATCTGAAAATTGTCGGACAAAAAAATCTGAAAAAAAAGATCTGAAAAATGTCGGACAAAAGAAGTCTGAAAAAACTGTCCGAAAAAAAAGATCTGAAAATATCTGAAAAAAAAGATCTGAAAAATGTCGGACAAAAAAAGTCTGAAAAAAAAGATCTGAAAAAAAGTCTGGAAACAAAGCCCGAAAAAAAGTCTGAAAAATGTCGGACAAAAAAAGTCTGAAAAAAAAGATCTGAAAAAAAGTCTGGAAACAAAGCCCGAAAAAAAGTCTGAAAAATGTCGGACAAAAGAAGTCTGAAAAAAAAGATCTGAAAATTGTCGGACAAAAAAAGTTTGAAAAAAAAGATATGAAAATGTCGGACCAAAAAAGTCTGGAAAGAATCTCTGAAAAATGTCGGACAAAAACAGTCTGAAAAATGTCGGACAAAAAAAGTCTGAAAAAAAAGATCTGAAAATTGTCGGACAAAAAAATCTGAAAAAAAAGATCTGAAAAATGTCGGACAAAAAAAGTCTGAAAAATGTCGGACTAAAGAAGTCTGAAAAAGAAGATCTGAAAATTGTCGGACAAAAAAAGTCTGAAAAATGTCGGACAAAAAAAGTCTGAAAAAAAAGATCTGAAAAATGTCGGACAAAAAAAGTCTGAAAAATGTCGGACAAAAGAAGTCTGAAAAAAAAGATCTGAAAATTGTCGGACAAAAAAATCTGAAAAAAAAGATCTGAAAAATGTCGGAAAAAAAAAGTCTGAAAAATGTCGGACAAAAAACGTCTGAAAAATGTCGGACAAAAAAAGTCTGAAAAATATCGGACAAAAAAAGTCTGAAAAAAAAGATCTAAAAATTGTCGGACAAAAAAATCTGAAAAAAAAGATCTGAAAAATGTCGGACAAAAAAAGTCTGAAAAATGTCGGACTAAAGAAGTCTGAAAAAAAAGATCTGAAAAATGTCGGACAAAAAAAGTCTGAAAAATGTCGGACAAAAAAAGTCTGAAAAATGTCGGACAAAAAAAGTCTGAAAAATGTCGGACAAAAAAAGTCTGAAAAATGTCGGACAAAAGAAGTCTGAAAAAAAAGATCTGAAAAATGTCGGACAAAAAAAGTCTGAAAAAAAAGATCTGAAAATTGTCGGACAAAAAAAGTCTGGAAAGAATCTTTGAAAAGAAGTCTGAAAAATGTCGGACAAAAGAAGTTTGAAAAAAAATATGAAAATGTCTGAAAAAAAGATCTGAAAAATGTCGGACAAAAAAAGTCTGAAAAATGTCGGACAAAAAAAGTCTGAAAAATATCGGACAAAAAAAGTCTGAAAAATGTCGGACAAAAGAAGTCTGAAAAAAAAGATCTGAAAAATGTCGGACAAAAAATCTGAAAAAAAAGATCTGAAAAATGTCGGACAAAAAAAGTCTGAAATATGTCGGACAAAAGAAGTCTAAAAAATGTCGGACAAAAGAAGTCTGAAAAAAAAGATCTGAAAATTGTCGGACAAAAAAATCTGAAAAAAAAGATCTGAAAAATGTCGGACAAAAGAAGTCTGAAAAAACTGTCCGAAAAAAAAGATCTGAAAATATCTGAAAAAAAAGATCTGAAAAATGTCGGACAAAAAAAGTCTGAAAAAAAAGATCTGAAAAAAAGTCTGGAAACAAAGCCCGAAAAAAAGTCTGAAAAATGTCGGACAAAAAAAGTCTGAAAAAAAAGATCTGAAAAAAAGTCTGGAAACAAAGCCCGAAAAAAAGTCTGAAAAATGTCGGACAAAAGAAGTCTGAAAAAAAAGATCTGAAAATTGTCGGACAAAAAAAGTTTGAAAAAAAAGATATGAAAATGTCGGACCAAAAAAGTCTGGAAAGAATCTCTGAAAAATGTCGGACAAAAACAGTCTGAAAAATGTCGGACAAAAAAAGTCTGAAAAAAAAGATCTGAAAATTGTCGGACAAAAAAATCTGAAAAAAAAGATCTGAAAAATGTCGGACAAAAAAAGTCTGAAAAATGTCGGACTAAAGAAGTCTGAAAAAGAAGATCTGAAAATTGTCGGACAAAAAAAGTCTGAAAAATGTCGGACAAAAAAAGTCTGAAAAAAAAGATCTGAAAAATGTCGGACAAAAAAAGTCTGAAAAATGTCGGACAAAAGAAGTCTGAAAAAAAAGATCTGAAAATTGTCGGACAAAAAAATCTGAAAAAAAAGATCTGAAAAATGTCGGACAAAAGAAGTCTGAAAAAACTGTCCGAAAAAAAAGATCTGAAAATATCTGAAAAAAAAGATCTGAAAAATGTCGGACAAAAAAAGTCTGAAAAAAAAGATCTGAAAAAAAGTCTGGAAACAAAGCCCGAAAAAAAGTCTGACAAAATTTAGGACAAAAAAAGTCTGAAAAAAAAGATCTGAAAAATGTCGGACAAAAAAAGTCTGAAAAATGTCGGACAAAAGAAGTCTGAAAAAAAAGATCTGAAAAATGTCGGACAAAAAAAGATCTGAAAAATGTCGGACCAAAAAAGTCTGGAAAGAATCTCTGAAAAATGTCGGACAAAAGAAGTCTGAAAAAACTGTCCGAAAAAAAAGATCTGAAAATGTCTGAAAAAAAGATCTGAAAAATGTCGGACAAAAGAAGTCTGAAAAAAAAATCTGAAAAATGTCGGACAAAAAAATCTGAAAAAAAAGATCTGAAAAATGTCGGACAAAAAAATCTGAAAAAAAGATCTGAAAAATGTCGGACTAAAAATGTCTGAAAAATGTCGGACAAAAAAAGTCTGAAAAAAAAGATCTGAAAAATATCGGACAAAAGAAGTCTGAAAAAAAAGATCTGAAAAATGTCGGACAAAAAAAGTCTGAAAAATGTCGGACAAAAAACGTCTGAAAAATGTTGGACAAAAAAAGTCTGAAAAATGTCGGACAAAAAAAGTCTGAAAAAAAAGATCTGAAAAATATCGGACAAAAGAAGTCTGAAAAAAAAGATCTGAAAAATGTCGGACAAAAAAAGTCTGAAAAATGTCGGACTAAAGAAGTCTGAAAAAAAAGATCTGAAAATTGTCGGACAAAAAAAGTCTGAAAAATGTCGGACAAAAGAAGTCTGAAAAAAAAATCTGAAAAATGTCGGACAAAAAAATCTGAAAAAAAAGATCTGAAAAATGTCGGACAAAAAAATCTGAAAAAAAGATCTGAAAAATGTCGGACTAAAAATGTCTGAAAAATGTCGGACAAAAAAAGTCTGAAAAAAAAGATCTGAAAAATATCGGACAAAAGAAGTCTGAAAAAAAAGATCTGAAAAATGTCGGACAAAAAAAGTCTGAAAAATGTCGGACAAAAAACGTCTGAAAAATGTCGGACAAAAAAAGTCTGAAAAATGTCGGACAAAAAAAGTCTGAAAAAAAAGATCTGAAAAATATCGGACAAAAGAAGTCTGAAAAAAAAGATCTGAAAAATGTCGGACAAAAAAAGTCTGAAAAATGTCGGACTAAAGAAGTCTGAAAAAAAAGATCTGAAAATTGTCGGACAAAAAAAGTCTGAAAAATGTCGGACAAAAGAAGTCTGAAAAAAAAGATCTGAAAAATGTCGGACAAAAAAAGTCTGAAAAATGTCGGACAAAAAAAGTCTGAAAAATGTCGGACAAAAAAAGTCTGAAAAATGTCGGACAAAAAAAGTCTGAAAAATGTCGGACAAAAAAAGTCTGAAAAATGTCGGACAAAAGAAGTCTGAAAAAAAAGATCTGAAAAATGTCGGACAAAAAAAGTCTGAAAAAAAAGATCTGAAAATTGTCGGACAAAAAAAGTCTGGAAAGAATCTTTGAAAAGAAGTCTGAAAAATGTCGGACAAAAGAAGTTTGAAAAAAAATATGAAAATGTCTGAAAAAAAGATCTGAAAAATGTCGGACAAAAAAAGTCTGAAAAATGTCGGACAAAAAAAGTCTGAAAAAAATATCTGAAAAATGTCGGATAAAAGAAGTCTGAAAAAACTGTCCAAAAAAAAGATCTGAAAAAAGGATCTGAAAAATATCGGACAAAAACTGTCCGAAAAAAATATCTGAAAATGTCTGAAAAAAATGTCGGACAAAAAAAGTCTGAAAAAAATATCTGAAAAATGTCGGATAAAAGAAGTCTGAAAAAACTGTCTGAAAAAAAAGATCTGAAAAATGTCGGACAAAAAAAGTCTGAAAAAAAAGATCTGAAAAATATCGGACAAAAGAAGTCTGAAAAAAAAGATCTGAAAAATGTCGGACAAAAAAAGTCTGAAAAATGTCGGACTAAAGAAGTCTGAAAAAAAAGATCTGAAAATTGTCGGACAAAAAAAGTCTGAAAAATGTCGGACAAAAGAAGTCTGAAAAAAAAGATCTGAAAAATGTCGGACAAAAAAAGTCTGAAAAATGTCGGACAAAAAAAGTCTGAAAAATGTCGGACAAAAAAAGTCTGAAAAATGTCGGACAAAAAAAGTCTGAAAAATGTCGGACAAAAGAAGTCTGAAAAAAAAGATCTGAAAAATGTCGGACAAAAAAAGTCTGAAAAAAAAGATCTGAAAATTGTCGGACAAAAAAAGTCTGGAAAGAATCTTTGAAAAGAAGTCTGAAAAATGTCGGACAAAAGAAGTTTGAAAAAAAATATGAAAATGTCTGAAAAAAAGATCTGAAAAATGTCGGACAAAAAAAGTCTGAAAAATGTCGGACAAAAAAAGTCTGAAAAAAATATCTGAAAAATGTCGGATAAAAGAAGTCTGAAAAAACTGTCCAAAAAAAAGATCTGAAAAAAGGATCTGAAAAATATCGGACAAAAACTGTCCGAAAAAAATATCTGAAAATGTCTGAAAAAAATGTCGGACAAAAAAAGTCTGAAAAAAATATCTGAAAAATGTCGGATAAAAGAAGTCTGAAAAAACTGTCTGAAAAAAAAGATCTGAAAAATGTCGGACAAAAAAATTCTGAAAAATGTCGGACAAAAAAAGTCTGAAAAATGTCGGACAAAAAAATCTGAAAAAAAAGATCTGAAAAATGTCGGACAAAAAAAGTCTGAAAAATGTCGGACAAAAGAAGTCTGAAAAAAAAGATCTGAAAAATGTCGGACAAAAAAAGTCTGAAAAAAAAGATCTGAAAATTGTCGGACAAAAAAAGTCTGGAAAGAATCTTTGAAAAGAAGTCTGAAAAATGTCGGACAAAAGAAGTTTGAAAAAAAATATGAAAATGTCTGAAAAAAAGATCTGAAAAATGTCGGACAAAAAAAGTCTGAAAAATGTCGGACAAAAAAAGTCTGAAAAAAATATCTGAAAAATGTCGGATAAAAGAAGTCTGAAAAAACTGTCCAAAAAAAAGATCTGAAAAAAGGATCTGAAAAATATCGGACAAAAACTGTCCGAAAAAAATATCTGAAAATGTCTGAAAAAAATGTCGGACAAAAAAAGTCTGAAAAAAATATCTGAAAAATGTCGGATAAAAGAAGTCTGAAAAAACTGTCTGAAAAAAAAGATCTGAAAAATGTCGGACAAAAAAATTCTGAAAAATGTCGGACAAAAAAAGTCTGAAAAATGTCGGACAAAAAAATCTGAAAAAAAAGATCTGAAAAATGTCGGACAAAAAAAGTCTGAAAAATGTCGGACTAAAGAAGTCTGAAAAAAAAGATCTGAAAAATGCCGGACAAAAAAATCTGAAAAAAAAGATCTGAAAAATGTTGGACAAAAGAAGTCTGAAAAAACTGTCCGAAAAAAAAGATCTGAAAATGTCTGAAAAAAAAGATCTGAAAAATGTCGGACAAAAGAAGTTTGAAAAAAAATATGAAAATGTCTGAAAAAAAAGATCTGAAAAATGTCGGACAAAAGAAGTCTGAAAAAAAAGATCTGAAAAATGTCGGACAAAAGAAGTCTGAAAAAAAAGATCTGAAAAATGTCGGACAAAAAAAGTCTGAAAAAAAAGATCTGAAAAATGTCGGACAAAAAAAGTCTGAAAAATGTCGGACAAAAAAAGTCTGAAAAATATCGGACAAAAAAAGTCTGAAAAATGCCGGACAAAAAAAGTCTGAAAAATGTCGGACAAAAAATGTCGGACAAAAGAAGTCTGAAAAAAAAGATCTGAAAAATGTCGGACAAAAAAATCTGAAAAAAAAGATCTGAAAATATCTGAAAAAAAAGATCTGAAAAATGTCGGACAAAAAAAGTCTGAAAAAAAAGATCTGAAAAAAAGTCTGGAAAAAAAGCCCGAAAAAAAGTCTGAAAAATGTCGGACAAAAAAAGTCTGAAAAAAAAGATCTGAAAAAAAGTCTGGAAACAAAGCCCGAAAAAAAGTCTGAAAAATGTCGGACAAAAGAAGTCTGAAAAAAAAGATCTGAAAATTGTCGGACAAAAAAAGTCTGAAAAATGTCGGACAAAAAAAGTCTGAAAAAAAAGATCTGAAAAATGTCGGACAAAAGAAGTCTGAAAAAAAAGTCTGAAAAATGTCGGACAAAAGAAGTCTGAAAAAAAAGATCTGAAAAATGTCGGACAAAAGAAGTCTGAAAAAAAAGATCTGAAAAATGTCGGACAAAAAAAGTCTGAAAAATGTCGGACAAAAGAAGTCTGAAAAAAAAGATCTGAAAAATGTCGGACAAAAAAGTCTGAAAAATGTCGGACAAAAAAGTCTGAAAAATGTCGGACAAAAGAAGTCTGAACATAAAGATCTGAAAATTGTCGGACAAAAAAAGTCTGGAAAGAATCTCTGAAAAATGTCGGACAAAAAAAGTCTGAAAAAAAAGATCTGAAAAATGTCGGACAAAAAAAGTCTGAAAAATGTCGGACAAAAGAAGTCTGAAAAATGTCGGACAAAAGAAGTCTGAAAAATGTCGGACAAAAAAAGTCTGAAAAATGTCGGACAAAAAAAGTCTGGAAAGAATCTCTGAAAAATGTCGGACAAAAGAAGTCTGAAAAATGTCGTACCAAAGAATTCTGAAAAAAATGTCTGAAAAAAAAGATCTGAAAAATGTCGGACCAAAAAAGTCTGAAAAATGTCGAACAAAAGAAGTCTGACCAAAAAGATCTGAAAATTGTCGGACAAAAAAAGTCTGGAAAGAATCTCTGAAAAATGTCGGACAAAAAAAGTCTGAAAAAAATATCTGAAAAATGTCGGACAAAAAAATCTGAAAAAAAATATCTGAAAAATGTCGGACAGAAGAAAAAACTGTCCAAAAAAAAATATCTGAAAAAAATATCTGAAAAGAAATTATCTGAAAAAAAAGATCTGAAAAATGTCAGACAAAAAAAGATCTGAAAAATGTCGGACAAAAGAAGTCTGAAAAAAAAGATCTGAAAAAAAGATCTGAAAAATGTCGGACAAAAAAAGTCTGAAAAAAAAGATCTGAAAAAAAGATCTGAAAAATGTCGGACAAAAAAAGTCTGAAAAAAAAGATCTGAAAATTGTCGGACAAAAAAAGTCTGAAAAAAAAGATATTAAAATGTCGGACCAAAAAATCTGAAAAAAAAGATCTGAAAAATGTCAGACAAAAAAAGATCTGAAAAATGTCGGACAAAAGAAGTCTGAAAAAAAAGATCTGAAAAAAAGATCTGAAAAATGTCGGACAAAAAAAGTCTGAAAAAAAAGATCTGAAAAAAAGATCTGAAAAATGTCGGACAAAAAAAGTCTGAAAAAAATATCTGAAAAATGTCGGACAAAAAAATCTGAAAAAAAAGATCTGAAAAATGTCGGACAAAAAAAGTCTGAAAAAAAAGATCTGAAAAATGTCGGACAAAAAAAGTCTGAAAAATGTCGGACAAAAGAAGTCTGAAAAATGTCGGACAAAAGAAGTCTGAAAAATGTCGGACAAAAAAAGTCTGAAAAATGTCGGACAAAAAAAGTCTGGAAAGAATCTCTGAAAAATGTCGGACAAAAGAAGTCTGAAAAATGTCGTACCAAAGAATTCTGAAAAAAATGTCTGAAAAAAAAGATCTGAAAAATGTCGGACCAAAAAAGTCTGAAAAATGTCGAACAAAAGAAGTCTGACCAAAAAGATCTGAAAATTGTCGGACAAAAAAAGTCTGGAAAGAATCTCTGAAAAATGTCGGACAAAAAAAGTCTGAAAAAAATATCTGAAAAATGTCGGACAAAAAAATCTGAAAAAAAATATCTGAAAAATGTCGGACAGAAGAAAAAACTGTCCAAAAAAAAATATCTGAAAAAAATATCTGAAAAGAAATTATCTGAAAAAAAAGATCTGAAAAATGTCAGACAAAAAAAGATCTGAAAAATGTCGGACAAAAGAAGTCTGAAAAAAAAGATCTGAAAAAAAGATCTGAAAAATGTCGGACAAAAAAAGTCTGAAAAAAAAGATCTGAAAAAAAGATCTGAAAAATGTCGGACAAAAAAATCTGAAAAAAAAGTTCTGAAAAATGTCGGACAAAAAAAGTCTGAAAAATTTCGGACAAAAGAAGTCTGAAAAAAAAGATCTGAAAAATGTCGGACAAAAAAAGTCTGAAAAAAAAGATCTGAAAATTGTCGGACAAAAAAAGTCTGGAAAGAATCTCTGAAAAGAAGTCTGAAAAATGTCGGACAAAAGAAGTTTGAAAAAAAAGATCTCAAAATTGTCGAACAAAAAAAGACTGAAAAAAAAGATCTGAAAATGTCTGAAAAAAATATCTGAAGAATGTCGGACAAAAAAAGTCTGAAAAATGTCGGACAAAAGAAGTCTGAAAAAAAAGATCTGAAAAATGTCGGACAAAAGAAGTCTGAAAAAAAAGATCTGAAAAATGTCGAACAAAAAAAGTCTGAAAATTGTCAGACAAAAAAAGTCTGTAAAGAATCTCTGAAAAATGTCGGACGAAAAAAGTCTGAAAAATGTCGGACCAAAAGAAGTCTGAACAAAAAGATCTGAAAATTGTCGGACAAAAAAAGTCTGAAAAAAAAGATATGAAAATTTCGGACCAAAAAAGTCTGGAAAGAATCTCTGAAAAATGTCGGACAAAAGAAGTCTGAAAAAACTGTCCGAAAAAAAAGATCTGAAAATGTCTGAAAAAAAAGTCTGAAAAATGTCGGATAAAAAAAGATCTGAAAAAAATATCTGAAAAATGTCGGACAAAAGAAGTCTGAAAAAAAAGATCTGAAAAATGTCGAACAAAAAAAGTCTGAAAATTGTCAGACAAAAAAAGTCTGAAAAAAAAGATCTGAAAAAAAAGATCTGAAAAATGTCAGACAAAAAAAGATCTGAAAAATGTCGGACAAAAGAAGTCTGAAAAAAAAGATCTGAAAAAAAGATCTGAAAAATGTCGGACAAAAAAAGTCTGAAAAAAAAGATCTGAAAAAAAGATCTGAAAAATGTCGGACAAAAAAAGTCTGAAAAAAAAGATCTGAAAATTGTCGGACAAAAAAAGTCTGAAAAAAAAGATATTAAAATGTCGGACCAAAAAATCTGAAAAAAAAGATCTGAAAAATGTCAGACAAAAAAAGATCTGAAAAATGTCGGACAAAAGAAGTCTGAAAAAAAAGATCTGAAAAAAAGATCTGAAAAATGTCGGACAAAAAAAGTCTGAAAAAAAAGATCTGAAAAAAAGATCTGAAAAATGTCGGACAAAAAAAGTCTGAAAAAAATATCTGAAAAATGTCGGACAAAAAAATCTGAAAAAAAAGATCTGAAAAATGTCGGACAAAAAAAGTCTGAAAAATTTCGGACAAAAGAAGTCTGAAAAAAAAGATCTGAAAAATGTCGGACAAAAAAAGTCTGAAAAAAAAGATCTGAAAATTGTCGGACAAAAAAAGTCTGGAAAGAATCTCTGAAAAGAAGTCTGAAAAATGTCGGACAAAAGAAGTTTGAAAAAAAAGATCTCAAAATTGTCGAACAAAAAAAGACTGAAAAAAAAGATCTGAAAATGTCTGAAAAAAATATCTGAAGAATGTCGGACAAAAAAAGTCTGAAAAATGTCGGACAAAAGAAGTCTGAAAAAAAAGATCTGAAAAATGTCGGACAAAAGAAGTCTGAAAAAAAAGATCTGAAAAATGTCGAACAAAAAAAGTCTGAAAATTGTCAGACAAAAAAAGTCTGTAAAGAATCTCTGAAAAATGTCGGACCAAAAGAAGTCTGAACAAAAAGATCTGAAAATTGTCGGACAAAAAAAGTCTGAAAAAAAAGATATGAAAATTTCGGACCAAAAAAGTCTGGAAAGAATCTCTGAAAAATGTCGGACAAAAGAAGTCTGAAAAAACTGTCCGAAAAAAAAGATCTGAAAATGTCTGAAAAAAAAGTCTGAAAAATGTCGGATAAAAAAAGATCTGAAAAAAATATCTGAAAAATGTCGGACAAAAAAATCTGAAAAAAAAGATCTGAAAAATGTCTGAAAAAAAAGTCTGAAAAATGTCGGATAAAAAAAGTCTGAAAAAAATATCTGAAAAATGTCGGACAAAAAAAGTCTGAAAAAAAAGATCTGAAAATTGTCGGACAAAAAAAGTCTGGAAAGAATCTCTGAAAAGAAGTCTGAAAAATGGCGGACAAAAGAAGTTTGAAAAAAAAGATCTCAAAATTGTCGAACAAAAAAAGACTGAAAAAAAAGATCTGAAAATGTCTGAAAAAAATATCTGAAGAATGTCGGACAAAAAAAGTCTGAAAAATGTCGGACAAAAGAAGTCTGAAAAAAAAGGTCTGAAAAATGTCGGACAAAAAAAGTCTGAAAAAAAAGATCTGAAAAATGTCGGACAAAAGAAGTCTGAAAAAAAAGATCTGAAAAATGTCGAACAAAAAAAGTCTGAAAATTGTCAGACAAAAAAAGTCTGTAAAGAATCTCTGAAAAATGTCGGACAAAAAAAGTCTGAAAAATGTCGGACCAAAAGAAGTCTGAACAAAAAGATCTGAAAATTGTCGGACAAAAAAAGTCTGGAAAGAATCTCTGAAAAATGTCGGACAAAAGAAGTCTGAAAAAACTGTCCGAAAAAAAAGATCTGAAAATGTCTGAAAAAAAAGTCTGAAAAATGTCGGATAAAAAAAGATCTGAAAAAAATATCTGAAAAATGTCGGACAAAAAAATCTGAAAAAAAAGATCTGAAAAATGTCTGAAAAAAAAGTCTGAAAAATGTCGGATAAAAAAAGTCTAAAAAAAATATCTGAAAAATGTCGGAAAAAAAAATCTGAAAAAAAAGATCTGAAAAATGTCGGACAAAAAAAGTCTGAAAAATTTCGGACAAAAGAAGTCTGAAAAAAAAGATCTGAAAATTGTCGGAAAAGAAAAGTCTGGAAAGAATCTCTGAAAAGAAGTCTGAAAAATGTCGGACAAAAGAAGTTTGAAATAAAAGATCTCAAAATTGTCGAACAAAAAAAGACTGAAAAAAAAGATCTGAAAATGTCTGAAAAAAATATCTGAAGAATGTCGGACAAAAAAAGTCTGAAAAATGTCGGACAAAAGAAGTCTGAAAAAAAAGGTCTGAAAAATGTCGGACAAAAGAAGTCTGAAAAAAATATCTGAAGAATGTCGGACAAAAAAAGTCTGAAAAATGTCGGACAAAAAAGTCTGAAAAATGTCGGACAAAAGAAGTCTGAACAAAAAGATCTGAAAATTGTCAGACAAAAAAAGTCTGTAAAGAATCTCTGAAAAATGTCGGACAAAAAAAGTCTGAAAAATGTCGGACCAAAAGAAGTCTGAACAAAAAGATCTGAAAATTGTCGGACAAAAAAGTCTGGAAAGAATCTCTGAAAAATGTCGGACAAAAGAAGTCTGAAAAAACTGTCCGAAAAAAAAGATCTGAAATTGTCTGAAAAAAAAATCTGAAAAAAAAGATCTGAAAATGTCTGAAAAAAAAGTCTGAAAAAAAAGATCTGAAAAATGTCGGACAAAAGAAGTCTGAAAAATGTCGGACCAAAGAATTCTGAAAAAACTGTCCGAAAAAAAAATATGAAAATGTCTGAAACAAAAGTCTGAAAAGAAGATTTGAAAAATGTCGGAAAAAAAAAGGTCTGAAAATGTCGGACAAAAAAAGTCTGAAAAAAAAGATCTGAAATTGTCGGACAAAAAAAGTCTGGAAAGAATCTCTGAAAAATGTCGGACAAAAGAAGTCTGAAAAAACTGTCCGAAAAAAAAGATCTGAAAATGTCTGAAAAATGTCGGACAAAAAAATCTGAAAAAAAAAAGATCTGAAAAATGTCGGTCAAAAAATGTCTGAAAAATGTCGGACAAAAAAATCTGAAAAAAAAGATCTGAAAAATGTCGGACAAAAAATGTCTGAAAAATGTCGGACAAAAAAAGTCTGAAAAAAAAGATCTGAAAAAAGCCCGAAAAAAAGTCTGAAAAATATCGGACAAAAGAAGTTTGAAAAAAAGTCTGAAAAAAAAGATCTGAAAAAAAGATCTGAAAAATGTTGGACAAAAAAAGTTTGAAAAAAAATATCTGAAAATTGTCGGAAAAAAAAAATCTGAAAAAAAATATCTGAAAAATGTTGGACAAAAGAAGTCTGAAAAAAAAGATCTGAAAATTGTCGGAAAAGAAAAGTCTGGAAAGAATCTCTGAAAAGAAGTCTGAAAAATGTCGGACAAAAGAAGTTTGAAAAAAAAGATCTCAAAATTGTCGAACAAAAAAAGACTGAAAAAAAAGATCTGAAAATGTCTGAAAAAAATATCTGAAGAATGTCGGACAAAAAAAGTCTGAAAAATGTCGGACAAAAGAAGTCTGAAAAAAAAGGTCTGAAAAATGTCGGACAAAAGAAGTCTGAAAAAAATATCTGAAGAATGTCGGACAAAAAAAGTCTGAAAAATGTCGGACAAAAAAGTCTGAAAAATGTCGGACAAAAAAGTCTGAAAAATGTCGGACAAAAGAAGTCTGAACAAAAAGATCTGAAAATTGTCAGACAAAAAAAGTCTGTAAAGAATCTCTGAAAAATGTCGGACAAAAGAAGTCTGAAAAAACTGTCCGAAAAAAAAGATCTGAAATTGTCTGAAAAAAAAATCTGAAAAAAAAGATCTGAAAATGTCTGAAAAAAAAGTCTGAAAAAAAAGATCTGAAAAATGTCGGACAAAAGAAGTCTGAAAAATGTCGGACCAAAGAATTCTGAAAAAACTGTCCGAAAAAAAAATATGAAAATGTCTGAAACAAAAGTCTGAAAAGAAGATTTGAAAAATGTCGGAAAAAAAAAGGTCTGAAAATGTCGGACAAAAAAAGTCTGAAAAAAAAGATCTGAAATTGTCGGACAAAAAAAGTCTGGAAAGAATCTCTGAAAAATGTCGGACAAAAGAAGTCTGAAAAAACTGTCCGAAAAAAAAGATCTGAAAATGTCTGAAAAATGTCGGACAAAAAAATCTGAAAAAAAAAAGATCTGAAAAATGTCGGTCAAAAAATGTCTGAAAAATGTCGGACAAAAAAATCTGAAAAAAAAGATCTGAAAAATGTCGGACAAAAAATGTCTGAAAAATGTCGGACAAAAAAAGTCTGAAAAAAAAGATCTGAAAAAAGCCCGAAAAAAAGTCTGAAAAATATCGGACAAAAGAAGTTTGAAAAAAAGTCTGAAAAAAAAGATCTGAAAAAAAGATCTGAAAAATGTTGGACAAAAAAAGTTTGAAAAAAAATATCTGAAAATTGTCGGAAAAAAAAAATCTGAAAAAAAATATCTGAAAAATGTTGGACAAAAGAAGTCTGAAAAAAACTGTCCGAAAAAAAAATCTGAAAATTTCTGAAAAAAAAGTCTGAAAAAAAAGATCTGAAAAAGATCGGACAATAGAATTCTGAAAAAACTTCTATTGACTTTTTTTTTGGCCAATGATTCAGACTCATTGCCTCCACAAAGTAGGTCAGTGGAAGGTTTGAGGGAGGGCCAAGGCGGGATCTCGTGGCAAATCGGAAGACGCCTGTTCCACTTCCTCGCAGGCTGCAGACGAGGAGAGTTTCTCCCATCGGGACAGGTCCCCTCTTCGGGCCAGCCCGGGAGATGGCGGCCAGCGCTGTGGCTTCTGTCACGCTGGGGATGAAGAAAATGAAACGAGGGGCATGATTCATACCGATAACTCAAAAAAAGTGGCGGCACACAACAAGTGTATGCTTTTTTTCATCGGGGACAGTGCAGCTGACCACAACGTCACGGGCTGAATTTGGAAATTTTGAATTAGAATTAGACTTTTTTCATTATTTTTTTCAACATATGATATATACAATATTGTATTTTTTTCCAAAAAATTTCAAAATGCTATAACTTTTTTTTCATGACATTTTTTGAAAAACTATACTTTGACTTTTTTTCCTAGAAATTTTTCGACATATCATACAATGGATTTTTTTTAAAACAGTTTAAGCAAGTTTAGTGATGAAAACTAAAGTTTTACATGGCATTGAGGTCAGTGTGAAGGTTTGATGCAGAAAAGCCAACTATTATGTAAAAAAATTGTAAAAATATATTCCATTTTCATCCTGTTTTGTATGTTTCCAGTATAACAGATGTGTTTCTGTAAATAAATCACATATTCTTCATATAAATGCACATTTCAGTGTTTCTTGAGGAGAAATGCGTTCCTGAGTAGTTTTGGGTGAGAAAGACATATTAAGCGAGTTTAGTGATGAAAACTAGCGTTTTACATGGAATTCAGCTCAGAATGAAGATTTGATACTTGGAAGCGAATTCTAATGTCAAATTTCAGAAAACAATGTTTCTTTTCATATTCTGTCTCTTTTTTGTATGTTTCCAGTATAACAGATGTGTTTCTGTAAATAAATCACATATTCTTCATATAAATGCACATTTCAGTGTTTCTTGAGGAGAAATGCGTTCCTGAGTGGTTTTGGATGAGAAAGACATATTAAGCGAGTTTAGTGATGAAAACTAGCGTTTTACATGGAATTCAGCTCAGAATGAAGATTTGATACTTGGAAGCGAATTCTAATGTCAAATTTCAGAAAACAATGTTTCTTTTCATATTCTGTCTCTTTTTTGTATGTTTCTAGTATAACAGATGTGTTTCTGTAAATAAATCACATATTCTTCATATAAATGCACGTTTCAGTGTTTCTTGAGGAGAAATGCGTTCCTGAGTGGTTTTGGATGAGAAAGACATATTAAGCGAGTTTAGTGATGAAAACAAGAGTTTTGCATAGAATTGAGCTCAGAATGAAGATTTGATACTTGGAAGCGAATTCTAATGTAAAATTTGAGAAAACAATGTTTCTTTTCATATTCTGTCTCTTTTTTGTATGTTTCCAGTATAACAGATGTGTTTCTGTAAATAAATCACATATTCTTCATATAAATGCACATTTCAGTGTTTCTAGAGGAGAAATGCGTTCCTGAGTGGTTTTGGGTGAGAAAGACATATTAAGCGAGTTTAGTGATGAAAACAAGAGTTTTGCATAGAATTGAGCTCAGAATGAAGATTTGATACTTGGAAGCGAATTCTAATGTCAAATTTCAGAAAACAATGTTTCTTTTCATATTCTGTCTCTTTTTTGTATGTTTCCAGTATAACAGATGTGTTTCTGTAAATAAATCACATATTCTTCATATAAATGCACGTTTCAGTGTTTCTTGAGGAGAAATGCGTTCCTGAGTGTTTTTGGGTGAGAAAGACATATTAAGCGAGTTTAGTGATGAAAACAAGAGTTTTGCATAGAATTGAGCTCAGAATGAAGAATTGATACTTGGAAGCGAATTCTAATGTACAATTTGAGAAAACAATGTTTCTTTTCATATTCTGTCTCTTTTTTGTATGTTTCCAGTATAACAGATGTGTTTCTGTAAATAAATCACATATTCTTCATATAAATGCACATTTCAGTGTTTCTAGAGGAGAAATGCGTTCCTGAGTGTTTTTGGGTGAGAAAGACATATTAAGCGAGTTTAGTGATGAAAACTAGCGTTTTACATGGAATTCAGCTCAGACTGACAGTTTGATGCCTGGAGTCCAAAACTATCATATTAGATTTTGGAAAACTGTGTTCCCTTTCATATTTATCCTTTTTTGTGTGTTTCCAATGCAAGAAATGTTTTTCTGTGAAGAAATTTCACATTTTTCATATGAATCCACTTTTCAGTGTTTCTTGAGGCGAAATGCATTCTTTGGCTTAGTGATGAAAACTAGAGTTGTACATTGTGATCGTATAGTGGTACATTTCAACACAGGTTACAATTACATTGTAAAAGAATAAACATGAAATATATAAAACATATTTCCACATCCACATAGTTATATCAATTTAAAATGAATTAAAGCCGCAAGCGGCAATTCGCGGGTTATAGCCTTTATCGCTCAAAGCGCCCGCCTAGTGGTCGATTTGAATAAAACTTTCAGCATGGCGGAAAATTTAGTCGGTGGACTTTCGTGGTCCAAGAGACTTTTTTGTAGATCACATTCAGCAGCACATGTCTGTCAAATTTCAAATTGATAGGACTTATGGTGTGAGGGGGCTGGCCTTGAAAATTGTTATAGCGCCACCAAGTGGCCAATTGTTTTCATATTTTATGTGAAGCATTATGGCATCATGTACAGTTATGGTACCAAGTCTCATGTCTCTAGCTCATTCCAGCTCACAGCAAATTGAGCAAAGGCATAATTTAGCATAAAATGCTAAATAGGCCACGCCCACATGCACCGATCAATATGACACTATAGATCTTGGTTAATACTTGCCCCCAGAGTATGTGCACCAAATTTGATAAAATTCTGTCCACCGGATCTTGCGATTCAAGTTTCTGATATTTGTGGCGCCCCCTATGTGTCAAGCGGAAAATGCTTTGGTACGCCTCAAGTTTGGAGACGATGGGCCAAAGGCTTGTGAAGTTAGGTCTACTGATGTGCTGAGCCCTGCCCTCTTAAAGTTCATTGGTCAACAGATTCATAACGCAATGAGGTATCAACACGCTTTATGCAACTTTAGATGACATTAGTCCAATAATGATCCATTGAAAATTTGGTAGCAATCAGACGTCAAAAATGTGTTTTTCAAAAAATCCAATATGGCGGAAAATATTTCCAGGTGCACTTTGGAGGTCCAAGAGGCTTTATTGTAGATCACACGGAGTTGCACATATGTGTCACATTTCAAGTCAATCGGACTTACGGTTTGAGGGGCGTGGCCTTTCCAAAATCACATGTTTGGGCGTTAATTACAGCGCCACCATGTGGCCGATTGGGGTCATAGTTCTTGAGAAGCACATCATTCCAGTTCCTATGCCAAGTTTCATGTTTCCATCTCTTTCCAGCTCACGGCAAATTGCACTTATTCGGCAGACAACGAATAATAATAATAAATTCACACAAAAACAAACTAACTTAATGTAATGTTTACAAGTGTAGCTAGTGTGTTTCTTTACCCTAAACTCCAAATGTCCCTTAGTTTTTATCTTCCCTCAACAACAGAAGAATCCCACATGCAGCTAACTATGCTCTGCTTCCACCTCCAGGAACGCCATGGAACACATCGGGCACGTTCCGCTCAACAAAGAGAAATGATTGAACACTTTTCCACACTGTGTAACAACTTTAATTATATTGAAAAAAAGATCTGAAAATTGTCGGACAAAAAAAGTCTGGAAAAAATATCTGAAAAATGTCAGACAAAAAAAGTCTGAAAAAAAAGATCTGAAAATGTCGGACAAAAGAAGTCTGAAAAAAAAGATCTGAAAATTGTCGGACAAAAAAAGTCTGAAAAATGTCAGACAAAAGAAGTCTGAAAAATGTCGGACAAAAGAAGTCTGACAAAAATATCTGAAATTGTTGGAAAAAAAAATATCTGAAAAAAATATCTGAAAAATTTCAGACAAAAAAAGTCTGAAAAAAAGATCTGAAAAATGTCGGATAAAAGAAGTCTGAAAAAACTGTCCGAAAAAAAAGATCTGAAAATGTCTGAAAAAAATGTCGGCCAAAAAAAGTCTGAAAAAAAAGATCTGCAAAATGTCGGACAAAAAAAGTCTGAAAAATGTCGGACAAAAGAAGTCTGAAAAAAAAGATCTGAAAATTGTCGGACAAAAAAATCTGAAAAAAAAGATCTGAAAAATGTCGGACAAAAAAAGTCTGAAAAATGTCGGACAAAAGAAGTCTGAAAAATGTCGGACAAAAGAAGTCTGAAAAAAAAGATCTGAAAATTGTCGGACAAAAAAAGTCTGAAAAATGTCGGACAAAAGAAGTCTGAAAAAAAAGATCTGAAAAAGTCTGAAAAAAAAGTCTGGAAAAAATATCTGAAAAATGTCGGACAAAAAAAGTCTGAAAAATGTCGGACAAAAAAAGTCTGAAAAAAAAGATCTGAAAATTGTCGGACAAAAAAAGTCTGAAAAATGTCGGACAAAAAAAGTCTGAAAAAAAAGATCTGAAAATGTCGGACAAAAGAAGTCTGAAAAAAAAGATCTGAAAATTGTCGGACAAAAAAAGTCTGAAAAATGTCAGACAAAAGAAGTCTGAAAAAAAGATCTGAAATTGTTGGAAAAAAAAAGATCTGAAAAAAATATCTGAAAAATTTCAGACAAAAAAAGTCTGAAAAAAAAGATCTGAAAATGTCGGACAAAAGAAGTCTGAAAAAAAGATCTGAAATTGTTGGAAAAAAAAAGATCTGAAAAAAATATCTGAAAAATTTCGGACAAAAAAACTCTGAAAAAAATATCTGAAAAATGTCGGATGAAAGAAGTCTGAAAAAACTGTCCGAAAAAAAAGATCTGAAAATGTCTGAAAAAAATGTCGGACAAAAAAAGTCTGAAAAAAAAGATCTGCAAAATGTCGGACAAAAAAAGTCTGAAAAATGTCGGACTAAAAAAGACTGAAAAATGTCGGACAAAAAAGATCTGAAAATTGTCGGACAAAAAAATCTGAAAAAAAAGATCTGAAAATTGTCGGACAAAAGAAGTCTGAAAAATGTCGGACAAAAGAAGTCTGAACAAAAAGATCTGAAAAATGTCGGACAAAAGAAGTCTGAAAAATGTCGGACAAAAGAAGTCTGAAAAAAAAGATCTGAAAATTGTCGGACAAAAATGTCGGACAAAAGAAGTCTGAAAAAAAAGATCTGAAAATGTCTGAAAAAAAAGTCTGAAAAATGTCGGAAAAAAGAAGTCTGAAAAATGTCGGACAAAAGAAGTCTGAAAAAAAAGATCTGAAAAATGTCGGACAAAAGAAGTCTGAAAAATGTCGGACAAAAGAAGTCTGAACAAAAAGATCTGAAAAATGTCGGACAAAAGAAGTCTGAAAAATGTCGGACAAAAGAAGTCTGAAAAAAAAGATCTGAAAATTGTCGGACAAAAATGTCGGACAAAAGAAGTCTGAAAAAAAAGATCTGAAAATGTCTGAAAAAAAAGTCTGAAAAATGTCGGAAAAAAGAAGTCTGAAAAATGTCGGACAAAAGAAGTCTGAAAAAAAAGATCTGAAAAATGTCGGACAAAAGAAGTCTGAAAAAAAAGATCTGAAAAATGTCGGACAAAAAAAGTCTGAAAAATGTCGGATAAAAAAAGTCTGGAAAGAATCTCTGAAAAATGTCGGACAAAAAAAGTCTGAAAAAAAAGATCTGAAAAATGTCGGACAAAAAAAGTCTGAAAAATGTCGGACAAAAAAAGTCTGAAAAATGTCGGACAAAAAAATCTGAAAAAAAAGATCTGAAAATTGTCGGACAAAAAAAGTCTGAAAAAAAGATCTGAAAATTGTCGATCAAAAAAAGTCTGAAAAAAATATCTGAAAAATGTCGGACAAAAAAGTCTGAAAAAAATATCTGAAAAATGTCGGATAAAAGAAGTCTGAAAAAAAACATCTGAAAATGTCTGAAAAAAAATCTGAAAAAAAAGATCTGAAAAAAAGATCTTAAAAATGTCGGACAAAAAAATCTGAAAAAAAAGATCTGAAAAATGTCAGAGAAAAAAAGTCTGTAAAAAAAGATCTGAAAAAAAGATCTTAAAAATGTCGGACAAAAAAATCTGAAAAAAAAGATCTGAAAAATGTCGGACAAAAAAAGTCTGAAAAATGTCGGACTAAAGAAGTCTGAAAAAAAAGATCTGAAAATTGTCGGACAAAAAAAGTCTGAAAAATGTCGGACAAAAAAAGTCTGAAAAAAAAGATCTGAAAAATGTCAGAGAAAAAAAGTCTGTAAAAAAAGATCTGAAAAATGTCGGACAAAAAGAAGTCTGAAAAATGTCGGACAAAAGAAGTCTGAAAAAAAAGATCTGAAAATGTCTGAAAAAAATATCTGAAAAATGTCGCACAAAAAAAGTCTGAAAAAACTGTCCGAAAAAAAAGATCTGAAAATGTCTGAAAAAAAATCTGAAAAAAAAGATCTGAAAAAAAGATCTTAAAAAATGTCGGACAAAAAAATCTGAAAAAAAAGATCTGAAAAATGTCAGAGAAAAAAAGTCTGTAAAAAAAGATCTGAAAAATGTCGGACAAAAAAAGTCTGAAAAAAAAGATCTGAAAAATGTCGGACAAAAGAAGTCTGAAAAAAAAGATCTGAAAAATGTCGGACAAAAAAAGTCTGAAAAATGTCGGACAAAAAAATTCTGGAAAGAATCTCTGAAAAATGTCGGACAAAAAAAGTCTGAAAAATGTCGGACAAAAAAAGTCTGAAAAATGTCGGACAAAAAAAGTCTGAAAATTGTCGGACAAAAAAAGTCTGAAAAATGTCGGACAAAAGAAGTCTGAAAAAAAAGATATGAAAATGTCGGACCAAAAAAGTCTGGAAAGAATCTCTGAAAAATGTCGGACAAAAAAAGTCTGAAAAAAAAGATATGAAAATGTCGGACCAAAAAAGTCTGGAAAGAATCTCTGAAAAATGTCGGACAAAAAAATCTGAAAAAAAAGATCTGAAAAATGCCGGAAAAAAAAAGTCTGAAAAATGTCGGACAAAAGAAGTCTGAAAAATGTCGGACAAAAGAAGTCTGAAAAAAAAGATCTGAAAATTGTCGGACAAAAAAAGTCTGAAAAAAAAGATCTGAAAAAAAGTCTGGAAACAAAGCCCGAAAAAAAGTCTGAAAAATGTCGGACAAAAGAAGTCTGAAAAAAAAGATCTGAAAAATGTCGGACAAAAAAAGTCTGAAAAATGTCGGACAAAAAAAATCTGAAAAATGTCGGACAAAAAAAGTCTGAAAAATGTCGGACAAAAAAAGTCTGAAAAATGTCGGACAAAAGAAGTCTGAAAAAAAAGATCTGAAAAATGTCGGACAAAAAATCTGAAAAAAAAGATCTGAAAAATGTCGGACAAAAAAAGTCTGAAAAATGTCGGACAAAAGAAGTCTGAAAAATGTCGGACAAAAGAAGTCTGAAAAAAAAGATCTGAAAATTGTCGGACAAAAAAATCTGAAAAAAAAGATCTGAAAAATGTCGGACAAAAGAAGTATGAAAAAACTGTCCGAAAAAAAAGATCTGAAAATATCTGAAAAAAAAGATCTGAAAAATGTCGGACAAAAAAAGTCTGAAAAAAAAGATCTGAAAAAAAGTCTGGAAACAAAGCCCGAAAAAAAGTCTGAAAAATGTCGGACAAAAAAAGTCTGAAAAAAAAGATCTGAAAAAAAGTCTGGAAACAAAGCCCGAAAAAAAGTCTGAAAAATGTCGGACAAAAGAAGTCTGAAAAAAAAGATCTGAAAATTGTCGGACAAAAAAAGTTTGAAAAAAAAGATATGAAAATGTCGGACCAAAAAAGTCTGGAAAGAATCTCTGAAAAATGTCGGACAAAAGAAGTCTGAAAAAACTGTCCGAAAAAAAAGATCTGAAAATGTCTAAAAAAAAATCTGAAAAAAAAGATCTAAAAAAAAGATCTGAAAAATGTCGGACAAAAGAAGTCTGAAAAAAAAGATCTGAAAATGTCTGAAAAAAAAGTCTGAAAAAAAAGATCTGAAAAATGTCGGACAAAAGAAGTCTGAAAAAAAAGATCTGAAAATTGTCGGACAAAAAAAGTCTGAAAAAAAAGATCTGAAAATGTCTGAAAAAAAAGTCTGAAAAATGTCGGACAAAAAAAGATCTGAAAAAAAGTCTGGAAAAAAAGCCCGAAAAAAAGTCTGAAAAATGTCGGACAAAAGAAGTCTGAAAAATGTCGGACAAAAGAAGTCTGAAAAATGTCGGACAAAAGAAGTTTGAAAAAAAGTCTGAAAAAAAAGATCTGCAAAATGTCGGACAAAAAAAGTCTGAAAAATGTCGGACAAAAGAAGTCTGAAAAAAAAGATCTGAAAATTGTCGGACAAAAAAAGTCTGAAAAATGTCGGACAAAAAAAGTCTGAAAAAAAAGATCTGAAAATTGTCGGACAAAAAAAGTCTGAAAAATGTCGGACAAAAGAAGTCTGAAAAATGTCGGACAAAAGAAGTCTGAAAAAAAGATCTGAAATTGTTGGAAAAAAAAAGATCTGAAAAATTTCAGACAAAAAAAGTCTGAAAAAAAAGATCTGAAAATGTCGGACAAAAGAAGTCTGAAAAAAAGATCTGAAATTGTTGGAAAAAAAAAGATCTGAAAAAAATATCTGAAAAATTTCGGACAAAAAAAGTCTGAAAAAAATATCTGAAAAATGTCGGATGAAAGAAGTCTGAAAAAACTGTCCGAAAAAAAAGATCTGAAAATGTCTGAAAAAAAATGTCGGACAAAAAAAGTCTGAAAAAAAAGATCTGCAAAATGTCGGACAAAAAAAGTCTGAAAAATGTCGGACAAAAAAGTCGGACAAAAGAAGTCTGAAAAAAAAGATCTGAAAATGTCTGAAAAAAAAGTCTGAAAAATGTCGGACAAAAAAAGTCTGAAAAATGTCGGACAAAAGAAGTCTGAAAAAAAAGATCTGAAAATGTCTGAAAAAAAAGTCTGAAAAATGTCGGACAAAAAAAGTCTGAAAAATTTCGGACAAAAGAAGTCTGAAAAAAAGATCTGAAAAATGTCGGACAAAAAAAGTCTGAAAAATGTCGGACAAAAGAAGTCTGAAAAAAAAGATCTGAAAATTGTCGGACAAAAAAAGTCTGAAAAATGTCGGATAAAAAAAGTCTGGAAAGAATCTCTGAAAAATGTCGGACAAAAAAAGTCTGAAAAAAAAGATCTGAAAAATGTCGGACAAAAAAAGTCTGAAAAATGTCGGACAAAAAAAGTCTGAAAAATGTCGGACAAAAAGATCTGAAAAAAAAGATCTGAAAATTGTCGGACAAGAAAAGTCTGAAAAAAAGATCTGAAAATTGTCGGACAAAAAAAGTCTGAAAAAAAAGATCTGAAAAATGTCGGACAAAAAAAGTCTGAAAAATGTCGGACAAAAAAAGTCTGAAAAATGTCGGAAAAAAGAAGTCTGAAAAAAAAGATCTGAAAATTGTCGGACAAAAAAATCTGAAAAAAAAGATCTGAAAAATGTCGGACAAAAAAAGTCTGAAAAATATCGGACTAAAGAAGTCTGAAAAAGAAGATCTGAAAATTGTCGGACAAAAAAAGTCTGAAAAATGTCGGACAAAAAAAGTCTGAAAAATGTCGGACAAAAGAAGTCTGAAAAAAAAGATCTGAAAAATGTCGGACAAAAAAAGTCTGAAAAATGTCGGACAAAAGAAGTCTGAAAAAACTGTCCGAAAAAAAAGATCTGAAAATGTCTGAAAAAAAAGTCTGAAAAAAAAGATCTGAAAAGTGTCGGACAAAAAAAGTCTGAAAAAAAAGATCTGAAAAATGTCGGACAAAAAAAGTCTGAAAAATATCGGACAAAAGAAGTCTGAAAAATGTCGGACAAAAAAAGTCTGAAAAATGTCGGACAAAAAAAGTCTGAAAAATTTCGGACAAAAGAATTCTGAAAAAAAAGATCTGAAAAATGTCGAACAAAAAAAGTCTGAAAAAAAAGATCTGAAAAATGTCGAACAAAAAAAGTCTGAAAAAAAAGATCTGAAAATTGTCGGACAAAAAAAGTCTGGAAAGAATCTCTGAAAAGAAGTCTGAAAAATGTCGGACAAAAGAAGTTTGAAAAAAAATATGAAAAAAAATATCTGAAAAAAAGATCTGAAAAATGTCGGACAAAAGAAGTCTGAAAAAAAAGGTCTGAAAAATGTCGGACAAAAGAAGTCTGAAAAAAAAGATCTGAAAATTGTCGGACAAAAAAAGTCTGGATAGAATCTCTGAAAAATGTCGGACAAAAAAAGTCTGAAAAATGTCGGACAAAAAAAGTCTGAAAAATGTCGGACAAAAGAAGTCTGAAAAATGTCGGACAAAAGAAGTCTGAAAAATGTCGGACAAAAGAAGTCTGAAAAAAAAGATCTGAAAATTGTCGGACAAAAAAATCTGAAAAAAAAGATCTGAAAAATGTCGGACAAAAAAAGTCTGAAAAATGTCGGACAAAAGAAGTCTGAAAAATGTCGGACAAAAGAAGTCTGAAAAATGTCGGACAAAAGAAGTCTGAAAAAAAAGATCTGAAAATTGTCGGACAAAAAAATCTGAAAAAAAAGATCTGAAAAATGTCGGACAAAAGAAGTCTGAAAAATGTCGGACCAAAGAATTCTGAAAAAACTGTCCGAAAAAAAAAATATGAAAATGTCTGAAACAAAAGTCTGAAAAAAAGATTTGAAAAATGTTGGACAAAAAAAGATCTGAAAATGTCGGACAAAAAAAGTCTGAAAAAAAAGATCTGAAAATGTCAGACAAAAGAAGTCTGAAAAAAAAGATCTGAAAAATGTCGAACAAAAAAAGTCTGAAAAAAAAGATCTGAAAATTGTCGGACAAAAAAAGTCTGGAAAGAATCTCTGAAAAATGTCGGACAAAAGAAGTTTGAAAAAAAATATGAAAAAAAATATCTGAAAAAAAGATCTGAAAAATGTTGGACAAAAAAAGTTTAAAAGAAAAGATCTCAAAATTGTCGAACAAAAAAAGTCTGAAAAAAAAGATCTGAAAATGTCTGAAAAAAAGATCTGAAAAATGTCGGACAAAAGAAGTCTGAAAAAAAAGATCTGAAAAATGTCGGACAAAAAAAGATCTGAAAAATGTCGGACAAAAAAAGTCTGAAAAATGTCGGACAAAAGAAGTCTGAAAAAAAAGATCTGAAAAATGTCGGACAAAAAATGTCGGACAAAAAATGTCTGAAAAATGTCGGACAAAAAAAGTCTGAAAAAAAAGATCTGAAAAATGTCGGACAAAAAATGTCGGACAAAAAATGTCTGAAAAATGTCGGACAAAAAAAGTCTGAAAAAAAAGATCTGAAAAAAAGTCTGGAAAAAAAGCCCGAAAAAAAGTCTGAAAAATGTCGGACAAAAGAAGTTTGAAAAAAAGTCTGAACAAAAAGATCTGAAAATTGTCGGACAAAAAAAGTCTGGAAAGAATCTCTGAAAAATGTCGGACAAAAAAAGTCTGAAAAAAAAGATCTGAAAAATGTCGGACAAAAAAAGTCTGGAAAGAATCTCTGAAAAATGTCGGACAAAAAATGTCGGACAAAAAATGTCTGAAAAATGTCGGACAAAAAAAGTCTGAAAAAAAAGATCTGAAAAAAAGTCTGGAAAAAAAGCCCGAAAAAAAGTCTGAAAAATGTCGGACAAAAGAAGTTTGAAAAAAAGTCTGAACAAAAAGATCTGAAAATTGTCGGACAAAAAAAGTCTGGAAAGAATCTCTGAAAAATGTCGGACAAAAGAAGTTTGAAAAAAAATATGAAAAAAAATATCTGAAAAAAAGATCTGAAAAATGTCGGACAAAAGAAGTCTGAAAAAAAAGATCTGAAAATTGTCGGAAAAAAAAAGTCTGGATAGAATCTCTGAAAAATGTCGGACAAAAAAAGTCTGAAAAATGTCGGACAAAAAAAGTCTGAAAAATGTCGGACAAAAGAAGTCTGAAAAATGTCGGACAAAAGAAGTCTGAAAAATGTCGGACAAAAAAAGTCTGAAAAATGTCGGACAAAAGAAGTCTGAAAAATGTCGGACAAAAGAAGTCTGAAAAAAAAGATCTGAAAATTGTCGGACAAAAAAATCTGAAAAAAAAGATCTGAAAAATGTCGGACAAAAGAAGTCTGAAAAATGTCGGACCAAAGAATTCTGAAAAAACTGTCCGAAAAAAAAAATATGAAAATGTCTGAAACAAAAGTCTGAAAAAAAGATTTGAAAAATGTTGGACAAAAAAAGATCTGAAAATGTCGGACAAAAAAAGTCTGAAAAAAAAGATCTGAAAATGTCAGACAAAAGAAGTCTGAAAAAAAAGATCTGAAAAATGTCGAACAAAAAAAGTCTGAAAAAAAAGATCTGAAAATTGTCGGACAAAAAAAGTCTGGAAAGAATCTCTGAAAAATGTCGGACAAAAGAAGTTTGAAAAAAAATATGAAAAAAAATATCTGAAAAAAAGATCTGAAAAATGTTGGACAAAAAAAGTTTAAAAGAAAAGATCTCAAAATTGTCGAACAAAAAAAGTCTGAAAAAAAAGATCTGAAAATGTCTGAAAAAAAGATCTGAAAAATGTCGGACAAAAGAAGTCTGAAAAAAAAGATCTGAAAAATGTCGGACAAAAAAAGTCTGGAAAGAATCTCTGAAAAATGTCGGACAAAAAATGTCGGACAAAAAATGTCTGAAAAATGTCGGACAAAAAAAGTCTGAAAAAAAAGATCTGAAAAAAAGTCTGGAAAAAAAGCCCGAAAAAAAGTCTGAAAAATGTCGGACAAAAGAAGTTTGAAAAAAAGTCTGAACAAAAAGATCTGAAAATTGTCGGACAAAAAAAGTCTGGAAAGAATCTCTGAAAAATGTCGGACAAAAGAAGTTTGAAAAAAAATATGAAAAAAAATATCTGAAAAAAAGATCTGAAAAATGTCGGACAAAAGAAGTCTGAAAAAAAAGATCTGAAAATTGTCGGAAAAAAAAAGTCTGGATAGAATCTCTGAAAAATGTCGGACAAAAAAAGTCTGAAAAATGTCGGACAAAAAAAGTCTGAAAAATGTCGGACAAAAGAAGTCTGAAAAATGTCGGACAAAAGAAGTCTGAAAAATGTCGGACAAAAAAAGTCTGAAAAATGTCGGACAAAAGAAGTCTGAAAAATGTCGGACAAAAGAAGTCTGAAAAAAAAGATCTGAAAATTGTCGGACAAAAAAATCTGAAAAAAAAGATCTGAAAAATGTCGGACAAAAGAAGTCTGAAAAATGTCGGACCAAAGAATTCTGAAAAAACTGTCCGAAAAAAAAAATATGAAAATGTCTGAAACAAAAGTCTGAAAAAAAGATTTGAAAAATGTTGGACAAAAAAAGATCTGAAAATGTCGGACAAAAAAAGTCTGAAAAAAAAGATCTGAAAATGTCAGACAAAAGAAGTCTGAAAAAAAAGATCTGAAAAATGTCGAACAAAAAAAGTCTGAAAAAAAAGATCTGAAAATTGTCGGACAAAAAAAGTCTGGAAAGAATCTCTGAAAAATGTCGGACAAAAGAAGTTTGAAAAAAAATATGAAAAAAAATATCTGAAAAAAAGATCTGAAAAATGTTGGACAAAAAAAGTTTAAAAGAAAAGATCTCAAAATTGTCGAACAAAAAAAGTCTGAAAAAAAAGATCTGAAAATGTCTGAAAAAAAGATCTGAAAAATGTCGGACAAAAGAAGTCTGAAAAAAAAGATCTGAAAAATGTCGGACAAAAAAAGATCTGAAAAATGTCGGACAAAAAAAGTCTGAAAAATGTCGGACAAAAGAAGTCTGAACAAAAAGATCTGAAAATTGTCAGACAAAAAAAGTCTGGAAAGAATCTCTGAAAAATGTCGGACAAAAAAAGTCTGAAAAAAAAGATCTGAAAAATGTCGGACAAAAAATGTCGGACAAAAAAAGTCTGAAAAATGTCGGACAAAAGAAGTCTGAAAAAAAAGGTCTGAAAAATGTCGGACAAAAGAAGTCTGAAAAAAAAGATCTGAAAAATGTCGGACAAAAAATGATCTGAAAAATGTCGGACAAAAAAAGTCTGAAAAATGTCGGACAAAAGAAGTCTGAATAAAAAGATCTGAAAATTGTCGGACAAAAAAAGTCTGGAAAGAATCTCTGAAAAATGTCGGACAAAAAAAGTCTGAAAAAAAAGATCTGAAAAATGTCGGACAAAAAAAGTCTGAAAAAAAAGATCTGAAAAATGTCGGACAAAAAAAGTCTGAAAATTGTCGGACAAAAGAAGTCTGAAAAAAAAGATCTGAAAATGTCGGACCAAAAAAGTCTGGAAAGAATCTCTGAAAAATGTCGGACAAAAGATGTCGGACAAAAAAAGTCTGAAAAAAAAGATATGAAAAAGTCTGAAAAAAAAGATCTGAAAAATGTCGGATAAAAAAAGTCTGGAAAAAATATCTGAAAAATGTCGGACAGAAGAAAAAACTGTCCAAAAAAAAATATCTGAAAAAAATATCTGAAAAAAAAATATCTGAAAAAAAATTATCTGAAAAAAAGATCTGAAAAATGTCGGACAAAAAGCCCGAAAAAAAGTCTGAAAAAAAAATCTGAAAAATGTCGGACAAAAAAAGTCTGAAAAAAAATATCTGAAGATGTCGGACAAAAGAAGTCTGAAAAAACTGTCCGAAAAAAAAGATCTGAAAAATGTCGGACAAAAGAAGTCTGAAAAAAAAGTCTGAAAAAAAAGATCTGAAAAATGTCGGACAAAAGAAGTCTGAAAAATGTCGGACAAAAAAAGATCTGAAAATGTCGGACAAAAAAAGTCTGAAAAAAAAGATCTGAAAATGTCAGACAAAAGAAGTCTGAAAAAAAAGATCTGAAAATTGTCGGACAAAAAAAGTCTGAAAAATGTCGGACAAAAAAAGTCTGAAAAAAAAGATCTGAAAATGTCAGACAAAAGAAGTCTGAAAAAAAAGATCTGAAAATTGTCGGAAAAAAAAAAATCTGAAAAAAAATATCGGAAAAATGTTGGACAAAAGAAGTCTGAAAAAAACTGTCCGAAAAAAAAATCTGAAAATTTCTGAAAAAAAAGTCTGAAAAAAAAGATCTGAAAAAGATCGGACAATAGAATTCTGAAAAAACTTCTATTAACTTTTTTTTTGGCCAATGATTCAGACTCATTGCCTCCACAAAGTAGGTCAGTGGAAGGTTTGAGGGAGGGCCAAGGCGGGATCTCGTGGCAAATCGGAAGACGCCTGTTCCACTTCCTCGCAGGCTGCAGACGAGGAGAGTTTCTCCCATCGGGACAGGTCCCCTCTTCGGGCCAGCCCGGGAGATGGCGGCCAGCGCTGTGGCTTCTGTCACGCTGGGGATGAAGAAAATGAAACGAGGGGCATGATTCATACCGATAACTCAAAAAAAGTGGCGGCACACAACAAGTGTATGCTTTTTTTCATCGGGGACAGTGCAGCTGACCACAACGTCACGGGCTGAATTTGGAAATTTTGAATTAGAATTAGACTTTTTTCATTATTTTTTTCAACATATGATATATACAATATTGTATTTTTTTCCAAAAAATTTCAAAATGCTATAACTTTTTTTTCATGACATTTTTTGAAAAACTATACTTTGACTTTTTTTCCAAGAAATTTTTCGACATATCATACAATGGATTTTTTTTAAAACAGTTTAAGCAAGTTTAGTGATGAAAACTAAAGTTTTACATGGCATTGAGGTCAGTGTGAAGGTTTGATGCAGAAAAGCCAACTATTATGTAAAAAAATTGTAAAAATATATTCCATTTTCATCCTGTTTTGTATGTTTCCAGTATAACAGATGTGTTTCTGTAAATAAATCACATATTCTTCATATAAATGCACATTTCAGTGTTTCTTGAGGAGAAATGCGTTCCTGAGTAGTTTTGGGTGAGAAAGACATATTAAGCGAGTTTAGTGATGAAAACTAGCGTTTTACATGGAATTCAGCTCAGAATGAAGATTTGATACTTGGAAGCGAATTCTAATGTCAAATTTCAGAAAACAATGTTTCTTTTCATATTCTGTATCTTTTTTGTATGTTTCCAGTATAACAGATGTGTTTCTGTAAATAAATCACATATTCTTCATATAAATGCACGTTTCAGTGTTTCTTGAGGAGAAATGCGTTCCTGAGTGGTTTTGGATGAGAAAGACATATTAAGCGAGTTTAGTGATGAAAACAAGAGTTTTGCATAGAATTCAGCTCAGAATGAAGATTTGATACTTGGAAGCGAATTCTAATGTCAAATTTGAGAAAACAATGTTTCTTTTCATATTCTGTCTCTTTTTTGTATGTTTCCAGTATAACAGATGTGTTTCTGTAAATAAATCACATATTCTTCATATAAATGCACATTTCAGTGTTTCTTGAGGAGAAATGCGTTCCTGAGTAGTTTTGGGTGAGAAAGACATATTAAGCGAGTTTAGTGATGAAAACTAGCGTTTTACATGGAATTCAGCTCAGAATGAAGATTTGATACTTGGAAGCGAATTCTAATGTCAAATTTCAGAAAACAATGTTTCTTTTCATATTCTGTCTCTTTTTTGTATGTTTCCAGTATAACAGATGTGTTTCTGTAAATAAATCACATATTCTTCATATAAATGCACATTTCAGTGTTTCTAGAGGAGAAATGCGTTCCTGAGTGTTTTTGGGTGAGAAAGACATATTAAGCGAGTTTAGTGATGAAAACTAGCGTTTTACATGGAATTCAGCTCAGACTGACAGTTTGATGCCTGGAGTCCAAAACTATCATATTAGATTTTGGAAAACTGTGTTCCCTTTCATATTTATCCTTTTTTGTGTGTTTCCAATGCAAGAAATGTTTTTCTGTGAAGAAATTTCACATTTTTCATATGAATCCACTTTTCAGTGTTTCTTGAGGCGAAATGCATTCTTTGGCTTAGTGATGAAAACTAGAGTTGTACATTGTGATCGTATAGTGGTACATTTCAACACAGGTTACAATTACATTGTAAAAGAATAAACATGAAATATATAAAACATATTTCCACATCCACATAGTTATATCAATTTAAAATGAATTAAAGCCGCAAGCGGCAATTCGCGGGTTATAGCCTTTATCGCTCAAAGCGCCCGCCTAGTGGTCGATTTGAATAAAACTTTCAGCATGGCGGAAAATTTAGTCGGTGGACTTTCGTGGTCCAAGAGACTTTTTTGTAGATCACATTCAGCAGCACATGTCTGTCAAATTTCAAATTGATACGACTTATGGTGTGAGGGGGCTGGCCTTGAAAATTGTTATAGCGCCACCATGTGGCCAATTGTTTTCATATTTTATGTGAAGCATTATGACATCATGTACAGTTATGGTACCAAGTCTCATGTCTCTAGCTCATTCCAGCTCACAGCAAATTGAGCAAAGGCATAATTTAGCATAAAATGCTAAATAGGCCACGCCCACATGCACCGATCAATATGACACTATAGATCTTGGTTAATACTTGCCCCCAGAGTATGTGCACCAAATTTGATAAAATTCTGTCCACCGGATCTTGCGATACAAGTTTCTGATATTTGTGGCGCCCCCTATGTGTCAAGCGGAAAATGCTTTGGTACGCCTCAAGTTTGGAGACGATGGGCCAAAGGCTACTGATGTGCTGAGCCCTGCCCTCTTAAAGTTCATTGGTCAACAGATTCATAACGCAATGAGGTATCAACACGCTTTATGCAACTTTAGATGCCATTAGTCCAATAATGATCCACAGAAAATTTGGTAGCAATCGGACCTACGGTTTAGGAGGAGATGTCAAAAATGTGTTTTTCAAAAAATCCAATATGGCGGAAAATATTTCCAGGTGCACTTTGGAGGTCCAAGAGGCTTTATTGTAGATCACACGGAGTTGCACATATGTGTCACATTTCAAGTCAATCGGACTTACGGTTTGAGGGGCGTAGCCTTTCCAAAATCACATGTTTGGGCGTTAATTACAGCGCCACCATGTGGCCGATTGGGGTCATAGTTCTTGAGAAGCAGCTGCACATCATTCCAGTTCCTATGCCAAGTTTCATGTTTCCATCTCTTTCCAGCTCACGGCAAATTGCGCTTATTCGGCAGACAACGAATAATAATAATAAATTCACACAAAAACAAACTAACTTAATGTAATGTTTACAAGTGTAGCTAGTGTGTTTCTTTACCCTAAACTCCAAATGTCCCTTAGTTTTTATCTTCCCTCAACAACAGAAGAATCCCACATGCAGCTAACTATGCTCTGCTTCCACCTCCAGGAACGCCATGGAACACATCGGGCACGTTCCGCTCAACAAAGAGAAATGATTGAACACTTTTCCACACTGTGTAACAACTTTAATTATATTGAAATAAAAGATCTGAAAAATGTCGGACAAAAGAAGTCTGAAAAATTTCGGACAAAAGAGTTCTGAAAAAACTGTCCGAAAAAAAAAATATGAAAAAGTCTGAAAAAAAATATCTGAAAAATGTTGGACAAAAGAAGTCTGAAAAAAACTGTCCGAAAAAAAAGATCTGAAAATTGTCGGACAAAAAAAGTCTGACAAAAAAAGATATGAAAATGTCGGACAAAAAAAGTCTGGAAAGAATCTCTGAAAAATGTCGGACAAAAGAAGTCTGAAAAAAAAGATCTGAAAATTGTCAGACAAAAAAATCTGAAAAAAAAGATCTGAAAAATGTCGGACAAAAAAATCTGATAAAAAAAGATCTGAAAAATGTCGGACAAAAAAAGTCTGAAAAATGTCGGACAAAAAAATTCTGAAAAATGTCGGACAAAAAAATTCTGAAAAATGTCGGACAAAAAAAGTCTGAAAAAAAAGATCTGAAAAAAAGTCTGGAAAAAAAGCCCGAAAAAAAGATCTGAAAATTGTCGGACAAAAAAAGTCTGAAAAAAAGATCTGAAAAATGTCGGACAAAAAATCTGAAAAAAAAGATCTGAAAAATGTCGGACAAAAAAAGTCTGAAAAATGTCGGACAAAAGAAGTTTGAAAAAAAGTCTGAAAAAAAATATCTGAAAAAAAGATCTGAAAAATGTTGGACAAAAAAAGTCTGAAAAATGTCGGACAAAAGAAGTCTGAAAAAACTGTCTGAAAAAAAAGAACTAAAAATGTCTGAAAAAAAAGTCTGAAAAATTTCGGACAAAAAAAGTCTGAAAAAAATATCTGAAAAATGTCGGATAAAAGAAGTCTGAAAAATCTGTCCAAAAAAAAAGATCTGAAAATGTCTGAAAAAAAATCTGAAAAAAAAGATCTGAAAAAAAGACCTGAAAAATGTCGGACAAAAAAAGTCTGAAAAATGTCGGATAAAAGAAGTCTGAAAAATCTGTCCGAAAAAAAAGATCTGAAAATGTCTGAAAAAAAAGTTGAAAAAAAAGTCTGAACAATGTCGGACAAAAGAAGTCTGAAAAAAAAGATCTGAAAAATGTCGGACAAAAAAAGTCTGAAAAAAAAGATATGAAATTGTCGGACAAAAAAAGTCTGAAAAAAAGATCTGAAAAATGTTGGACAAAAGAAGTCTGAAAAAAAAGATCTGAAAAATGTCGGACAAAAGAAGTCTGAAAAAAAAGATCTGAAAAATGTCGGACAAAAAAAGTCTGAAAAAAAAGATATGAAATTGTCGGACAAAAAAAGTCTGAAAAAAAATATCTGAAAAATGTTGGACAAAAGAAGTCTGAAAAAAACTGTCCGAAAAAAAAGATCTGAAAATTTCTGAAAAAAAAGTCTGAAAAAAAAGATCTGAAAAAGATTGGACAAAAAAAGTCTGAAAAAAAAGATCTGAAAATGTCTGAAAAAAATATCTGAAAAATGTCGAACAAAAGAAGTCTGAAAAAAAAGTCTGAAAATGTCTGGAAAAAATATCTGAAAAATGTCGGACAAAAGAATTCTGAAAAAACTGTCCGAAAAAAAAAGTCCGAAAAAAAAGATCTGAAAAATGTCGGACAAAAGAATTCTGAAAAAAAAGTCTGAAAAAAAAGATTTGAAAAAAATATCTGAAAAATGTCGGACAAAAGAAGTCTGAAAAAAAAGATCTGAAAAATGTCGGACAAAAAAAGTCTGAAAAAAAAGATATGAAATTGTCGGACAAAAAAAGTCTGAAAAAAAGATCTGAAAAATGTTGGACAAAAGAAGTCTGAAAAAAAAGATCTGAAAAATGTCGGACAAAAGAAGTCTGAAAAAAAAGATCTGAAAAATGTCGGACAAAAAAAGTCTGAAAAAAAAGATATGAAATTGTCGGACAAAAAAAGTCTGAAAAAAAATATCTGAAAAATGTTGGACAAAAGAAGTCTGAAAAAAACTGTCCGAAAAAAAAGATCTGAAAATTTCTGAAAAAAAAGTCTGAAAAAAAAGATCTGAAAAAGATTGGACAAAAAAAGTCTGAAAAAAAAGATCTGAAAATGTCTGAAAAAAATATCTGAAAAATGTCGAACAAAAGAAGTCTGAAAAAAAAGTCTGAAAATGTCTGGAAAAAATATCTGAAAAATGTCGGACAAAAGAATTCTGAAAAAACTGTCCGAAAAAAAAAGTCCGAAAAAAAAGATCTGAAAAATGTCGGACAAAAGAATTCTGAAAAAAAAGTCTGAAAAAAAAGATTTGAAAAAAATATCTGAAAAATGTCGGACAAAAAAAGTCTGAAAAAACAGTCCGATAAAAAAAGTCCGAAAAAAAATATCTGAAAATGTCGGACAAAAGAAGTCTGAAAAAACTGTCCGAAAAAAAAGATCTGATATTGTCTGAAAAAAAAGTCTGAAAAAAAAGATCTGAAAATGTCTGAAAAAAAAGATCTGAAAAATGTCGGACAAAAGAAGTCTGAAAAAAAAGATCTGAAAAAAAGATCTGAAAAATGTCGGACAAAAAAAGTTTAAAAAAAAAGATCTGAAAAATGTCGGACAAAAAAAGTCTGGAAAAAAAGATCTGAAAATTTCGGACAGAAAAAGTCTGAAAAATGTCGGACAAAAGAAGTCTGAAAAAACTGTCCGAAAAAAAATATCTGAAAATGTCTTCAAAAAAAAGTCTGAAAAATGTCGGACAAAAAAAGTTTGGAAAAAAAGATCTTAAAATTGTCGAACAAAAAAAGTCCGAAAAAAAATATCTGAAAATTTCGGACAAAAAAAGTCTGAAAAATGTCGGACAAAAAAAGTCTGAAAAAAAATATCTGAAAAATGTTGGACAAAAGAAGTCTGAAAAAACTGTCCGAAAAAAAAGATCTGAAAATGTCTGAAAAAAAAAGTCTGAAAAAAAAGATCTGAAAAATGTTGGACAAAAGAAGTCTGAAAAATGTCGGACAAAAGAAGTCTGAAAAAACTGTCCGAAAAAAAAGATCTGAAAATGTCTGAAAAAAAAAGTCTGAAAAAAAAGATCTGAAAATTTCGGACAGAAAAAGTCTGAAAAATGTCGGACAAAAGAAGTCTGAAAAAACTGTCCGAAAAAAAATATCTGAAAATGTCTTCAAAAAAAAGTCTGAAAAATGTCGGACAAAAAAAGTTTGGAAAAAAAGATCTTAAAATTGTCGAACAAAAAAAGTCCGAAAAAAAATATCTGAAAATTTCGGACAAAAAAAGTCTGAAAAATGTCGGACAAAAAAAGTCTGAAAAAAAATATCTGAAAAATGTTGGACAAAAGAAGTCTGAAAAAACTGTCCGAAAAAAAAGATCTGAAAATGTCTGAAAAAAAAAGTCTGAAAAAAAAGATCTGAAAAATGTTGGACAAAAGAAGTCTGAAAAATGTCGGACAAAAGAAGTCTGAAAAAACTGTCCGAAAAAAAAGATCTGAAAATGTCTGAAAAAAAAAGTCTGAAAAAAAAGATCTGAAAATTGTCGGACAAAAAAAGTCTGAAAAAAAAGATCTGAAAAATGTTGGACAAAAGAAGTCTGAAAAATGTCGGACAAAAGAAGTCTGAAAAAACTGTCCGAAAAAAAGATCTAAAAAAAAGTCTGGAAAAAAAGCCCGAAAAAAAGTCTGAAAAAAAAGATCTGAAAAAAAGATCAGAAAATGTCTGAAAAAAAGATCTGAAACAAAAGAACTGAAAAATGTCTGACAAAAAAAGTCTGGAAAGAATATCTGAAAAATGTCGGACAAAAGAAGTCTTAAAAAACTGTCCGAAAAAAAAGATCTGAAAATGTCTGAAAAAAAAGTCTGAAAAAAAAGATCTGAAAATTGTCGGACAAAAAAAGTCTGAAAAAAAAGATCTGAAAAATGTTGGACAAAAGAAGTCTGAAAAATGTCGGACAAAAGAAGTCTGAAAAAACTGTCCGAAAAAAAGATCTAAAAAAAAGTCTGGAAAAAAAGCCCGAAAAAAAGTCTGAAAAAAAAGATCTGAAAAAAAGATCTGAAAATGTCTGAAAAAAAGATCTGAAACAAAAGAACTGAAAAATGTCTGACAAAAAAAGTCTGGAAAGAATATCTGAAAAATGTCGGACAAAAGAAGTCTTAAAAAACTGTCCGAAAAAAAAGATCTGAAAATGTCTGAAAAAAAAGTCTGAAAAATGTCGGACAAAAAAAGTTTGGAAAAAAAGATCTTAAAATTGTCAAACAAAAAAAGTCCAAAAAAAAAGATCTTAAAATTTCGGACAAAAAAAGTCTGAAAAAAAATATCTGAAAAATGTTGGACAAAAGAAGTCTGAAAAAACTGTCCGAAAAAAAAGATCTGAAAAAAAGTCTGGAAAAAAAGCCCGAAAAAAAGTCTGAAAAATTTCGGGCAAACGAAATCTGAAAAAAAAGATCTGAAAATGTCTGAAAAAAAAGTCTGAAAAAAAAGATCTGAAAAAAAGATCTGAATAATGTTGGACAAAAAAAGTTTAAAAAAAAAGATCTGAAAATTGTCGGACAAAAAACGTCTGGAAAAAATATCTGAAAAATGTCGGACAAAAGAAGTCTGAAAAAACTGTCAGAAAAAAAAGATCTGAAAATTTCTGAAAAAAAGATCTGAAAGAAAAGATCTGAAAAATGTCTGACAAAAAAAGTCTGGAAAGAATATCTGAAAAATGTCGGACAAAAGAAGTCTGAAAAAACTGTCCGAAAAAAAGATCTGAAAAAAAGTCTGGAAAAAAAGCCCGAAAAAAAGTCTGAAAAAAAATATCTGAAAAAAAGATCTGAAAATGTCTGAAAAAAAAGTCCGAAAAAAAATATCTGAAAATGTCTGAAAAAAAAGTCTGAAAAATGTCGTACAAAAAAAGTCCAAAAAAAAATATCTGAAAATTTCGGACAAAAAAAGTCTGAAAAATGTCGAACAAAAAAAGTCCAAAAAAAAATAACTGAAAATTTCGGACAAAAAATATCTGAAAATTTCGGACAATAAAAGTCTGAAAAATGTCGGACAAAAAAAGTCTGAAAAAAAATATTTGAAAAATGTTGGACAAAAGAAGTCTGAAAAAACTGTCCGAAAAAAAATATCTGAAAATGTCTGAAAAAAAAAGTCTGAAAAAAAAGTTTGGAAAAAAAGATCTTAAAATTGTCGAACAAAAAAAGTCAAAAAAAAAATATCTGAAAATTTCGGACAATAAAAGTCTGAAAAATGTCGGACAAAAAAAGTCTGAAAAAAAATATTTGAAAAATGTTGGACAAAAGAAGTCTGAAAAAACTGTCCGAAAAAAAAGATCTGAAAATGTCTGAAAAAAAAAGTCTGAAAAAAAAGATCTGAAAAAAAGATCTGAAAAATGTTGGACAAAAATAGTTTAAAATAAAAGATCTGAAAATGTCGGACAAAAAAAGTCTGAAAAAAAAGATCTGAAGAAAAGATCTGAAAAATGTTGGACAAAAAAAGTTTAAAAAAAAAGATCTGAAAATTGTCGGACAAAAAAAGTCTGAAAAAGATCGGACAATAGAAGTCTGAAAAAACTTCTATTGACTTTTTTTTTGGCCAATGATTCAGACTCTTTGCCTCCACAAAGTAGGGGCAGTGGAAGGATTGAGAAGGGGAGGGCCAAGGCGGGATCTCGTGGCAAATCGGAAGACGCCTGTTCCACTTCCTCGCAGGCTGCAGACGAGGAGAGTTTCTGCCATCGGGACAGGTCCCATCTTCGGGCCAGCCCGGGAGATGGCGGTCAGCGCTGTGGCTTCTGTCACGCTGGGGATGAAGAAAATGAAACGAGGGGCATGCTTCATACCGATAACTCAAAAAAAGTGGCGGCACACAACAAGTGTATGCTTTTTTCATCGGGGACAGTGCAGCTGACCACAACGTCACGGGCTGAATTTAGAAATTTTGAATTAGAATTAGACTTTTTTCATTAATTTTTGCAACATATGATATATACAATATTGTATTTTTTTCCAAAAAATTTCAAAATGCTATAACTTTTTTTTCATGACATTTTTTGAAAAACTATACTTTGACTTTTTTTCCAAGAAATTTTTCGACATATACGATACGATACATTTTTTTAAATTATTTTTTTTCAACATATTATACAATTTAATTTATTTCATGGATTTTTTTCGACATGCCTATGACTTTTTTTTCATGAAATCTTTTGACATATCATACAATGGATTTTTTTTTTTTAAAACAGTTTAAGCAAGTTTAGTGATGAAAACTAAAGTTTTACATGGAATTGAGGTCAGTGTGAAGGTTTGATGCAGAAAGGCCAACTATTATGTAAAAAAATTGTAAAAATATATTCCCTTTCATTTTCATCCTGTTTTGTATGTTTCCAATAAAAGAGATTTCTTTTGTGAAGAAATCACGTCATTTTCATATAAATGCACATTTCAGTGTTTTTTGAGGAGAATTGCGTTCCTGAGTGGTTTTGGATGAGAAACATATTAAGCGAGTTTAGTGATGAAAACAAGAGTTTTGCATAGAATTGAGCTCAGAATGAAGATTTGATACTTGGAAGTGAATTCTAATGTCAGATTTGAGAAAACAATGTTTCTTTTCATATTCTGTCTCTTTTTTGTATGTTTCCGGTATAACAGATGTGTTTCTGTAAATAAATCACATCATTTTCACATAAATGCACGTTTCAGTTTTTTTTGAGGAGAAATGCGTTCCTGAGTGGTTTTGGATGAGAAAGACATATTAAGCGAGTTTAGTGATGAACACAAGAGTTTTGCATAGAATTGAGCTGAGAATGAAGATTTGATAAGTATCTAATGTCAAATTTAAGAAAACAATGTTTATTTTCATATTCTGTCTCTTTTTTGTATGTTTCCAGTATAACAGATGTGTTTCTGTAAATAAATCACATATTCTTCATATAAATGCACGTTTCAGTGTTTCTTGAGGAGAAATGCGTTCCTGAATGGTTTTGGATGAGAAAGACATATTAAGCGAGTTTAGTGATGAAAACAAGAGTTTTGCATAGAATTGAGCTCAGAACGAAGATTTGATACTTGGAAGTGAATTCTAATGTCAGATTTGAGAAAACAATGTTTCTTTTCATATTCTGTCTCTATTTGTATGTTTCCAGTATAACAGATGTGTTTCTGTAAATAAATCACATATTCTTCATATAAATGCACATTTCAGTGTTTCTTGAGGAGAAATGCGTTCAGGTTTTGGGTGAGAAAGACATATTAAGCGAGTTAGTGATGAAAACTAGCGTTTTACATGGAATTCAGCTCAGACTGACAGTTTGATGCCTGGAGTCCAAAACTATCATATTAGATTTTGGAAAACTATGTTCCCTTTCATATTTATCCTTTTTTGTGTGTTTCCAATGCAAGAAATGTTTTTCTGTGAAGAAATTTCACATTTTTCATATGAATCCACTTTTCAGTGTTTCTTGAGGAGAAATGCATTCTTTGGCTTAGTGATGAAAACTAGAGTTGTACATTGTGATAGAGTGGTACATTTCAACACAGGTTACAATTACATTGTAAAAGAATAAACATGAAATATATAAAACATATTTCCACATCCACATAGTTATATCAATTTAAAATGAATTAAAGCCACAAGCGGCATTTCGCGGGTTATAGCCTTTATCGCTCAAAGCGCCCGCCTAGTGGTCGATTTGAATGAAACTTTCAGCAGATGTTTCAACTACTCTTGTGAACATATGCTGCAAGTTTGGAGATGATGGGCCAAAGGCTTGTGAAGTTAGGTCTATTGATGTGCTGAGCCCGCCCCTTAAAAATGAATTGGTCAATATCTTCACAACACAATAACGTATCAACAAGCTTTATGCAACCTTTGATGAGCCTAGTCCAATAATGATTCGCAGAAAATATGCCAGCAATCAGACCTACGGTTTAGGAGGAGATGTCAAAAATGTGTTTTTCAAAAAATTCAACATGGCGGAAAATTTAGTTGGTGGACTTTCGTGGTCCAAGAGACTTTTTTGTAGATCACATTCAGCAGCACATGTCTGTCAAATTTCAAATTGATAGGACTTATGGTGTAAGGGGGCTGGCCTTGAAAATTGTTATAGCGTGGCCAATTGTTTTCATATTTTATGTGAAGCATTATGACATCATGTACAGTTATGGTACCAAGTCTCATGTCTCTAGCTCATTCCAGCTCACAGCAAATTGAGCAAAGGCATAATTTAGCATAAAATGCTAAATAGGCCACGCCCACATGCACCGATCAATATGACACTATAGATCTTGGTTAGTACTTGCCCCCAGAGTATGTGCACCAAATTTGATAAAATTCTGTCCACCGGATCTTGCGATACAAGTTTCTGATATTTGTGTCAAGCGGAAAATGCTTTGGTACGCCTCAAGTTTGGAGACGATGGGCCAAAGGCTTGTGAAGTTTGGTCTACTGATGTGCTGAGCCCTGCCCTCTTAAAGTTCATTGGTCAACAGATTCATAACGCAATGAGGTATCAACACGCTTTATGCAACTTTAGATGACATTAGTCCAATAATGATCCATTGAAAATTTGGTAGCAATCGGACCAACGGCTTAGGAGGAGATGTCAAAAATATGTTTTTCAAAACATCCAATATGGCGGAAAATATTTCTAGGTGCACTTTGGAGGTCCAAAAAAAAATCTACAAATTTATTGTAGATCACACGGAGTTGCACATATGTGTCACATTTCAAGTCAATCGGACTTACGGTTTGAGGGGCGTGGCCTTTCCAAAATCGCATGTTTAGGCGTTAATTACAGCGCCACCATGTGGCCGATTTGAATGAAACTTTCAGCAGATGTTTCAGCTACTCTTGTGAACATATGCTGCAAGTTTTATGCTCCATGTCGATCCTCCTTGTCGCTCCTCCTTGCTCCTCCATATCACTCCTTCATGTCGTTCTTCCATGTCACTCCAGAATGTCGCTCCTCCATCTCACTCCAGATTGTCACTCCAGAATTTAACTCCAGAATGTTAGTCCTTCATGTTACTCCAGAATGTCCCTCCAGAATGTCACTCCTCCATATACCTCCTCCATGTCATTCCTCCATGTTGATCCTCTATTTTGCTCCTTCATGTCGCTACTCCTTGTAACTCCTCCCTGTCTTCCACGTCACTCCTCCATGTAACTCCTCCATGTCAATCCTACATGTCACTCCTCCATGTCGTTCTTCCATGTCACTCCAGAATGTCGCTCCTCCATGTCACTTCAGAATGTCACTCCAGAATTTAACTCCAGAATGTTACGCCTCCATGTCCCTCCTCCATGTCATTCTTCCATGTCACTCCAGAATGTCGCTCCTCCATGTCACTCCAGATTGTCACTCCAGAATTTAACTCCAGAATGTTACTCCTCCATGTCACTCCAGAATGTCCCTCCAGAATGTCACTCCAGAATGTCACTCCTCCATATACCTCCTCCATGTCACTCTTCCATGGCGATCCTCTATTTCGCTCCTCCATGTTGCTCCTCCATGTCACGCCTCCCTTCCTTCCATGTCACTCCTCTATGTAACTTCTCCATGTCAATACTACATGTCACTCCTCCATGTCGATCTTCCATGTGATTCCTCCATGTCGATCGTCCATGTCTCTCCTCCATGTCAATGCTCCATGTCACTAATCCTTGTTGATCCACCATGTCAGTCCTCCATGTCGCTACTCAATGTCGCTCCTCCATGTCGATCCTCCATGTCATTCCTCCATGTAGTACCAACATGTTACTCCAGAATGTCGCTCCACCATGTCACTCCAGAATGTACCTCCTCGTTGTCAGTCGTCCATGTCGCTCCGCGATGTCGCTCCTCCATTTAGCTCCTACATGTCGCTCTTCCATGTCCCTTCCTATGTCAATCGTCAATGTCCATCCTCCAAGTCACTCCTCCATGTCAGTCCTCCATGTCGATCCTCCATTTCTCTCCTCCATTACACTTCTCCATGTCGCTCCTCCATGTCACTCCTTCCTGTCTTCCATGTCACTCCTCAAAGTCTCTCCCCCATCTCACTCCTCCATGTCGCTCCTCCATGTAGATCCTTCATGTTACTCCTACATGTCGCTCCTCCTTGTCACTCCTCCATGTCGATCCTCCATGTCACTCCTCCATGTCTTCCATGTCACTCGACCGTGTCGCTCCTCCATGTCACTTCTCCATGTCGATCCTCCTTGTCGCTCCTCCTTGCTCCTCCATATCACTCCTTCATGTCGTTCTTCCATGTCACTCCAGAATGTCGCTCCTCCATGTCACTCCAGAATGTTACTCCAGAATGTCCCTCCAGAATGTCACTCCTCCATATACCTCCTCCATGTCATTCCTCCATGTTGATCCTCTATTTTGCTCCTTCATGTCGCTACTCCTTGTAACTCCTCCCTGTCTTCCACGTCACTCCTCCATGTAACTCCTCCATGTCAATCCTACATGTCACTCCTCCATGTCACTCCGCCATGTCGATACTCAGTGTTGCTCTTCCATGTCACTCCCCCATCTTGCTCCTCCATTTCGCTCCTCCATGTTACTTCATGTTACTCCTCCATGTCGCTCCTCCTTGTCAATCCTCCATGTCATTACTCAATGTTGATCCACCATGTCACTCCTCCATATCTTCCATGTCACTCCACCGTGTCGCTCCTCCTTGTCACTCCAGATATGTCACTCCAGAATTTAATTAGGGCTCGAGCACCGACAAAGTCGGGTCCGAGGACCTATTGTTCTTCTAATGATTATTACGGCCCGAGCACGAAAGTGCCAGGACCCAATGGTGTCCTGGCACGAAGTGCAAGGAACCTATTGTTTTTGTCGGTATTATTCTTTTTCTGCTGGAATATCGCATTTTTGACGACCTTAGCCATCCCCAAAACTCACCAAAAGTGGAGTATGCGTCAGAACTGGTGGGAAATTCAATGTTCTGGAGTGACTAGGCTCGGGTGTCTCCAGGGGGCTCCATAGCGCCCCCTAACGTACGCAGTTTTTCAGAGAAAGTTTCTTCGATCTTCACGAAATTCAAGTATGTCATTGCTCATGCCCTCATACCTGGATTAAATGATTTTGAGATTTTTTCGGCAAACAGGAAGTTAGCGATCTTGGACTTCCTGCGTTTTTTTTAAATTTACGAACACATGTTTGAGGACTTTAGGATCCACAAAAACTCATGAAACTTTACACGCACATCCAAACTCGTAATTCCTTTGATTTAGCGGTGAAATTTTGCTTGGGCGTGGCATGTTGGCTCTCTAGCGCCCTGTTACAACCCGGAGTTGGTGTAGGGATAAAGGGAGTAACATTGAGCCGATGTTATCAGGCAATCACTTGTTTATTGATGGGTGATTGAAATTTAACCAAAATAAAACATACAATGGGTTGAATTAATACTAAATGAAAACGAGGGTTTAGGGTGGCCGAAAAGGAGACAACGAAGGCACACACCCTAGCCCTGCACAATCCTAACAATCAGACAAATTATGCCACTGCTCTATGCACACTGAAATACAAACAAACCGAGTACCTCAACTAGTTAACATTCAGGTTAACAATTCTTCACTATCTAAAGTCCACTGACTCCAGTAGAACTTATACACAACACTAACAATCGAGAGGCACGGGGAACAGATCAATTGAAATCACTGCCCGCCTTGGTCTAGTCACAGCTGGCCTTTAATTCTTTCCACGCGGCCCAGCCGGCTGGTGATTGGCTAATCACATGTGACGTGTCAGAGGCAGGACCACAAACGGCGGGAAACGAAGGGCATCCACCTGAGGGTGTTCCGGAGGCGTGGCCCCGAAGGGAATCCCCAATACGTGACGTCGTCTTGGAGCGACGGGACAGCAGAGCGCACCAAAAGAAAAGAGCACAGGGAGAGCGCCGCACAGCAACATACAACAATACAAACAATAACGAACGGTCACTTCTGAGACTGTAACACCCCCCCACATAAATACAAACCTACTGGATTTGTCACAATATCACATCTAACAATACTACTTACACTCTGGACAAGGCGTCGGCCACAATATTTTCTGAACCCTTTTTATGTTTAATCACAAGGTTGCGTTCCTGTACCAGCAGGGCCCAGCGCATGAGCCGCTGGTTGTGGTTATACATCCGCGACAAGAACACGAGCGGATTGTGATCTGTGTAAATCACAAGGGGCAGAGTACAGGAACCGAGGTATACATCAAAGTGTTGCAACGACCACAACAACGCTAACGTCTCTTTCTCAATCGTGGAATAGTTGGACTGATGCTGGTTAAATTTTCTCGAAAAATAACTGACAGGGTGTTCTATCCCATCTACATCCTCCTGCATTAACACAGCCCCTGCGCCCACGACGCTTGCGTCTACCTCCAACTTAAAAGGTCGGGCAAAATCGGGGGCAGCGAGGACCGGCGCGTGACACAAAAGGGATTTTACACTTTCAAATGCACGCTGGCACTCCGGAGTCCATTTAAACTCTACCTTGGGACTCGTGAGACTAGTCAGTGGGTGGACCACGGCAGAAAAGTTCCTACAGAAGCTTCTGTAGTACCCTGTCATGCCGAGGAAGCGCAGCAATGCACGTCGGGTGCTTGGAACGGGGAACTCGGCTATCGCGCTAACTTTAGCCTCGATGGGCCGGACCTCACCCTGACCCACTTGACGACCCAAATATGTGACGGTGCCTTTCCCAAACTCACATTTGGCTAAGTTCAACGTGAGAGAGGCCCGCGCAAGACGACTGAGCACTTCAGTTGAGCTGAGCAAGTGTTCTGACCAGGAAGAAGAGTAAACTATGAGGTCATCGAGATATGCGTTGCAGTTGGCCACACCAGCCAGAACAGTGTTTACTAACCGCTGGAAAGTGGCAGGCGCGTTGCACATACCAAACGCCATGACAGTGTACTGAAGAAAGTGGTCTGGTGTTACAAAGGCGGAGATTTCTGACGCGCGCTTAGTCAGCGGCACCTGCCAGTAACCTTTAAGTAAATCCAATTTTGTGACAAATTTAGCAGTACCTAAATTATCCACGCAATCCTCCATCCGCGGCAACGGATATGAGTCGGGTACGGTGACGGCGTTTACTTTACGAAAATCAGTAATGAACCTGGGTGAACCATCTGATTTAGCCTCTAGCAAACAGGGGGAGCTCCACGAACTAGTGCTGGGCTTGGCCAGGCCATTTTCCAACAGATATCTTACCTCTTTTTTCATCAGCTCTCTTTTAATCTGGTTAACACGATAAGAGTGCTGCTTAATTGATCTGGCATCTTTTACATCTATATCATGTTCTAATACCGTGGTACGAGTGGGAACATCACCAAAAAGACACGGATACTCAGCTACTAAATTAACAATGTCCTGCTGTTGTTCTGCGTTCAGATGATTAAGCAGATGTGGTAACACTTTCAGCATCTCTGAATTTGGTAACCGCGCACTGTGCTGTGAGGAGGGGCGTACAGCCAAGCCATCCTCGTCACCAGGACTTTTTTCGGCTACAATGAGCGCGGAGCAACCGCTTACCGGAGAGGAGTCATGCTTTGGGGAGCGAGTTTTCGCGTCACGAGAGTGATACATTTTTAACATGTTCACATGGCAAACACGAGTTTTGCGCTTTCGGTCAGGAGTATTTATCACGTAATCTGTCTCACTAAGTTTCTTTTGGATGCTATACGGTCCGGAAAAACGCGCAGAGAGGGAAGAGCCAGGAATGGGTAACAGTGCCAACACTTGGTCACCCACTTCAAAGTGTCTGGCAACAGCGGATCGGTCGAACTGTTTTTTCATCTCCACCTGGGAGCTGGCGAGTGCGTCTCTCGCCAAACTACGAGCGTGATGCAAACGGTCACGGAATCTACTCACGTAGTCAAGCACATTACCCTCCTCGGACAGCTCAGCCAAGAGGAATCTATCTTTCAGCACCTTTAAAGGACCGCGAACGGCATGCCCAAAGACAAGCTCCCCTGGGCTGAATCCTAAAGATTCCTGCACGGATTCACGGGCAGCAAACAACGCAAACGGAATACCCTCATCCCAGCTTTTGTCTGACTCCAAACAGTATTTACGCAGCATGGATTTCAAGGTCTGATGCCATCGCTCCAGCGCGCCCTGTGACTCTGGGTGGTAGGCACTGGAGATCACATGTTTTACCCCTAAGGACTGAAGAATCTGTCCGAAGAGCTTGGATTTAAAATTGGTGCCTTGATCAGTCTGTACTACTTTTGGTAGACCAAAGGTAGTGAAAAACGTGGTCAGCGCTTTAACTATGGAACTGGATGTTATTTGGCGCAGCGGCACTACTTCAGGGAACCAAGTGGAGGCGCACATAATGGTAAGTAGATACTGATTACCTGACTTTGACTTCGGTAGTGGCCCAACACAGTCTACAGTCTCTCTCAAATGGTTCACCGATAGCAGGTATCGGGTGCAGCGGTGCCGGCGGGATGGTCTGGTTTGGCTTACCTGCTAATTGACAAACATGACAGGTGCGACAATGGTTAACGACCTCAGATTTTAACCCTGGCCAGAAGAAGTGTTTCAGAATGAGGTTGTACGTCTTGTTAACTCCCAAATGCCCAGCCCACGGGCTTTCGTGTGCTAGAGTATAATAACTAACGATAACTAACAGGAACAACAATTTGGTGGATGACATTCCACTCCACTCCAGCAGTTATCGCGGGAGACCATTTACGCATGAGAATGTCATCTTCCACATAATACTGGGCATCAGGGTTACTGGATGAATTACTTACCGTGGCAGACAAACATTTCCTCAGACTTTCGTCGGCCCTTTGAGCAGCGATGAGCCGCTCCCGAGTTACAGGCAGCCGGAGCTCAGGAGATGCGGTGCTAATATTTACCTGTTCTTTTAACTCCTTAGGAGGAGAATGGGACGTCCCAATGGCGTCTAGTCCTGTAAGGACTTTCAACAGCACACTGTCGGTTAGATCAACATCATTACTTCTGTCACTCTCTGCAGCACGCTTCTGTTTTTGAGCGCGCGTAATTCCGCACGACGAGAACAAAGCAGGCAGCTCCGACTCATCACTGTTAGCGGCGAGTTTTGGGCTGACAGAGAGTGTCGGTGTACTGTCTAACACCTCAAGCGTAGGCGTCACCTTACCCCCGGCAATGTCATTCCCCATTAACATTACGATGCCACGGATTGGCAACGCCGGGCAGACCGCTACAGGGAAGAAGCCGCTTATTAACTTGGACTGCACATGTACCCTGTGCACTGGCTGCGGAACACAACCCATTTCGATTCCACTGAGCATCGTACTGTAGCCACACGCCGATTGATCTGAAAATGGCAACGATTTTGCAACTATAACAGACTGGGAACCCCCGGTGTCGCGCAAAATCTGTATGGGACGCTGATCACCTGGCGCGCCGGTTAGCGACACTAAGCCCTCCAGAATAAACGGCCTGAAACAGGGATCAGGACTATCGTCATCGCACGGGTCTGTGGGATTTCCAATATGCCCTGATTTAATTAAGCCGATGCCTTTGGGCTGGCGCACAGCCGGAGACGGCTGCTGCTCCTTACGTTTCAATAACAAACAATTTGCAATGACGTCCTTGTGGCAGTAGAAACACTCCCTCTCCTCTCTGCGCACGAGAGGAGCTCTGCTAGGACCACTATCAAAAGAGGCAGCGGGAACGAAACGAGGTTTATCAGAAAAAGAGGACGAAGTGAACGTAACCTTGTGCGTAAGCACATACTCATCAGCCATAACAGCTGCAGCAGACAGAGTGTTTACCTTCTGTTCATTCAAGTGCACAACCATGCGCTCAGGCAAACATTTTTTAAACTCTTCTAACAACATCAACTCATGAAGGGCAGAAAAATCATCACATTTATAAGCGGAACACCATTTGTCAAACAGACTTCCCTTATCCCTCGCAAACTCCACATAAGTTTGGGTGGCAGCCTTTTTGTGGGCTCTAAATTTTTGCCTATAAGCCTCTGGCACCAATTCATAGGCGCGCAGAATGGCGGCTTTCACAGTGTCGTAATCCTTACTATCCTCAAGAGGGAGCGCTGCTACTACCTCTTGGGCTTTCCCATATAACCTAAATTGTAATAGTAGGGACCACATATCAGAAGGCCACTTAAGAGCCAGAGCAATGCGCTCAAAGGCGCTAAAGTAACAGTCCACTTCGGTTTCTCGGAAATTTGGGACTAAAGCGATATGTTTACTAATGTCAAAAGCTCTATGTGAATAACTAGCGAGCATTGAAGGTGAGCCAGCTGATGCAGAAGCTGCCTCTGCCATAAGAGTCTCCTTCTGTAAATCAATCTCCATCTGACGTAGCCTTACGTCTTTGTCCGCCTCTATCTCCAGTTTTTTAACTTGCAGGCGGAAGTCAAGCTCTGCCTGACGTTCCTGCGCATGAGTCTGAGCCTCCAAGTGGAGACGAGCAAGGCGTACCTTTAAACGTGCCTCGTCTCGAGATCCTGGAGAACCAGGCGATAGGGGATCGTATCGAGGGAGAGTAACCGGCGTCTTAACCCGACCCTCCGCCTCGAAGGGCTGGTTTCGGCCCTCGCTCAGCCACAGTACTGGGAGTTCCACCCTCAGGTTGAGAACTACCCTCAGCCAGAGCGACTTTCTCCTGCACACTAGACTCTGTAGGCGCCAACATCTCAATCACCCTCAACTCAACAAGTTTATTCACAACTAACTGCTTAAGCTCTTTTTTAACTAGCTGTCTAGATGCCGAGAAACTGAAGTGGCTGGCAATTTCTAACAGGTCGTCCTTTCTACATAGAGCAAGTTGATCACGGGTGGGGGTTTTAAGGAAACGCTCCAAATTGAACGCCATTGCACATCCGGTGCAAACAATCAATCAAGGCAAATAAACAAGCAATTCTCGGGAATAATTAATATCCCGGACGAGCCCCCATTTATGTTACAACCCAGAGTTGGTGTAGGGGTAAAGGGAGTAACATTGAGCCGATGTTATCAGGCAATCACTTGTTTATTGATGGGTGATTGAAATTAAAGCAAAATAAAACATACAATGGGTTGAATTAATACTAAATGAAAAGGAGACAATGAAGGCACACACAATCCTGCACAATCCTAACAATCAGACAAATTATGCCACTGCTCTATGCACACTGAAATACAAACAAACCGAGTACCTCAACTAGTTAACATTCAGGTTAACAATTCTTCACTATCTAAAGTCCACTGACTCCAGTAGAACTTATACACAACACTAACAATCGAGAGGCACGGGGAACAGATCAATTGAAATCACTGCCCGCCTTGGTCTAGTCACAGCTGGCCTTTAATTCTTTCCACGCGGCCCAGCCGGCTGGTGATTGGCTAATCACATGTGACGTGTCAGAGGCAGGACCACAAACGGCGGGGAACGAAGGGCATCCACCTGAGGGCGTTCCGGAGGCGTGGCCCCGAAGGGAATCCCCAAGACGTGACGTCGTCTTGGAGCGACGGGACACCCTTGGGATACTCGAAAACTCATGAAACTTGGCAAAACGATGGACACCCGTAAACTTTACGTGAATGTAAAGCGATTGGGCTTTGCGTGTTTAGCCGGCTCCATAGCGCCCCCTAACGCATTGAAATCGTAACTTTGTCAAAGTTGATCCGATATTCATGAAATTTGGTATGCATATCCCACTCATCATTTGAAACATATTCCTCATTGGGTTACATTAGCTCCGCCCACCCAGAAGTCGGCCATATTGGATTTCATGTCATTTTTTGCGTTTTATAGGCCGCGTACTTTAAAGAACTCCTACCGATTTAATCAGATCGAGTTGAAATTTGGTCAGGACCATCTTAAGACCTTGAGGATGAAAAGTTATTAAAATCGTGAGTTTTCACTTAACGACCTGACCGTGGCGTGGCAGCCATTTTGAGCCATTCGCCATGAAATGGAAAAATTGATATCCGTGCTCCGGTTTCACCTACAAGTACAAAATTTGGTAAACAGATGTAAGATGTGGAGAGAAACAAAAAAGCCTCTTGGAGGTATGCCCAAAACTCAACAGGAAGTCAGCCATATTGAATTTTATGTGCGATTTTGCCCATTTTTCGCCCATTTCTTTGGGTTTTTGTAGGCCGTATACTTTAATGAACTCCTCCTACAGATTTGATCAGATCGACTTCAACCGCTTGTCGTAGAGCCTTGCGGCAGGCGTCGTGGCGCTCGTCAGAGTTTCGGCTTCACCGTGCCCGGCCGCGTCGGTCGGCGTCCTGCCCTGCCAGCATCCCCGATGCGCAAGTAGGGGCGAGGGCCCGTTCATCGCTGCTTGCAGGTTTAATTATTCTTATTATTCTATTATGTCTTTGACGGTAAAAATGAGGTGCTTGGGATACTAAACGCGTTTCGAAATTTTGCACATGTGTCAGACATGCGTGAAATAAATATCTGATATGGGTTTCGTGCTCGGGTGTGGCAAATTGGCTCGCTAGCACCCCCTATTGAGTAGCCCCGACGACACGTTTCACCTAAATTTATGAAATTTGGTAGGTATATGTACCATGATGAGACGTAAATAAAAGCCTCTTGGAGGTATACCGTAAACCCAACCGGAAGTCGGCCATATTGGATTTTATGGCGTTTTTTTACCATATCCAGGCGCTGTACTTTAACGAACTCCTCCTAGAGATTTAACCCGATCAACTTCAAATTTGGTCAGTAGTATCTTAAGACCTTTGGGATGAAAATTTACTCAAAGATCAAAAAGTTATCGAATTATGTTGCCGTGGCGTGGCGGCGAAAAAGCGCCTTTCGCCAAGAAACAGGAAGTTGTTGTAACTTTGTCGTACATTAACCTACATGCTCCAAATTTCTCATGTCTGATAAAGGTCCCTGTCTGACAACATCCATATGCAAATTTTGACTCACAGTCATAGCGCCACCTAGTGGTAACAGGAAATATCATGTTTTACACATTGATGTACTCTGCCTCAGAAATTAATCACATCTACCTCAAACTTGGTCAGTAGTATCTTAAGACCTTTGGGATGAAAAGTTATCAAAAGATCAAAAAGTTATCGAACCATGTTGCTGTGGCGTGGCGGCGAAAAAGCTTCTTCGCCAAAAAACAGGAAGTTGTTGTAACTTTGGCGTATAGTAACCAATCTGCTCCAAATGTCTCATGCAAGATAAAAGTCCCTGTGTGACGACATCCACATGCAAATTTTGGCTCGCAGTCATAGCGCCACCTAGTGGTAACAGGAAATATCATGTTTTACACATTGATGTACTCTGCCTCAGAAATGAATCACATCTACCTCAAATTAGGTGAGAAAAGCCTTAAGACCTCCATGTCCCTCCTCCATGTCGCTCCTCAATGTCACTCCATAATGTCCCTCCAGAATGTCACTCCAGAATGTCACTCCTCCTTGACCATCCGCCATGTCACTCCTCCATGTCGATCCTCTATTTCGCTCCTCCATGTCGCTCCTCCATGTCACTCCTCCCTTCCTTCCATGTCACTCCTCTATGTAACTTCTGCATGTCAATACTACATGTCACTCCTCCATGTAACTCCTCCATGTCGATCGTCCATGTGATTCCTCCATGTCGATCGTCCATGTCTCTCCTCCATGTCAATGCTCCATGTCACTAATCCTTGTTGATCCACCATGTCAGTCCTCCATGTCGCTACTCAATGTCGCTCCTCCATGTCGATCCTCAATGTCGCTTCTCCATGTGGATCCTCCATGTCATTCCTCCATGTGGTACCAACATGTTACTCCAGAATGTCGCTCCACCATGTCCCTCCAGAATGTACCTCCTCGTTGTCAGTCTTCCATGTCGCTCCGCGATGTCGCTCCTCCATTTAGCTCCTCCATGTCACTCTTCCATGTCCCTCCTCCATGTCAATCCTCTCTGTCCATCCTCCAAGTCACTCCTCCATGTCAGTCCTTCATGTCGATCCTCCATTTATCTCCTCCATTTCACTTCTCCATGTCGCTCCTCCATGTCACTCCTCCATGTCTTCCATGTCACTCCTCCATGTCTGTCCCCCATCTCACTCCTCCATGTCGCTCCTCCATTTAGATCCTTCATGTTACTTCTACATGTCGCTCCTCCTTGTAACTCCTCCATGTAACTACTCAGTGTCGATCCTCCATGTTACTCCTCCATGTCTTCCATGTTACTCGACCGTGTCACTTCTCCATGTCGATCCTCCTTGTCGCTCCTCCTTGCTCCTCCATATCACTCCTTCATGTCGTTCTTCCATGTCACTCCAGAATGTCGCTCCTCCATGTCACTCCAGATTGTCACTCCAGAATTTAACTCCAGAATGTTACTCCTCCATGTCACTCCAGAATGTCCCTCCAGAATGTCACTCCAGAATGTCACTCCTCCATATACCTCCACCATGTCACTCCTCCATGTCGATCCTCTATTTTGCTCCTCCATGTCGCTAATCCTTGTAACTCCTCCCTGTTTTCCACGTCACTCCTCCATGTAACTCCTCCATGTCAATCCTACATGTCACTCCTCCATGTCACTCCGCCATGTCGCTCCTCCATGTCACTCCTCCATGTCAATCCTCCATATCACACTTCCATGTCACTCCTCCATGCTCCATGTCGATCGTCCATGTTAATACTCCATGTGACTATTCCATGTTGATCCTCCATGTCGCTCGTCCCTGCTCCTCCATGTCCCTCCTCCATGTTGCTCCTCCATGTCACTCCAGAATGTGCCTCCAGAATGTCACTCCAGATTGTCATTCCTCCATGTCCCTCCTCCATGTCTTCCACATCACTCCTCCATGTAACTCCTCCATGTTGCTCATCCATTGTAACTCCTCCATGTCGCTCCTCCTTGTCACTCCTCCATGTCACTGCTCCATGTCGATCCTCCATTTTGATCCACCATGTTGCTCCACCATGTCACTCCTTCATGTCTTTCATGTAACTCCACCATGTACCTCCTCCGTGTCGGTCCTCCATGTGACTATTCCATGTCGATCCTCCATGTTGCTCGTCCCTACTCCTCCATATCACTCCTCCATGTCACTCCTCCATGTCACTCCGCCATGTCGCTCCTCAATGTCACTCCTCCATTTCGATCCTCCATGTCACTCCTCCATGTCACACTTCCATGTAACTCCTCCATGTCACTGCTCCATGTCGATCGTCCAGTTCGATCCTCCATGTTGCTCCACCATGTCACTCCACCATGTCTTCCATGTCACTCCCCATGTAACTCCTCCATATCACTCCTCCATGTAGATCCTTCATGTTACTCCTCTATGTCAATCATCCATGTCGCACCTCCATGTCACTCTTCCATGTCGCTCCTCATTGTCACTCCTCCATGTCACTACTCAATGTCGATCTTCAATGTCACTCCTGCATGTCTTCCATGTCACTCCTCCCACACTAGACACACTCCTCCTTGCTCATCTATATCAATCCACCAGGTAACTCCTTCATGTCACTCCAGAATGTCGCTCCTCCATGTCACTACAGAATGTCAATCCAGATTTAACTCCAGAATGTCACTCCTCCATGTCGATCTTCCATGTCGATCTTCGATGTCTCTCCTCCATGTCACTCCACGATCTCTACCATGTCACTCCTCCATGTTACTCCTCCATGTCGATCCTCTATTTCGCTCCTCGGTGTCGCTCCTCCATGTCACTCCTCACGTCCTTCTATGTCACTCCTCTATGTAACTCCTCCATGTCAATACTACATCTCACTCCTCCATGTAGTGACATGTAGTGCCTCCATGTCGATCCTCCATGTTACTCCAGAATGTCGCTCCACCATGTCCCTCCAGAATGTACCTCCTCGTTGTCAGTCCTCCGTGTCGCTCCGCGATGTCGCTCCTCCATGTGGCTCCTCCATATCGCTCTTCCATGTCGATCCTCCATGTCACTCTTCCATTTCGATCCTCCATGTTGATCCTCCATGTCGATAGTCCATGTCACTGCTCCATGTCGATCCTCCAATTCACTCCAGAATATCACTACAGAATTTTACTCCGGAATGTCACTGCTCCATGTCACTCCTCCATGTCGATCCTCCATGTCGATCCTCTATTTCGCTCCTCCATGTCACTCCACCATGTCTTCCATGTCACTCCCCAATGTAACTCCTCCATGTCACTCCTCCATGTAGATCCTTCATGCTACTCCCCTATGTCAAACCTCCATGTCGTTCCTCCATTTCACTCCTCCATGTAGCTACTCATTTTCACTCCTCCATGTCACTGCTCAATGTCGATCCTCAATGTCACTCCTGCATGTCTTTCATGTCACTTCCTATGTGTCGCTCCTCCATGTGACTATTCCATGTTGATCCTACATGTCGCTCATCCCTGCTCCTCCATATCACACCTTCTTGTTGCTCCTCCATGTCACCCCAGAATGTCGCTCCTCCATGTCACTCCAGAATTTCACTCCAGAATTTAACTCCAGTATGTTACTCCTCCTTGTCACTCCTCCATGTCGATGCTCCATGTCGATCCTCCATGTCGCTCCTCCTTGTCATTCCTTTATGTGAGTACTCCATGTCGATCGTCCATGTCGCTCCTCCTTGCTCATCCATATCACTTCACCATGTAACTCCTCCATGTCATTCCAGAATGATGCTCCTCCATGTCACTCCAGAATTTCAATCCAGATTTAACTCAAAAAAATTCACTCCTCCAAGTCAATCCTCCATGTCGATCTACCATGTCTCTCCTCCATGTCACGCCTCCATCTCTACCATGTCACTCCTCCATGTCAGTCCTCCATGTTGATCTATCAATGTCTCTCCTCCATGTCAATCCTCCATGTCACTCCTCCATGTCCCTCATCCATGTCCCTCCTCCATATCACTTCTCCATGTTGATCCTCAATTTAACACCTCCATTTCGCTCCTACATGTCACTCCTCCATGTCTTCCTTGTCGATCCTCCATGTCACTGTTCTATGTTGCTCCTCCATGTCGCTCCTAATTGCTCATCCATATCACTCCTCAATGTCACACTAGAATGTTGCTCCTCCATATCACTCCAGAATTTAACTCCAGAATGTCACTTCTCCATGTCCCTCCTCCATGTCCCTCCTCCATATCACTCCTCCGTATCACTCCTCCATGTCCCTCCTCCATGTCACTCCTCCTTGTTGCTCCTCCATGTCGATCCTCAATGTCGCTCCTCCATGTCGATCCTCCATGTAGATCGTACATGTTACTCCTCCATGTCGATCCTCCATGTCGCTACTCCATGTCACTCCAGAATGTCGCTATAGAATGTCCCTCCAGAATGTCACTCCTCCAGGTCTCTTCTCCATATCACTACTCCATGTCGCTCTTCAATGTTGCTCCTCCATGTCACACCTCCATGTCGAACCTCCATTTCACTTCTCCATGTCACTCCAGAATGTCGCTCTTCCAAGTCACTCCTCCATGTTGATCCTCCATGTCGATCCTCCATGTCACTCCTCCATGTAAGTCTTCCATGTCACTCCCCCATGTACGTCCTCCATGTAGCTCCTCCATGTAGATCCTTCATGTTACTCCTATATGTCAATCCTCCATATCTCGCATCAATGTCCCTCCAGAATGTCCCTCCAAAATGTCACTCCTCCATGTCACTCCTCCAAGTCGCTCCTCTTTGTCACTCCTCCATGTCACTGCTCAATGTCGATCCTCCATGTCGCTCCTCCTTGCTCATCCATATCACTCCACCATGTAACTCCTCTATGTCATTCCAGAATAACTCTCCTCCATGTAACTCCAGAATTTCAATCCAGATTTAACTCCAGAATGTCACTCCTCCATGTCGATACTCCATGTCGATCTTCCATGTCTCTCCTCCATGTCACGCCTCCATCCCTACCATGTCACTCCTCCATGTCAGTCCTCCATGTTGATCTTCCATGTCTCTCCTCCATGTCAATCCTCCATGTCACTCCTTCTTGTTGATTCTCCATGTCAGTCCTCCATGTTGCTCCTCCATGTCGCTCCTCCTTGTAGATCCTCCATATTGCTCCTCCATGTCGATCCTTCATGTCACTCCGCCATTTAGATCATACATGTTATTCCTCCGTGTCGATCTTCCGTGTCGCTCCTCCATGTCACTCCAGAATGTCGCTCCTCCATGTCCCTCCAGAATGTACCTCCTCGTTGTCAGTCCTCCTTGTCGCTCCGTGATGTCGCTCCTCCATGTCGATCATCCATGTCACTCCTCCATGTCGATACTCAGTGTTGCTCCTCCGTGTCACTCCTCTATGTCTTCCATGTCTCTCCCCCATCTCACTCCTCCATTTCGCTCCTCCATGTAGATCCTTCATGTTACTCCTCCATGTCGCTCCTCCTTGTCACTCCTACATGTCGCTCCTCCTGGTCACTCCTCCATTTAACTACCCAATATTAATCCTCCATGTCACTCCTCTATGTCTTCCATGTCTCTCCCCCATCTCACTCCTCCATTTCGCTCCTCCATGTAGATCCTTCATGTTACTCCTCCATGTCGCTCCTCCTTGTCGCTCCTCCATGTCACTCGACCGTGTCGCTCCTCCATGTCGATCCTCCATGTCGCTCCTTCTTGCTCCTCCATATCACTCCTTCATGTCGTTCTTCCATATCACTACTCAATGTCGATCCTCCATGTCACTCCTCCTTGTCTTCCATTTCACTCGACCGTGTCGCTCCTCCATGTCACTTCTCCATGTCGATCCTCCATTTCAATCCTCCATATCTCTCATCAATGTTCCTCCACAATGTCCCTCCAAAATGTCATTCCTCCATGTCACTCCTCTATGTCGCTCCTCTTTGTCACTCCTCCATGTCACTGCTCCATGTTGATCCTCCATGTCATTCCTCCATGTAGAGCGTACATGTTACTCCTCCATGTCGATCTTACATGTCGCTCCTCCATGTCACTCCAGAATGTCGCTCCTCCATGTCACTCCTCTATGTCGTCCATGTCACTACCCCATGTCACTCCTCCATATCGCTTCTCTTTGTCACTCCTCCATGTCACTACTCGTTGTCGATCCTCCATGTCACTCCTCTATGTCTTCCATGTCGACACATGTCGATCCTCCATGTCGCTCCTCATTGCTCATCCATATCACTCTACCATGTAACTCCTCCATATCACTCCAGAATGTCGCTCCTCTATGTCACTCCAGAATGTCACTCCTCCATGTCGATCCTCCAGGTCGATCTTACATTTCTCTCCTCCATGTCACTCCTCCATCTCTACCATGTCACTCCTCCATGTCGATCCTCCAGGTCGATCTTCCATTTCTCTCCTCCATGTCACTCCTCCATCTCTACCATGTCACTCCTCCATGTCAGTCCTCCATGTCGATCTTCCATGTCTCTCCTCCATGTCAATCCTCCATGTCAGTCCTCCATGTCGCTCCTCCATGTCACTCCTCCTTGTCGATCCTCTATATCGCTCCTCCATGTCGATCTTCCATGTCGTTCCTCCATGTCACTCCAGAATGACGTTACTCCATGTCACTCTAGAATGTCGCTCCATCATGTCCCTCCAGAATGTACCTCCTCGTTGTCAGTCCTCCATGTCGCTCCGCGAATTCGCTCCTCCCTGTAGCTCCTCCATTTTGCTCTTCCATGTCACTCCTCCATGTCACTCCTCCATGTCGATCATCCATGTCACTCCTCCATGTCGATACTCCATGTTGCTCCTCCATGTCTCTATGTCTTCCATGTCACTTGCCCATCTCACTCCTCCATGTCGCTCCTCCATGTCACTACTCAATGTTGATCCACCATGTCACTCCTCCATATCTTCCATGTCACTCCACCGTGTCGCTCCTCCATGTCACTCCAGAATGTCACTCCAGAATTTAATTCCAGATTGTTACTCCTCCATGTCCCTCCTCCATGTCGCTCCTCCATGTCACTCCAGAATGTCCCTAAAGAATGTCAAACCAGAATGTCACTCCTCCGGGTCCCTCCTCCATGTAACTCCTCCATGTCAAGCCTACATGTCACTCCTCCATGTCACTCCACCATGTCGCTCCTCCATGTCACTCCTCCATGTCGCTCCTCAATATCACTCAAGAATGTTGCTCCTCCATGTCATTCCAGAATGACCGACCAGAATGTCATCCCTCCATGTCACTCATCGATGTCGCTCCTCTTTGTCACTCCTCCATGTCGCTCCTCCATGTCACTCCTCCATGTCACTACTCAATGTCAAGCCTCAATGTCACTCCTCCATGTCTTCCATGTCACTCCTCCATGTCACTCCTTCATGTCGCTCCTCCATGTCACTCCTCCATGTCGCTCCTCAATGTCACTCCAGAATGTTGCTCCTCCATGTCCCTCCAGAATGTCACTCCTCCATGTCACTCATCCATGTCGCTCCTCCTTGTCACTCATCCATGTCACTACTCAATGTCGATCCTCCATGTCACTACTCCATGTCATTAATGTCACTCCTCCATGTCTCTCCTCCTTGTCACTCCTCCATGTCTTTCATGTCACTCTCTCATGTACCTCCTCAATGTCGCTCCTCCATGTAGATCCTTCATGTTACTACTCCATGTCAATCCTCCATGTCACTCCTCAATGTCCCTCCAGAATGTCACTCCTCCATGTCACTCATCCATGTCGCTCCTCTTTGTCTTCCATGTCCCTCCCCTATCTCACTACTCCATGTCGCTCCTCAATGTGGCTCCTCCATGTCGATCCTCAATGTGGCTCCTCCATGTCGATGCTGCTTGTCACTCCTCCATGTATATCCTACATGTTACTCCTCCATATCGATCTTCAATGTCACTCCTCAATGTTACTCCAGAATGTTGCTCCTTTATGTCTCCAGAATGTCCCTCCAGAATGTCCCTCCTCCATGACACTCATCCATATCGCTCCTCCTTTTCTTCCATGTCCCTTCCCCATCTCACTCCTCCATGTCAGTACTCAATGTTGCTCCTCAATGTCGATCCTCAATGACGCGCCTCCATGTCGATCCTCCATGTCACTCTGTAGATCCTACATGTTACTCCTCCATGTCGATCTTCCATGTCGCTCCTCCATGTCATTCCAGAATGTCGCTCCTTTATGTCTCTCACAGAATGTCACCCCTCCATGTCCCTCCAGAATGTCATTCCTCCATTTCAGTCCTCCAAGTCGCTCCGTGATGTTGCTCCTCATGTAGCTCCTCCATGTAACGCTTCTGTTTCTCCTCCATGTCACTCCAGAATGTCGCTCCTCCTAGTCACTCCTCCATGTTTATCCTCCATGTCGCTCCTCCTTGCTCCTCCATTTCACTCCTCCATGTCGTTCTTCCATGTCACTCCAGAATGTCGCTCCTCCATGACACTCCAGAATGTCAATCAAGAATTTAACTCCAGAATGTTACTCCTCCATGTCCCTCATCCATGTCGCTCCTCCATGTCCTTCCAGAATGTCCCTCCAGAATGTCCCTCCAGAATGTCACTCCTCCATGTCCCTCCTCCATGTCATTCCTCCATGTCACTCCTCCATGTTGATCCTCTATATCAATCCTCCATATCTCTCATCAATGTCACTCCAGAATGTCACTCCAGAATGTAACACCTCCATGTCACTCCTCCATGTTGCTCCTCTTTGTCACTCCTCCATGTCACTGCTCAATGTCGATCCTCCATGTCAATCCTCCATTTCTCTCCTCCATTTCACTTCTCCATGTCACTCCAGAATATCACTCCACCATGTCCCTCCTCCATGTCGCTCCTCCATGTCGATCTGCTATTTAACACCTCCATGTCACTCCTCCATGTCACTCCTCCATGTCGATTCTCCATGTCACTCCTCCATGTCGTACCTCCATGTCGATCCGCCATGTCGCTCCTACATGTCACATTTCCATGTCACTTTTGCATGTCGCTCCTTCATGTAAATTCTCCATGTCGCTCCTCCGTGTTACTCCTTCATGTTTCTCCTCCTTGTCACTCTTCCATGTCACTCCTCCATGTCACTTCTCCATGTCTATCCTCCATGTCGATCCTCCATGTAGCTCCTCCTTGTCACTCCTCAATGTCTTCCACGTCACTCCCCCATGTACCTCCTCCATGTCACTCTAGAATGTTGCTCCTCCATGTCACTCCAGAATGTCACTCCAGTATATCTTCCAAGTCCCTCCCCCATGTACCTCCTCCATGTCACTCCAGAATGTCACTCCTCCATGTCAATCCTCTCTGTCCATCCTCCAAATCACTCCTCCATGTCAGTTGTAATGGCAATTTTCATATCTGCAGTTTAACACTGTACCTTTAGATAATCTCAGGGCCTCACATGTTAAACTTCGTCACCATAGGACAATGACCTGACATATTAGGTCTCTGTAACTGCAAACAACAAATTGCTGAAATACTTGTTATGTCTTGTGATGCTCTGTTGTCTGCTGTGTGCTGACGCATTGATATACTTTCTATCCTTCTCTTCTTTTCTTCTTTGCACTTATCTTCGTGTTATGCTTTAAATGTATAAATACTGACTACTCCTTGTATTCGGGGCTCACTTGCCACAGTCCACAACAGGTGGCTGTGCTCGTGAGTCCATCTGCAGTCCATCTGCAGATCTTTTAGTTATTAATGTATCCCTTTTTATTAAATTCACTGAAAGACAAGTTGTTACGTTGGTTTGTGTCTTGTTTTAACAGAAACTGCCACCACACAATCTAGAATTTCCCTCCAGAATATCACTCCAGAATGTCCCTCCAGAATGTCACTCCAAAATGTTATTCCTCCATGTCCCTCCTCCATGTCACTTCTCCATATCGATGTTCTATTTCATACCTCCTTGACGCTCCTACATGTCATTCCTCCCTGTCTTCCTTGTCACTCCTCCATGTCACTCCTCCATGTTGTTCCTCCATCTCACTCCTCCATGTCGAGCCTCCATGTCGCTCCTTCATGTCACACTTCCATGTCACTGCTCTATGTCAATCCTCCATTTCGATCCACCATGTTTCTCCTCCTTGTCACTTCACCTTGTCACTCCTCCATGTCACTGCTCCATGTTGATCTTCCATGTCGATCCTCCATGCTGCTCCTCCATGTTCCTCGTCCAAGTCACTCTAGAATGTCGCTCCTCCATTTCACTCCAGAATTTAACTCCAGAATGTACCTCCTCGTTGTCAGTCCTCCGTGTCGCTCCGCGATGTCGCTCCTCCATGTGGCTCCTCCATATCGCTCTTCCATGTCGATCCTCCATGTCACTCTTCCATTTCGATCCTCCATGTTGATCCTCCATGTCGATAGTCCATGTCACTGCTCCATGTCGATCCTCCAATTCACTCCAGAATATCACTACAGAATTTTACTCCGGAATGTCACTGCTCCATGTCACTCCTCCATGTCGATCCTCCATGTCGATCCTCTATTTCGCTCCTCCATGTCACTCCACCATGTCTTCCATGTCACTCCCCAATGTAACTCCTCCATGTCACTCCTCCATGTAGATCCTTCATGCTACTCCCCTATGTCAAACCTCCATGTCGTTCCTCCATTTCACTCCTCCATGTAGCTACTCATTTTCACTCCTCCATGTCACTGCTCAATGTCGATCCTCAATGTCACTCCTGCATGTCTTTCATGTCACTTCCTATGTGTCGCTCCTCCATGTGACTATTCCATGTTGATCCTACATGTCGCTCATCCCTGCTCCTCCATATCACACCTTCTTGTTGCTCCTCCATGTCACCCCAGAATGTCGCTCCTCCATGTCACTCCAGAATTTCACTCCAGAATTTAACTCCAGTATGTTACTCCTCCTTGTCACTCCTCCATGTCGATGCTCCATGTCGATCCTCCATGTCGCTCCTCCTTGTCATTCCTTTATGTGAGTACTCCATGTCGATCGTCCATGTCGCTCCTCCTTGCTCATCCATATCACTTCACCATGTAACTCCTCCATGTCATTCCAGAATGATGCTCCTCCATGTCACTCCAGAATTTCAATCCAGATTTAACTCAAAAAAATTCACTCCTCCAAGTCAATCCTCCATGTCGATCTACCATGTCTCTCCTCCATGTCACGCCTCCATCTCTACCATGTCACTCCTCCATGTCAGTCCTCCATGTTGATCTATCAATGTCTCTCCTCCATGTCAATCCTCCATGTCACTCCTCCATGTCCCTCATCCATGTCCCTCCTCCATATCACTTCTCCATGTTGATCCTCAATTTAACACCTCCATTTCGCTCCTACATGTCACTCCTCCATGTCTTCCTTGTCGATCCTCCATGTCACTGTTCTATGTTGCTCCTCCATGTCGCTCCTAATTGCTCATCCATATCACTCCTCAATGTCACACTAGAATGTTGCTCCTCCATATCACTCCAGAATTTAACTCCAGAATGTCACTTCTCCATGTCCCTCCTCCATGTCCCTCCTCCATATCACTCCTCCGTATCACTCCTCCATGTCCCTCCTCCATGTCACTCCTCCTTGTTGCTCCTCCATGTCGATCCTCAATGTCGCTCCTCCATGTCGATCCTCCATGTAGATCGTACATGTTACTCCTCCATGTCGATCCTCCATGTCGCTACTCCATGTCACTCCAGAATGTCGCTATAGAATGTCCCTCCAGAATGTCACTCCTCCAGGTCTCTTCTCCATATCACTACTCCATGTCGCTCTTCAATGTTGCTCCTCCATGTCACACCTCCATGTCGAACCTCCATTTCACTTCTCCATGTCACTCCAGAATGTCGCTCTTCCAAGTCACTCCTCCATGTTGATCCTCCATGTCGATCCTCCATGTCACTCCTCCATGTAAGTCTTCCATGTCACTCCCCCATGTACGTCCTCCATGTAGCTCCTCCATGTAGATCCTTCATGTTACTCCTATATGTCAATCCTCCATATCTCGCATCAATGTCCCTCCAGAATGTCCCTCCAAAATGTCACTCCTCCATGTCACTCCTCCAAGTCGCTCCTCTTTGTCACTCCTCCATGTCACTGCTCAATGTCGATCCTCCATGTCGCTCCTCCTTGCTCATCCATATCACTCCACCATGTAACTCCTCTATGTCATTCCAGAATAACTCTCCTCCATGTAACTCCAGAATTTCAATCCAGATTTAACTCCAGAATGTCACTCCTCCATGTCGATACTCCATGTCGATCTTCCATGTCTCTCCTCCATGTCACGCCTCCATCCCTACCATGTCACTCCTCCATGTCAGTCCTCCATGTTGATCTTCCATGTCTCTCCTCCATGTCAATCCTCCATGTCACTCCTTCTTGTTGATTCTCCATGTCAGTCCTCCATGTTGCTCCTCCATGTCGCTCCTCCTTGTAGATCCTCCATATTGCTCCTCCATGTCGATCCTTCATGTCACTCCGCCATTTAGATCATACATGTTATTCCTCCGTGTCGATCTTCCGTGTCGCTCCTCCATGTCACTCCAGAATGTCGCTCCTCCATGTCCCTCCAGAATGTACCTCCTCGTTGTCAGTCCTCCTTGTCGCTCCGTGATGTCGCTCCTCCATGTCGATCATCCATGTCACTCCTCCATGTCGATACTCAGTGTTGCTCCTCCGTGTCACTCCTCTATGTCTTCCATGTCTCTCCCCCATCTCACTCCTCCATTTCGCTCCTCCATGTAGATCCTTCATGTTACTCCTCCATGTCGCTCCTCCTTGTCACTCCTACATGTCGCTCCTCCTGGTCACTCCTCCATTTAACTACCCAATATTAATCCTCCATGTCACTCCTCTATGTCTTCCATGTCTCTCCCCCATCTCACTCCTCCATTTCGCTCCTCCATGTAGATCCTTCATGTTACTCCTCCATGTCGCTCCTCCTTGTCGCTCCTCCATGTCACTCGACCGTGTCGCTCCTCCATGTCGATCCTCCATGTCGCTCCTTCTTGCTCCTCCATATCACTCCTTCATGTCGTTCTTCCATATCACTACTCAATGTCGATCCTCCATGTCACTCCTCCTTGTCTTCCATTTCACTCGACCGTGTCGCTCCTCCATGTCACTTCTCCATGTCGATCCTCCATTTCAATCCTCCATATCTCTCATCAATGTTCCTCCACAATGTCCCTCCAAAATGTCATTCCTCCATGTCACTCCTCTATGTCGCTCCTCTTTGTCACTCCTCCATGTCACTGCTCCATGTTGATCCTCCATGTCATTCCTCCATGTAGAGCGTACATGTTACTCCTCCATGTCGATCTTACATGTCGCTCCTCCATGTCACTCCAGAATGTCGCTCCTCCATGTCACTCCTCTATGTCGTCCATGTCACTACCCCATGTCACTCCTCCATATCGCTTCTCTTTGTCACTCCTCCATGTCACTACTCGTTGTCGATCCTCCATGTCACTCCTCTATGTCTTCCATGTCGACACATGTCGATCCTCCATGTCGCTCCTCATTGCTCATCCATATCACTCTACCATGTAACTCCTCCATATCACTCCAGAATGTCGCTCCTCTATGTCACTCCAGAATGTCACTCCTCCATGTCGATCCTCCAGGTCGATCTTACATTTCTCTCCTCCATGTCACTCCTCCATCTCTACCATGTCACTCCTCCATGTCGATCCTCCAGGTCGATCTTCCATTTCTCTCCTCCATGTCACTCCTCCATCTCTACCATGTCACTCCTCCATGTCAGTCCTCCATGTCGATCTTCCATGTCTCTCCTCCATGTCAATCCTCCATGTCAGTCCTCCATGTCGCTCCTCCATGTCACTCCTCCTTGTCGATCCTCTATATCGCTCCTCCATGTCGATCTTCCATGTCGTTCCTCCATGTCACTCCAGAATGACGTTACTCCATGTCACTCTAGAATGTCGCTCCATCATGTCCCTCCAGAATGTACCTCCTCGTTGTCAGTCCTCCATGTCGCTCCGCGAATTCGCTCCTCCCTGTAGCTCCTCCATTTTGCTCTTCCATGTCACTCCTCCATGTCACTCCTCCATGTCGATCATCCATGTCACTCCTCCATGTCGATACTCCATGTTGCTCCTCCATGTCTCTATGTCTTCCATGTCACTTGCCCATCTCACTCCTCCATGTCGCTCCTCCATGTCACTACTCAATGTTGATCCACCATGTCACTCCTCCATATCTTCCATGTCACTCCACCGTGTCGCTCCTCCATGTCACTCCAGAATGTCACTCCAGAATTTAATTCCAGATTGTTACTCCTCCATGTCCCTCCTCCATGTCGCTCCTCCATGTCACTCCAGAATGTCCCTAAAGAATGTCAAACCAGAATGTCACTCCTCCGGGTCCCTCCTCCATGTAACTCCTCCATGTCAAGCCTACATGTCACTCCTCCATGTCACTCCACCATGTCGCTCCTCCATGTCACTCCTCCATGTCGCTCCTCAATATCACTCAAGAATGTTGCTCCTCCATGTCATTCCAGAATGACCGACCAGAATGTCATCCCTCCATGTCACTCATCGATGTCGCTCCTCTTTGTCACTCCTCCATGTCGCTCCTCCATGTCACTCCTCCATGTCACTACTCAATGTCAAGCCTCAATGTCACTCCTCCATGTCTTCCATGTCACTCCTCCATGTCACTCCTTCATGTCGCTCCTCCATGTCACTCCTCCATGTCGCTCCTCAATGTCACTCCAGAATGTTGCTCCTCCATGTCCCTCCAGAATGTCACTCCTCCATGTCACTCATCCATGTCGCTCCTCCTTGTCACTCATCCATGTCACTACTCAATGTCGATCCTCCATGTCACTACTCCATGTCATTAATGTCACTCCTCCATGTCTCTCCTCCTTGTCACTCCTCCATGTCTTTCATGTCACTCTCTCATGTACCTCCTCAATGTCGCTCCTCCATGTAGATCCTTCATGTTACTACTCCATGTCAATCCTCCATGTCACTCCTCAATGTCCCTCCAGAATGTCACTCCTCCATGTCACTCATCCATGTCGCTCCTCTTTGTCTTCCATGTCCCTCCCCTATCTCACTACTCCATGTCGCTCCTCAATGTGGCTCCTCCATGTCGATCCTCAATGTGGCTCCTCCATGTCGATGCTGCTTGTCACTCCTCCATGTATATCCTACATGTTACTCCTCCATATCGATCTTCAATGTCACTCCTCAATGTTACTCCAGAATGTTGCTCCTTTATGTCTCCAGAATGTCCCTCCAGAATGTCCCTCCTCCATGACACTCATCCATATCGCTCCTCCTTTTCTTCCATGTCCCTTCCCCATCTCACTCCTCCATGTCAGTACTCAATGTTGCTCCTCAATGTCGATCCTCAATGACGCGCCTCCATGTCGATCCTCCATGTCACTCTGTAGATCCTACATGTTACTCCTCCATGTCGATCTTCCATGTCGCTCCTCCATGTCATTCCAGAATGTCGCTCCTTTATGTCTCTCACAGAATGTCACCCCTCCATGTCCCTCCAGAATGTCATTCCTCCATTTCAGTCCTCCAAGTCGCTCCGTGATGTTGCTCCTCATGTAGCTCCTCCATGTAACGCTTCTGTTTCTCCTCCATGTCACTCCAGAATGTCGCTCCTCCTAGTCACTCCTCCATGTTTATCCTCCATGTCGCTCCTCCTTGCTCCTCCATTTCACTCCTCCATGTCGTTCTTCCATGTCACTCCAGAATGTCGCTCCTCCATGACACTCCAGAATGTCAATCAAGAATTTAACTCCAGAATGTTACTCCTCCATGTCCCTCATCCATGTCGCTCCTCCATGTCCTTCCAGAATGTCCCTCCAGAATGTCCCTCCAGAATGTCACTCCTCCATGTCCCTCCTCCATGTCATTCCTCCATGTCACTCCTCCATGTTGATCCTCTATATCAATCCTCCATATCTCTCATCAATGTCACTCCAGAATGTCACTCCAGAATGTAACACCTCCATGTCACTCCTCCATGTTGCTCCTCTTTGTCACTCCTCCATGTCACTGCTCAATGTCGATCCTCCATGTCAATCCTCCATTTCTCTCCTCCATTTCACTTCTCCATGTCACTCCAGAATATCACTCCACCATGTCCCTCCTCCATGTCGCTCCTCCATGTCGATCTGCTATTTAACACCTCCATGTCACTCCTCCATGTCACTCCTCCATGTCGATTCTCCATGTCACTCCTCCATGTCGTACCTCCATGTCGATCCGCCATGTCGCTCCTACATGTCACATTTCCATGTCACTTTTGCATGTCGCTCCTTCATGTAAATTCTCCATGTCGCTCCTCCGTGTTACTCCTTCATGTTTCTCCTCCTTGTCACTCTTCCATGTCACTCCTCCATGTCACTTCTCCATGTCTATCCTCCATGTCGATCCTCCATGTAGCTCCTCCTTGTCACTCCTCAATGTCTTCCACGTCACTCCCCCATGTACCTCCTCCATGTCACTCTAGAATGTTGCTCCTCCATGTCACTCCAGAATGTCACTCCAGTATATCTTCCAAGTCCCTCCCCCATGTACCTCCTCCATGTCACTCCAGAATGTCACTCCTCCATGTCAATCCTCTCTGTCCATCCTCCAAATCACTCCTCCATGTCAGTTGTAATGGCAATTTTCATATCTGCAGTTTAACACTGTACCTTTAGATAATCTCAGGGCCTCACATGTTAAACTTCGTCACCATAGGACAATGACCTGACATATTAGGTCTCTGTAACTGCAAACAACAAATTGCTGAAATACTTGTTATGTCTTGTGATGCTCTGTTGTCTGCTGTGTGCTGACGCATTGATATACTTTCTATCCTTCTCTTCTTTTCTTCTTTGCACTTATCTTCGTGTTATGCTTTAAATGTATAAATACTGACTACTCCTTGTATTCGGGGCTCACTTGCCACAGTCCACAACAGGTGGCTGTGCTCGTGAGTCCATCTGCAGTCCATCTGCAGATCTTTTAGTTATTAATGTATCCCTTTTTATTAAATTCACTGAAAGACAAGTTGTTACGTTGGTTTGTGTCTTGTTTTAACAGAAACTGCCACCACACAATCTAGAATTTCCCTCCAGAATATCACTCCAGAATGTCCCTCCAGAATGTCACTCCAAAATGTTATTCCTCCATGTCCCTCCTCCATGTCACTTCTCCATATCGATGTTCTATTTCATACCTCCTTGACGCTCCTACATGTCATTCCTCCCTGTCTTCCTTGTCACTCCTCCATGTCACTCCTCCATGTTGTTCCTCCATCTCACTCCTCCATGTCGAGCCTCCATGTCGCTCCTTCATGTCACACTTCCATGTCACTGCTCTATGTCAATCCTCCATTTCGATCCACCATGTTTCTCCTCCTTGTCACTTCACCTTGTCACTCCTCCATGTCACTGCTCCATGTTGATCTTCCATGTCGATCCTCCATGCTGCTCCTCCATGTTCCTCGTCCAAGTCACTCTAGAATGTCGCTCCTCCATTTCACTCCAGAATTTAACTCCAGAATGGCACTCCTCCATGTCCCTCCTCCATGTCAATCCTCTATTTCCATCCTCCATCACTCCAGAATGTCATTCCAGAATGTCACTCCAGAATGTCCCTCCACAATGTCACTCCAGAATATCACACCTCCAGGTCTCTCCTCCATGTCACTCCTCCAGGTCTCTCCTCCATTTCACTTCTCCATGTCACTCCAGAATGTCACTCTTCCAAGTCACTCCTCCATGTTGATCCTCCATGTCGATCCTCCATGTCACTCCTCCATGTAAGTCCTCCATGTCAAGCCTTCATGTCACTCCTCCATGTCACTCCGCCATGTCGCTCCTCCATGTCACTACTCCCTGTCTTCCATGTCACTCCTCCATGTCGCTCCTCCATGTAGATCCTTCATGTTACTCCTACATGTCACTCGTCCTTGTCACTCCTCAATGTAACTACTCAATGTCGATCCTCCATGTCACTCTTCCATGTCTTCCATGTCACTCGACTGTGTCGCTCCTCCATGTCACTTCTCCATGTCGATCCTCCATTTCGATCCTCCATGTTGCTCCACCATGTCAATCCTCCATGTCTTCCATGTCACTCCCCCATGTACGTCCTCCATGTAGCTCCTTCATGTAGATCCTTCATGTTACTCATATATGTCCCTCCTCCATATCACTCCTCCATGTCACTCCTCCATGTTGTTCCTCCATCTCACTCCTCCATGTCGATCCTCCATGTCGCTCCTTCATGTCACACTTCCATGTCACTGCTCTATGTCAATCCTCCATTTCGATCCACCATGTTTCTCCTCCTTGTCACTTCACGTTGTCACTCCTCCATGTCACTGCTCCATGTCGATCTTCCATGTCGATCCTCCATGCTGCTCCTCCATGTTCCTCATCCAAGTCACTCTAGAATGTCGCTCCTCCATGTCACTCCAGAATGTCACTCCAGAATTTAACTCCAGAATGGCACTCCTCCATGTCCCTCCTCCATGTCAATCCTCTATTTCCATCCTCCATCACTCCAGAATGTCACTCCAGAATGTCACTCCAGAATGTCACTCCAGAATATCACTCCTCCAGGTCTCTCCTCCATGTCACTCCTCCAGGTCTCTCCTCCATTTCACTTCTCCATGTCACTCCAGAATGTCACTCTTCCAAGTCACTCCTCCATGTTGATCCTCCATGTCGATCCTCCATGTCACTCCTCCATGTCAAGCCTTCATTTCACTCCTCCATGTCACTCCGCCATGTCGATCCTCCATGTCACTACTCCCTGTCTTCCATGTCACTCCTCCATGTCACTCCCCAATCTCACTCCTCCATGTCGCTCCAACATGTAGATCCTTCATGTTACTCCTACATGTCACTCGTCCTTGTCACTCCTCAATGTAACTACTCAATGTCGATCCTCCATGTCACTCTTCCATGTCTTCCATGTCACTCGACCGTGTCGCTCCTCCATGTCACTTCTCCATGTCGATCCTCCATTTCGATCCTCCATGTTGCTCCACCATGTCAATCCTCCATGTCTTCCATGTCACTCCCCCATGTACGTCCTCCATGTAGCTCCTTCATGTAGATCCTTCATGTTACTTCTATATGTCAATCCTCCATATCTCTCATCAATGTCCCTCCAGAATGTCCCTCCTCCATGTCACTCCTCCATGTCACTCCTCCATGTCGCTCCTCTTTGTCACTCCTCCATGTCACTGCTCAATGTCGCTCCTCAATGTCACTCCAGAATGTCAGTCCAGAATTTAACTCCAGAATGTTACGCCTCCATGTCCCTCCTCCATGTCGCTCCTCAATGTCACTCCAGAATGTCCTTCCAGAATGTCACTCCAGAATGTCACTCCTCCTTGTCCCTCCGCCATGTCACTCCTCCATGTCGATTCTCTATTTCGCTCCTCCATGTTGCTCCTCCATGTTACCCCTCCATGTCACTCCTCCCTGTCTTCCATGTCACTCCTCCATGTCATTCCTCCATGTCGATCCTCCATGTCGCTCCTCCATGTCACTCCTCCATGTCACTGCTCCATGTCGATCCTCCATTTTGCTCCTGCATTTCACTCCTCCATGTCTTCCATGTCGCTCCTCCATGTCACTCAAGAATGTCGCTCCTCCATGTCACTCCAGAATGTCACAGCAACATATCCCTACAGAATGTACCTCCTCGTTGTCAGTCCTCCATGTCGCTCTGCGATGTCGCTCCTCCATGTAGCTCCTCCATGTGGATCCTTTATGTTACTCCTCTATGTCAATCCTCCAAATCTCTCATCAATATCTCTCCAGAATGTCACTCCAGAATGTCACTCTAGAATGTCGCTCCTCCATGTCACTCCAGAAAGTCCCTCCAGGATGTCCCTCCAAAATGTCACTCCTCCATGTAACTCCTCCATGTCGCTCCTCTTTCTCACTCCTTCAAGTTACTACTCAATGTCGGATTTCTATGTCGACACATGTCGATCCTCCATGTCACTCCTCCTTGCTCCTCCATTTTGCTCCTCCATGTCACACCTCCATGACGATCATCCATGTCACTCCAGAATTTAACTCTAGAATGTCACTCCTCCATGGCAGTCTTCCTTGTCAATACTCCATGTCGATCCTCCACGTCACTCCTCCAAGTCGATCATCCATGTCAGTCCTCGTCAATCCTCAATGTCGCTCCTCCATGTCCCTATTCCATGTCTCTCCTCCAGGTCACTCCTCAATGTCGATGCTCTATGTCGCTCCATCATGACGCTCCTCCTTGTCACTTCTCCAAGTTACTCCTCAATCTCTCTCCTCAATGTCAATCCTCCACGTCAGTCCTCCATGTCGATCTTCCATGTTGCTCCACCATGTCTCTCCAGAATGTTGCTTCTCCATGTCATTCCAGAATATCCCTCCAGAATGTCACTCCAGAATGTCATTTCTCCCTGTCAGTCCTCCATGTCGCTCCTCAATGTCGCTCCTATATGTCACGCCTCCATGTGTACCATGTCACTCCTCCATGTCACTCCTCCATGTCTATACTCTTTGTTGCTCCTCCATGTCGATCCTCTATGTCGCTCCTCCAGGTTGATCCTCAATGTCCTCCATGTAGATCGTCTATGTCACTACAGAATTTCACTCCAGAATTTAACTCCAGAATGTCACTCCTCCATGTCTCTCCTCCATGTCACTCGTCCATGTCTGCTATGTCACTCCTCCATGTCACTCCTCCATGTCGATCCTCCTTGTCGCTTCTCCATGTCAATCCTCCATGTCGATCCTCCATGTCACTCCTCCATGTCGATCTTCCATGTCAGTGCTCCATGTCACTCCACCAAGACGCTCCTCCTTGTCACTCCTCCATGTTACTCCTCAAACTCGCTCCTCCATGTCGATCCTCCACGTCAGTCCTCCATGTAGATCCTATATGTTAGTCCTCCATGTCGATCTTCCATGTCGATCCTCCATGTCTCTCCTCCATTTCGATCCTCCCTGTTGCTCCACCTAGCTCTTCCATGTCACTCCTACATGTCGTTCCTCCATGTCACTCATCCATGTCAGTCCTAAGTGTCAAACTTCCATGTCACTACTCCATGTCGCTCCTCATTGTCGATCCTCCAAGTCGTTATTCCTTGTTACTCCTTCTTGTTTTTCCTCCTTGTCACTCCTCCTTGTCACTTCTCCATGTCACTGCTCCATGGCTATCCTACATGTCTCTCCTCCATATCACTCCTCCATGTCGCTACTCCATGTCGCTCCTCCATGTCACTCCAGAATGTCACTCCAGAATTTAACTCCAGAATGTCACTCCTCCATGTCTCTCCTCCATGTCCATACTCCATATAACTCCTCCATGTCACTCCAGAATGTCCCTTCACATAGTCACTCCAGAATGTCTCTCCTCCATGTTCTTCCTCCATATCAATCCTCCATGTCGAACCTCCATGTCGCTCCACATTTCTCCTCTATATCATTCCACCCTGTTGCTCCTTCATGTCACACCAGAATAACGCTCCTCCATGTCACTCCAGAATGTCACTCCTCCATGTTGATCTTCCATGTATCTCCTCCATGTCACGCCTCCATGTCTACCATGTCACTCCTCCATTTCACTCCTCCATGTCGATCCTCCTTGTCGCTCCTCCATGTTGATCCTCCATATCACTCCTGCATGTATATCCTACATGTCTCTCCTCCATGTCACTCCTCCATGTAACTCCTCTATGTCGATCCTCCTTGTCGGTCCTCCATGTCGATCCTCTATGTCGCTCCTCCATGCCGAACCTCCATTACATTCCTCCTTGTAGATCCTACATGTCACTCCAGAATGTCACTCCAGAACTTACCTCCAGAATGTCACTCCTCCATGTCGATCTTCCATGTCAGTCCTCCATGTCACTCCACCAAGACGCTCCTCCTTGTCACTCCTCCATGTTACTCCTCAAACTCGCTCCTCCATGTCGATCCTCTAAGTCAGTCATCCATGTAGATCCTACATGTTAATCCTCCATGTCGATCTTCCATGTCGATCCTCAATGTCTCTCCTCCATTTCGATCCTCTCTGTCGCTCCACCTAGCTCCTCTATATCACTCCACCCTGTTGCTAATCCATGTCCATCCAAAAAGATGCTCCTCCATGTCACTCCAGAATGTCATTCCAGAATTTAACTCCAGAATGTCACTCCTCCATTTCAATCTTCTATGTCCATCCTCCATGTCACTCCTCCATGTCACTCTGGAATGTCCCTCCAGATAATCACTCCAGAATGTCACTCCTGAATGTCACTCCATGTTCTTCCTCCATATCAATCCTCCATGTCGAACCTCAATTTAACACCTCCATTTCGCTCCTACATATAACTGCTCCCTGTCTTCCATGTCATTCCTCCATGTCACTCCTCCATGTCGCTCCTCCATATCACTCCTCCATGTCGCTCCTCATTGTCGATCCTCCAAGTCGTTCCTCCTTGTTACTCCTTCTTGTTTTTCCTCCTTGTCACTCCTCCTTGTCACTTCTCCAAGTCACTGCTCCATGGCTATCCTTCATGTCTCTCCTCCATATCACTCCTCCATGTCGCTACTCCATGTCGCTCCTCCATGTCACTCCAGAATGTCACTCCAGAATTTAACTCCAGAATGTCACTACTCCATGTCTCTCCTCCTTGTCAATCCTCTATGTCCATCCTCCATGTAACTCCTCCATGTCACTCCAGAATGTCCCTTCACATAGTCACTCCAGAATGTCACTCCTGAATGTCACTCCTCCATGTTCTTCCTCCATATCAAGCCTCCATGTCGAACCTCAATTTAACAGCTCCATTTCGCTCCTACATATCACTCATCCCTGTCTTCCATGGGAATGCCTCCATGTCACTCCTCCATGTCGATCTTCCAAGTCAATCCTCCATGTCGCTCCTCCGTGTCACTCCTCAATGTCGATCCTCCATGTCGCTCTCCCACGTCACTCCTCCTTTTTACTCCTTCATGTCGCTCCTCCTTGTTACTCCTTCATGTCGCTGCTAATTTTCACTCATCCATGTCACTGCTCCATTTCGATCTTCCATGTTGATCCTCCATGTTGCTCCTCCATGTTGCTCCTCCATGTCGCTCCTCTATGACTTCAATGTCACTCACCCATGTACCTTTTCCATGTCGCTCCTCCATGTCGCACCTCCATGACGATCATCCATGTCTCTCCAGAATTTAACTGTAGAATGTCACTCCTCCATGGCAGTCCCCCTTGTCAATACTCCATGTCGATCCTCCACGTCACTCCTCCAAGTCGATCATCCATGTCAGTCCTCCATGTCAATCCTCAATGTCTCTCCAACAGGTCACTCATCAATGAGCTCCCAGCAAGCATGCTGATGCTGCAGGAACCAACGCACGGGCATCGATCGCAGGGACGTCCCACACCAATACACATGGACGTACTGAAGAGAGATGCTGGACAGTGCTGGCAGTGCTGGACAGTGCTGGCTTTCCGATAGTTGTATTATCACTCTTTCCATCCACCACTATTGGTTTTGTGTTATCAGCCCTACTTGTATTAGCTATTACAGCTGCTAGACTGCTATTGTGGCTGCTTCTATCTCTCTCTCTCTCTCTCTCTCTCTCTCTCTCACTCTATCTATCTATCCCCCCAGCCGGTCTCAGCAGATGGCCGCCCGCCCTGCGCCCGGTTCTGCTCCAGGTTTCTTCCCAGTAATCGGGGAGTTTTTCCTGGCCACAGTGCGCTTGGTGGATCCTGTTGGGTCTCTAAACTATGGTGTACGGTCATAGACCTGCTCTATATATAAAGCGTCTTGAGATAACTTCTGTTGTGATTTGACGCTATACAAAAATAAATTGATTTGATTTGATTTGATCAATGTCGATGCTCCATGTCGCTCCATCATGACGCTCCACCTTGTCCCTTCTCAAAGTTACTCCTCAATCTCTCTCCTCAATGTCGATCCTCCACATCAGTCCTCCATGTAAATCTTCCATGTTGCTCCACCATGTCTCTCCAGAATGTTGCTTCTCCATGTCATTCCAGAATGTCCCTCCAGAATGTCATTCCAGAATGTCACTTCTCCATGTCAGTCCTCCATGTTGCTCCTCCATGTCGCTCCTCCATGTCGCTCCTCCATGTCACTTCTCCATGTTGCTCCTCCATGCCGATCCTCCCTGTCACTCCTCTATGTTGATCCTCCATGTTGCTCGTCCATGTAGCTCCTCCATGTCACTCCTCCATAAACACTCCTCTATGTCACTCAAGAATGTTGCATCTCCATGTCACTCCAGATTGTCTCTCCAGAATGTAACTCCAAAATGTCATTCCTCCATGTCGATCCTCCTGAAATTCCTCCATGTCACTGCTCCATGTTGATCCTCCATGTCACTCCTTAATGTTGCTCCGACATATCTCTCCTCCATGTCGCTCCTCCATGTCACTCCTCCATGTCACTGCTCCATGTCGATACCTCCATATCACTCCAGAATGTCACTCCTCCATGTCTTTCATGTCACACCACCGTGTCGCTCCTCCTTGTCACTCTTCCATGTCGATCCTCAATGTCGCTCCACCTTGCTCCTCCATATCACTCCACCCTGTCACCCCTCCATGTCACTCCAGATTGACGCTCCTCCATGTCACTCCAGATTGTCACTCCTCAATGTTGATCATCCATTTCGATCTTCCATGAATCTCTTCCATGTCACTCCTCCATGTCAATCCTCCTTGTCCTTCCTCCATGTCAATCCTCTATGTCGCTCCTCAAGGTCGATCCTCAATGTCACTCCTCCATGTAGATCGTCCATGTAACTACAGAATTTCACTCCAGAATTTAAATCCAGAATGTCACTCCTCCATGTCTCCTCCATGTCACTTGTCCTTGTCTACTATGTCACTCCTCCATGTCACTCCTCCATGTCGATCCTCCTTGTCGCTCCTCCATGTCGATCCTCTATGTCGCTCCTCAAGGTCAATCCTCAATGTCACTCCTCCATGTAGATCGTCCATGTAACTACAGAATTTCACTCCAGAATTTAACTCCAGAATGTCACTCCTCCATGTCTCTCCTCCATGTCACTCGTCCATGTCTACTATGTCACTCCTCCATGTCACTCCTCCATGTCGATCCTCCTTCTCGCTCCTCCATGTCGATCCTCTATGTCGTTCCTCCATGTCGATCCTCCATGTCACTCCTCCCTGTCTTCCATGTCACTCCTCCATGTCACTCCTCCATGTCGATCCTCCATGTCTTTCCTCCATGTCAATCCTCCATGTCGCTCCACCTTTCTCCTCTATATCACCCCTCCCTGTTGCTCCTCCATGTCACTCCAGAATTGCGCTCCTCCTTGTCACTCCAGAATGTTACTCCAGAATTTAACTCCAGAATGTCATTCCTCCATGTCCATCCTCCATGTTGATCTTCCATGTATCTCCTCCATGTCACTCCTCCATGTCGATCCTCCTTGTCAATACTCCATGTCGATCCTCCATGTCGATCTTCCATGTCAGTCCTCCTTGTCACTCCACCATGACGCTCCTCCTTGTCACTCCTCCATGTTACTCCTCAAACTCGCTCCTCCATGTCGTTCCTACACGTCAGTCCTCCATGTAGATCCTCCATGTCGATCTTCCATGTCGATCCTCCATGTCTCTCCTCCATGTCGCTCCACCTTGCTCCTCTATATCACTCCACCCTGTTGCTCATCCATGTCACTCCAGAATGATGCTCCTCCATGACACTCCAGAATGTCACTCCAGAATTTAACTCCAGATTGTCACTCCTCATTTCGATCCTCCATGTCGATCTTCCATGTATCTCCTCCATGTCAAGCCTCCATGTCTACCAAGTCACTCCTCCATGTCGATCCTCTATGTCATTCCTCCATGTAGATCCTACATGTCATTCGTCCATGTAGATCCTACATGTCACACCAGAATGTTACTCCAGAACTTAACTCCAGAATGTCACTCCTCCATGTCTATCCTCCTTGTCAATACTCCATGTCGATCCTCCATGTCACTCCTCAGTGTTGATCCTCCATGTCAGTCCTACATGTCGCTCCTTCAGGTCACTCCAGAATGTCGCTCCTCTTTTTCACTCCAGAATGTATCTCTAGAATCTAAAACTAGAATGCCATTCCTCCATTTCGATCCTCCATGTCGATCCTCCATATCACTCCTCCTTGTCGCTCCTCCATGTCGATCATCCTGGCGTTCCTCCATGTCACTCCTCCATGTCACTGCTCCATCTCGATCGTCCATGTCGCTCCTCCATGTCACTCCTCCATGTCGATCATCTTGACGTTCCTCCATGTCACTCCTCCATTTCACTGCTCCATGTCACTCCAGAATGTTGCTCCTCCATGTCACTCCAGAATGTCTCTCCAGAATGTAACTCCAGAATGTCATTCCTCCATGTCGATCTTCCATGTCGCTGCTCCATCTCGATCGTCCATGTCGATCCTCCTGACGTTCCTCCATGTCACTCCTCCAAGTCACTGCTCCATCTCGATCCTCAATGTCTCTCCTCCAGGAAACTTCTCCATGTTGATCCTCCATGTCACTCCTCAATGTTGCTCCTTCAACTCACTCCAGAATGTCACTCCTTCAAATCACTCCTGAATGTCACTCCAGAATGTCACTCCTCCATGTCTATACCTCCATGTCACTCCAGAATGTCACTCCAGAATGTCACTCCTCCATGTCTTTCATGTCACACCACCGTGTCGATCCTTTATGTCGCTCCTCCATGTCGATCCTCCATGTCACTCCTGCATGTAAATCCTACATGTCACTCCAAAATGTCACTCCAGAATTTAATTCCAGAATGTAACTCCTCCATGTCGATCCTCCATGTCGATCTTCCATGTCACTCCTCCGTCTATCATGTCACTCCTCCATGTCACTGCTCCATCTCGATCCTCCATGTCTATCCTCCTGATGTTCCTTCATTTCACTCATCCATTTCACTGCTCCATCTCGATATTCCATGTCTCTCCTCCAGGTCACTTCTCCATGTTGATTCCTCCATGACGCTCCTTCATGTTGATCCTCTATGTCACTCCTCCATATCAGTACTTCATGTCGCTCCTCGATGTCGCTCCTCCTTGTCGCTCCTCCATATCACTCCTCCATGTCAGTCCTTCATGTCGATCCTCCATGTCTCTGCTCCATGTCTCTCCTCCATTTCGCTCCTCCTTGCTCCTCCATGTCACTCCTTCATGTCGCTCCTTCAGGTCACTCCTCCATGTCGCTCCTCCAACTCAATCCTTCATGTCGATCATCCATGTCACTCCTCCATGTCGCTCCTCCTTGTCACTCTTCCATGTCAGTAGTCAATTTTGCTCCACTGTGTCGCTCCTCCATGTCACTCCTCCATGTCTATCATCTTGACGTTCCTCCATGTCACTCCTCCATGTCACTGCTCCATGTCACTCCAGAATGTTGCTCCTCCATGTCACTACAGAATGTCTCTCCAGAATGTAACTCCAGAATGTCATTCCTCCATGTCAATCCTCCTGACATTCCTCCATGTCAATTTTCCATGTCACGGGTCCATCTCGATCGTCCATGTCGATCCTCCTGATGTTCCTCCATGTCACTCCTGGATGTAAATCCTACATGTCACTCCAGAATGTAACTCCTCCATGTTGATCCTCCATGTCGATCTTCCATGTCTCTCCTCCATGTCATTCCTCCGTCTATCATGTCACTCCTCCATATCACTCCTCCATGTCGATCCTCCTTGTCGCTCCTCCATGTTACTCCTCAGTGTCGCTCCTCCTTGTCGCTCCTCCATGTCAGTCCTTCTTGTTGATCCTCCATGTCTCTCCTCCATGTTGCTCCTCCTTGCTCCTCCATGTCACTCCTCCATGTCGCTCCTCCATGTCACTCCAGAATGTAGCTCCTCTTTTTCACTCCAGAATGTCTCTCCAGAATGTTACACTAGAATGCCATTCCTCCATGTCGATCCTCCATGTCGATCCTCCATGTCACTTCTCCTTGTCGCTCCTCCATGTCCCTCCTCCATGTCGATCATCCTGACGTTCTTCCATGTTACTCCTCCAAGTCACTGCTCCATCTCGATCGTCCATGTCGATCCTCCTGACGTTCTTCCATGTCAGTCCTCCATGTCATTCCTCCATGTCGATCCTCCATGTCACTCCTCCATGTCGCTCCTACATGTCACTCCTCCATGTCAGTCGTTCATGTCGCTCCTCCATGTCGCTCCACCATGTCGCGCCTCCATGTCACTCTTTCATGTCGCTCCTCCATGTCAATCCTTCACGTGGATCATCCATGTCACTCCTCCATGTCGCTCCTCCTTGTCACTCCTCCATGTCACTACTCAATTTCGCTTCACCGTGTCGCTCCTCCATGTCACTCCTCCATAACGCTCCTCCATGTCACTCCAGAATTTTCTCTCCATGTCAATCCAGAAGGTCTCTCCAGAATGTCAATCCAGAATGTAACTCTAGAATGCCATTCCTCCATGTCGATCCTCCATGACACTCCTCCTTGTCGCTCCTCCATGTCACTCCTCCATGTCGATCATCTTGACGTTCCTCCATGTCACTCCTCCATGTCACTGCACCATGTCACTCCAGAATGTTGCTCCTCCATGTCACTCCAGAATGTCTCTCCAGAATGTAACTCCAGAATGTCATTCCTCCATGTTGATCCTCCTGACATTCCTCCATGTAAATTTTCCATGTCACTGCTCCATCTCGATCGTCGATGTCGATCCTCCTGACGTTCCTCCATGTCACTCCTCCAAGTCACTGCTCCATCTCGATCCTCAATGTCTATCCTACAGAAAACTTCTCCATGTTGATCCTCCATGTCACTCCTCAATGTTGCTTCTCCATGTAACTCCTCCATATCGCTCCTCCATGTCAATCCTTCATGTCGATCATCCATGTTACTCTTTCATGTCGCTCCTCCTTGTCACTCCTCCATGTCACTACTCAATGTCACTCAACCGTGTCCACCGTGTCGCTCCTCCATGTCACTCCTCCATAACGCTCCTCCATGTCACTCCAGAATGTCAGTCCTTTATATCACTCCTGAATGTCACTCCAGAATGTCACTCCTCCATGTCCATCCTCCATGACAATCCTCTATGTCGATCCTCCATGTCACTCGTCCATTACACTCCTCCATGTCAATACCTCCATGTCACTCCAGAATGTCCCTCCAGAATGTCACTCCAGAATGTCACTCCTCCATGTCTTTCATGTCACACCACCGTGTCGATCCTCCATGTCGCTCCTACATGTCACTCCTCCATGTCAGTCGTTCATGTCGCTCCTCCATGTCGCTCCACCATGTCGCGCCTCCATGTCACTCTTTCATGTCGCTCCTCCATGTCAATCCTTCACGTGGATCATCCATGTCACTCCTCCATGTCGCTCCTCCTTGTCACTCCTCCATGTCACTACTCAATTTCGCTTCACCGTGTCGCTCCTCCATGTCACTCCTCCATAACGCTCCTCCATGTCACTCCAGAATTTTCTCTCCATGTCAATCCAGAAGGTCTCTCCAGAATGTCAATCCAGAATGTAACTCTAGAATGCCATTCCTCCATGTCGATCCTCCATGACACTCCTCCTTGTCGCTCCTCCATGTCACTCCTCCATGTCGATCATCTTGACGTTCCTCCATGTCACTCCTCCATGTCACTGCACCATGTCACTCCAGAATGTTGCTCCTCCATGTCACTCCAGAATGTCTCTCCAGAATGTAACTCCAGAATGTCATTCCTCCATGTTGATCCTCCTGACATTCCTCCATGTAAATTTTCCATGTCACCGCTCCATCTCGATCGTCGATGTCGATCCTCCTGACGTTCCTCCATGTCACTCCTCCAAGTCACTGCTCCATCTCGATCCTCAATGTCTATCCTACAGAAAACTTCTCCATGTTGATCCTCCATGTCACTCCTCAATGTTGCTTCTCCATGTAACTCCTCCATATCGCTCCTCCATGTCAATCCTTCATGTCGATCATCCATGTTACTCTTTCATGTCGCTCCTCCTTGTCACTCCTCCATGTCACTACTCAATGTCACTCAACCGTGTCCACCGTGTCGCTCCTCCATGTCACTCCTCCATAACGCTCCATGTCACTCCAGAATGTCAGTCCTTTATATCACTCCTGAATGTCACTCCAGAATGTCACTCCTCCATGTCCATCCTCCATGACAATCCTCTATGTCGATCCTCCATGTCACTCGTCCATTACACTCCTCCATGTCAATACCTCCATGTCACTCCAGAATGTCCCTCCAGAATGTCACTCCAGAATGTCACTCCTCCATGTCTTTCATGTCACACCACCGTGTCGATCCTTTATGTCGCTCCTCCATGTCGATCCTCCATGTCACTCCTGCATGTAAATCCTACATGTCACTCGAGAATGTCACTCCAGAATTTAACTCTAGAATGTAACTCCTCCATGTCGATCCTCCATGTCGATCTTCCGTGTCTCTCCTCCATGTCACTCCTCCATGTCGATCCTCTATGTCGCTCCTCCAGGTCGATCCTCTATGTCATTCCTCCATGTAGATCTACACGTCACTCCAGAATGTCACTCCAGAACTTAACTCCAGAATGTCAATCCTCCATGTCGATCCTCCTTGTCAATACTCCATGTCGATCCTCCATGTCACTCCTCCATGTCGATCCTCCATGTCAGTCCTCCATGTCACTCTACCATGACGCTCCTCCTTGTCAATCCTCCATGTTACTCCTCAATTTCGATCCTCCTTGTCGCTCCTCCATATCACTCCTCTATGTCAGTCCTTCTTGTTGATCCTCCATGTCTCTCCTCCATGTCGATCCTCCATGTCGCTCCTCCTTGCTCCTCCATGTCACTCCTCCATGTCGCTCCTCCATGTCACTCCAGAATGTCTCCCCAGAATGTTACACTAGAATGCCTTTCCTCCATGTCGATCCTCCATGTCGATCCTCCATGTCACTTCTCCTTGTCGCTCCTCCATGTCCCTCCTCCATGTCGATCATCCTGACGTTCTTCCATGTTACTCCTCCAAGTCACTGCTCCATCTCGATCGTCCATGTCGATCCTCCTGACGTTCCTCCATGTCAGTCCTCCATGTCATTCCTCCATGTCAATCCTCCATGTCACTCCTCCATGTCGCTCCTCCATGTCACTCCTCCATGTCAGTCGTTCATGTCACTCCTCCATGTCGCTCCACTATGTCGCGCCTCCATGTTACTCCTCCATGTCTGTCCTTCATGTCGATCCTCCATGTCTCTCCTCCATGTCGACCCTCCATGTCGCTCCTCCATGTCACTCCAGAATGTCCCTCCAGAATGTCACTCCAGAATGTCACTCCAGAATGTCATTCCTCCAGGTCACTCCTCCATGTTAATCCTCCATGACAATCCTCCTGACGTTCCTTCATTTCACTCCTCCATGTCACTGCTCCATCTCGATACTACATGTAACTCCTCCATGTCACTCTACCATGTCGCTTCTCCATGTCACTCCAGAATATTAGTCCAGAATGTGATTCCAGAGTGTTACTCCTCCACGTCCCTTTTCCATGTCACTCCTTCATGTCGATTCTCCATGTGACTGTACCATGTCACTCCTCCATGTCTCTCTTTGTCAATCCTGCATGTCAGTCCTACATGTTGCTCCTCAATCTAGCTCCTCCATGTCACTCCTCCATGTCGATCCTGTATGTCGATCCTCCATGTAACTACTCCATCTCGATCCTCCATGTCACTACTCCATGTCGCTCCTCAATGTCACTCCTCCATGTCACTCCTCCATGTCTTATGTGTCACTCCTCCACGTAGATCTTTCAAGTTACTCCTCCATGTCAGTCCTTCTTGTCAATCCTCCATGTCTCTCCTCCATGTTGTTTCTCCTTGCTCCTCCATGTCACTCCTCCATGTCGCTCCTCCATGTCATTCCAGAATGTCGCTCCTCTTTGTCACTCCAGAATGTCTCTCCAGAATGTAACACTAGAACGCCATTCCTCCATGTCTCTCCTCCATGTCTCTCCTCCATGTTGCTCCTCCATGTCACTCCTCCATGTCGATCCTCCATGTCACTCCTCCTTGTCGCTCCTCCATGTCCCTCCTCCATGTCGATCATCCTGACGTTCCTCCATGTCACTGTTCCATCTCGATCATCCATGTTGATCCTCCATGTCACTCCTCCATGTCGCTCCTCCATGTCACTCCTCCATGTCAGTCGTTCATGTCGCTCCTCCATGTCGCTCCCCATGTACCTACTTCATGTCAACCCTCCATGTCGCTCCTCCTTGCTCCTCCATGTCACTCCTCCATGTGGCTCCTCCATGTCACTCCAGAATGTTGCTCCTCCATGTCACTCCAGAATGTCCCTTCAGAATGTCGCTCCTCCATGTCACTCCAGAATGTCTCTCCAGACTGTAACTCCAGAATGTCATTCCTCCATGTCGATCCTCAATGTCGATCCTCCATGTCACTCCTCCTTGTCACTTCTCCATGTCACTCCTCCATGTCGACCCTCCTGACGTTTCTCCATGTCACTCCTCCATGTCACTGCTCCATCTCGATCGTCCATGTCGATCCTCCTGACGTACCTCCATGTCACTCCTCAATGTTTCTCCTCCATGTCGATCCTATAGGTTACTCCTCCATGTCGATCTTCCATGTCGCGCCTCCATGTCACTCCAGAATGTCACACCAATATATGACTCCAGATTGTCCCTCCAGAACGTCACACCAGAAGGTCACTCCTCCATGTCAGTCCTTCATGTCGCTCCTCAATGTCGCTCCTTCATGTCACTCCTCCATGTCTTCCATGTCACTCCTCCTCGTAGATCCTTCATGTTACTCCTCCATGTCTCTCCTCCATGTCGAAACCTCCATGTCACTCCAGAATGTCCCTCCAGAATGTAACTCCAGAATGTTACTCCTCCATGTCACTCCTCCATGTCGATTCTCTATTTCACACCTCCATGTCACTCCTCCATGTCACTCCTCCCTATTTTCCTTGTATCTCCTCCAAGTCACTCCTCCATGTCGATCCTCCATGTCGATCCTCCATGTCACTCCTCCATGTCGCTCCTCCATGTCTATCCTCCATGTCAATCCTCCATGTCGCTCCTCCTTGTTACTCCTTCAAGTCGCTCCTCCTTGTCACTCCTCCCTATCCCTGCTCCATGTCACTCCTCCATGTCGATCATCCTGACGTTCCTCCATGTCACTCCTCCATGTCACTGCTCCATCTCGATCGTCCATGTCGATCCTCCTGACTTTCCTTCATGTCACTCCTCCATGTCATTCCTCCATGTTGCTCCTCAATGTCGCTCCTCCATGTCACTCCTCCATGTCGATCCTCCATGTCGATCCTCCATGTCACTCCTCTATGTCTATCCTCCATGTCAATCCTCCATGTTGCTCCTCCTTGTTACTCCTTCAAGTCGCTCCTCCTTGTCACTCCTCCCTATCCCTGCTCCATGTCACTCCTCCATGTCGTTCATCCTGACGTTCCTCCATGTCACTCCTCCATGTCACTGCTCCATCTCGATCGTCCATGTCGATCCTCCTGACGTTCCTCCATGTCACTCCTCCATGTCATTCCTCCATGTTGCTCCTCTCATTGTTATGTAGATGATACCCAATTATATCTATCGATCAAGCCAGATGTAACCAACCAGTTAACTAAACTTCAAGCGTGCCTTAAGGACATAAAAACCTGGATGACCTGCAATTTCCTGATGTTAAACTCAGACAAAACTGAAGTTATTGTTCTTGGCCTTGAGCGCCTCCAAAACAAATTATCTAATGATATAGTTACTCTAGATGGCATTCCCCTGGCATCCAGCACCACCGTAAGGAATCTGGGAGTTATCTTTGATCAGGATATGTCCTTTAACTCCCACATAAAACAAACTTCAAGGACTGCCTTCTTTCATCTACATAACATTACAAAAATCTGGCACATCCTGTCTCAAAACGATGCAGTAAAATGAGTCCATGCATTTTTTACTTTTAGACTAGATTACTGCAACTCCTTATTATCAGGCTGCTCCAGTAAGTCTCTTAAGACTCTCCAGTTGATCCAGAATGCTGCAGCACGTGTACTGACAAGAACTAGAAAAAGAGATCATATTACTCTTGTATTAGCTTCTCTGCACTGGCTCCCGGTAAAATCTAGAATAGAATTTAAAATCGTCCTCCTCCCCTACAAAGCGCTAAATGGTCAGGCCCCATCATATCTTAAAGAGCTCATAGTATTACCCCACTAGAGCACTGCACTCCCAGAATGCAGCAGGGTTACTTTAGGTTTATGCTTCCTGCTCTTCCTCCTGTGCAGACGCTTCGCTGAGTTGCTCTCTGCTTTGCTTTCTTTTTATCATTGCTATGCTTATCTTTCGCTACTAAATTTTTGGAAAACGGGTCCTGGATACTTACAAATCACTGGGAGTTTAATTTATGAAAGAAACTGAAGGCTACCACTATTTTAAAAACTGTTTTACTTTGTGAGCGTGGCCTATCAGCAGCACAAGCCTGTACTATAGTGAACGGGAGCGAGGTGCTTGGCTAAAGCTAATCAGCAGCAAGATGCCTCCCTTCTCCACGGATGACTACTACAAACTTCTACAGAAGATAGCAGTGCTGGAAACAAAGATTATCCGGCTCGAAGTGAATGCGGAGGTGAATGGACTATGTGGGAATGAAACCACTCTACCACTGACTCAAAACAGTGAACTGGAACAGGCTAATAGAAAGCTAATTAGCACCAACAAGACCACCAAGAATCAAGAGGGCAATAAATCGACTAGTAGTCCTCCCTGGAACGCTCTTGGTGCAAAGCCAAAGCGTAAATCATGTCCCTGGGAAATGGGAGGAAAACTTACAGGCAGAACCCAGCACCCTCAGATATATGATGCGACCGGCTGGCCTGCATTAGCATCCGAGCATAGTGCCTCATCAACCCCTGTACAAAGTAAGGTCCAACCGTGGACAACTGTGAAAGGAAGGATGAGTAACAAACCTCCCCAACAAAGAAGTTTGCAACTGGAGAACAGATTTGCTCCACTGTTGCAGGACCCTGGATCTCGATCTGATGCCCTGGATAATGTCAACTCTTCACACAGCAGAGTAAGAACCAAAAGCAACTCTGAAGGTAAAAGGCTACAGGGAAAGCTAACAACTGGGCCTCAAACTCAAACTCTGATTGTGGGTGATGCTGCTCTTAAAGATGTGAAAAGCATGTGGAGTAAAGACATCAAAGTACTCTGTTTTCCCAAAGATATGGTCTCTGATCTGGCAGAAAGAATCCTGGATATTGTGACTGCACACCCAAATGTGAAAAATGTGGTATTGCACATTGGGTCGAATGATGTTGTGAAGCAACAGTCTGAAGTGCTGAAACGTGACTTTACTGGTCTGCTAAACACGGTCAGCTCTGTGAATGCTCAGGTGTTTATCAGTGGACCCCTGCCGCCGATCAGAAGAGGAGTCGAGAGATTCAGCAGATTGCTGGGACTGAACACATGGCTTTCAACAGCATGCAAATCCCACTCAGTGCATTTTATTGACAATTTTAACTTTTTTTGGGACCGCAGACATCTCTTCAAGGCAGATGGACTCTGCCCAAACAAGTAAGGAGTAAAATTGTTCAACTCCAACCTATTCTACTTCCTGCGTCATTCATCTGTTCCCTCTGCCAAGGACGCGAGACAAGAGGAATCACCACTGGAGGAAGACACAACACAATGTGCCAGGGGACCTCAAGGAGAATCATTTCACCCCCCACCACAAGCCAGCCCTGGGATACAGCAGAGACAAGAGGAGGCGTCCTCATCCTCGCTTATCACCCTTTCTCCCTCCTCCCCCCTCTTGGAGTTCACTGACCACATGAAGGAGCTGGTCAATGCTGGAACTAAACTTACTCCCCGCCCTACACCCATTTTCTCTCCCATGATCCCCCACGAGGTCGACCTCGAACAACTTTGGCACTATCTCCACAAGCACGACACCCACAACCTCCATCCCCTCCACAATGGAATCAGCCTCTGTCTCCGCAGCCTGATAAGGATGTTCCTTTACAAAATGTTGCAAGCACAGATTGATATGTGCTGGGTCCAGGCTTCAAGGCTAATGATACACGTGACTGTTTCCAGGATAAGCTGGGGCCCTGTGTGATGAGAGCTTCTTCTATCTCAGTTCTAATAAGTAGTAGAAAAAGAATGGTGAATCTGCAAAGAAACAGGAAGATTTTTACTGATTGTGCTAATTTATCAAATTTAGCATTGATTCCTTGCCAGCCAAACCATGTCCCAAAAAATAATAATAATGCTTCTAGCACATTAAAGCTAGCCCTGTTAAACGTCCGGTCTTTGGCAGGAAAACGTTTTTTAATCAATGATTTTATTATTGAGCACAAGCTTGATTTTATGTTTTTAACTGAAACTTGGTTAGACCAAAATAACAGTGCAGCTGTTCTTATCGAGTCAACTCCTCCCAACTTTAGTTTTATGAGTGAAACTAGAATGCATAAGAAAGGAGGTGGAGTTGCCATACTGTTTAATGATTCTCTCCAATGCAAACAGATATCTTATGGACATTTTGCTTCTTTTGAATATGTCGCTCTTCAGTTGAACTCCTCTTCTCGAGCTTTGTTTCTCAATATCTACAGGCCACCTAAATACTGTGCAAACTTTTTTGATGATTTTACTGAACTGCTGTCTGTAATTTGTATTGACTTTGACTGTGTAGTCATTGTTGGTGATTTTAACATCCATGTTGACAACCAACAGGACAGAGGGGCCAAAGAACTGTGTCAGGTTCTTGATAACTATGGAATGAGTCAGCATGTGACAGAGCCCACACACAATAGGGGACACACTTTGGACTTAATCATATCAAAGGGCCTGAACATTTCCAAGGTTGTAGTGATGGATGTTGCTCTGTCTGATCATTCCTGTGTATTCTTTGAGAGTACTCTTCCTGTGCACAGAAATGATAAGACAGAGGTAATCACAAAAAGGTATATCACTGAAAATACCAGTGATCAATTTGTTCAGGCTTTCTCTTCCACACCCACCCTCCCCTGGACCTCTGTCTAAAATGACAAATGTTATTGATACCATTGCACCCAACACGGTGAAGATTGTCTCTGGTAAGAAAAAATCTCCATGGAGAAATACCATGTTGGTAAGAAATGAAAAAAGAGAGTGTCGAAAAGCTGAACGCCAGTGGCGGAAAACAAATATACAAGTTCATTATGACATCTATAAAGAGAGACTTTGCATTTATAATTCAGAACTGAAAAATGCAAGGTGGTCCTTCTTCTCTGACATCATCACCAAAAACAATAACAATGCACGTGCCCTGTTTGCTACTGTCGACAGGCTAACAAACCCTCCTGTGTCAGTAGCCTCTGAACTTTTATCCTCCAGGGCCTCCAGGGCTTCGTTTATTACAGAAAAAATTCACAAAATCAGACAAGCAGTCACTTCCTCCATAGCAGGTACAGGATGTTTGTTTCCCCTGCGTCCACTTAAACCTGGCGCAAATACCATGACACAGTTTTATCCAATAAATCAGACATACCTGGAGGAAATCATACAACATCTAAAATCCTCCTCATGCTGCCTTGACATTCTGCCAACAGGCCTTTTCAAAAAAGTATCAGATTGTATGGTCTCAGAGCTTTTACAGATTGTTAATGCATCTCTTGTTTCAGGAGTCTTCCCACAGGTCCTGAAAACTGCTGTCATCAAACCACTCCTCAAAAAGAACAATCTGGACTCATCAGTAGTAAATAATTACAGACCGATATCAAATCTTCCATTCTTGTCTAAAATAATTGAAAAAACAGTTTTTCAAAAATTAAATAGCTTTCTGGCACTAAACAACTCTTTTGATGTCTTCCAGTCAGGTTTTCGACGAAACCACAGCACTGAGACTGCTCTTGTTAAGGTCTTCAATGACATCCGATTGAACACAGACAGTGGTAGAACTATGGTTTTAGTTTTACTGGATCTCAGTGCTGCATTCGACACGGTTGACCATAATATATAGTAATATATTACCGACTGGAAAACTGGGTGGGTATTTCTGGCATAGCACTCAGCTGGTTTAAATCCTACCTAAAAGACAGGGACTTCTTTGTGTCTATAGGTAATTGCAAATCTGAGCTGAACAAAATCACATGCGGAGTTCCCCAAGGCTCCATCTTGGGGCCTCTTTTGTTTAACATCTACATGCTCCCACTGGGTCAGATTTTTGAGAACAAAATAAATTACCATAACTATGCAGACGACACACAAATTTACATAACTCTATCACCAGGAGACTACAGTCCAATACAAGCACTGAGTGAGTGCATTGAACAAGTCAATAATTGGATGTGCCAGAATTTTCTTCAGCTGAACAAAGACAAAACTGAGGTCGTAGTTTTTGGAGCCAAAAAAGAAAGATTAAAGGTTAGTGCTCACCTACAATCTGTGATGTTAAAAAGCTCAGACCAAGCCAGAAACCTTGGTGTAGTCATGGACTCAGACCTGAGCTTTAACAGCCATATTAAGACAATTACAAAGACAGCCTTCTATCACCTGAAGAATATAAGAAGAATTAGAGGACTGATGTCTCAGCAGGATTTGGAAAAACTAGTCCATGCATTTATCTTCAGCCGACTTGACTACTGTAATGGCGTCTTTACCGGTCTTCCTAAAAAATCGATCAGACAGCTGCAGCTGATTCAGAACGCTGCTGCTAGAGTCCTCACTAAGACCAAGAAAGTGGATCACATCAGTCCAGTTCTGAAGTCTCTACACTTCAGAACTGCCTGTCTCTCAGAGAATTGATTTAAAAATACTGCTGCTGGTTTACAAAGCACTAAATGGTTTAGGGCCAAAATACATTTCTGATCTTCTGCTGTGTTATGAACCATCCAGACCTCTCAGGTCATCTGGATCAGGTCTGCTTAGTGTCCCCAGAGTCAGAACTATACATGCAGAAGCAGCATTCAGTTTTTATGCACCAAATATCTGGAACAAGCTCCCAGAAACCTGCAGGACCGCGCCAACGCTCACTTCTTTTAAAACAAAGCTTAAAACTTTCCTGTTTGCGGGTGCCTTTTATTCTGACACTGCACTATAACTTTTACTCTTTTGAGTTTTATGCAATTTTAGCTTCTATCCTAGCTTTTATTTTTAGCTTGTTTTTATTTTCTAATCTTTAATGTTTTAATGTTTTTATGTTTTTATAACTGTTTTAATTATTTCTTAATGTTCTTTTGCATTTTGTCGCAATGTTCTTGAATGTTTCTGTAAAGCACTTTGAATTGCCCTGTTGTTGAAATGTGCTATACAAATAAAGCTGCCTTGCCTTGCCTTGCCTAAAGTCTCCAAAAGTAGAATGGGAGCCAGAGCCTTCAGCTATCAAGCTCCTCTTCTGTGGAACCAGCTCCCAGTTTCAGTCCAGGAGGCAGACACCCTCTCCACATTTAAGAGTAGGCTAAAGACTTTCCTCTTTGATAACGCTTATAGTGAGGGCTGTCTTTGACCAGCCCCTAGTTCTGCTGCTATAGGCCTAGACTGCCGGGGGACTTCCTATGACACACTTTGCTCCTTTCTCCTTCTGTATATATTCATGTCCTATTCATTGTTGCTAACTTGATTTCTTCCCCGGAGTCCTTGTGCTTTCTCGTCTCGCAGGTAACCATGGAGCGGGGTTACACCTGGAGTAGGGTTAAACCTGGATCGGAGTTACACCTGGAGCGGGGTTACACCTGGATCGGGATTACACCTGGATTGTGGTTGCATCTGCTGCTGTGTCTGTTGCCTGCTTGACACCAACTGCTAGCATCATTAATTAATTCCGTCTGTACGAGGAACAACCAAGGCTAAGCGACAAAGTGTCAGCCTGGAGAATGAGATTTGTCGGTCACTGCCAAAGACATCAAGAACTCCCAGCAAGCAAACTGGTGCTGTGGGAACCAATGCACGGGCATCAATCACGGGGACGTCCCACACCAACATACATGGACGTACTGAGGAGAGGACCAAGATAGCTGGAAGCTCCGTTGGAAAGCCCGTCTGAGGACGACCCAATGATATCAATTCCGATAGTTGTATTATCACTCTTTTACATCCACTGCTATTGATTTTTGTTATTTGTCCTACTCGGGGAGTTTTTCCTGGCAACAGCGCGCTCCGGTGCAATGCTTGGTCTACTTTATAGCTCTGTTAGTTAGCTCAGTATTTACGTTCTGCATCAACTCTGTAAACCGTAAACATACACTCTGTTTTACGTTTGTCTTTACAGGTCCATCTGTGAGAAATGACCGACAGAATCATCCCAGAGGAGAAGGAAACATTTGCTATGAGCAGATAGTTCTATTTACATGGAGATACAGAGCTAACATGGTAGCATGTAGCTACATGCTACCATGTTAGCTACATGGAAAACAGGAATGGGAACAGCAAACAGAGTAGTGTAGCCTCCTTTGGGCTTCACACACACACACAAATACACACACACACATACACATGCCTACACTCACACACTTACAAATGTAGCTATGTAGCTACATGCTACCGCTATGAGACGGTGTGTAAACACAGCGAACATCAGGGTGGAAAATAGAAGATGTGAAACAGTAGTCAGTTCATTATTTCTGGTAAAAGACACCTGATAAACGTAGTAAAGTAATCAGAGTAATGGTATATTATTTACTGTAGGAGCTGTCTCTGTGTTGTCATGACTACAGACCAGTTACTGTAGCTAACCGTAGCTAACCGTAGCTGAAAGACTTTATCCTGTACCATGTTAACATAACTGCAGGTGGAATAAAAAATGCTGTGCATAGTTAATATTGTCATCTGTCTACTCAAATAAAGTTTGACTGTGAAACAGAAATGTGTTGTGTTGCTTACAGTCACTATTTACTACCTGTACTCTTCTACATGCATGACATCAAATTAATGTTTCATATCACCTGTTTAAACAGTGTAATTAAATAAAGCCTTTGTGAAAGAACATGTAATATTTATCTCAGATGATAGAAGTTTCTTCTGGTTCTTGCAGATTAACAGAAGTAGGAGCAGACTTTGCTCATAGTTACGAGGCGGACGGAGACAGTGACGCTCTGTGGGCGGGGTCACCTAGCTGGAGGTTCTCCTCTGGTTCTAACAGGAAACCCTTATATGGCATGAAATTCGTCACAGACGTCACCGAAGTAAGGAAGTGCTGCTCAGCGATTTTTCAGACCCATTTTCGCTATCCCCAGGAACGTATGCATTTCTTTCTTAGTCCTCGGGGGAGGGGTGGGGCATGTCCACCAAAAGTTTCACTCTTTCTGGCGACAACAGCCGCTGGTCATTCTTCAATACATGTCCCAGAAACGTGACCTTAGGCAGGCAGAGTTGCAGTTTAGTGCCCTGTGCCAGTCTTTTGAGCAGCAAAATGGAGTCGGAGCAACACGCGTCTCATGATGGGGACGCCACCAAAAGGTCATCAACATACTGAAGAAGGCTTGATCCTCCTGGCAGATTGAGATCTTCCAGATCACGTTTTACCGCTAATGCATACACGCTCTGGGATTGGGAGTTCCCCTGGACTAGGCTTCGCCAGGTCAGCTTTCGACCTTTAAAATGAAACAGAAACAGATACTGGCTGTCTGGATGCAGTGGAATGGAAAAGAAAGCTGAACACAGATCAATGATTGTGTAGAGCGTTGAGTTTGCTGATAATGAGGCTAAGATGAAGTTGGTGTCATGGACTAATGGAGTCATTGGAACCACAATGTTGTTAATTGCTTGCAAATCTTGCACGAAACGCAATTTGTCTGGTCTACCAGGCTTAAGAATTGGCAAAATGGGTGTGTTGTGTTAGCATCAAATAATTCACATTTTCTCTCCGTGAACAGCACTGGGAGAGCGCTCCCCTCTGGACCCACAAACAAAATTTGCTTGCATTAAATTTTTTCTTTTGTGTTAAATGGGTACCAGCCAACTGAATGAATTCTTGTGAAGGGTTAAAAACAGCAGTATATTCACAACATAAGCGAAACAAAAGAAAAACTAAATTTGCTCGCACTCTAATTTTTCCTTTTTGTTTACATGGGTACCAGCCAAACGAGGTAATTCCTGTGAAGGGTTAAAAGCAGCAGTGCATTCACAACGTAAGAGAGGCCTCATAGCAGACATCAATGTAGCGCAGGTTGGTGATAGCTTTGCAATTTTCTCGATATTGGAGACTGTAAATGTGTCCATCATCTGAAAATTTGGCAATGTCCAGCAGTACAATCGATCAATTGTTGATTGTAGAAACTGCATTGCCTGCACAACCTTGTCTTCCGGGATGGTTAAATACAACCCGTACGGAGTACAATGAATAGATGCATGACACATCTCTCCCCTTCAAATTAATGGGATACTTTTCGGAGATCAAAAATGAGTGCAATACATCTGAGCCTTCAACTGTTGTTTTAGATTTTGTTGATAATGGTTCTGCCATCGGAACACCGGAAACCCCATAGTGGTGATATAATGTGTGGTTGGTTCACAATTTCAACTGTGTTACCATTTACTTCAATTGGTAACGTGGGATCTTGTGACAATTCTAGCCAATTTCTAAATTGTTGTAAAAACCTGTTGTAGCCTTTATCAAGTTATGGTTGTATAAATCAACACTTAGCTACACATATTATTAAGTAGGCCTATGATTTAACATCAGGTTATGATCAAACAAATAAATAAAATCCACAGGGAGTTGCACAATTGTTATAATTTATAAATATACAAAAGATTAATATGCTCTCCTCAAAGCCACCAGACTCCATTGACAGAAACAGTAATTTTGGCCACTGATCATTATAACCGCACTTCTTCAAACTGACAGAAAAAATTAAAAATTCATTAAAACTGTCTTGGTCAATCTTGCAACAACTACCAAATATTGAGATAAATGTTTGAGTTTTGGAGAAGGTGTTTCAACTCCTTTTGGGACATGTAATATTTATTTATGTTGATTATTTGTTAATTGATTGTTTACTGTTCATTTGATTAGTTATTCTTGTTTTGTTCTTTACTGAGGTATTTGTTACATGTTCCAAATTAATAATTAATTAAAAATAAAGTGAAACGAAATGGTTGTTACTGTCCACTCATATTAAACATGAATCCCAATTAGTGTATGAGCATATGAAAATAATATGCAAGATAAGCATATCATTTGTTATCAGGAACGGCCGAATGGTGAGTCGATTTAAATGCTGCGGCCGCAAGGAATTGTGGGATGTTATTCTCTCTTACATCTTCTTCTGCTCCTCTCTGTCTCTCTCCCTTTCAACTGCAGCAGTGATAAATAACCATCAACTCTTCTGTCTGCTTTCTTCCTAACTCTGCCTCTGAAACTACACTGAATTTTTTTCATGAACTTTTTCGACATACTGACTTTTTTTCATGAAATTTTTTGACAGATTATACTCTCTTTTTTTCATGAAATTTTTTGACATATTATACTTTGACATTTTTTCTTAAAAATTTTCGACATACTACAATATGAATGTTTTTCATGAAATTTTTGGACATGCTAGGAATTTTTCATGAAATTTGAATACATATAATACTATACCTTTTTTTAATGTAAACTTTCGACATTCTATACTAGGACTATCTTTCATGAAATTTTTTCGACATGCTACACTGAATTTTTTTCATGAAATTTTTCGACATACAATACTATAACTATTTTTCATGAAATTTTTCGACATACTGACTTTTGACAGATTGTACTATAACTTTTTTTCATCAAAGTTTTTCGACATGCTAAACAATGATTTTTTTTCATGAAATTTTTTGACTTAAAGGAAGGAAGAGGTCCCGGAGCTGATGATGTCTTACAAAGAAGGTTTATTGAAGCTTGATCAAGGAGCAATTGTCAGGTCTCCACATTGAGGTGCTCTCTGCGTGAAGGCCTCACAACTCTGCCCTTCCTCCCTGGTGCTCAGTGTCTTACCCCTTATCATGTTTTGACTTACTCCGTTCCTCTGGCATCTCTGACCCAGGTTGCCCTAGCGACTGGCTCTACGGTCTCCACTACACAGCTGTACAGATAACGGTGGCTCCTCTAGACAGGACTCCAACCCAATAATGTCAACAGAGGGACACTCTGACAAACACTCTGACCTTTCTACCAATAAGAGAGGAATTGATGGAAAATTCCATCATAACCCCTTCTTTTTGATCGACAGATCAACACTAATTACCCCTCCCAGTGTGACCTATCAATTTAACAATTGATCACCAGAGCACTGTCAGGGTTGATCCACTTCATGCAGTAATGACTAATTTAAACAGTCAAAATCCAAAAACAGTTACATATCATGATTATTAAAAACTCACCCTTAACCTCTAGCAATGACCTACGAGTTCCGTCTTCAAGCCAATTAAGGCCTCCTAAGGAAAATTACCTGTAGACCTCCCAAACCCCATAAAGGTTTAGAGAGCTCTTTTGACAGAGGTTGCAGGTTACACGCATTTACTGACAACTGGCCAAAAACTCCGCCTCGGTTTCACAGGAGATGGAGCAAAAAGACCAGATGTGCTATCTACTCTATCTGGACAGGACAAAGGTAAAACCTCAGATCACAAAAGAGGGAAAAACCCATATTGTCTCGTCCATCCAAACCGATCATCTTCAATTCAATTCAATTTCAATTCAATTTATTTTTTGTATAGTGTCAAATCACAACAGAAGTTATCTCAAGACGCTTTTTATATAGAGCAGGTCTTAGACCGTACACCATAGTTTAGAGACCCAACATGATCCACCAAGCGCGTTGTGGCCGGGAAAAACTCCCCGATTACTGGGAAGAAACATGGAGCAGAACCGGGCGCAGGGCGGGCGACCATCTGCCGAGACCGGCTGGGGGGATAGATAGATAGATAGATAGAGTGAGCGAGCGAGCGAGCGAGAGAGAGAGAGAGACAGAAGCAGCCACAATAATAGCATAGCAGCTGTAATAGCTAATACAAGGAGGACTGATAACACAAAACTAATAGTGGTGGATGGAAAGAGTGATAGTACAACTATCGGAATTGATGTCATTGGGTCGTCCTCAGACGGGCTTTCAAGCGGAGCTTCCAGCTATCTCAGTCCACCATACATCTGGCTAGCTCGCCAGAACTGTCCAGCATCTCTCCTCAGAACGTCCATGTGTGTTGGTGTGGGACGTCCCTGTGATCGATGCCCATGCGTTGGTTCCCGCAGCATCAGCATGCTTGCTGGGAGTTCTTGATGTCTTTGGCAGTGACCGAGAAGTTTTATTCTCCAGGCTGCCACTTTGTCACTAAGTGTTGGTAATCCCTCGTTAGCATTGGTAGTCCCTCGTACAGAGGTAGTTAATTAATGATGGTAGCAGTTGGTGTCAAGCAGGCACCGGACGCAGTAGCAGATGCAGCCACGATACCGGAGACAAATCCAGGTGAAACCCCGCTCCAAGTGTACCCCTGCTCCAGGTATAACCTCGCTCCAGGTGTGACCCCGCTCCACGGTTACCTGCGAGACAAGGAGGCACAAGGACTCCCAGGAAGGAATGAAATTAGTAACAACATGGACATAGGACATACAGAAGGAGAGGGGAGCTCAGTGTGTCATAGGAATTCCCCCGGCAGTCTAGGCCTATAGCAGCTTAAGTATAAGCGTTATCAAAGAGGAAAGTCTTTAGCCTACTCTTAAATGTAGAGACGGTGTCTGCCTCCCGGACTGAAACTGGGAGCTGGTTCCAGAGAAGAGGAGCTTGATAGCCGAAGGCTCTCGCTCCCATTCTACTTTTGGAGACTCTAGGAACTTCAAGTAACCAGGGTTAGGGTGATATAGGATTATTTACCTGATTACGTTTCAAATATAACCAAACACACTTGATTAAATGACATCACACGCTAAATTTTAAACTTAATATAAAATCAATCTTCCTTCTTATACAAGGAAACAAGATAGATAATATAATTAGAAATACATGGCACAAAATTTAAGTAAAGAAGTAATTCACAAATCATAAATCATTGTTTCTCTTTTTTCTTTTGAGATAGAGGTATCCTTACCCACAGAGGTACCCGGAAGCAGGATGCAATTTCACCCTCCTTTCGGACACCATCAATGCAGCTCGGACACCTCCTCCTCAAATCCTTCAGTCTTTTCCTCAATTTTTTCCTAAATCAATCATGCAGAATATCAGTTCATCTTAAAGAGAATACACTTTTACTATTAATCCCTACAGCCTTTAACATCAGGATCCCTTGATTCTTATAAAATTCACTAACTAAAATAGAAAACCTTAAACAATTAAACCTTGAGAGAGTAACCGATCCAACTCATTCTCCATGTTTTCTGTCATCCATGTGATGAGTGTAATGTGTATGCAGTATCTTTATTGAAAATGTTGTGAGTGTGTGTACTGATGTGTGTGGCTTAATGTGATGTGTATGTAATGAAATATAAGTATTTGTGTGTGATTACATGTAATATTGCTTTGATTTTAACCCACAGAATCATAGGGATCAATAATGAATAACGTTATATTAGAGTAATACACATTTCTCAAATGATTATCTATAACTGATTAAAATCAACCCTCAATCAAACACAAACATGAAAAATAAAAATGATCACATTTGGAGAAATGTGGGATTACATATCAAATGTTTCCCTCTCCTCTTCTCCCTCCTCTTCTTCCTCCTCCTCCAGACTAAGGTCTTCTAACCCTAACCGCTGGACCCAATCTTGAAACTCCTCATTGTCAAAATGCTCGGTCTCTACCTGATGGAGTGCTAGGCTTCCCACACTTACACGGACCTGGAGAGCTTGTAACATGGTGCTAGCAGTTTTCTGGACAAGAGCTCTGACTATTGCCCCTAAACATGTGAAAAGGAGAAGGAGAAGAAGAATGGCCGTTTTTGTTTCCTGTTTGAGTGGTCTCTGGACTTTAAGTGGCGTTTTTCCTTCATTTAGTTTTGCACGCAGGGTGTAACTAGATTCAAAATATGTTGTTGCTGGGAAGAGACAGTTATATTCTTGCATCTCTTTAGTCTGGAGAGTGACTTCACAGCACTTTACATGACCTTTGACATCTTGATAGTTCACTTCCCAGTTGTAACAAACTGGTTGGAGCTTGAACTGTTGCTCTGGCTCTTTTCTGTCGGGGAAGAGCAATGAGCTTGTATTTATTCAGTTCCTCTGTATTGCTCCCCTCCTTTTCGGCTACCACACCGGTGTGTAACAAAGTGTTGGGTGGTGGCTCAACCCTCCTCACAATGGTTGCAAGCACTGGGTTGCTTGTTGTTCTACCGAGCTCAAGGCTCAGCTCGGCACCTGGAACATGAGAGCCCTCATGCTCCGATTTCCTTGGATTAGTTTGCTCGGTCCCCTGACTGAACCCACTCAGCAGTGAGAGGAGAAGGAGTGACCATCCTGTCACTTGCAACGTCTCCAGTAGCAGGAAGTGCTGCTCTGCACATTGTAGCATGGATCCATTCCGCTTTGCCCTCGACCTTCACCGCTGTTTTGGTCACCAACAGTACCTGTTATGGGCCTTTCCACCTGGGAGACAAACAGAGAGCACACCTTGTCCAAGGACTTAATAAGTATTTTTATCACCAACTTTAAAAGGGCTCCACCGAGGGTTTTGGGAGCCGTTCTGCCACCTGTAAGTGATACCTTTTTAAAACTTTGGTTAGTGCTTTAACATAATCAACCAGGGATTCCTCAGTCAAAAGAAGCAACGTTGTATTTGATGTCAACGGGGGACTTGACCCTGTTGACATTGCTCTTCCTATGAGCACCTCATGTGGGCTGAGCCCTGTCGTAGCACTTTGTGTACTGCGAATGGAGAACAACACAATTCGTCAGGCAACTTCAGACCTGTTGTCATCATTGTTTTGGTCAAACTCTCCTTGATTGTGGAGTTCTTTCTCTCAACTTGACCTGAGCTCTTTGCATAGTAGGGAACATGTAACTGCCATGTGAACCCTAATACTGCTGCGAGACCCGGTGTTACTTTTGACACTAAACATGGACCCCGTTCGCTCTTTATTCCCATTGGCACCCCAACTCTTGGGATGACAAGGGATCTTGGGATTTAGAAGACACTTCACGACTGTTCTTGTGTCCTCTTTCTTTGTTGCGAACGCTTCAGTCCACTTTGAGAACTGATCGGTGATCACCAACAATTATTTTAAACTTTGTGAATTTGGCATATGTACAAAATCGATCTGTATATTTACAAAAGGGCCTGATTGTGGCCATGTTTTATCGAACTGTTCTTTCTCCTGGTTTGATGGCATGTCATACACCTGTCTACAAGTGTTTGTGAGACCTGTGTGATGCCTGGTGCAAACCATTGTGAACAAATTACCTCATTCATTCCTCCTTTTCCTACATGTGCAGGCCCATGTACTACATGTGCCAACCCATGTAGGAGAGAACTAGGACAGATATGGCCTTCATGGTAATATTTATGTGTTTAAGTGGCTTAGAAACTATGTTTCTTACAGAAATCAATATGTTTTTATAAATCACTTCTCAGTCATTCACTATGAATGAATGAATAGTTTTATTTCGGTCATACATCAAAAAGAACCAAACTTTACAATCTGTGTGAATATAAACCAACTCTGTATCCCTTTCACACAACAACGTTCATATAATCAAAGATCAATGGCCCCAAGGCTTATTTTTGCCTATCCTATACAATCCATAAAATAACCCAGAACATCAGCATTACAAAGGAAAGAAAAAATAAAATTTACTCTAATCTAATGCTACGATTTCTAATTTTATCCTTAAGTACACTCAAAGTAGCTTTAATATTATTTTTATGTTTCTGCAACATTTGATCATAATAATCTTTTTATGAATGAATGAATCTCATAATTCATGTGTCTATTTTTATATTTTTGTACACCTTTTCCTTTTTTCAATATTTAATAAACTCCCCTATTTTTTTGATTTAATAAACTCTGCCTATTTTTCTTTCTACAAGCTTTTAACAACCTCTTTGTTAACCATGGTTTCCCCCTTTTTGGGGGGAGGGGGGGGGGGGGATTTTGTCTATGCTCTTTCAATGGACAATGTTGGTCATAAATTGTCCAAAATGTCTCTAAAATTGCTTCATATGATTCATTAATATCCTCTACATAAACTTCTTGCCAGTCATAATTCAAGAGCTCTGTCTTAAAAGCTATATTTGCCTCCGGTGATTTTATTCTAATCAAATTGTTCTGTTTCTTTGTTCTTTGTTCTTTGTTCTTTGTTCTTTGTTCTTAATCTCCAACACTGTAAAAACAGGCAAATGATCACTTACATCATTCACTAACAGTCCACTTCCACTTCCCATCAATTACTACATTAATGAAAATATTATCAGTCAATGTCAACTATCCTTCGTTATTCCACTTTGCTTTACAATTAATGGATAGAAACTCAAGCTAAACATAATATTAACACATTCTGTTGTTTCATTATATAATCATTATATTTCAGTAAATCAATATTTAAGTATGGCATAGCCAACCAACCATTTAACGTCAGATGGTCTGCTAACAGAGCCCTCAGTGTAGAAAATTACATCTGAATTTGGAATTGGTGTCTGCTGGAGGTCTGGCCTTAGATAGGAACATGTTGCAATAACGGTATCTCAATCATGATCCTTGTCGGTCTCGATCAGTGGGAGGAGAGTGGCTGGATTTAGCAGTGCTGAGCGTTTCACCGTAATATGTGGACTGGACAGAATGATAGCCTCATAACCTGAGCGTCATGCTGCTGTCATGTGTTGTGTTGATGTGGTGTTCAAAATGTGTAAAACGGAATGCGGAACCTGGACTACACAGTCATGAGCCAGTACTATGGGGGCTGATTTTTTTAATCATCATAGCAACAGAGGCCACAGCTCTCAAACAGCCTGGCATGCCCAACACCACGGGTCCCAATTGAGGCGAATAGTACGCAACAGGACGGTAACGCGAACCATGTTTCTGTACCAGGATACCGGTAGCAAAACCCTCCTTTTCGTGCACGTGTAGATGGAACGGCAAGTTGTAATCCGGCAGGCCCAGTGCTGGGACCTGTAACAACGCATGTTTCAGGTCTTGGAAAGCTTTTAACATAACTTCAGTCCATTCCACAATGGATGGAGCCGTTTGCAATGTAACGGCTCGCAAAACAGAGTCCAAGGCTGCATACTCAAAAATCCAGTTCCTGCAATAATTAGCCATCCCCAGGAACAAATGCATTTCTTTCTTAGTCCTCGGGGGATGCATGTTCACCAACAGTCTCACTCTTTCTGGCGACAACTGCCACTGGCCGTTCTTCAACACATGTCCCAGATACGTGACCTCAGGCAGGAAGAATTGCAGTTTAGTGAGTGATGCCCTGTGGCCTCACTGATCCTCCTGGCAGATCGAGATCTTTCAGATCACGTTTTACCGCTGCCGCGTACACGCCCGGGGACTGGGAATACCCCCGGTCTAGCCTTCGCCAGGTCAGCTGTTGACCTTTAAAAGTAAACGCAAACAGATACTGGCTGTCTGGATGCAGTGGAATGGAAAAGAAAGCTGAACACAGATCAATGACTGTGTAGTACATTGAGTTTGCCGGTAGTGAGGCTAAGATGAAATTGGTGTCCGGGACTAATGGAGTCATTGGAACCACAATGTTGTTAATTGCTTGCAAATCTTGCATGAAACGCCATTCGTCTGGACTACCATGCTTAGGAATTGGCAAAATGTGTGTGTTGTGTTAGCATCAAATAATTCATGTTTTCTCTCCGTCAACAGCATTGGAAGAGCGCTCCCCTCTGGACCTACAAACAAAATTTGCTCGCACTCTAATTTTTCCTTTTTGTTTACATGGGTACCAGCCAAACGAGGTAATTCCTGTGAAGGGTTAAAAGCAGAGGTGCATTCACAACGTAAGAGAGGCCTCATAGCAGACATCAATGTGGCGCAGGGTGGTGATATCTTTGCGATTTTCTGGACATTTGAGACTGTAAATGTGTCCATCATCTGAAAATTGGGCAATGTCCAGCAGTACAACCGATCAATCGTTGATTCTAGAAACTGCATTGCCTGCACGGCCTTGTCTTCCGGGATAGTTAAATATAACCCGTCTGGAGTATAATGAATAGATGCACAAAGTTTGCAAAGCAAATCTCTCCCCAACAAATTAATGGGACACTTTTCTGAGATCAAAAATGAGTGCAATACATATGAGCCTTCAACTGTTGTTTTAGATTTTCTTGATAATGGTTCTACCATAGGAACACTGGAAACACCCATAGTGGTGATATAATGTGTGGTTGGTTCAAAATTTCAGCTGTTACAATTTACTTCAATTGCTAACGTGGGATCTTGTGACAAATCTAGCCAATTTGCAAATTGTTGTAAAAACGTGTTGTAGCTTATATAAAGTTAAGGTTATATAAATCAACCCTTAGCTACATATATTATTAAATAGGCCTATGACTTGACGTCAGGTTATGGTAAAAACTAAATAAAATCGACAGGGAGTTGCACAATTGTTATAATTGATAAATATACAAAACATACAATTACTATGCTCTCCTCAAAGCCACCAGACTATTGACAGAAACAGTAATTTTACCCACTGATTATAAACGTACTTTTTCAAACTGACAGAAAATATTTAAAATTCGTCAAAACTGTCTTGCAATGGTCAATCCTGCAACAATTACCATCACTGGTTGCTTTCTACAGAATCTTGGCTTTCGTATTTTTAAGTATTTGTTATAAGCTGCTTAGAGCTACTGTTTTTCCAGCCCTCTCTATTATCTATTTTATATTGCTGTGAACACATCTCCTTCAAACAACTAGATTTATTCAAGTTTCTTCACCAAAAATATATTTGAACACGTCATGATAATGTTATAATTCACCTTCGCCTTATAATCTATTGGCATACCAAAATTAGTAAATGAGTTAGCTGAATTCATTCAGCCTCTCCCGCTCACTCTGGACACAAAACCTGCACCCTGTAGGTGTGTGTGTTTGTGTCAGTGTCTTGGTGTGTTTCTTGACTCCGCTCCTCTGGGTGGATCATCAATGAATTCTGAGCCAGTTGCTCTGCTGCCTCCTTGTAGGGCAGCTGCATCTGCTCCTCTCTGTCTCTCTCCCTTTCAACTGCAGCAGTGATCAAAAACATCAACTCTTGTCTGTTTTTTTTCCTAACTCTGCCTCTGAAGCTTTTGCTTTATCGTTATCTTGGGGTAAAGTGAAACAGTGAATTTGTTCAATTCAATTCAATTGCTCTAAAGGTGGGATTTTTAGCTTCAGTCAACACACTCAACAAACACTGAGGGGACAGAGTTTTACCTTGGCGTTTAATCCTATCATACATCATCACCTTTGCACATCTGATTCTCACTATCTCAGCCGCTTTGGTCTGCAATGTGACATGTTGCAATAAATGGTACGCATTCATCCACCATTTTTTTCTTAATTCATCTGAACCCCATTCACAGCCATTCTCACTCACTCTCCCACTACAGATTTGAAGAGCAGTAACCTTTTTTCCACACAAGCACACACTTACTCATGTATCGAAAATCCCAGTGTGGATTTCCAATGTCTCCATGCCCATTTATCTCAGCCAGCCGCAGTTTCTCCGTCTCAAGCATGCCTCCATGCGGCCATTCACCATCCGTCCAATCACACATCAATACGGTGAATGGAACTACGTATTTCCATCCGGCCTGTCTGCCCACTATTCCAGCGGGCCCAGAGGGCATATACATCATCTCAAAGTGTGTGGTTGCATTTTCTGAGGTTATGTGGGATTTGGTGTTAGCATGGTGTTTATCAATGACAGGTTGACTCTTTTCTACTGCTCTTTTACTCTGTCGGTTCTTTGACTGATAAGATCTTTTAACCTTGGCTGTTTCGGGAACGGTCATATGTGTAAAATTCTCTGGTTTCTTTGCTGCATGGACTTTTGGGCACCCATTTTATTCAGCACTTAATTTCACACAGTTATTCAGCAAAAATTCAGCAGCGTAGCAAAGCACCAGCACATCGGTAAACAAGCAGCAGTCACAGTTCAACAGCATAGACACACAAAACGGACGCATGCACATCAATAACACCTCTCTGCATCAACAGCTTCTCCTCATTTCTTCCCTTCCCCTTTGTTGGTTTCAAATTCTTTTAAGACGGAGCCCCTAAAGCCCTACGCCTCGTGTACACAAACAATAAACGGATCCTAGGCTCCGGGGTTTCCCCAAGAGCTTAACTCTTTCCCTCTGGACATAGTCGCCAATCTTGGTCTGGCCGAGGTAGTTCTTTTTCATACTACCCCGGAAACGTCTTTCCCTCCTGGACCAGACCTCACGGGAGTCCCCCCTGGTCGAGTCTAGCCCGAAGCTGACCCGGAAACTCAACCACCCCTGTGGTGGTGCTGTGGTAGTTCCAATTGACCAAAAACACACAGACTTTTATCTTAAACACCACCCACCCTGCTGGAAGTGTAATATTACCCTTTTTAATATTACCATTTTACCCTGAACTCGGTTAACTTTAATTTCTTTCCCCGTTTATCCATTACATTTTCTAGTTCAAATTTCAGAAATTACTCAGCCGAATTATTACTATACTCCCTTGAGATGGAGTGTTACTCTGTAGCTAAATTTTTTAAATTTTCAGATTATTTTAGATCTCGTCAAACACAGACATGGTAAGGCAAAAACAGATAATTTGCACTTACCATTTCTGTTGTTTTGTTGAGATCCTGTTCGTGACGCCACTTGTGATGGAATAATTGATACACAAGTTAACTTAAAGGAAGGAAGAGGTCCCGGAGCTGATGATGTATAACAAAAAAGGTTTATTGAAGATGATCAAGGAGCAATTGTCAGGTCTCCACATTGAGGTGCTCTCTGCGTGATGGCCCTTCCTCCCTGGTGCTCAATGTCTTACCCCTTATCATGTTTTGACTTACTCCGTTCCTCTGGCATCTCTGACCCAGGTTGCCCTAGCGACTGGCTCTACAGTCTCCACTACAGACACAGCTGTACAGATAACGGTGGCTCCTCTAGACAGAACTCCAACCCAATAATGTCAACAGAGGGACACTCTGACAAACACTCTGACCTTTCTACCAATAAGAGAGGAATTGATGGAAAATTCCATCACACCATGCTATGACTGTTTTTCAGGAAATTTTTTGGACATATTATACTATGACTTTTTTCACTTCATTTTTCGACAAATTATATAATAACTTTTGTCCATGAAAATTTTCGACATTCTATAGTATGACTCTTTTTGACACAGGTAAATAAACAGGCTTTCCAACGATGTTAAATACAATGCCAATTAGCATTGTAACAACAGAGAAATAATCGACCAAACACAAGTTTCCGAACTTTGTTTTTCCAGTTTATATATATATATGCAGCCACTATGCCAAAATTGCCTCATAAACCAACGTCGTCCATGGGGGCTTGATTTCCCCTCATATACCAGCACCCATTATCATGTGACTGAAGTTCCTTACTTGGGTCACGTGATAACAACTGAGTCATCATCTCCAAGACAGCTGAACCAACAACAAATGTGTTGATTCAGACTGTGAGATGCTGCTGGAAGCTCCAGAAATGCTAGGAGGTGGGCCCTGAGTTGAGATTATTTTCCAGAGCTTAACTGTGATGATTTAAGGTGAAAATACTGCTCCCATTATCACAGTTGTATAATATACGTCCCCCCCCCACGTTTCCAGTGAGAGTAGTGTTCAGCGATAGTGAAGTCAACAACACTTTGACCTCAATAAAAATGTTCTAAACCAACCAAGGGTAGGGATTTAATGTAGGACATCACAAAGTCTGTATTATATTACAGCTGTAAAGTCATATCTTATCAGCATGTAAAAGATTATTGTTCTTTCTAAGATTTCTGTTAAAGCTAAACGTTTCCTTCTGTGAGTGTCCCTATCTGATTTACTGCCTCATCTGCTTCTATGTATGTGTTCTGTCTGTCTGCTGATTCAGAGAGGAACAATGGAATGGAGGTGCTGATTGGTTTCTCAGCTTTGATTGGGATTCTTGTGCTTGTGCTCTTCATCACCACATCCTACAACATGCTGAAAAGGACCAGAGCATAATGAATTTCAACATTTATCTAAAGATTCTGTGAAAGCAAGTAAGAAAACAAATTTAAAGAAAAGTTATTTTAATTTTTAGCATTTCTTAATCATACAAGAGTATATATTATATATTATATTATACTGTAGGAGAAGAAGGAGTCCTTTATGTAGGAGTTGATGTGTTGAAATGATGGAGGATTCAGCTTATCAGTAGTGTAAGTTAGTTATGACAGATCCCAGTGTACGCTATTATGATGGGCCCTAGTGCATGTTTATGAATATATAAATTCCTTTATGTAAAACAATCTGGCAAACTCAAACCAGTTCATTATTTTTCATTTGAGTGTGCTGTAGCTGAAGCTGATTCTGTTTCTAAACAACACCTACAAAACATTATGCAGTGTGGGTTCGGGTTAGCTCTTACAGAGTGGAAGAAAATGTTATGATGAACATCTACTTTTCATGCATATCAAGTCAAGTCAATTTTATTTGTATAGCCCAATATCACAAATCACAAATTTGCCTCAGGAGGCTTTAGAATCTAGAATTATACATATAATGTGAACATATGTGAAGAGATGGATCCAAAAGATATGGGTTGTTAGTATTGTTAGTGTCTAGCAGATTCTATTGCTTAGCATAAAACATAATTCAATCAGATTGAAGTGGTAATAAACTGTATTCTGCAAATAAAAATAAAAACTAGAATCTTTGCATTTCCTGTAGAAAATGTGTGTGATTGCTGCTGCTGCTGCCACCGACTGTGGGTGGTATCTTCAGACATGAATCACCAACTGGGACTCTTTCAGAAGTTGGACCGATGAGAAGCAATTGAACCATTTACCATGGTAGTTGTTATTTTGCCTCAGACTGGCCTCAATACTGAACCTCATGCTGGCCTCAATGCAGTCCCCCAGCCTGGCCTCAATACTGAACCTCAGGCTAGCCTCAATGCAGCTTCAATACTGAACCTTACGCTGGCCTCAATGCAGTCCCTCTATATATAACTGCTTTTTTAAAAAAATATATTTAAAAAAGTTTTAAGAATATATAACAATATATACAGTGTATATATATAAATAGGAAATACACTGCTATAAAAATATCTATACTGATTAGAAATCCTCACCTGCAGATGGCGTCCTTGTTTATAGAGAAATTGTTCATTTAAGACATATAGTCCTTTATTTAAAAAAGAGAAAGAAAGAGGGTTAAGTATATACAATATATACACACCCACGTACATACACACACACACATACTGCATATACAGTATATATACACATATATATATATATATATATATATACACATATACATGCGTGTGCACGTCAACTCTCAAAAAGTGCCAAGTCTATGTTCATCATCACTGTCTATTTCATAAGTGCTGAAAATGAACTTTTATTAAAAAAACAACAATTGTATTTATTTCATGGGGAGTCCTTGGCAGGTAAATATTTTCCTTTTATTATCAATGTTTTTTTTAATAAAAACAGTAATTATTATTGTTATTATTGTTCATTTAATCCTTCAGGTTCACTTGTTTTTAATAAGCGGATCCTTTCCTCTCCGCTGTCCGTCGTTGAGTCGTGGACCACTCACGGTTGCTCTCTAGGCCCACAGTTTGAAGGTTATGTCGGCCATGACGTTTAAAATGTAGCTATATAAAACAGTATTACCCTGTCCCTTCTCCATTATATATTTATGTTGTTTAATCCTGAGAGTTATTAGGGTTATAGCCCCGAATAACTCTCATTATGCCTTTGCTCAATTTGCTGTGAGCTGGAACGAGCTAGAGACATGAAACTTGGTACCATAACTGTACATGATGTCATAATGCTTCACATTAAATATGAAAACAATTGGCCACATGGTGGCGCTATAAAATGTTTCAAGGCCAACCCCCTCACACCATAAGTCTTATCAATTTGAAATTTGACAGACATGTGCTGCTGAATGTGATCTACAAAAAAGTCTCTTGGACCACGAAAGTCCACCGACTGAATTTTCCGCCATGTTGAATTTTTTGAAAAACACATTTTTGACATCTCCTCCTAAACCGTAGGTCTGATTGCTGGCATATTTTCTGCGAATCATTACTGGACTAGGCTCATCAAAGGTTGCATAAAGCTTGTTAATATGTTATTGTGTTGTGAAGATATTGACCAATTCAGTTTTAAGGGGCGGGCTCAGCACATCAATAGACCTAACTTCACAAGCCTTTGGCCCATCATCTCCAAACTTGCAGCATATGTTCACAAGAGTAGCTGAAACATCTGCTGAAAGTTTCATTCAAATCGGCCACATGGTGGCGCTGTAATTAACGCCCAAACATGCGATATTGGAAAGGCCACGCCCCTCAAACCGTAAGTCCGATTGACTTGAAATGTTACACATATGTGCAACTCCGTGTGACCTACATTAAAGCCTCTTGGACCTCCAAAGTGCACCTGGAAATATTTTCGCCATATTGGATTTTTTGAAAAACACATTTTTGACATCTCCTCCTAAACCGTTGGTCTGATTGCTACCAAATTTTCAATGGATCATTATTGGACTAATGTCATCTAAAGTTGCATAAAGCGTGTTGATACCTCATTGCGTTATGAATCTGTTGACCAATGAACTTTAAGAGGGCAGGGCTCAGCACATCAATAGACCTAACTTCCCAAGCCTTTGGCCCATCGTCTCCAAACTTGCAGCATATGTTCACAAGAGTAGCTGAAACATCCGCTGAAAGTTTCATTCAAATCGGCGACTAGGGGGGCGCTTTGAGCGCGAAAGGCTATAACCCGCGAAATGCCGCTTGCGGCTTTAATTAGGGTCATAGCCCCGAAGGGGCATAACCCTATTGAGTTTGCGCCAGTTTGTTATTATTATTATTTGTTGTCTTATGCCGCGGCTCAATTTGCCGTGAGCTGGAATGAGCGAGAAAAATGAAACTTGGCGCGATAACTGCAAATGATGTGCATGTGCTTCTCAAGAACTATGACCCCAATCGGCCACATGGTGGCACTGTAATTAACGCCCAAACACGCGACATTGGAAAGGCCACGCCCCGCCCACCGTAAGTCCGATTGACTTGAAACTTGACAGACATGTGCAGCTTCGTGTGATCTACAATAAAGCCTCTGGGACCACTAAAGTCCGCCTGGCAATATTTTCCGCCATATTGGATTTTTTGAAAAACGCATTTTTGACATCTCCTCCTAAACCGTTGGTCCGATTGCTACCAAATTTTCTATAGATCATTATTGGACTAATGTCATCTAAAGTTGCATAAAGCGTGTTGATACCTCATTGCGTTATGAATCTGTTGATCAACAAACTTTTCAATTGGAGGTGCTTATCAGGAAATTGGCCATAATTAATTGACCATTAGTCAAATCATCATAAATCTTGGTAGATATCTTCAGTACGTGTTTGGGAATAGGCGTACCAAAGTCTTTTGCGCTTGACCCATAGGGGGCGCCACAAACATCAGAAACTTGTATCGCAAGATCCGGTGGACAGAATTTTATCAAATTTGGTGGACATACTCTGGGGGCAAGTATTAACCAAGATCGGAAATGTGATATTGATCGGTGCATGTGGGCGTGGCCTATTCAGCATTTTATGCTAAATTATGCCTTTGCTCAATTTGCTGTGAGCTGGAACGAGCTAGAGACATGAAACTTGGTACCATAACTGTACATGATGTCATAATGCTTCACATAAAATATGAAAACAATTGGCCTCATGGTGGCGCTATAACATTTTTCACGGCCAGCCCCCTCACACCATAAGTCCCATCGATTCGAAATTTGACAGACATGTGCTGCTGAATGTGATCTACAATAAAGTCTCTTGGACCACGAAAGTCCACTGACTAGATTTTCCGCCATGTTGAATTCTTTAAAAAACACATTTTTGACATCTCCTCCTAAACCGTAGGTCTGATTGCTGGCATATTTTCTGCGAATCATTATTGGACCAGGCTCATCAAAAGTTGCATAAAGCTTGTTGATATGTCATTGTGTTGTGAAGTTATTGACCAATTCATTTTTAAGGGGCGGGCTCAGCACATCAATAGACCTAACTTCCCAAGCCTTTGGCCAATCATCTCCAAACTTGCAGCAAATGTTCACAAGAGTAGCTGAAACATCCGCTGGAAGTTTCATTTAAATCGGCCACTAGGGGGGCGCTTTGAGTGATAAAGGCTATAACCCGCGAAATGCCGCTTGCGGCTTTAATTACAGTTTTTTTTCAAAGGCTGGAATACTGACATGGAATAACTGACAAACTGGCATTATACAAGCCCACAAAATACACAAGGGAGGAGGGTAATCAGGATCAGGGAGGAGGGTAATCAGGTTCAGGGAGGAGGGTAATCAGGATCAGGGAGGAGGGGTAATCAGGTTCAGGGAGGAGGGTAATCAGATTCAAGGAGGAGGGTAATCAGGTTCAGGGAGGAGGGTAGTCAGGTTCAAGGAGGAGGGGTAATCAGGATCAGGGAGGAGGGTAATCAGGATCAGGGAGGAGGGTAATCAGGATCAGGGCGGAGGGGCCAGCTTTTGTAAAATTAACCCGCTCCAGGACCTTAAACTGAATTAAACAGGCACATGAAGATGCACCTCTTCCCACCATTCATCTGTCACATCAAGCTCAAGCTCCTTTTCCCAATTAGCCCCAACCCCAGCAAGAGAGGCCACCCCCGAGGATGATGAGGTCATATCAATCTGAGATCACACCACGGACTTTAAGAGAGAATTTCAGCTCAACGACAAGAGAACCTGCTCTAAGCTGAGAAAAGGATGTAAAATATGTGTGAACACATTTACGAGCATTAAAATGCCGCTGACGGGCTGGATCAGTGGACTGAGAGGACCGCTGACGGGCTGGATCAGTGGACTGAGTGGGCCGTCGACGGGCTGGATCAGTGTATTGAGTGGGCCGTCGACGGGCTGGATCAGTGGTCTGAGTGGGCCGTCGACAGGCTGGATCAGTGGACTGGGTGGGCCGCTGACGGGCTGGATCAGTGGACTGAGTGGGCCGTCGACGGGCTGGATCAGTGGGGGGTGAGTTGAACAGTTTAATGTTCTGCATAAACAATGATGACTTGGAAGGCCAGCACAACGTGAATGTCACAGGTGAACACGCACACACACACACACACACACACTTTCTCCCAACCAATTCTTGGTGCAACACCCACCTCATCATTGCCTCCTTCTAACTGTGGAGCAGTACAGCCAGGTATCTGTCTATTGGACCAGTGGAGCTGCATAATGCCAGTGGTAATGCTAGTCTAGTAGCTCATTTCATATGAATGACATATGCTGGGGAGCAACAGAGGCTGTGTATGGCCTGACTCTACAGACCAAGAAATGTAAAACCCAGAAATGATAAAGGAAAAAACCCAGAGAGGGGTTAGGGTTTGTTTCCTCAAAGTGTTAGTTCCTGTCACACACACACACACACCCTGGCAGCAGAGGTCTTTGCCTCTTTCTATCATAAGCCCTGCTCCAGCGACATGTGTGTGAGTGTGTGCGTCTCTCTTCTTCTCTGAGTACCACACATACTCCGCTTTATGGATGGATGCATCCACATGAATGTGTGCTCACACTATGGCATGTGTAGTGTGTATGTGTTACTTGCTGGCTCACACCACACACCAGCTCTCCTCTACTGTAGCTCGCCCGCTCAACAGATCCCTACATGTGCGTGCACACAAACAAACACACAGACACATTTCACCTTCCTTCTCCTCTCTCTAATGCTCCCTGCTCCTCCTCTATTCCTCTGTCTCTCTCTTGCTCAGAGCGGTGCGTTGGGCTGAGCGGTGTAACAGAGGAGAGTGTGTGTTTGCCATGGCGTGTGTGTCTGTGTTCAGAGCTGCGATCGCAGTGGAAATGGAGAGATAGAATGATGGAGAGAGGGAGAGATCCAGAGGCAGGACCAAGCAGACTGAGAGAAAGCACCACTCCTCACCACCGTGAGTACTGTACTGTGTATACATGCTTTTCTCCTTACTCTATTGAGGGGGCTGCTTCCTAACTAACTGAGCTGGCTGGTGTGATATACAGCAGGTGGACACTGTACAGACTATACAACAAGAGTACTGTAGATATGCATGGGATGCACATGATCACTTTCAAACTGTTGGCTGTAGTCACGTTGTGTTCCTCAGTGTGTAGCTGCAGAATGTGTCGTGTGAATGTGTGTGATTTAGAGTGTTCATAGTGTGAACATGTAAAGGTGGATATGGAGCTGACTCAGACATAGAAGTACAGAAGAAATGAGTTGTTTGTGTATGAGTACTTACAAAACCTGCGCCTAAATCACAGATATGTTTATAATACAAATTTCTTATTTCATGTATTTGTGTTGTTTTTTTTGCAAACGTTTCTGGTTGAAGTTACACTTGCAGGCTTTTCCAACAGGCAACTGACGATTGTTTGGTGTGAAACGTAATGCATTTAGTTTGTTACTACATTACTTAAATCCTACTATGTGGACTGCTGGCATGCAGGAGGTCTTTCCACCAGATGGAGGTTGACATTTCACACTGAATGTGCTGCAGATCAACAGACACACACTGACCAGACAGCTCCACATACTGCTGGGTTTTACTGTGTTGTCCTTTTGCTCTTCCTGTGTCCTGAGGGGATGTTGCTTCACTTACTGTTCTGTCTTACACACAAGTAGATTTGTAATGTTTTTGCACATGTAGGTCTGTTCTATATTCTGAACTGTAATGATACCACAGTTTCTTGAGTGGTATTTCCCAGCACTGGTCTAGAAATGTATCTTCACTCACCACCAAGAGGAGAAGGAAAGCTGAGCTGCTGTAACTGTCTATCCACAGTTAGATAACATTGGTTCACTTCAGTGTTTCAGATAGTGTTGGAAGGGAGGACTGGAGAATTTACCAGAAGTGTATCATTAAGTGCAGTGTTGATGCTGAGGACAGCAGACAAGAGGTTAGGGGAGATGTCGATGAGCGAACTAAGAAGAGGGATTATGATAACTGCTGGCATGCCTTTTTCCCTTCCTCACTTTGAGTAATTGTTTCTGGAAAGCCACTTTCTTTCTGTGGATTTTGTCAGCTCTGTATTCCTTGGTAAGATGCTGCAAAGTCAAAATGCTGCCACAGAATTGTGAACATTTTTTTAGAATATGTTTCATTTTCATTTTTTTTCTTTTTAAAGATTAATTTTTGGGTCTTTTTGCCTGGTTTGTTGGTTTATTAGTTTGTTGGTTCGATGGTTTGTCCATTACCAGGATTACTCCAAAAGTCTGATGGATTTGAATGACATTTTTTGGAGGGGTGGGGTGTGGCACAATGAACAATCCATTAGATTTTGGTTGCGATCCGGATTCAGGATTTTTTTTTTATTTTTCAGCCAGAACATTAAGACCTCTGGGTGTAACACATGCACAGTGTAACTGATGACCGCATGACCCCGGCTCTTTCCTTCAGAGAGAGAGACAGAGAGAGAGCGAGGGGGGGGGGGGGGCACCAAGTGTGCTTGGTGATTGTTGGAAAGAGTAACGACGACAGTTTAGTTGAGTTCTATTTTGTTTCTGTCCAGTTTGAATGAAGTGTTTATTTTTTTGTTTTCTTGAAGGATGTTGAGCAATATGTGAAACCACTTTCTAATTTGACTGTAAGGCTAATAAGACACTCAATATATATAGGTTTTAATATTTAGTTTAGTGTGATATACCTCTGGCTCGTTTGTTATTGTTATACTGAATATGAATTATGTTCTTTTGTTTCATAAAGAAAGAAAGTAGAGATAAGCAGTGTAACGAGTGTAAAATAACAGGACACCATGGGTTGGTTTTCCTCCTCTCCTCCCCAACCAGACGCCACACTAATACATAATATGAAAAAGCACATTTCTCTCAAAAATGTCTTTCCAGCTGCAAACAAGTGTGTGTACGTTTATGAAATCTGTATATGAAATACACAGCAGTGGGAAGTAAATGCACCAATGACTTCCATGATATCAGATACATGTTTGTTCCACAAATGTGTGTGTGTGTTGGTATATATGAGTGTGTCTTCCTGTAGGATGTGGGAATGTATGTTGGAGGGTCCCAGGCTCTGGAGGGAAGTGCTGAGCGAAGGATATCTGTCGGGATTTACCCTCACAATGAGGATTTAGTGGGTGGCACTTGGGCAGGGTGTGTCTACATAACACCCCAACTCGCCACATGCTGCCCCCTGGCGTCACCCGTCATTTTGTTTTCAGCATCAAAACCACTATATTTAGTTTAAGGAAAGACATCTACATGGTTGGGCTTAAAGCTACTATGTTTGTACAGTGAAAATGATACTGATTGTCGTGAACGCGGGACACAAACAGTTCAGTGTTTCAGTGTTTGTTGGACCCATCTACCTCCCCGCCCTTAGTGTGTCTCTTTTGCTCTTTAAACTACGTCACCACAGTCACTCCCGGCGCACTTTCTCAGAGTGTTTACTGTTGCCGCTGATGGGTTTACATTGTAGTTAATGATACGCCTGGTGCATCTCATACCAGCACTAAAGGATGCCTTGTGCAGCAGTACCTAACACCGATGGTCGTGACAAAGCTTCGATATTTAACGCCCTGGGAAAGAGAACGGGCTTGTCTACATTAAAGGGGCTTCTCAGCATGGAGCAGCAGCAAGTAGCAACACATCAGAAAATGTTGCTGCTGTGTGGAGGCAGAGCTGGGAGAAAGTTGGCTCCATTGTTTTCTTTTTGAAAGGGAAGACAAAGTCCATGCAGATTGTGTGATGAGTGTGGGCATTTCTGAGCACTGCTGGGTCCATGCAAATGTCAATCTTGGAACCCATTGGCTATAGGTCTGACGACAGATAAAACTCTGGGGGCAAGGATCTATATTTCCGGATACCCGGGCCAGGACTCCCTCTTTTGTGCGTTGCTCATTGTTTACAGTCCGAATAGCAACTTAAGATGCGAGACTGGAGTTGGAGTTGAGGGACAACGTGTACGACCAGATTCTTTCAGTAGTAGCCAGATTACAAGATCATTTTAAACCAATAAAAAGCTAAATCATTGTCAGACGATAGCCGTGTGTTCCAAGATTGTATTTCAGCCAATGTATTCCACCTTTGTGCTCTCCACTCGGACTATTTACCTGCATTCAACCAAAGCCTGCTCAAACATGATTGGTCAATACTACAAACGGAAACCACAACTCTTCTGACACCAAAATCCTGTCATGTTGCCTTCAGATGCATCTGAATGCAGAATCTGTTTATAGAGATTGTGTGTAATTAAGTCTGTGTTTTATGTTGTGTTTTATGTTGTGTATGTGCAGATGTGAGGTTCTGTAATGGTCTGGGGGCGGGGTTTTTCATGCAATTAATTTGCATATCAATATATATTTTTTGAACTATTGTTTTTGTCATGAGTACTTTTAGTAACTCTTTTATTGAAAAAGTGTTGCAGCTGTCCCAAATGCGCATTGCAGCTGGTATGAGTAGTTTTGATGCGACATATTCGCAGGTGAGTGTTTTGCATTTTGGTGTTGTGTACTCATCACGCCCCTGGTGTGTGAGGATGGAAAACTGCATATAGATCTGCAGACATTCTCTAACAACCTTGCCACAATTTACAGATTAAGCCAAGAATAGAAGGAAAAAAACTGATCAGTTTGATGCTAAAAGAAAAATGTGTCCGTCTGCTCAGAATGAAAACTAATGGAGAATAAACCTCCACAGTCTAATTGCTGACTATTTCATCATCATCACCCAATAATTTCTAGCATAACAATTCATTCTGAATGACATATTCCATTAACATCTTTCTTTTTCTCATAAACATCCATTTTCATTAGAGAACATTACATTTTACCCTTCAACTGCTTTTGCATTTATCACACACACTTTCCATGACTGTCAGTTTCCCTCCTGCATACCAAACCCTCACCATGTTGAGCTTTCTTAGGCTTTCTTGGGGCGGCAGTAGCTCGGTCCATAGGGACTTGACTTAGGAACCGGAGGGTCGCCGGTTCAAGTCCCCCATGGACCACGTACTGAGTGTGAACTGATCGCTGGAGAGATGCTAGTTTGCCTCTTGGGTACTGCCGAGGTGCCCTTGAGCAAGGCATCAAACCTGGGGCTCGGGGCGCCTGTCAGGGGCAGCCCTCTCGCTCTGACATCTCTCTCATTACCACATGTATACTGTATATAGGTCCTGTTTGTGCGTGTCCTGTATATAACAGAGTGAAAAAAAAATATCCCCTTGGGGATTAATAAAGTGCCTTTCTTCTTCTTCTTAAAATATTCCTGCACCTTTGTGGTAGGATTGGTGCAGTATTTCACACACCGCCTGATCTCTTTGAGCAGTGTTGTTATCCTAGCCCATGATGAATTTATCAGTACTGTAGCTTGTTGCACCTACAAGCTGTTTTTTAGTGAGTATTCTTGGCTGGTTTAAAAGTGAATGTGCTACAGTGTCGTGTAGGGCCCTGTTCACACCTGGTATTAACATGCGTCCTCAGGCCCTGTTCACATCTGGTATTAACATGCGTCCTCAGGCCCTGTTCACATCTGGTATTAACATGCGGAATCAGGCCCTGTGTAGCTGAGTCAATATGTTATTTTTATTATTTTTAATTTTTTAGTGAACATTCTCAAAACCGGTGTGTTGTACTTTCTTTTGTCATCAATATCAGCCAAATTATCTGTATTGTAAGTTTATTTGTGTTAACTCTGTATTGAATGAATGAAACGGTTGTGTTTTTCATGGTTCCGGTTTACCTGTTGTAGCAGGGTGGCTTTAATTGTTGACGCACAAATCACACATAGGCAAAGCATGGACAGCTTGTGCACTGGTAAAATGTGTTGTGAGGCTCTTCCTCCTCTGCTTAAGCTAGCATGTTTAAAAGTTGTGTATTCTGGCTTAAACTGTATGCAAATGCAATGATGCATCGTTGTCAATATGTTTCTGAGGTTGACATTTGGTTTTGAAAGGCCAAAATACGACTTTTAGTTCTGTTAACTCCGTCGGAGTTTTTCGCTCATTTGCATATTCTCTGACTGCTGCAGGGGACTGAGAAAGAGCCTGCCACTGAGTGTGTGTGTGTTGACTGTGCCCTGTGCTGCTCCTTATAGGAAAATAAATGTGCAGATCCTGATTCCTGGTCTGAGTGGTGTCTTTCAATCTACGAGCAACCATTCTACAGCTGCTACACCTGTTCACACCTGGTATTAACATGCGTCCTCAGGCCCTGTTCACACCTGGTATTAACATGCGTCCTCAGTGATCCGATCACAAGTGGACAGCTTTAAGTACAGGTGTGTCCCTGGGGATCGCCGGTACAATAACCTTTTATTTTGATGTTAAAACAATGTACCAGAATTCAGGAATCTGTAGGATATTACTACTGATATTCATGTAACATTACGTCACAATGGCTGCTGTAGTAGCCATGTGTTTGCTACGTGTTTATTTGCATATAGAGCGGGGAAGTGAGATCGGATCACAAGTGGTCACTGAAGACGCATGTGGAGACGCATTCTAATGCCAGGTGTGAACAGACGTACTTAGAGCTGTCCACATGTGATCCGATCACTGAGGACACATGTTAATACCAGGTGTGAACAGGGCCTCAGAGTGTGTGTTTGTTGGGATTGTCTGGAGTGTTGTACTGACAGCACAGATAAATCTGTTGTCCTGAGGCCTAATACCTCCTTTATACAAGAATGAGCACTGGAGAAAAAGATGAGAGACATTATATGTGTGTGTTGGTGAAACAGCGACGGAGGCTTTCAGAAGGGAGCAAGAGTGGGATTTGCATGCGAACGAGGGCTTTAACGGAGCCGTGCACCGTTAATACGCACTCAAAGTGGTTCTGTAGCAAGTGGCCAGAGTTGTTCAGAAACAGGAGTTCTGCAAATCACAGCAAACATTCTCTCTTCTAACATATTTTCCATAGCAGGTCTTTTCTCTGTATTTTCTGGCTCTGTTTACTTTGCCAGCGCCTCAGTAGGACTCGGGCTCTTGTTCAGGAAAAAAATTATTTGGGAGATGGCAAATATAAGAAGACTGCATTGTGTTATATCCTTTTAAATCCATCTGGACTCAGGCATACAAAATAAAAGTTTGAAAACATCCAGTTGAAAGCCATTGGAAAGGTTAACATGAATCTTATTCAATTCTGTAATTACAGATGTGATTGCATTAAAACACAGACACCACCAGTGATATCAGCATATCACAAGGCGCACACTTCCATTCTTTGTGATGAGTTTAAAGTTTAAATAACTAAAATATGTTTCTGAAAATATAAAAAAATAGAATGGCTCTCGGAGAGCGCAGACCTCCGCCAAGGTGCCTGAGTAATAGAGGTCATGAGAGACCAGAGCAATAGAGAGGTCATGATAGACAAGAGCAATAGAGAGGTCATCATAGACCAGAGCAATAGAGAGGTCACGATAGATCAGAGCAATAGAGAGGTCATGATAGACCAGGGGTACGTCCCAAAGCTCTTAATTTTCGTTTCCTCGCTCCTCGATCCTCCCTTGAACCGGAAGTTGTTCTGGTGCGCCATCTTGAAGACCGTCCCAAAGCTCTTATTTGTGCATCGAGGAGCGAGGATCGAGGAGGCTTGCCGTCCGGCAAGCCTCCTCGATCCTCGATTCTCGAGCTATGAGCGAGGATACACCAGTGTATCCTCCACGGAAGTCTTTTACCGACCGACACGCCCCCTTATTGGATATCAGTTATTGATTGGACGCTGCTGCCGATCAGACTGATCTGATAACTTTACCTCTCAACATCACTGGAGTTTCGTACCGGAGTGAAAACAGATCACATATTAAACTTTTTATATTTTAGTTGTCTTCTGATTCACCATCTAGTTCAAATGTGTGTTAATTGAAGGTCTGAACAGCAGCAGAAGGACCTGCAGTAGCTCTGCTTCACACACCATCAGTGAAGGAGCTCGACACTGAGAGGGATTTATAAAACCTGACAAACTGGCTTAAAATAACTTTCTTTATTTATTAGAATGATTTGTCTTTTCATGATCTGTTATTTCCCCCATTAACTTTTAGTAATGATACTATTAAAGTCAGAGAGAGAAGGAGGGTCTGTCTGTCAGCAACAAACACCTTTTACATCATTTATCCTCATTTCCATTCAGTCACATGTGGCTGATAATTCCTGAACGTCGGTTTGATATGAGTTACATCATTTACATTTTTCCTTTAGCCTAATAAATAATGTCCAGTGTTAAAAAAACACCGTAGTCATATTCTGGGTTATGAAATAATGAGCTCACAATCAGAATATCAATAACTACAGACGCTAATAATGAATAAATAATAAAAAGTTATTGTGCCAGTAGAGATGGTTCCTGAGCCTCTAAGCAGTCCACAGTAGAAATACAGGCTGCAGCTTGCACTTGTCTTTATTAGTATTAGTACAGTTCAGACACAAACAGCTGTTAAAGTTGACTGACAGCTGATCCGGGGGTACGTCCCAAAGCTCTTAATTTTCGTTTCCTCACTCCTCGATCCTCGCTTGAACCGGAAGTTGTTCTGGTGCGCCATCTTGAAGACCGTCCCAAAGCCCTTATTTGTGCATCGAGGAGCGAGGATCGAGGATCGAGGAGGCTTGCCGGAGGAGCGATGAGCGAGGATACACCAGTCCATCCTCCCCGGAAGTCGTGCAGCTTAAAAGCTCCGCCCCCAGTTACATCTGCCAGGCATTTGAACCATGGCGGCAGAGAAACAGTACAAGTGTAAGTGTCCGGTGTTTAATGTTATTTCATCGTTATTCTGTGAAATAATGTGACGTTAATGCAACGTGTTTACATTTATTTCATCCACAGTCCGTTCAGTTATGACATGACAGCACCTCCTAATGTGTGTATTGTAGAGCATCCGTTATTTATCGGACCTTTGTTAGAATATAAGTGTGTTATGCCAGAGCAAAAGTAACGCCACCATTCACATGGCAGACACGCTGCTTATTTCAAGAAACAACCTATCATTAATTGTTCTTCATATGATGTGAGGAAAATGATGTGTGACATTACTTAATGTTTCCCATTTCTGATATGTATGAAATATGTGTCATTTAACAGGGACCGACAAAGACACAAAACGTCTTATAACCCAGAGGACACAAAACGACCACCTCTTCACGGGGAAGAGGCACTCGGCAAAGAAGGCGTGGGGGTGACCGTGCTATTTCACTGCATTTTGTGGTAATCTATACAATGTCACGCTATCGCAACTGTCCACGTGCCTATTATGTGTGTGTTCTATTTATCATGTGTTATACTTATTATAAATAATCACACTTGAATCCCACAAGGGGGGCACTGCTTAATTTCCTGAAGGAGGAAGCAAAAAAAGAGGAGGAGCGCTTTGCTGAAACTCAGCAAACAAACAAACGTTTTTTAGATTATTTGAGGACTTGGTCCGAAAATCATAATTTGTATTTATTTATTTTGTATTATAAAAGCTAAGTTAAGCATTATTTATTGATTTTATCCTAAATGGGAATATTTAATTTGTTGCCCAATATTATTTGTCCTTTTTATTAAACATTTTAAGTTGTTGAAACCATCTTCACTGTACTTCAAGATTCTTGGTTTGACATTTACTTAATTAACAAAGTTTTCACTTCACAAATTCCTTTTCCAGACTAATGTTCCATGGACAGGAGCAGAACAGTGTTATCATTAGGTTTGCAGTCACAGGAAAGCATTTCCTATAACCTTGAAACACCATAGACCTGTCATAAATTTGAACATTTCAGTGCAAACCTTAATAAATTATACAAATAAAAACAAGCAGACAATACAAGATCTAAGTAAACTGGTAGTGAGATGTTGGGAACAAACTGGAATGACAACTTGTTTACTGCACAAAGCACATGTTCATTTATTTCCTTTACAATCCTCAAGCGTCTTGAGATAACTTCTGTTGTGATTTGATGCTGTACAAAAATAAATTAAATTGAAGATAATGGCACAACAGAACTCAAACTTAATGGCAACTTAAGAATATACATAACTAAAAGAAAAATAGCTTCAAAGCACACGGCTTATCATAGTGTGGTGGCCCATGTCCCAGGCCTTCATGTCCCCACAGTCTGCAGGTAGTTGTGATCTTGTAGCTCCACAGGGTGCACACGTGGAGCGGAGACCAGCCCTGCCAGTCGGTCTCGCTGGCCATGTCCGCATCGTTCCCCCCTCACAGGACGTGGTGGAACCACACCAATGTCCCCAGCATCCTCGATGAGCTCCAGGATGTCCCCCGCTGTGAGGCAAATGTTATGCAGCACTGCACAGGCGGTGATGACTGAGGGGACAAAGGTGTGGTCGACCTCCAGAGCCCCGAAGAACAGCATTCTCCAACGAGTTTGCATCATGCCAAAGGCCCGCTCTATTATAGAGCGGGCCTTTGGCATGATGCTGGTTGAAGCGGCTCTGTACCCTCCCTCGCAGTGGTTCTCTATATGGGGTGATGATGGCCACATGTCTTTCCATGCAGGGGTAGCCACCATCACCCAATATATAGTATCCTGCAGAGAATGGGAAAACATAAATTAATAACTTTATAGTAATTGATGAATATCGATACATTGACAACTTATTTAGCCTCACCTGAGGGAGGGTACAGAGCCTCTTTGTAGATCCTGCTGTTCTTCAGGATTCTGGTGTCATGTACAGAGCCAGGATACCCCACAAATGTGTTAATGAAGAGGCCCTTCCCATCACATACTGCCTGCAATTGTATGGATGGGAAGAGCTTTCTGTTGAGGTAATCCTGGCCATTGGGTCCTGGGGGGGTCTTTATGCGGACATGGCAGCCATCAATGGCACCCACACACTTGGAGAACACTGGACTGTTGGCCAGCCGTGCAAAGGCTTGGCCAACCTCGTCCAGTGCTCCAGCGGTGGGCAGTTTGATGACCTCCTGGCGAAGGGCTGCAATCTCCTCCACTCCAGTGTGCACCAGTCTGCAGACTGTAGACTTGGGGACATGAAAGGCTCGGGACACCACACTGTATGATAACCCGTGTGCCAGCCAGTATAAAGTAATTAACAGATGCACCTCATGTGACCAGCCTTGTGTGTTCTTTGATGGCAGAATCCTGAGAAGGACCTCAACGGACTGTCTCCCCAGCCTGTAGTCCGCCATGAGGTCCTTCTGGCCATCAAAGAACACAGCAAGGACTGGCACGAGGATTTAATTGAGCATAAAAAAAAATTGGATCTGCGTTGATCTCCATCTCCATCTCCATCTCCAAAATAAAGGAAACGGTTACTTCCCACACATAAGTTTGCTAAACTGTGATAGAACTAATCTTACATTAAATGAAACTCATTGGTGCAACCAGTCATGAAACATTACACTTGTGTGATGCTTACCTCTGAACACAGGATAGCCCACTGCAGCCTTGCTCTCCTGCGCCGTGCATTATGTTGCTGTTGCTGCAGCATATTAAAAACAGTTGTAGCACAAAGTAATGCATTTGATGCCATTTTCTTCTGACATCTTCTTTTGTCTATCTGGCACTTATATAATGCTGGTACCTTCTTCTTCAATTAACCTCATAAGTTACAGCTGGTAAGGTGTCAACCCACCTAATGACCCTAAATGTGGCTGCTGAAGGGCAGTGATACCATTGAATGGAATTTGAAGAGGTCATTTGCAAGAACTGATCTGTTTTAATTTTCCTACATTGTTTTTTGTGTGCAATCCAGGAAATATTAATCAAACTGGTCATGGGTTGTTTTGATAATATATCTTTTCTCATGAATCTTTTATTTGTTTTTATTGTTATCATTCAAATTTGGCTGGGTGGTTAGTAACACATTTTTCTGTGGTGTGACAAACCCAGAATGCATTTTTCTTTTTACTTTACACGGACTGGACTATTGATGAAATTGGCTTATTCATTATAAAAATGTCTTTTATCTGTTTTTGCAAATTAACTTCATTTATACACTTATTTTGGTCTGCAATTAATGACAGAAATGTAAACACAAGCAAATGTGTCAAACAGAGTTCACAGTTGGCAGGGAGCTATCGTTTGTGAGTGAACACAGAACAGTTAACGCTGTCAGCCGATCCAGCTGTGCCGCCGTCATCAGAAACGGACGTCGCTTCACGTGACGCTGCAGAGGAAACGACCGTCTCATGTAGCTTAAATCGTATTTCCTCGTTTCCTCTCTCCTCGCATGGTTTCCTTGAGTCTCTCCATGCTTCCCTGGTGGGAGGGACTAAGACGCAAGGAAAAGACGCAAGTGAGGGAAACAGGGATGCAATTAAGAGCTTTGGGACGTACCCCGGATGTGATCAGCTGCTGCTGTCATCAGAAACGGACGTCGCTTCACGTGACGCTTCAGAGGAAACGACCGTCTCATGTCTCTTAAATCGTATTTCCTTGTTTCCTCTCTCCTCGCACGGTTTCGTTGCGTCTCTCCATGCTTCCCTGGTGGGAGGGACTAAGACGCAAGGAAAAGACGCAAGTGAGGGAAACAGGGATGCAATTAAGAGCTTTGGGACGTACCCCGGATGTGATCAGCTGCTGCTGTCATCAGAAACGGACGTCGCTTCACGTGACGCTTCAGAGGAAACGACCGTCTCATGTCTCTTAAATCGTATTTCCTTGTTTCCTCTCTCCTCGCACGGTTTCGTTGCGTCTCTCCATGCTTCCCTGGTGGGAGGGACTAAGACGCAAGGAAAAGACGCAAGTGAGGGAAACAGGGATGCAATTAAGAGCTTTGGGATGCAGCCCAGAGCAATAGAGAGGTCATGATAGACCAGAGCAATAGAGAGGTCACAATAGACCAGAGCAATAGAGAGGTCATGATAGACCAGAGCAATAGAGAGGTCACGATAGACCAGAGCAATAGAGAGGTCATGATTGACCAGAGCAATAGAGGCTGCATCCCAAAGCTCTTAATTGCATCCCTATTTCCCTCACTTGCGTCTTTTCCTTGCGTCTTAGTCCCTCCCACCAGGGAAGCATGGAGAGACGCAAGGAAACCATGCGAGGAGAGAGGAAACAAGGAAATACGTTTTAAGCGACATGAGATGGTCGTTTCCTCTGAAGCGTCACATGAAGCGACGTCCGTTTCTGATGACAGCAGCAGCTGATCACATAGTATCATTAATAAAAGTTAACGGGGGAAATAACAGATCATGAAAAGACAAATCATTCTAATAAATAAAGAAAGTTATTTTAAGTCACGTTGTCAGGTTTTATAAACCCCTCTCAGTGTCAGGTTGCTTCACTGACGGTGTGTGAAGCAGAGCTACTGCAGGTCCTTCTGCTGCTGTTCAGACCTTCAATTAACACACATTTGAACTAGATGGTGAATCAGAAGACAACTAAAATATAAAACATTTAATATGTGATCTGTTTTCACTCCGGTATAAAACTCCAGTGATGTTGAGAGGTAAAGTTATCAGATCAGTCTGATCGGCAGCAGCGTCCAATCAATAACTGATATCCAATAACCGACCGTGTCGGTCGGTAAAAGACTTCCGTGGAGGATATACTGCTGTATCCTCGCTCATAGCTCCTCCGGCAAGCCTCCTCGATCCTCGATCCTCGCTCCTCGATGCACAAATAAGAGCTTTGGGACGGTCTTCAAGATGGCGCACCAGAACAACTTCCGGTTCAAGCGAGGAGCGAGGAGCGAGGAAACGAAAATTAAGAGCTTTGGGACGTACCCAATATAGAGAGTTCATGATAGACCAGAGCAGTAGAGAGGTCACGATAGACCAGAGCAATAGAGAGGTCACGATAGACCAGAGCAATAGAGAGGTCATGATAGACAAGAGCATTAGAGAGGTGATGAGAGACCAGCATATGAGTGAATAAGAGTAATCACCTAAGCTATGAATAATAGAAAATAGCTGAATATGAGATAAGAAAAGAGTGTAGGAGTATTCAAAGGTAGTGAATTGCTTGTAATGATCTGAATTAATTAATCTGAATTGATGAATGCCAAGGTCAGCTGTGACAGGAACCAGATAGAACAGAGGGACGATTAGCAGCTATATAGCCGAGAAGCTGAAACACCACCAGCAGCACCACCAGTTCTATGCATGAGTATAGAGGATCTGATGAATGGTCATTAGAGGAGCTAGCATTTTGCTGTCGTTACTGTGACAGGTCATGATGATGACTTTGTGTGCAGATGACTGCGTGATGCTTCCCTTCGATCTGAAGAGTGTACTATTGGGATGCCAACTATTGATGGACACATGAACTGATGTGATTGAGTTCCGATGAAGGCCCAGACATGTAGCTCCACGAGCCAGTATTGAATACTGGAGTAAGAGGGAGACTGGTGCTGAGAACCATGCCGTGATATACTCCCCCCCCCAAAAAAAACACGGATGACACGTCCGTGGGAACTTGAGTCGGAGGAATTCGCTTGTAAGTGAATAATGTATGTCGTTATTCCACTGCACAGTTGTGTGTGTGATGTTGAGATGAGGTCAGCCATGACTAAACACTGTTTGAGTGCACCGTGTGATCGAACATAGGTCGGAAGGTGACGTGTTCCTAGCCATATGGTCCCAGTAGAACTCCATAGCTGCAACGTGGTTATGAGGTGACGCCAGAAGGTGACGTTGTTTCCACATCCAATATATTCAGACAGACCTTCTTTTCTGCTCGCAGATTTTGATCATATTATTTCACCCCGTTCTCATTCCCGGGCGTTGAGTACCGACGCTTGTCACGCCATCGTATTATATATCGACTGATAAGGCTTTAGTGTTTGTATAAGAGGTACTGGCTTTCCTTTACTACGATGTTAGACGTTTATTTATTATTTATTTATTTCGAGCATAGGTCGGAATCTGCCTCCAGCTGCCGTCTATGAGAGCCACGAGACATCACTCGCACACTCCAACCAAAAACTGTACTTCAAACTAGGCAGTGCTGATCAATTATAAATCATATTCTGTTACTGTAATACCTATTTCTCTCTCAAATGTTTCAGAATCATCTTGTAGTGTACTCTTTATCTGTAAATGAGAAAGTTTGTGACCCAGCAGCCATGTTGAGATAAAGGATGAGGAAATACCAGCACTGTTCACCAGCTGGAGCACAGCCAATAGGAACGCTCTGTCTGAATTGACTTGTGACTGGTCGGAGTCTCCATCCTGAGCTAGAATTTTATTTATTTATTTTATATTTTAAAACCTGAAAACGAGCCTTGAGGAAATGCAGAAGTCTACTTATCTCTCAGTCACTCGAATTACGATATGCTAAAAAGTTATTATGGAATTTTGCCCAGTGTGCTGATTTTGTTGCCTATTGAAGCTTTAAGGCTTCTGCCAGAAGTCAGGCGACGTAGTGAAAGCGCTGGGTCATGAGGAGAGGAAGTCGTAGTGAATAAAGCCTAACGCCAGAGTTTCACCCAGGATACTGGGGTCTCGAGTCCCGTGTGAATCAAGTCGATGTTAACATATTTATTTATTTATAATAATTGTTATTAACATTCAGTGGCTTATGGTTACTGGTGACTACTGCTTAATAAGCTGCACTGAACGAGGTAGATAAACTCTGTGCATGTGGTGAGGTGAATGTACACCATGTAGCATTTAGTTCTTCTATTGCTTAGTCAATATTTAACTGATATAACCAGATACAATGTGATTCACGGTGGAGTGCTAGACCCAAAAATAAATCAAATCAATGTGTACATTTACCGAAGTTAAAGTTAAACAGTCTTGCTTGTGTGTCATTCCCTGTGCTAATGATGTGCTAAGGTAGGCCTAGTTACATTACCAAGTCCATGGAAGAAAAGGGATTCCTTTGCTAGCTGGTGATTCCATCGGCTGTGGAGGAGCCAGGGTGGGAAACGTTTAGCTTCCAGTCAAAGATGCAGTCCGTGCTGTGTTCCAAAACGGGTCCCTACAGTCCTATATTCCTTGCATAGTTAGCAACAAGGTGGGCAAACGGACAATACAAGAACAACAGTTGGGCAGCATAGCTCAGCATATTTCAATTGTTCATTTTGTGAAGCACCAAAGCTGCAAATTGGTTAGATGTATTGATAGATATACTGGGAACAAAACTGGATATGGGGCCATCACAAACTCATTTCATGGTGGCCATGGCAGGCATTTCTCAAAATGCCCATGAGCGTGTGGTTAAACTTTCCTATCCCATTGGACTCACATGCCATAATGGACTTAATCTAGATCCTAGTAATCCTGAGAACCACATAAAATACTCACTCACAATTCTATGGTATTTTTCAAAGTATTGGGCTATTTCATCACATTCATATACAGACAAACGTCCCTAACGCAACTTACAAAACACTAGTCTTGAACACAAGTCTTCCGCTTGAAAGTCGAGTGTTTGTTGGAATATTTTATCACACTTTACATTACCACTTGTTTCAATGCAATTAACAAACTGGACTCCAACTGGCAACCTTCTAGTAACAAGCTTCTCCAACCTTTAAGTTCCATTCTCCAATTGCAAAGGTTCACTTGGAACCCAAATGTTAATTCAAATACATTGTAAATAGTGTTTTCCAACAGCAGTGTGTAGGAATTCAATCATTCATTCGTTCACTTCCACTGTACATTCACTAGCACGGTGTGTGAGTGAAGGCAGGCAGAGGAGCAGAGTACAGCAGAGACTCCGGCCCTGGAGACCAAAGCTACAGTCTCCCCCGCGTCCTCCGACCGCGGCCAACACTGTTTAACAGACGGGCTTTACTAGATACAACCAAGAGATTTTGGTGCTTCACTGTAGTTTGTGTTGGAGTCTGAGTCTGAACAGTGTAGCGACACCTGAGCGCGCATGAGACACCAACCTGCAATGATTTATACGTGTATGAAGTTACAAACAGTCCCTTTAACAATTCCCCTCATCAAGGGTCACAGTAGCTTATTCTTGAGGCTGTTCACTTTTGGGAACAGCTTTGAACAATCCAGCTCGAGGAACAGTTTTTGGGAGACTTCAAGCGTGTACCTGAGCTCCTTGGGATAGGCGAGTTTCACTGCATATGCCAACCCAACGAGCATGGAGCAAGCCCTTGGAAAGTTACCCAGAGCAGTCAGAACTTTTATGCCGTTGATCACGATACCGATGTCGTCAGGACCCTCTGACGTATTAGTCTTGATGTTGTAGATTTGTATATAAATACACCACCACAACCTTCTAGTGGCTCACAAGTGATGATGGAGAGGGATTACTTTTGTATGAGTCTATATATAGTTTGGTTAAGGGAAAATCCTGCATAGTTTACTATTAAGTAAAAGTAGCAATATTTGCATTAAAAATGTTACTTAGGTTAAAGTACAATAGTATTAGCAGCAAAATATACTTAAAATATCTAAAGTAAAATGACTCAATTGGCAAACGGAATGACCCCTGTAAGTGTTACATTATATTACTAGATTATTATTATTACAAATGCATTACTGTGTATGCAACACTTTATGTTGTGGCTGGTTAAAGAAAAGCTATTTTTAACTAATTATACTGTTGGTTAATTTAATCTTTAACATTGCATCATATTCTGTAAACTGAAAATGTATTTTCTATGTAAAACCTTGATATCTGAGAGTTTTTACAGTGGATAAATAACTGGATTATTTTTACTGTCTGTTGAATAACTGTAAAGAACGCCCTGTCTGCTCCATGTTTTGAACTGTAAATAAAGGCTAATTAATGTTTCTTGGTGAACTATGAGGCCATGATTGTTGTAGGGTACAGCAACGTCATGTCATGGCATGACATGACACCACAGCGGGAGCCCGAAATCACACAATATAAAATACGCTAAACAAGATCCCAGTTATAAAATGGAGCCACATGAAATGCAACAAACTTGAGTTGCTTGCACTAGAAAAGGCTGCGTTCACCTAAATATTTACGTTACAGAACCAAGTGTAGACAGCTGAAATGGAACCAGCTTACTCCAAAAAGGTCCTGTACTGTAGAAGCCTTGAATTTTCAGGTTTTCCAGTAACTTATGTGGGGAAAACTAAGTATTTATTACAACTTTAAAACAGCTACACAGTTCATACAGCTGCCCACAGAAACCACCTTCAACCATAACTATCTGGACGCAGCGCTTTCAGCTGCTGGATGTATTTCTGTTTTTAAGCCCCACAAATCGCATGAAATACAGTCGAAACAGCAGCAGCCTGAATAACTAAACTGGGGGAAAAAAAGTTCGGAAATTTGTGTTTGGTGTATTATTTCTCTGTTGTTACAATGCTAATTGGCATAGTATTTTACATCGTTGGAAAGCCTCTTTATTTACCTTCACAATGATGTCCAACTTGTACGGATCATGCATTTGTGGGATGAGCAGCACAGCTGATTATGTGGGTAGCGCCAAAGAAAAATTGGCCAAAAGGCTCTGCCAATGACAAACAGTGTATTCTCATAAGACTACCAGGAAGCCTGCAATGACTGCCCTTCACCGCCAGGCCCATTTGCGCTGGTGTCGACAACACAGACAATGGAACCTGAACAAGTGGGGGAATGTCATGTTCAGTGATGAGTCCAGGTTCTGTCTGCCAAAGTTGGATGGCAGGGTCAAAGTATGGAGACGACGCGGAGAATGCTATGCTGATTGTTGCACCGATGGAGTAACAGCTTTTGGTGGGGGCAGTGTCATGGTGTGGGGCGACATCTCCCTCACTGGCAAAACAAGGCTTGTCATCATTTAAAGGCCATCTCAATGCAGTGAGATATCGGGATGAGATTCTGCAGCCAGTGGCGATCCCATATCTCCACAATCTGGGACCTAACTTCATCCTCCAAGATGACAACGCTCGCCCCCACAGAGCCAGGGTTATCACAGACTACCTCCACAATGTGGGAGTAGAGAGAATGGAACGGCCTGCCAAGAGTCCACACCTCAACCCAATTCAACACTTGTGGGATCGGCTTGGGCGTGCTGTACGTGTTAGAGTGACCAACACAACCACGCTGGCTGACCTGCAACGAATCCTGGTTGAGGAATGGAACGCCATCCCACAGCAACGTGTGACCAGGTTGGTGACCAGCATGAGGAGGAGGTGCCAGGCTGTTGTGACTGCGTATGGATCTTCCACCCGCTATTGAGGCTCCTGACGGTATATTAAATGAATAAAGTGTCAAATTGCCAATATGTCTTGTTTGTTCCTTGTTACTGATAGAGAGTTCAATCATCCAATCCACCAAACAACTCAAAACAAGAGTCAGTACCAACAGGAGAATACACTGTTTACCATTGTGAGAGCATTTTGGCAATTTTTTCTTGGGCGCTACCCACATAATCAGCTGTGCTGCTCATCCCACAAATGCATGATCCTTACAAGTTGGACATCATTGTGAAGGTAAATAAACAGGCTTTCCAACGATGTAAAATACAATGCCAAATAGCATTGTAACAACAGACAACAACTGTTTTCAAGCACTGTTACATAACTTGATGTAGCGACTGCACAGTATCAGGTGGCCTGCATTAAACTCATCACATAAATGAGGTAACATGTACTTGAAATAAAACTCCTTTAGTCTAGCCACAGTCTTGGCACAGAATTCCTCATTGAAGGGCACATCCACCAACACCTGCTGTGATGAAGACCACAGAAGCAGCTTGCACATTCTCATCCCTGTGCAGCTGTGGCTTCCCTTTCACCATCTTCACATCAAACCTCTGGCTTTCCATCAGGTCCTCCAGAGATTCATGTCTGAGGAAAGGGCACTTGATTTCCAACAGCTCACCTGTGCTCAAAATCCCATCAGGGCTCGCAGAGAGCCAGGGCTCACTCACACACCAAACTGTTCCTCTGCGGGTAACTGTATACCCACAGCCCTCTGGCCCCTGCACAGCCACAGCCTCGCCACGTACACCATGTTCCGTCGCTATATTCCCATGAAATCGGGGGTAGAGGTGATCCTTGGCTCTGATGGGGACCTTCTTTGCAGAGCTGCCTGTTATTCTCACCTTCCGAGAATCCTGCCACAGGTGAGAGGCACTCTGCTCCAGTGTGGCCCGCTCCAAAGTTTGGTATTTTTCTGGAGCAATGGCCACAAAGGTGTCACAAAAATGCCGGCATATTAGGCAGCTGTTGGTGCCGTCATGGTCAATGTGGGCAGCACACTTCTGTGACTGTAGTGCTGTGATGCTGTGGTGGGGCATTTAATCACTTGTACAGGAGGCTGAACACAGGCAGCTTTAGGTGAATAAGGCCTTTTCTCAGTGCATCCTGGGTCTGGAGGGGTGGGGAGGTAGAGGTAGATGGTTGGTCTTACATCAGGTGTGTGGAAGGCATCTGTGGCTTTGTGATGGCCAAAACTGATGTCAGCCAACAGCTTTGGAGCGACGTTCCTCTGGGTCCCACTGTTCCAAAGGCGCTGCTCATCAGTGCAGGCAGTTCCTGTGAGGCCACTGGACACAGCATTATCAACCTGATACCAAACACGAACTGTAGCCCTATATATGTGACAAGTGTAAAAATGTGAAGGAGTTTTAAATTGTGCGATGGCCACAATCTTGGCCTAATGAATTATAACTGTCTAGTAAAGCAGACTGTACTCCCTGAGGAGGCTGGGATCATTTAACATCTGCACAAAACTCCTGCGGATGTTCTACCAATCTGTGGTAGCCAGCGTCCTTTTCTACGCTGTGGTGTGCTGGGGGGGGCAGCACAACTAAGAGGGACACCTCGAGGCTGGACAAGCTGATCAGGCGGGCCGGCTCTGTGGTCGGCATGGAGCTCGACTCTGTGGTGACGGTGGCAGAGGAAAGAACACTCAACAGACTGCTGGCCATACTGGACAATGCCAGCCATCCTCTGCACGCCGTCATCACCAAACAGAGGAGCTCGTTTAGCGGCAGGCTGCTGCTCCCCAAGTGCTCCACAGACAGACTCAGGAAATCCTTTGTCCCCCGAGCCATCAAACTGTACAACACCTTTCTAGGGAGAGGGGGGGGGGGACAAAGGAGGACGGTCTGCAGGACAGATAATAATGCACTATACTCATTTTTAACAGTCTCTTCTGCACTATATACACTTTTTTTAATAGTCGTGTATCACAGCTGTTACCCTGCACTATATTCAGTTTTAACAGTTTTCTTCATCTCCTTTTATTTTTATATCTGGTATATTTTTTTGTACTTTGTACTTTGCACTACTAACTTTTTTTACTGCCTTTTTGCTAGCATGTTTTGCACTATGGAACTGTGATGCTGGAAACTTGAATTTCCCTCAGGATTAATAAAGTTACTATCTATCTATCTATCTATCTATCTATCTAACAATTACTAAACCAATTATTTTACATACAGAGTTGTTGATGTTGACTTCAGCATGACTTAAAGTACCTTTAAAAGTCATCCTAATCATAACCTTACCTTTGTTCCAAGCAAGAAAAGTGATTAGACTGAACGTTGAAGGGTTGCCAGCCTTCATGCATTCAGTGTGGGATTAATGCTCGACAGGTTTCAAACATCATCAGTTACACCAATTAAAACAATGTATGTGAGCAATGTGTGTAATGTAATAAGATGATCCTTTTTTCGTTCCACAATGGGGAAATTTATGGTGTTACAGCAGCAACCGTTTAAAATATGAATAAAAAACGACAAAAACTACATTAACAGAAGTATAAAATACTAAAAAATAGAATCTGTGAATAGAAAAAAAAATGTATACAGTATGAACAGGATAAAAAAATAGGATCTATTATGTACAAGATCAATAAGTACTGAATCAATCCCACACTGCGTTCCATGAATATTGGCAACCCATGCTGTTCCCTCCATTGGGAGAGAATCAGTTAACCTACCTTTTACATAGTCATGTATAAACAAAAACTTCCATACATTATACAGAATCCAGATTTGTTAATATGTGTACTCTGTATATGTGTAGATAAATGAAATAGTAAGAAAGAGAATGAACTCTAACAACCTTCTACTTCTGACAGACAATAAAAGATGAACTGTATTAGTAGAAAGAGAGAAGAGGCCTGTCTGAATGTCTGGCTGAATGTCAATTATCATTGAAATCTTACCCCCCCTCACATAACAAAGCTAGCTTCTTCTGCCTTTCATGAAGATGAAAGACAACAGATAAACTCCTAGGATTCCGTGAGAGAATTGATATCTAGCCGTCACTGAATTGTGCACATCAACATAACTAGCAGTAGACAAGCTTACCTTCCACTGTATGGCTGCAGGACCTTCCTAAACCGGCGATGCAGGAACAGCCTGTCGTCTCCACAGCTCCCTGGGCTGTAACCAAGACCCACGCCGAGTGTCACAGGCAGCTGGCTTGACTCAGGTTTACATGTGCTTTCAAGAAAATGTAATCGTCCTCTTTGTGTATTAGTACACGGACAACTTTTCCACTGTGCAGGGATTGATAGGCCTCTGTACTTTTATAGTTTTTCATTGCCGAGCCATCTATTCCGACGACAGAACAAAGTAGTTGAAAATATCCCCATAAGTGATCTCAGGCCACCTTTTCATGTCATCCATCCACTCCACAATCGCTTTTGGATGAGGCAAGGTAGCCCCATTGGAACAACGTATACATCCTCGCGTCTCCTCCCAAGTCATTTTGATCATTTTTACACTTTAAACCAACTTTAAATGCGTTGTTTCTGTTTTGCTAGTTAAGAATAGCTAGTCGGAAGTACCTAACCGGAAGTTCGAACACAAAGGCGGAAGAAACAAATAAATAACAGTGGGCGGGGTGTAATAAGGTGAATATGGGAAGGATTGTGTTAGCACATGTCTAACCCATTTGGTAAACCCAAATGGGCTCCATTTGTGTTTCACATTATGAGCACATGCACTAATTTCCCATTAGTGACCCAACTAGGGGAGCCCATAAGGGACCAACTTAGTTGACCCAAGTGGGCCCCATTTGTGTTGCCCAGGTTCAGGTTCAGGTGACTTTATTTGTACCCATAGGTAGATTTGTTTTGCGGCAAAAATAGAGGATGGCATCCGTATTGATAATAAAGTAGAGCACAGACAAAAGACAGACATACCAAAAACATTCCATAGATATATGCAAATGTTGCTACTTATTTAGATGAACAATTGCAGCTGTAATAAAGCTGTTCCTGTAGTGCTTTGTTCTACACCTTGGGACCCGAAACCTCCGACCAGATGGGAGAGGCTGGAACTCACCAGACAGAGGATGAGAGTCATCATGTGAGATGTAGCTGGCTATCCGGTGTAACTGCCTGGTATACAGGGACTCTAGACGCAGCTGGGACTCACCAATCCACCGACTGGACCATTTAACGATCTGACTCCAGCTATTTCTGTCCTTCAGACGCATATTCCCAAACCATGACGCTAGAGAGAAGGATAAAACAGACTAAATAAAAGCACAATAAAATAGCGTCATCATGGTTTTTCCGATGTGGAAGTAGTACAGCTTCTATAAGCAGAACAGACGCTGGTGCCCCTTCTTGCACACAGCTTTACAATGTGCCTCAAAGTTCAGTGTAGCGTCAATGATTGCACATGTTCAACAGTTTGACCCTTAATGGTTGTGACATCAAGTTTACAGGCATGTCATCTAAAATCAATAATCATATCTTTGGTTTTTGATATGTTAAGATGCAAATATGATTCCTCACACCATTCGCCTATTGTGAGCACATGCACTAATTTCCCATTAGTGACTCACCTAGGATCACATGGGTTGCCAACTTGGGGAGCCCATGTGGGACCTTCTTAGTTGACTCAACTGGGCCACATTTGTGTTGCCCAATCTGAGCACATACACTAATTTCCCATTAGTGACCCACCTAGAACCCACATTGGGAGCCTACTTAGTTGACCCATGTGCCCCAGATAAGATGCCCATTTTGGGCCAATACCTACTTGGAACCCAGGTACCCCCATGTGGGGCCCACATAACCATGTTGGCTGGGTCCCCATAACTGCTGCTAATGCACCCCAGCACTTTTATCACTTACACATCTAACTCGCTGTACAATACTTTTTGGTATTTATTATTGTTTATTACTTGTTTTTATCTTATTGTCTGAATTTTACCTTGTTCTATTGCTACTGTTCAGTGGAAGTTGCCAAATGTAATTTCATTGTATGCCTACAATGACAATATAAAGTATCTTGAATCTTGAATCTCTTAATAATCTGACTGCTGAGTTCTGGATAAATTGCAATTGAGAGACTAAATGGGAGTTTAAAAAAGGTAAAAAGAGAGTTACAGTAGTGATGACAAAAAGCAATATGATTTTTTCTGTGTCATTAAAATTGAGCGTGTGTCTTGTCTTGGAGCTGTTTCTTAATTGATAAAAACAATCTTCGATGATATGTCTAGTGTGCTGCTCAAAGGATGAGTGGCTGTCAAAAGGTTCTTTGCCAAAGATCAAATCCTATGTTTTATTTCTAGTGAATTGTAGACAGTTAGCTGCAATTCAGTCCTTGACATAGGATAAACAGGAATGCAGTATGGTTAGATTGTTCAGTTCATGTGGTTTAAATGAGAAGTATAACTGTGTGTCATCAGCGTAACAGTGAAATAAGATGTTGTGTTGCCCAATGATATGTCCAACCATACAGAGTGAGAATAGATGGAAAAAACAGCTTGGGGGTGGGCAACGTATTCTATACCAGAAATCGCTGGCAACCATTGTCATCAGAATGCCAATCTGCGATGGCCCAATATCCAGATTTCTTCTAAATATATTAATATATATATATATATCTATATATATATATATGTATATACCAAATTTTACATGTTATCACATAATGAACAACAGGTTATCTATGCCGCCCCACTACAACAGTGTGCATGTGTTTACTTTCGGATAGGCACCACGGACGCGAGAACATTCAAAATTTGTTCTAAAAACAATGGCTAATTTCGTGGGAGGAAAAATGAACATCCACAGTCACGGCGCGGGCACAACATAGGGCACAATACCTACACATGCAGCTGCAAGGAAAGTAACTTATACCAAACTCAAGCTTAGTGAAATAACCTTGCTAATTATTTACCACTATGACTTTGACTTCTTCTTCTTTCTCTCAGCAGATAAGTTGTGAGTGGTTGATGTCAAGAGCTAGCTGAAAAGGTGAGTGTTGTTTGTAAAGTAAAAATTAATTTAATAATTGCTGGACTTTACAGTGTATGAACTCAGTGTCACAAAACGTTACTAATTCCCTCTTTTGTGTATATGTACAACAGGAAGTTCTCCTTTGGCAACAGAGTACTTCATGTTATCTGTGGACCAGACTGTTGTGAATAGCCACATCACCATCTTCACTGATGCTGTTGTGTTGATGTTTGTCTCCATGAACATATATCTCTTATCCAGCAGCCCAAGGAGCAACATTGGAGTACTTGCAGAGGTAAGAAAACACAAGTCAATTTTATACACCAAAACAGATATTGAATGACCAGAAAAAAGTATTTTCCCTTTCGGTGCATACATGTATACATCTATGGGTACCCACGAGTCTCCCCTTTACAGATATGCCAACTTTATGATAATCACATGCAGTTTGGGGCAAAAATCATGCAGTTTCTTTTGCATGTGTTACCCACACACTGAATGAAGAGACAGTTTTTTTTCCATCCAGGTGCCAGGTACATTTGTTACGCTGTAAACACATTAAAAGAACAGTCAAGGATGAACGTCAGCTTTGTCGTATACTGCTTTCCTGACTGTCTTATGCTAGTACTGCGCTGACTTCCGGCTACAAAAGAATAACTATAAAAGTAACTAAATATAACTAACTCAATATAAAGTAATACAATGAAAGTAATTCAGTACACAATATAACATTAGCTAAATCTCTCATGAAACTAACATTACCAAAACACAATGGCAACTGTGCAGCCTCTAATACACACTCTGTTAAAGTCTTATTTTATCAACCACTGAGCATAAATGACTGATTATATCAACCTCTGAACATATTAGACTAATTATATCAACCTCTGAACCTATTACAGATTAATTATATCAACCTCTGAACCTATTACAGATTAATTATATCAACAACTGAACACATTTGTTTTCAATGCCACTGCATCTTAGATGGGAATACATTTATACAGTCAATACACAACCGTTAACTGTACCGCTCGCGGGCCACGGACCTAGAATAGCTATTCAAGCTAGCGTTCGTTATTGTTAGCTAGCCTTCGTTAGCGTTAGCTAGCCTTCGTTAGCGTTAGCTAGCGGACTAACTCCGTGACGTACATCATGCTTATAAACATAAACACACGGCCCATAAACGATAATAAACTTAACACACAAATATCAGTACTATATATGGCGCTTGTGTACGTCTCTTACCTGTAAACACATTAAAAGAACAGTCAAGGATGAACGTCGGCTTTGTTGTATACTGCTTTCCTGACTGTTATGCTAGTACTGCGCTGACTTCCGGCTACAGAAGAATAACAGCGCCAGTCGCTGACATATCAAAGCCACTACCGCCACCTACTGGCCAATACAGAATGTTGTCTTAGAATTACTTGACACTAAAGCAGGTAAGTTTACTGTCCTTCCTACTGTCTTTGAAGTGACACCAAGCGCTTTAATAATAATAATGGTAATAATAATAATAATAATAACAAAAATAACCATGGTGGGGGTACCAAAATAATGACACACAGGTAACAACTCAGTATTTCTGGGCACAATCCTTAACCCTAAAATGTCCAGGGTGCCACACATGCAGTATAAATGTGTTATTTTTGCCTATATTAAAATTATGTATTTGAATATTTCTGCATACTGCATACTTCCTAAACAGTCTTGAATTCCATAAATTGGGTATCGATGTAAAGCTGAGACTCTTGTGGATCCAATGAGCCAATGAGTGTATTCATGTGTGATGATGTTGGTCCCCATAAGAGACATTTCATTGACCTCCCTGTATAAAATGACCTGTTGTGACCTCTAGGATAATGCTCTAGGTCTCTAGTTTGTGGCTGTAAAGTTTCATGAGGCTGTCCTCATGAAACTTTACAGCCACAAACTAGAGACCTAGAGCATTCAGAGGATGGATGGATCAAACTAGAGACCTAGAGCATTCAGAGGAACAGCTGATCAGAGAGGCCGCGGTGGAGACAGCTACAACTACTCGTTACTGTAAGTTCAATAAAACTTTGCAAATGTAAAGCCAAGACACGTTATCATTACAACTGTTCAACAAGCATAAACATGATGAAACGGTTAAACATGGAGGAAAGCAACGTTCCAATCTGCTCTGTCTGCAGTCTGTCATCCTTCACCGCTTTAGACAGGCACAGCGCGTTAGCTCGGCGGCTAAGAGCTAACTGTAAACACCTGTAAGTTATTTAGTTGAGTTATGACTGACTTTAGTTCCTTAGTAAGCAGTGATCCAGTGTTTGTGTCCGGGGAGTTTATTGTGTTCATAAAGTATCGGAGCAGCGTCACCCTCAGCTACACAAGACTGAAACTTAAGCTGGCAGTAGGCTGTGTAGTCGGACTGTTTAGGTTAGTTTGTCACATATCTTACCTGTAAACTCATCAGCTGGCTGAAACCAAACAGCCCCTCTTCCCTGTATCAGCCCTAATGTTACTGTAGCAGAGGGAGGAGGACAGAGGACAGGAGGACAGGAGGACAGGAGGACAGAGGAAGGACTGATACTGTCTGATGTCTGTGTTCTTCAGTCTTTATAAACTCCACTTAGTATTTTCATGTCAGGAATATGATTTATTTTATTAACATTTTAGATGTGTTTCCAGTGAGATATCAAGGAGTTGATATGGTGACTTTAGTGTTGTAAACATTACTGTTGCTGCTCTAGAAACAACATTTAGCCTGGTTATATTTTAAATACAGTATATGTATATGTATAGCTAATATGCACACTTCAATATTTGTTTATTTATCGCAAGTCATATCGTCATCGCAATATTGAATAGTGTTATTGCACATGGCAGATGTTCCTCATATGGTGCAGGCCTAGTGTGAGAGGCTGCCCATGCGTAGTATGAGAGTTGTGTGGAAGAGTCATAGACCTACGGTCATAGACCTGCTCTATATATAAAGCGTCTTGAGATAACTTCTGTTGCGATTTGACGCTATACAAAAATAATTGAATTGAATTGAATTTAATTTAATTTAATTAAATTGAAGAGTTTAAGTGCCAGTTCTAGTGCTCCCCCTTTGTACAGCGTGGCTGACAAAAGTCAACAATAAGTAATATTCTTATCAGGAATAAATTTGCCTCCTGTGTGAACTGTGCATTGCTGAATAGGGTAGGCCTACGCTACTCTATTTTAACATCGGTCATAATGGTGGTACTTGGAGAGCCAAATATTTTCTGAGGTGGTACTTGGTGAAAAAAGTTTGAGAACCACTGACCTAGAGCATTCAGAGGATGGATGGATCAGACTAGAGACCTAGAGCATTCAGAGGATGGATGGCTCAAACTAGAGACCTAGAGCATTCAGAGGATGGATGGCTCAAACTAGAGACCTAGAGCATTCAGAGGATGGATGGCTTTCTATATTGACAATAAGGGGGTTTCTGAGCAGTTTATACAACACAAGTGCTCATCATCCAATCACAGAAAAATTTAATTCTTGTAGAAATCTCAAAATATCAAAAGTTTTTGATCCCAAATCACAGCATGACTTTTTCTATGGTGTTCCTCAAGGTCTTGGTCTCTTAACCCCAAAATTGCTGCAGCAACTTTGGAGACATAATAGAGCAGGGGAATGGCCATCCTATACTTCTATCATAATGTTCTGAGCCCCTATAAATGTTCGCAATTTATTTTAATTAATTAATTAATTAATTATTATTGTTATTATTTATTTCTGATTTATGACTAGAACAACTTGACCCTCAGTGCTGAGCAGCATCTCAAATTAATCTTCAGGTTCCAGCTTTCAGATGATGTACACCACTTCTATGTGACATCTACTGTTGACCTGCTATCATCCCCTAAAGACCCCCTTTACCACCCTAAAGACCACCTGTGCCCCCCTAAAGACCCCTTGACTCCCGACCGGAGCTACGAGCCACTCGGAAGTAAGAAGTGAGAAGTGTAAAAATATTTTAAGTTCATTATGAAACTGTGGCGGGACAGAATAGTGGGATGAATGGTAATTATTTTCATTTGCAGTACGCTGTAGTACTGAGGCCTGTAAACTAGTGTCTCAAACTCACTCCTCTTCATCCCCTATGGGACATAAGGCTTCAATGAGCTCCATTTCATTCGGTCCTTGGCAGCATGTTGGGCCTCTCCCCATGACAGGTTCATCTTGTCCAGCTCCTGTACCACAGTTCTGCACCAGGTGAATTTGGGCCTCCCGGGTTTTTTTTTGCCTGGTAGTGTCCATCTTAAGGCAACTCTTGGAATCCGGTCCTGCTCCATTCTCAGCACATGGCCTAGCCATCTCAGACGTCTGTGTGTAGTTTCCTTGATGATGCTCCGGCTACCGTTTTTTTTGTATAGTTGGTGGTTGGAGATTTTGTTTGGCCAAAAGATCTGGCATGTTCGTCTGAGGCATCCATTGTGAAAAACTTCCACTCTCCTCATATCGGTTTTGATCACTCTCTGAGCTGTAAACTAGTGTAACGTGAGGAAAATGGGACTCACCCCTCCAAACACAGTTCATCCACCCAATTGAGCAGGGCTTAAGTATTGAAATGATTACTAAATCAACAAATATATAATCTCATAATCAATTAATTTTAACTTAAGTTATTTATTCAGCAAAAATATTCTGGTCCTTGATTTTCAATTGTGGGGATTTCCTACTTTTCTTTAGTTTTATATCACAGAATGGAATATCTTTTGGTTTCCAACTGACTGATAAAACAAGACATTTGAAGAATTCACCTTATTCTCAAGTAAAGTGTGAAGGGCATTTTTCACTTTTATATTACATTTTATAGAAGGGACATTTAATGGAAAAACAGCTGAATGTAGCAATATATTTTTGCTTCTTAATAATACACCCAACTGTTAATTTTGACACACATGTCTTGGCTCTGATTTGTTTCTGATTCATCCTCATGTCAAGGTTTGCTTATGAAGTAATGATGGAATGAAACTCAACTACCTAAGAAACCGTGTAATAATAATATTAATATTACTGAGTAGCCAATTGTCAAGTTTCTTTCTGTTTTCTAAAAGTAGTACGGGCAATTTAGAGTCATCAGTAAACCTGGCCTCTTTGGACATACAGGGTACTCTGGTACAGGGAGAACATGCAAACTCCCACCACAAACATGCTCTGTGTAAATTCACACTATTCTTCTACTTTTATTGCTAATATATGAAAAGAGTATATCACAGTATGTATGAGTCTACATTGCATTACTCAAGTTGTTTGTTGTATTACATTCGACAGATGCCTCTTCAAGATCAATCCAGACAAGGGATCGAAAGTGGAGAAGAATTGTTCCAGAAAGCAGTCAGTCCAAAGCTTCTTTTCCCTGATAACAAAAATAGTGGACTACTTGGAGGGAGTCAAAAGGAACATTTTTCAGAAGAGAAAACATTGGAACATCCTTTGGAACAAACAGGCAGCTTTATTTGTATAGCACATTTCAACAACAGGGCAATTCAAAGTGCTTTGCAAACATGTCCTTCTTTCATATCCACAGTAATTCATGTCAGTCTTACCCACTGTATTCTTGAGTCTGAGTGTGCGTTAAGCATCGTCAGATACGCAGCTGTCAATCACTGCTTGTGAAGCTTGTGAACTCCGAACACACTAGGCAGGACTGATCATGATTCTGACACTGTAATGCCTATTTCTCGCCTCAGATGTTTTCAGAAACATATGTTAGGGTACTGTTCAGCTGTAAAATGAAAAAGCTTGCTAAGGCCGGTGGGCGCTGCTTGGTTTTGGCTCAGGTCACAAACTTTACGTTTTTCTTCGAGCATGGTAGAAACATGCGAATGCCATTAAGAACGCTAAGAGGCAGAATAACCTGTTTTTTTTTAGATTGTGTGTCTCATGTTCTACCATCAGGATGTAGTGACAGTTTGAGCAAATATATAATATAATAATATAATATTGAGACAAAAAGTTATTATTTATTAAAGTTACCAACTGAAGCTTTAAAGGTGCAATGTGTAAGATCTCTTTTGATAGCTAGTTTGTTTATTGGATTAAATCCAAAGTGGCAGAAGGACTCGCACCCTCGCCTCGTCCTCCCCACCATCAGGAGGCTGCTACGAAGGGAGTAGAGTGTGCGGCAGCTCCGGGAGAGGGACCCCCAGTTAGCAGTAAGCTCGAAGTCAGTGGGTCTCTCGGAGCCGCCGAGTGCCGCTCTCCTCCAGGCAGGGTGGTCTCCTGGGGGACGAGGCGAAGGTCAGGCTGGTCTCACGCAATGTTTGTAGCTATACCTATGAAAAGTAATGCACTGTAATTTCTGTATATCCCCCGAAATCAATGTGCATGTAATTAACTTAATCGTGAACCAGGAAATATTAAAAACCGAGTGTACGGAGGAGGTTGGGGTGGATGGGTGTGTCAAAAAATAGCAGACGGTCCAGGAGACCGGCGTTTGTGTCCTGTGTGAAACCAGAAGTCAACGTTGATTTGTCACGCAAGTTTCGTACTTCAGTAATGCCACTTACGGAGTTATTTTAATCCAAACTGCAATCTTTTCCTAAGCCTAACTAAGTAGTTTTCTTGGCTAAACCTAAGGAAGTTGTTTACTGTGAAGACGGAAGTATATATTGAAAAGACTGTATGCATGTAACGAGCAAAATTGACATGTGTTGCTGGACATTCGTAGGAGAACAAACAAAAAAGGAGGAATAACTTTTTCGCAAGATATCATATAAACCGTTGTATGAGAGTGTTGCAAAGGTTTCAGGTAATTTTCTCGTTTCTGCCACATTTGATTTAATCCAATAAACACACTATGAAAATGTCCACAGACCGTAGAGCCCCGTTTAGTGTCACAGTAACAAACGGCTAACGTAAACTAGAGGCCGACACCACACGGGATGATTATCAGATAGCAGCGTTATTTTGATCGGTTCTCAGAGTTTAACCAGTTTGATTGAATTTTGTGTATTCTTGCCCTGCTGTTAGTTAGTAGTTGGAGTTTTTTATATAACTGATGACTGCAAATTGCGATTGTATGGACCCAGCAGTAGAGGTGAAATGCTGCCCTTTATTTCTTTGGAGCATGTGGCCAGATCGTGCCAAGTGCACCTCACTTGTTTCATTTCATTTGTATAAAATTTTTTAGAAATTGCACACAATTTCAAGTATTATAAGCAAGAATGTTGCAAGAGGGGCAACTGTTTTTTTGTTGTTGTTTTTTTTCAGTAAATAAATGTTGAGAACATGAAGTAAGTGTGTTTTGATTGTTTAAAAGCTGCCCGTTTAATACCCATTTAAATACAAATGATACTTTACCATAACATTTTAATTTTATAATTTATACTTGAATGAGTCTTACATTAACAATAGATGTTATTATTAGTATTAGTATTATTATTATTATTACTACTATAAACCTAATTATCTGTGTTACTAACATGTTTGAAGGTAATTCATTTCACTTTGTGATCAATAAAGTACATTGTATACAGTCTTGTGATTTTTTTAAGTATAGCTAATAAAAACAAGTTTTTACATAAAATTAAAAAAAAACATTTTAAGTCTGATTATTTAGCTCTTTTAGACAATATTTATATATAATAGAATTGTTTCTATCCATGTAAATATCCTTTATTAAACATTAAAAAAACCCAAATAAAACCTCACAAGATATCATGTGAAGTTAAAGCTGCAAACTGTATTTTAATAATGGAAAATTATTGTATTTTTATGGGTTCATTTTTTCCGTTATTTTACTGTAATTTTTTGGCGCCACGCTTGCTGAAAAACATTTTTTACAGTTTATTGTTTTACAGCTCTTGTTGTATTTGGGCCATATTTGATTTAGAATTGTCTCCCTGAAAACTGTAGTAAATTTAAGATAAGATAAGATAATGTATTCCTTTATTAGTCCCAAAGAGGGGAAAGTTGCAGTGAACAGCAGAGGGTATAGTGCAAAAAACAAGAAGCATACTGTAACTTATCAGTTAATACACTAAAAAAAACAAAGAGAAACATAATATGAACAATTTTAATATAAGGAAATATAAAAATAGGAGCAGTATATACAGTATTGAATCTGATTGTCATAAAGTTCCATGACTTTGTCAACAGAGGGTATCTGAACACACAACATACATTTTGATAATTTTCATAAAATTTGGGGTGTTTTATTTAAAGGTGCTAAATGCGAGATTATGAGCATTTCTATTGTCTCCGCAAGGCTCTCAACATGGTGACGGCTGAGTCTGCAGGTGTCAGCTAACAGTGATAACAGCATTAGCAGTGCTGACAGAGCTAACATTGTTACCCTTGGGGGGGACCGGAGGGTGGGTGCTACGCTTCCGCGATGGCACCATCGGCTGGAATGGCTTTATCAGCTGTAACCGCCGTGTGAGAGCAATGCAGAGCGGCGGCCGTGAGCTAGCCAGTGGGACACGCTCACATGCACTAAACAGCCAGACTTTGCTTTGTTGACATAGCCGGCCGGCTATGCAAAGCACAGAAGCTCAGATTACGACACACAGAGGGAGAGAGACTTCATTCTCTGCTCAGGTTGACATTACTCCTCTATATCTTTACATAGAAAATAGTTGATGATGATATATTAATGCTCTCGGTATCGTATTGAGCACCTTTAACCTTTGTACACCTGTGGTGCTTCCTGTCAAAAATTACCTTCTTGTCATTAGAAATTAATGGGTGAGACTACAATTAGTGTCAAATTGAGTTCAGGCACATGCCTATTCATCAGATGGACACCCTTCCTCTTTGATAGCATTGTATCTGTGGTAACTTTGTGTGTTCTGTCATACATTTTATAACACTACCCTAAAACAAACATTTCTGAAAAGTGGCCAAAATAAAGTACAACATATACAGTATATTCAACCTATTGGTATTTTGTCATCAGTGATCCCTCAGCATTGAAATTTGTCATAATGACAGACAGAGTTCAAGCAATTTTCATCAAATGTTGTTATACAATTCTACATTGAAAACTCTGTCATTGGTGGCACACACTGTACAGTGCCAAATTCAGTAGAGTGAATCATTGCATTTTTAGAAAAAAAAAAAAAGTCAATAAAAAACCTACAGGACATATATAATCATGTTGATTTGTAGAGAATTTATTCAGGAATTCAAAAAACAAATTACTTTTTGTATAGATTCCATAGAACCACAGATGATAATGTATCAACCCCACAATTGCTTATTGCAACTTATGAGACATAATAAAACATGGGAATGGCCATCATATACTCACATTATGATTTTCTAAACCCTTACGCTTCGTCCACACTGGGAACGTCAGGAGGGAGGGCAGCTGTTCACACCAGCTGCATTTAAGCTGTGTTTCTGTTGCTGCTGCTGCTGCTGTCAGCTCTTTCTTTCTTCATAGAGTGTGCCTTTCATAATGGCCATTTAATTTCATTATAAATGTAATTTAGACAAAGAAAGGTTAAGAAATGTGTGGTTATTTGTAAATAATAGTAATAATCCACCATTAAAACTCTGTACTATATTCATTCATGGAGCTCTCCAAGTCACTGCATGTTCTACAACACTGTCCCACAAATATTTCAGAATAAAAGCCCCGTGTTAACAAATGAAGGAAATCTATCCACAGAAGAAATGCTTTTATTTTGAAATGAAAGCAGAAAGTGTTGATTTAAAAATAAATCTTTATTTTTTTCATCTCCGTAACATTTTTTTTACAGATGGAGACATTGAAACTGTAGTAATGTAGCTGATATGATGTCAATATAGAGTCAATAGATCACTTCACTGTCTGTTGTTGCTTTGAACCGCGCAGTTCGCGTCAAAAATAGGCAAAAACATCTATTCTCTAGAAGAGGCAGCTGAGACGCAGCCGAGCTCACCCACGTCTCAAGCGGGCAATGTGGCTGCTCTAACCTGTTAACACGGATGCCGAAATAAAAAAACAAACTGTTCCCAGTGTGGCTGAGGCCTTAAAAAACTTTAACAATTTATTTAAATTATTTTTTCAAATCTCAAATTAATCTTCAGGTTTCCAGCTTTCAGATGAAGTACTTCTATGTGGTATTTTGTACTGACCTGCAATCTAAAGACCCTCCAGCAACAATTACTTTGATGAAGACTGTAAGGTCGGCCGAGTGGCTAAGGCATGAAAACTGAGAAAAATTCCAGTTAAGCAGTCCAGGTGTATTTATTTACAATAGTGGAAACCAACAATCCAGTGCAAAAATATGTATAGTGCAGGCCTGGCATCGAAGAAACAGTTTTTTTCCAAAAATAATAAAAAATAATTTGCAAAATTACAAAAATCTATAAAGATGGAGCTTAGGCTATGCCCCTTTAATTTCTGGGCCCTTGCAGCTCTCCAATCTGGCTTGTCTCTCATTGAGGTCCGATCTCCACTGAACCACCTCCAGGTATTCCAGCCTCCTCTTTTATGAAACTGGATCTTACTAAGTCATATTGATAATAATTAATAATCAGTCAATCAACAGGAGAATAATATCTGGTCCAAAAAATAGGACAACATTTATAGTTAAATTATAAAACATTCAATATAACATTTTGAGGCAAGTTATTATTCAAACTAATTAAAATGACATTGCCTATGTCACCCCCCCAAAACACCCCTCCAACTCTACCGTACTTGGTACCTTCTCCGCGAAACCCCCCTTACATAAGCTATTGGTACGCTCCTTTGCGGTACATGGTTGAAAAACAAGGAATGAAACGACTAAACCAGCCAACCAGGCCCATGAAGGACTTCACCTGAGACTTGATAGTGGGCCTCTCAGTCAATTTGACGGCTTCCACCTTCCCCACTTGTGGTCGGATCACCCCCTTTCCCAGCACAAAACCTAAGTACTGCATCTCTCGCTTGGCCAGAGAGCACTTGTCATTACGAATGGCCTGCCTCTTTGATTTTGAGCAATACTGTCTGCAGCTGACTCAGATGTTCTTCCCAGGAGTTGCTGAACACCACAATGTCATCAAGGTAGGCTGCTGCAAACAACTCTGTGCCTGCCAGGACCTTGTCCATCAACCGCTGGAAAGTAGCAGGGGCACCATGAAGACCAAAGGGAAGGGCAGTGAATTGAAAATGTCCAAAAGGGGTTGAGGGGGACCTGCCAGTAGCCCTTACACAGGTTGAGAGTGCTGATGTAGCTTGAACCCCCAATCCTCTCCACCAGATCATCAATCCTTGGCATGGGATACAAGTCAAATTTACTGATACCATTCACCTTCCTGAAATTCAAACAGAACCTCAGGGTGCCATCCTTCTTGGGAACCAAGATGATTGGGCTGCTCCACTCACTGGAGGACGGCTCAGTAACCCCCAGTTCCCTCATCACCTCTAACTCCCTCTTCAACACTGGAAGCAGGCATTCTGGGACCCTGTAGACAGGCTGGCGAAGGGGGTTTGGATCCTTTAAGATGATGTGGTGGTGGGTGGGTGAGTTCTGTGCGGCCAGGAGTTTCCCGGAACAGGTGCAAGGGCAAGATTTGGAGGAGCTCCTTCCTCTTCTCCTCTTCCAGGTGGCTCAGATCCAGCTGTGGCTCCCCCCTTGGTCCTGGTAGGTACTGCTCCACTGGTTCCTCTTCCTCCCTCACAGCGTTGATGAATAGAGAGTGGATAGCTGGTGGCGGAGGAATAGGACGAGGATGCCATTTCAGTCTGCAGAGGCTATTTCCGATCTGGCATGTGGATCTGATATGTCACAGGACCCATCTTCTGTTTGACCTGGTAGGGCCCCTTCTACTTTGCCAACAGTTTGTGCTCTGATGTAGGCAACAGTAACAGGACTTCTTCACCGGGTTCAAAACTTTGTTTTCTGGCTGATCGGTCGTACCATTCCTTCTGTTTCACCTGTGCATGGAGAAGGTTCTCTCTGGCGATTGCTGTGGACTTCATGAGCTGCTCCCTCATCTCCAGGACATAAGAGACTATTTTCATGTCCTTTGGTTTCCCAGGCCCCTCCCAGGCTTCACGGAGCACATCCAAGGGACCTCTGACCTGGTGGGCATAAAGCAGCTCAAAAGGTGAAAAGCCCGTTGAGGCCTGGGAGACCTCACGGTATGCAAATAAAAGAAATGGCAGCCATTTGTCCCAGTCCTTTCCAGTCTCTGACACAAACTTCATGAGCATTCCTTTGAGCGTCTGGTTGAAACGCTCCACCAAGCCATCTGTCTGAGGTTGGTAGGGGGTAGTCCTCACTCTCTTAATCCCTAAAATCTGATAAACCTGCGAGAGTGTGCGACTCATAAAGTTGGGACCCTGATCTGTCAAGACCTCCTTGGGAATCCCTACTTGAGAAAAGAATTTCAGCATGGCTGAGGCTACCTGCTTAGCTGTCACTTCTCTCAAAGGGAATGCCTCAGGGTATCTGGTGGCATAGTCACTAATGACCAGAATAAACTTGTTCCCTGCTTGGCTCCTCTCTAAGGGGCCCACTACATCTACTCCTATGCGCTCAAATGGAGTACTAATGACAGGAAGTGGACAAGAGGTACAGGGGCAGTTACTTTCCCTGCCATCAACTGACATACTGGACAGGTTTTACAGTATTCCTTGACCTGGCTGTACATCCCCAGCCAGTAAAACCTTTTGGAGATCCTCATAAAAGGTTTTCATAAAGCCTAAGTGACCTGCCCAAGGGACTGTGTGACCTAACCTTAAAACTTCCTCTCTACAGGACTTGGGAAGGACTAGCTGTCTGCCAACATCACTTTGTCTGTAAAGAAGGTCATTCTCAATTAGAAACTGCTCACTGAGGGAAGAGATTGAGGGGTCCTTCTCTGCCTCCTTAAAACAGTGTACAAGAGTGGAGTCTTCATGCTACTGATTAGCAAGGTCAAAGGGCAACGACTCTACCTGTAGCTCTGGGCCTGACAGTTCTTGCCCTGTCTGCTCTGTTAGCTGCGGCATAAGTTCCCGCACTTGCTGTCTGCGCCTCTCCAATCTGTCCTCCTGTGTGACTGTGGGCCCAACTAAAACCTCTTCCCCATGAAATGGCATTAACTGCAGTGTGTCCATTTCAGTTTCTAGTATGCTGGGAAGGGGTGCTGTTACTGGCCCTGCCTCAGGTGCAATGAATGGCTCTGCCTGCTGTGTCACTAACCCCACTGGTGGCGGTGATTCAGGGGCTTGATCAACTGCAACCTGCTTTGTTTTAAAACATGTAACTGCACCACAAAACCTTCCCTTGCTCTCATGGATGAGGTCATACAGGACTGGTAGATCTATCCCTAGCAGGATGGGATAGGGCAATTCTGGGGAAATACCAACGTTCATGGTGGAGGAGAGGAACTCATCCTTCTTGGATGAATGATATATGAATTCTCATCATTTGTCACTGTAAAGTTTTGAGTGTGGTAAGTCCTTACAACCAGGATGAAAAAGCAGGTGGGATGGAGGTGTATGACATGGTTGAGAGATGATTCAATGAGTCAAAAAGTTTTCCACAGAGCTTGGCTCTTTTTACTAGTGATATTCAGGAAGTGACAAAAATAAAAAATAATTTCTCCATCTCACCCATGCCAAACAGGCGAATGGACAATCAGACAGGTTTCCTATAGCTAACACAGACTTCAGTGTCTGGAAAGATCTCCAACATGCCTGCTCTCACAAATTAGCTCTGACACACAGGCTCCTTTTCCAGCTGGCCTTATAACCAAATGGACCCTCCCAACAATAAAGTGCAGCTGAACACACCAAATAAATTAATTAACTGTATTTGCAAATGCACCATTACCATACTAATATATACAAAACACATGACTATACAGTCTAACACAAATTACTAGGAAGCATTATAAACTTAAGAAACATCAAACAATTCTAACTTAAAGAAACCCCACTACCCACACCCCTCTCTTCCTGCCACTTGATTTGGTCTAACGATGTGATTGATAGCAGCTGGAGACCTGTGGCTGCATTCCCACACATGCTTTTTGTGAAAACACGCCTCCAGGAAGTGGACCTCAGAGAGAGAGTGATTAGTACGGTTTAACAAAATAAAAGCACAACATGAGCATAATCACTTCCTGTATTGGATTGTGTTGTTAAACTTTACACTGTCACTTCGCATGTGTGTGTTCTTTTCACCTTAAGTGAGGGAGATGCTGTCCAGCTCTGTCACAGTCACCTCTTCCTCTCTGTTACATCCACTAGGTAGACCAATAACTGAACAAACAACCAATGATTAGAGAAAGTCAAAGTGATGTGCAAATGTAAAGGTTTTTATTAAAGATCACTAAAGGTTGACAGGAAAAATGTGGTGGAGGTAGGGACAAAATGGTTGTGCCAAATAAACAAAAATCAATAAATCAAAAACAGTCCTAACTAAGTGTCTGCCTTCTCTGGAAACAACACAAACAAAAGGCTGACTCAATTATCTAAAAACCAGCGGTGTACAGAACATACAAGGGGTGGCACCAACCACGAAACCCAGTGTTTATAGACATGAACAAAACTGTGAAAAGGTGTATAGGGTACCCACAACTTACCTACGCCCTCTACCTCCTCACCACAATCCTTATCTTTTAATCTCACAACTAAATCAGAACACCACACAGGTCCAAATGCTTCAGTAGAATGAGTCAGAGAGAGAGGGACAGCCCAGAGTGGGATTCTTTTGAAGGCAGTCCACGACAGCGACTGGCTAGATAGCAGGAGAGGGAGCCAATCACCTCCATAATCACTTAGAGCTGGCAGCACCTGCAAGACAAGGGGGAGGGGCAGAACAGGAGAAAGGCTCTGCAGGCACGTAACACCCTCTCCTTGACATCCCCTCTTGGCTCCAGCTCTCCCTCTATTCATGCACCCTCGACCTCTCTATCTATCCTCATTCGTCAGGCCTTTACTCTCATCCCTACTTCCCTTGAATTCCACCTTGTCATCATTGTTGTCCACCTCCTCCCTCTGTTCCTATTTTTGCACTCTTTCCATTGCCCTCCTCCTCCATCACATTCCCTCCACCGGCCTTTTTCCCATCCATTGCCATCTTCTCTTTCTGTCTCACCGTGGTCACCCCCCCCATCACCACCAGGTCTATTTGCCTACCTCGATGGTGGGGTATTTGACAGGCCTGCTGCTGGAAGATAGCGTGATTGAATTGTAAGTCCTCGGGGTGGAAGGAGGAGGATGTTAAGAAAGGGCGAAGTGGTATTAGCTGTGACAAGGAGAAGAGGAGAGGGGGTGGTTGGGATCTGGGCTCTGGGCTGTAGGGGAGAGAGAGCCAGGCATTTGTCTACCATGCTAGCCTCTATGAGAGGGAGAGGGTGCGGGGGAGGGGGTCTGTGTGAGAGGACCAAACTTAGTACAGATAACAAAACCTAATGACAAGATAAATAGAACCCCCTTTACAATGTTACTCCATCCTACAATGACTCTATAATAAATACACTTGAAGGTAGGGTTGGTAGTGCAGTTCAAATATACTGGGAAAAAAAAGTTTGGAAACTTGTGTTCGGTCGATTATTTCTCTGTTGTTACAATGCTAATGGTCATTGTATTTTACATCGTTGGAAAGCCTGTTTATTTACCTTCACAATGATGTCCAACTTGTAAGGATCATGCATTTGTGGGATGAGCAGCACAGCTGATTATGTGGGGAGCGCCCAAGAAAAATTTGCCAAAATGCTCTGCCAATGGTAAACAGTGTATTCTCCTGTTGGAATTGACTCTTGTTTTTAGTTGTTTGGCAGATTGGATGATTGAATTCTCTATCAGTAATAAGGAACAAACAAGATGTATTGGCTATATTACACTTTATTCATTTCATACACCGTCAGGAGCCTCAGTAGCGGGTGGAAGATTCATACGCTGCCACAACAGCCTGGCACCTCCTCCTCATGCTGGTCACCAACCTGGTCACACGTTGCTGTGGGATGGTGTTCCATTCCTCAACCAGGATTCGTTGCAGGTCAGCCAGCGTGGTTGTGTTGGTCACTCTTACACGTACAGCACGCCCGAGCTGATACCACAAGTGTTAAATTGGGTTGAGGTCTGGACTCTTGGCAGGCCGCTCCATTCTCTCTACTCCCACATTGTGGAGGTAGTCTGTGATAACCCTGGCTCTGTGGGGGCGAGCGTTGTCATCTTGGAGGATGAAGTTAGGTCCCAGATTGTGGGGATATGGGATATGGGCGCTACCCACATAATCAGCTGTGCTGCTCATCCCACAAATGTATAATCCTTACAAGTTGGACATCATTGTGAAGGTAAATAAACAGGCTTTCCAACGATGTAAAATACAATGACCATTAGCATTGTAACAACAGAGAAATAATCCACCAAACACAAGTTTTCAAACCGTGCACACTTCATACACAGTTTATAACAGTGTATGAAGTGTGCACGGTTTGAGTCGAAGGAGCGCACTGGCATATTTCCATTCCAATAATATAAATCAGAGATAAATAGTTTAAGTGGTTAATAAAATTGTTGTTTATTATTTTCTGTTGGTTAACTTAATTAACTGCCTAATCAACTAATAGTTCCAATTTTTCATTGAACGAGTCAATCGGAGGAGTTTTGTACAAATTCTTCATAACAGCAGATGTGAACGTGTTGGCGGCCTGGCCAGAGGAATACTGACTGACTGCAGCCACTGAGAGAGAGCGACAAAAGGAACATTCATTTAAATGAAAATGTCATTATTTGAGGAGGTGAATGGAGTGATGAGATCCAAGTGTGTAGGAACTGACTGAGCAGATCAGAGGCACAAGTGTGTGTGTGTGTGTGTGTGTGTGTGTGTGTGTGTGTGTGTGTGTGTGTGAGAAAAACAGTGTGATGATGTGTGCAAGGTTGTGTACAGTATGTATTAACACAGATGTGCAAGTCTGTTGTGTATGTGTGTATTTTCATTTCATGGGTGTCGGTACTGTGTTTGTGTGAGTGTGTGTGTGTTCTGCCCGACTGCATGTGCCGTGTGTGTATTCTCCGGCCCTGACAATAAATTAAATAATCAAAAGTTTATGATGCGTAAAATGGCAGTTGGCAGCAGTGGTGACCCTGTGGTGTGTGTGTGTGTGTGTGTGTGAATGTGCTGCGTGTGCCTGTGTGTTGGTGTGAGTGTGTATGAATGCCACACTGTCAGATGCAAGGTTGTTATTAACAGGGTCTGTCAGCCAGCAGAAAGAGGGCGCGAGAAAACACAGTAAAAGTGAGACATATGCATATGATTTTTTTCTTCTTGTACTTCACACACACTTGTGTAAACATGCAACAAAAGTACAAGATTATTTAAGTTTTTAATTTAGGTTAGGGTGAAGGTCAGGAGCACTGCGTGGCAGGTTGCTTAGCTATGCCCGAAATGAAAAAGGTTAAAATTAGACAGATCATGCTCTGACTTCCACCAGAAACGTCGAACCCTTTCCAAAGACTATTTATTACATTTAATCATTTATCGTTCATGCAGTGGAGACGGCATGAATGACTCACAGAACCACATAAGCTTTGACAGGTATTTGAGTAAACGGAGAGCACACTAAAACAGCTTCACAGTAAACGTTCCAGTTCAATCAAATAAGTGACATCTAAATGACCCACTCTGTGCAGCTCCACCTTCTACTGGCTTCTCCTTTATCAGTCAAAGTGTTTATAGGCAGTTTTTGATAGAAGTGTGAAAGAGTGGCGTGCCGTGGTACCTCTCCTGGTAGAGCAGGCATCCCATGTACCAAGAGTCCTTACCACAGTGGCTCAAGGTTTGAATCCAACCCTGTCATCCCCGGGACTTCCGGTTATGGCGTGCCGCTGACAAGTCGTAGTGACTTTGCTCGTCACTAACTTTTGGAAAAAAAACCTGGAAAACGATTGACGGCTCGAATACATTTATTTTAAAGTTTTGGAAAAGCTCTTTCAGAAGCTATGCCATCAAAAACCTCTAAAACGGGACAACAATCATCAAAGACGCCTGGGCAAATCGACGCGGATAGCATTCATGCTAGCACCGCCAACATTGATGAGGATGGCGCAGGAGCTAGCGTGCCAACAAACAGCGACATACTGGGTGCAATTTGTTCACTGAAGCAGGATTTCAACAAACAATCTGCCGATATGATGGAAGCAGTTAACGGATTTAGAGGGGATTTATTGTCACACTCGAGGATACTCGGGGAAGTGGAGGAGAGAATCTCGCAGACGGAGGAAGATGTAACTGTCCTCCGATAAAAGGTTGAGCGACTGGAGGGAACGATGGAGATACTAAGCAATAAAATCCAAAACCAAGAAGACCGAGGAAGACGTCGGTCTCCCTGAGAAAACCGAGGGTCCAGACATGTGCAATTTCTTGGAAAACTGGCTCCCTAAAGTATTGGGTGACACTCTCACCTCCACCCCAGTCATCGAAAGAGCACATCGGATAGGCCAAGTTAGCCCTGACCGGTCCTCAGCGCCCAGACCGATTGTCATGAGATTTCTGAACTATAAAGACCGGGAGAAGACGCTGGGAGCAGCCAGAAGACAGAGAGAAGTGCGATATGAAAATAAACGAGTCAGCTTCTTCCCAGATTTATCAGCTGAAATCCGCCAGCGACAGCGTCAGTTTGATGGAGTTAATGCCCAATTTCGGGCTTTGGATATCTGCTGCGGGCTGCTCTACCCAGCTCACCTGGTGATCACACATGACGGTCAGCGTCGGATCTTCAAATCGGTCCCAGAGGCAGAAGACTATCTCCGAAGGATACAATCTACTTCACGAAAATCCCCACGGTTTGAGAGCTGAAAAGTATAACGATATCTACGGTGGACTTTTTTTTTCTTTCCCCACTCCATCTCAAGTATAAGGTCTGAAAGATTACATGGTGATGGACCGAGGACCTTATTTTGAGATAATCTGCAAGTATTGTCCTATCTTTATTTCTTTATTCTGTTTTTCTGTTTTAAACACCGAAGCCGGAAAAAATCGGACATAAGAGACATTTTACTTTGACATTTTTTGTGTATGATTACTGTAACAGGGACTTAATATGATGTACGGTAATATAAGTGGCAAAGGTGAACCCTTTTTTTTATTATTTATTTTTAATTCACTGTAAATCAAGCTTACGGTCCATTTTTCTTTAATTTGTTAGTGAGCTTGTAAAACAATGTGTCAGTATTCAAGTCATGTTGCTCCTCACAGTGTGGATCAAACGTTCTGCATAACCAAAGTTAACTACTCTGGGTGTTTTTTCACATGCGCTTCGTTTTGGGAAGTGCATGAGGGTTTCTTGGGAGGAGTTACGATCTCGGTGCTTTGCTTTTACTTTGATTTTTTCTGTTATCTCTTAGGCCATGCTATCCTAATGTACAACCAAGAGAACACTAGCACTACTATGTTACGACCGTCCTGTTCCCATAATCTAAATTGTAAAGCCTCATGCCTAGCAGATCAGAATTAAAAATCTGAACAAGAGGTCTGAACAAATTGGTAAAACTTAAACAAGTATTGAGTAGGATTAAGCAAATGAAATCCAATATAATTTTTCTACAGGAAACACATTTGGTGAAAGATGACGTTGATAAGGTTAATAAAAGGTGGACAGGACAAGTTTACTCTGCTTGCTTTACCTCTCATGCCTCTCAAATCTGGGGCGTTATGATATTAATTCATAAATCAATCCCCTTTCAGTTGAAAAACAAATACATAGATCCATCAGGGAGGTACATTATACTTAATGGTACTATAGTATCTACTCAGGTCAACTTAATAAATATATACAGTATGCTTCTAATGGTGATGATCCCTCCTTCTATCAAAATCTTCGTCAGAAAGAGCGTTGTATCGTCCTATATCCCTAATGTCATGTGACACCAAAATACTGTGTAAGGCCTTGGCAAGGCGGATAGAAACAATCATTCCTCATCTGATCGCTAACGATCAAAATGGATTTGTGCAGGGCAGACAAGCATTTCATAACACACGTAGGTTGTTGAATGTGTTATATGCTAAACAAAATGTCAGACCATGCAATCCTGTCATTAGACGCCGAAAAGGCGTATTAAATAGAGAGGAGCGAGAAAGTCCTCCAATTCATACACAGTTTACTAATACCCCAGAAGGATTCACTTATTTGGGAATTAAAATAACCCCTGACATTGAAAACATTATATCAGCTAATTATGACCCACTGGTGGAGGAGGTGAAAGAATCTTTAGAGAGATGGAGCTCAATGCCCATTTCTATGATAGAACGCATCAATATTATCAAAATGTCGATTCTACCAACATTTTTATATCTTTTTCAATCGATTCCACTCCCCCTACCCGCCTCCTTTTTCTCCACACTTAAGAAAAACTTTACCTGCTTTCTATGGAACAATAATCGTCCCAGACTGCGTCTCGCTCTCCTCTACCTACCGTACGATCGTGGAGGACTTAGAGTGCCTAACATGAAACTTTATTACTGGGCAGCTAAACTTCGTGCTGCCATGTTCTATTTTCTCACTACAGAGGTCCCAGCTTCGATAGAGATAGAGAATAATACGTTGGAACTTCCATTGTACCTATACCTCTACTCATCACAAACCAAAATGCTTACAAAACGTACACATAATCCATTCCTCAAAAACACTATATTAATCTGGCATGTGGCCCACACCTTTTTGAATGAAAATACTAAGTTTTCATGTTTAACGCCTATTTGGGGAAATGATAACTTTAAACCAGAGAGGCATGATATGGGATTCAAACATTGGAAGGACTAAGTAAAATAAAAGACTTGTATAATGAAGGCGCTCTAATGTCGTTCCAGCAATTAGCAGATAAATATGACCTTCCAAGGAAACACTTTTTTAAGTATTTACAACTTAGAAGCTTCATACATTCCCAAATGAAAACTACTACGGAGCTCTTACTGTCTACCATAGAACAACTCACGGTAAAACATTTACAGTGCAGGGGACAGTTGTCCAGGTTTTATGTTATACTATTATTAGGTTCTAAAGAAAACTCCCTTTCCTATATCTATCTGCATGGAAAAATGATCTTCAGGTAGACATCTCTATAGAAGACTGGGAGGAGATATGCCTTCTGGCCCAAACCCAAACTATAAATACCAGGAGCAAACTGTTACAGTATAAATGGCTGCTCAGGACTTATATTACACCTGTTAAATTACACCATTTTAATCCCAGTATTCCTGACAGGTGCGTTAAATGTAATGAAGAAATTGGTACCTTGTTTCATTGTATGTGGGAGTGTAGGGAGCTCCAGATGTTCTGGAAAGAAGTTCTTAAGCTGATTTCTGAATTGACAGAAAGTGTTGTTCCCGCTGAAGCTAAAATATGTTTGTTACATATATACCCTGAAGACTTTACAGTAAATACAAGGAAACGTAAACTGATTAATTTCTGTTTGCTACAAGCCAAACGTGTCATAGCTTTGAAATGGAATGATATTCTGAGACCTAACTCTAGTCAATGGATTAAAGAGATGTCTTCTAGTCTGGCATTAGAAAAACTGACTTTCATAGTAAGAGGTAAAGTTGAGGATTTTAATTAATTTTAAACCTTTTATACATTTTATGAACTGCCTGACAAGGTAGCTTGTAATTTGTATCATTGCTGGAGCAGGATGATTGTGAATAGGGTGATAGAATAGGATGATGACTGAACTGTACACTGATTTTTTTTTTTTTAATTGATTATATGTATATGTGTTTTTGTATGTGTATATACTGCTTGCGCGTATATGTGTATGTATGTATACAGTATATATATATGTAAATATAAATAGATTTTATTTTATTGTTTTAAATTGTATTTATTGTACTTGTGTATTCTTTTTACTTATATATCTATTTTTTGTATATAATATGTTTTTCCTGTATCTATACTGGCTCATTTTATATTAATATTAGGTTTATTAAGTTTCTTTGTACTGAGAATGTTATTATTGGGGACGTTTGTGAATGTTTGTTCTGTTGTTTTAAAATGAACAAAAAAACAATGAATATAATATTGAAAAAAAAAACATGTCATCCCCTCTCTCTCTCTCACCCATTCAGAACTGTCCCTATCACTATCTAATAAAGGTAACAGACAAAAATATATCAAAATATCTTAAAAAAGAAGAAGCGTGAAAGACACTCAATAGGTCTATATGTAGGTTTTAATATTTTTTGAGTGTGATATACCCCTGGCTCTCTTGTTGTTCTTATAGTCTTAGAGGCGGCTGTGGCTCAGAGGGTAGAGCAGGTTGTCCACCAATCGGAAGGTCGATGGTTCGATCCCCGGCTGCTCAGGGTCACATGTCGATGTGTCCTTGAGCAAGACACTTAACCCCAAATTGCTCCCGGAGGCATAGCCATCGGTGTGTGAATGAGTATTTAGATTAAATCCTGATGGGCAAAGTTGGCACCTTAGTAGCCTCTGCCATCAGTGTATGAATGTGTCTGTGAATGGGTGAATACTGACATGTAGTGTAAAGCGCTTTGAGTGGACGGAAGACTAGAAAAGCGCTATATAAGTCCAAGTCCATTTACCAATTATTTTCTTATGTTTAATAAAGACAGAAACTAGAGATACAATATACGATATTAAGTATCCAACTATTGGAAAAGTGGAAAAATGACTGTGGGGTGACTTTCTGGTTTGTTGAGTGTCTCGATGGCATCAGCTTGAGGGAAAACTTGACTGCAGCACACAACTAATGATCTTGCTTGACATTATAATGTATGAAACTGCCTATCCGATTTATTGACTTAATAATCAAAGGATGGTTCCGCCCACTTTTAGCCCCTGATCATAACTAGGTTGTTAATAAAGAGAGGGAGAGTCTGTTCATCTCCCATCTTTGTCCCTCAGCATTGACCTCCACATGGTGATGGCTGGATTGGCACTATGGTTTGGCTGACTATCAAACCTTACCTCAATATGTTAAGTTGGGATACTCCAGAATTAATTTTGGGTTATGATGCATAAAATGTATAAGAACTTATTCAATCAAAGGAATTTTATGATATTATTTTCAATGATATGCTGTTATCATCCAGTCCAGTTAGTGATATAAATAAAGGATTGATATGGTATCAGACGTAATCAGTGACTTTAAGATGAACAATTACCCCAGATTTAATTTCTACTATAGTTTCTGCTTGATCATGATATTTTAATCAAGATTCAGTTAGTCTCACAGGGCCGGTTCTTCACGTCAAATGATAAGAAATTTGTTTCCCTCTGTGGTTTCACATCTGCTGAAACTAAGATGTTCTCAGTAGATCCACAAGGATCAATTTTTGGGCCTTTATAATGGTGCCAAGTGGGAGCATGTACACATTAAAAAGCATAGTATATCCTGCCATTCATATGCAGACGACACACAGCTGTCCTCTGATGATCTTAGACCATTTCATATTCCAAACGTGTCCCAGTTTATTTCCTGTTGCAGTATATGTGAATAACATCAGCTGACAGGAAGTAAACATGAACCCAAGCTGTTACCTCACAATGCAATCCTGTTGAGACGGTCTATAAGCAAGTTGCCAAACTGCATTGATGATATTTACCACTGAATGGCAATAATCTCTTTACAGGTGAATGAAGACAAGACTGGACTACTGAACGTCAGGAAGTTATTCTAAACTCTGATCTTGACTCTGAGAGTCGAGTCGGTAACTTAACCAGGACAGCTTCTTATCACATGAAAAACATATCAGAGCAGAGCTGACTGGGAGAGGCTGGCTCATGCATTCATCTTTACCACGTTAAGTACTGTAATGTTCTACCCAAACAAACGATAAGGCTCCAGCTCATTCAGAACCGCAGCCTCACACCAGAACACATTACTCCTGTCATTAAATCCATGTCTCCCAGTGACATACAGAATCCACTTTAAAATTATATTTGTAGTCTTGTGTGTGTGCATGGGTACGTCTGTGTTTTTTTTGTCTGCAGGATGGATTAGTTTGTGAATTCAGGATTTCTAAATCACATGAGGTCCCCTGGTGATACAGTCCCATGCAAATAGGGCTTTATTCAACAAATGATTTACTGTGATTCAGCAATGTTCCTAAATATTATATATATAATATATATAAGACCAAAGGTGTAATTATCTGTATTATCTTAACTATAGAGGTAGGGTTGGTAACCGTTGCTATACTGGCATATCTCCTGATACTGCTGACTATGCACATTTGTGGCGAATATGTGTTTTGTGTCTTTCAGCGTATATTTGTTTGTGAAACTTTGTGTTTGTGCATTTACATGACAACATTCCTGAAAATCTTGAAAACATATATGCTGAATGAGATATGGATGGGTGAATACTATCAAAACGTTATTCTGTTATCCAACAAATATGCATGAAATATGCAGTAGTATGCACAATGCAGAAGTGCTCATGTGGGAGCCCTTGACCTTCACTCGCTCCCCTGGCTCTCCTCCATTCTTCCCTTGGATGGCTCTCTGACCTCAGCTCCGACAGCAGCCCTCCCCTCCTGCCTCACCCCCTCTGCACCCAACGCTGGCCCTCCCTCACCCAACCTCACCCCCCCCACCCATCCCAGGCCGGCCTGCAGTCTCGGCAGCACTGCTGCTTCTTAATTGGTTGCTAGAAAGTAGCAGATTACCAACATGTTCATTCCCACACACACACACACACACACATATACACACACATGCACACGCACATGCACACGCACACACTGGCTGGTTTTAATGAGGGTGGGGTCCCTAATTCAGTCATCACAGCTGTGTGTGTTAGTGTGCTCTCCTTTTTCTCCATTTTAATGGGTTTTTTGGACCTTTAGAAATGAAATTGTGGACAGTAAATTGATTTGGTGTAGTTTGATCGAGTCCATTACACTGCCTCCATTTTCTCCCTGTTCCAGTTAGCTGGCTCACAATGAAGCAGGGAGCCCACCATGCTCCGAGGAAAACAGTCATCTCTCTCTCTGTCTCTGTCTCTCTACTTCACCGTGGATGGCACTTGTGAAGTGAGTGTGGTAATGTCCTCCATTACATGTGACCGCAGCATAAACGCTGGCTTTCATTTCTTGGCCGGGGAGAGAGCGAGACATGACATTAAAGCTGAACGATGGTCACTGCTGGTGACGGGGATGGAGAGAGGAGCCAATCAACGCCACGCAGGCAGATATGGAATTAACACTTAATGGAGTTTTCCATGTTTTAGTGATTTTTCCTTCCTCTTATTGAGGGTGTCACCAGACTTGAATTGCTCCTTGACTCTTAAGTGTTGAGTGTTAAAGTGAAGAGCTGACACTGAAGTGTGATATCCTTCTTATGATTATGCCTGATAGCTTTAAGACAGCCTTTCACTGCATTAGTCACAGTCGTTCACACATTTGTGAAGTGACAACGTAATCACAAATGAATGGTGATCTTAAGAGAGCACTTTTTTGTGGAGAGTGGAACGTTTTGCTTGCTTTTGAGGCTGTTTCCTTTGGTGCCTGGAGAGTGAAACTCTTCATCTTTACCTGCTGGAGAACATATTTGCTCCAAGCTAGTAAACAAGCTGAGCATTCGTCAACTTGTATTCGAGTCTCGTCTCCAGTGCTCAGAGTGTTCCTGTGTCTGCTATTTGGATTCTCAGCAATCAAAGCTGTGATTTTCTGGATGTGCCCCCCCACGACTCCTACCCAGGCTTCCTTCATATTTCCATGGGGAACTGTGAAATCCATTTAGAGTGTGTAGAGGAGCTACAGGTTCGAGCCATTCTGCCTAAAGCTTCAGGGAACATACACCAACATTAATAATCCATACACAGCAGAGATTTGGCATTTTAGTATTCCACATGACAAAGTGCCTGTTACCTGTTAGGTCCTCCATAAAATGAAGAACAAGTATGAGCGAAAGTTTCGTCAACAACTTTAGGATCCAACACAGTGTTTGGTTTTGCAAATGTGGTATGTCTCATTCCTTTTTTTCCTATGTAGCTCCCCCACTGATTTCTCTCCACACCATGTTAAAGATACAATTCACATGTTGGAATATCTCTATTTTCTACAGTCTTATTCCCCTTTTGGGTCCAGGGATCTTGGGGATGTTGGAATGTTTTTACTGCGGTTTGTGGGAATTCTTCAAGAATGGCCTTATAACAGAGTATCTGATGCCCAAGAGGTTGTTTCCTTGGCAGTACATCACAGCCATTGTTACAGTAAACCTGTGTCTGTCTGACGGTTAGACTGTCAGCCAGTGGGTTGTCCCCAGCTGACATGAATGCAGTGTTGTTTTGGTGCACTTATCGGCTTAACATGCAAAGATTCCACAAGGAACAGCTCAGTGGTTTTAAACAGATAAAGACGGCTTAGTGCCAACGCTGTGTTTTCCTCACACAGTCTCACCTCCCTTTGGTGTCATCAGGAGAAAGAAACAGATATAGAGAGTGCAGAGGTAGTCTCTGTTAGATAAACTGGATGGAGGTGGTTTGTATTTGTTCATATTAGTTCTGCCCATGTGTTATGTAAAGACAACTACAGGCTGTTGACACAGAAGTTTTAGCATATTAATGCATTAATTGGCCTAATTAGCATCCTCGTTAGGTGCTTATGTGAAAGACTGTATATTGTTGTGAATGTGGCTGGACATCAGGCAGCTTCAGAGAGAAGTATGACCATCCAGTGTCAGCAGGCTGTAGCTCCACACATCGTCTGGGAATGTGGGAGAAAGAGGAGAACTACATGGATGAGACAGACTTGTGTTATTGCCTTGAGGCTTGTCTTGTCATTTTAAACTAGATTAGCGATCTCACCACGTGGCTCAGGGATGGAGCACCAGCAGACAGAGGCCCCGTCACTATTTCTGTATTTTGATTAGTACAGTTGGTGTTAAATAATGCAAAGATGAAAACAAACATGCATCTGAAGCCTCCCAGTATATCGTGCCTCCTAAATGGGTGTTAGTGCTCAATAATTGTGTGCTGTTGCAAATGGGCAATGCTTTGGGATGGAAACAATCCTTTTTTTTTAATACTCAAGAATGCGTTTGATTTGAGCTCTGTGATCGAAAAGCTTACGTGCACACAGCCCACCCTTCTTAATGTGAATATAATAATAATAGAATATAATATGGCACAGTGCATTTCAGTTTAGCTCCCTTACAGAAATCTCATCCCAATGTTGGATGGATCTGGTGGGCAATTTCAATGCATGCTCCAAATAATGGGCACATACTAATGTATACAGTTATGGCATCTTTAAAATATGATATCAGGTCTTCCAGACCAGTTGTTAAAACTCTTTTAGTGCTACCGTGGTGTTGTGTTTTTTTTTTTTGTTTTTTTTTGCTTGAATCAACATCAAAATTGGATTTGATTTTAGATTCTATCTAAATTTCAAACAGCCTTCGCCCAATGTCGGCTGGGATCGGCTCCAGCCCCCCCGCGACCCCTAACGGGATAAGCGGTTGCAGATGGATGGATGGATGGATGGATCTAAATTTCAAACACGTATGTTTAATGTCTCTTCTGCAAAACGCTATATTTAGAATATTTTCACCGGTTTACCTTGCCATGAGACAGCCGTTTCCGACAGGGAACTGAAGCCGTTATAGCCATCAATACTCTCGCCAAAGCCACCAGACTCCATTGAAAAAGACAGTAACTTGACTTTATAGAACACGGGGGTTTGCTGGTCGACCGCTGCCTCGATCAGGTAGTTTGTTTGTGTTGTTGTGTGAAGTCGTTATGCTCTCGCCAAAGCCACCAGACAAGGAAACGCAGACGAGCTGTCTCATCGCAAGGTAAACCAGTGAACATTTTAAATATAGCGTCCACTGAAACTGATTTTTTTAGGAGTCTAAAATGCGTTTTACTGCCATCCCCGTCCACAGCAGTACGCTGCTTTGCTTCAGTGCTGGTACTCCGGTCTGTTTGTCCAAACTTTATCTACTGTAGGTAATACACTGACTAAGGAGAAGTACCTCATTCAACCTCATTTCAAAACATCCCAACTATCACTTAAAAATACAACCCAAAATATACTGTATAGTTTCATTTAGAAACAAATACTCTCACACACACACACATACAGCTGCTGATAGGCAGTGGTCAGGTGCAGGTGGTATGTGTATGTGTGTGAGTGTGTGTGAGTTTCTGTGAAGGTGATAGAGGAGTGTGAATGAGCCCAGAGGCACTGCTGAGTCGGCAGTGTTGTCATGTTGTCTGAAACCAGAGCCACAGCTTGGACACAGGTCCTTGGCGTGTATGTGCATATGTACTGAATGTGTGTGTGTGTGATCGATGTGGCTTTCAAGTGGCTTATCTGTGAAGTGATGTGTCAATAGTATCTTTGGCCCTTTAGCCCTCTGGTAAACAACGCCTCAGTGCTGCCACAATGCTCCACCAACACCTTCAAGCACAAAAATTACTTCTCACAGATCAGAGGAAATATATATATATATAAACTGAAAAAACAAAGTTCGGAAACTTGTGTTTGGTGGATTATTTCTCTGTTGTTACAATGCTAATTGGCATTGTATTTTACATCGTTGGAAAGCCTGTTTATTTACCTTCGCAATGATGTCCAACTTGTAAGGATCATGCATTTGTGGGATGAGCAGCACAGCTGATTATGTGGGTAGCGCCCAAGAAAAATTTGCCAAAATGCTCTAAACAGTGTATTCTCATAAGGCTACCAGGAAGCCTGCAATGACTGCCCTTCACCGTCAGGCCCGTTTGCGCTGGTGTCGACAACACAGACAATGGAACCTGAACATGTGGGGGAATGTCATGTTCAGTGATGAGTCCAGGTTCTGTCTGCCAAAGTTGGACGGCAGGGTCAAAGTATGGAGACGACGCGGAGAATGCTATGCTGATTGTAGCACCGATGGAGTAACAGCTTTTGGTGGCGGCTGTGTCATTGTGTGGGGCGGCATCTCCCTCACTGGCAAAACAAGATGAGATTCTGCAGACAGTGGCGATCCCATATCTCCACAATCTGGGACCTAACTTCATCCTCCAAGATGACAACGCTCGCCCCCACAGAGCCAGAGTTATCACAGACTACCTCCACAATGTGGGAGTAGACAGAATGGAACGGCCTGCCAAGAGGCCAGACCTCAACCCAATTCAACATGTGGGATCAGGTTGGGCGTGCTGTACGTGTTAGAATGACCAACACAATCATAGTTGGCTGACCTGCAACGAATCCTGGTTGAGGAATGGAACGCCATCCCACAGCAACGTGTGACCAGGTTGGTGACCAGCATGAGGAGGAGGTGCCAGGCTGTTGTGGCTGCGTATGGATCTTCCACCGCTATTGAGGCTCCTGACGGTGTATTAAATGAAAAAAGTGTAAAATAGCCAATATGTCTTGTTTGTTCCTTGTTACTGAAAGAGAGTCCAATCATCCAATCCACCAAACAACTCAAAGCAAGAGTCAACACCAACAGGAGAATACACTGTTTACCATTGACGGAGCATTTTGGCAAATTGTTCCTGGGCGCTACCCACATAATCAGCTGTGCTGCTCATCCCACAAATGCATGATCCTTACAAGTGGGACATCATTGCGAAGGTAAATAAACAGGCTTTCCAACGATGTAAAATACAATGCCAATTAGCATTGTAACAACAGAGAAATAATCCACCAAACACAAGTTTCCGAACTTTGTTTTTCCAGTATATATTGAATTTTGCAAAACCATTAAAAAACTATCTATCAAAAAGTTTTGTTCCATCAAAAGGAAACAGAATGGTATGAATGAAAAGAAGGGCATTTCAGATGACAGTGCTTCAGTCAATATGAGGCTGCAGGTTAGGAGTCTAACAGGTAACAGGGTCAAATTGTGGCTGCCGACACTCTCACTGCAACCTTCATTCACTCTTCACAAGAGAGGAGAGGGGGATGGATAGGAGGATAGCTGTGTGTGTGTGTGTGTGTGAGTGTGTGTGTGTGTGTGTGTGTGTGTGTGTCTGTTGAGAATCTTCCTGCAAACACTGAACATTGTTATTACAAAAGCAAACTTTCCGCCTGTTCAGAAATTGAACCGATGATGCATCGAATGAGTAAAAAAGAAACACAAATGTACACAGATAAATGAACATACATAGATAGTAAAAAGTTCAGCTTTTTATTTTATGTGAGCTTTTTTATTGTTGTATCATAATAGTTTACAGAGAGGGGCCAAAAGACCTGTATTGTAAAAGACTGAATGTAGTGTGAAATTAAAACCCCCCTTAAAAAGCATCCTCAACACCGTCGTACAGCATGGTAGCCACTAGTGAGTAGAGGGGTGGGGGGGGGAGTAGCATTTTGAAAGCAAGAGCCCTGCCTGACATTTCCACTCTTGTGAATGTATTATTTTTGTGTTGTGGAGGTTGATATGTAATTTGGTACTACTCTTATAGAGACAGTAACCTTCAGTCAGTGCACAGCAGGCTGATCATGCAACATAGTAAATGTTGCCTATATGAAAGCATAGAGTTCAACATATATGGAGAATTCAGTTTCCATAATAAATGAATCAATGTATATTTACTTCATCAACAACTGCTTATAAATATATTGTAAAACATTACGTTGGTACGTAAAAACAGAATAACAGCAGAACACGTTAGCACATCATTAACTAGCATTAGCATTTCTATGCTACACTAGCTGAAGGTATACTGCATGTATACACATGCTGCTTTAGCTTTGTAATGACAGTAACAGTGAATAAAGACCTACCTGGCTCTACGGGTGGTTCACTTCTACACTGTGATCTGTAGACTTTAGCTTCTATATTCATCTTTTAACCTGTTTTGGCTACTGAATCAGTTTGACATCCTGATATATCTTTCTTATAGCTTTCCTTTTTCCCCAAAAAATTGATAATATTTAATCAGACAGTGCAGCTAGTGCCAATGTGGGTCCATGGTATAGCTCTTACAGCTTAATGGACTAGCAGCAGGGGGCGGGGCTTAGCGAAGGGTCAATCTACTGCAACAGCATTCTTTATGGCTCATCATCCAAAGTCCTAAATAAACTCCAGTACATCCAGATGATGGATGGGTCCAACAAGTAGGACTTTCAACCAGGAGACCTGTGTTCGTGTCCCAAAGTGTTGAGTTATTTTGAAGATACGTTAGTGATGTGTTTTCTGTACTTCTGTTACGTTGTTTACGTACATATTTGACTTAGTTTACGTAGTTATTTTAAGCCCAACCATGATGTTTTTTTCCTGAACCTAACTTTTTGTTGCTTAAACATAACCGCGGGCATTGTCCTTAAAATGTTGTGCTATTTATACACCCTCCCATGAGATCCGGTTGGTATATCAATTACTCACCCAGAGTTACCTTGAATTTGTAAGAAAGCTTTGTTTTTCCTCGCATGCCTCTAAGGTGAACGGACAACCAGAAGTGTTTTAAATAGTATGTTTTTAGCAAAGATGCATGTGTTTGGGAAGTAGTGAGCATCCGACTGGATAAATGAGACTATTATACAGTACGAGTTGTGTGAGAGTTTGTAAAAGGATGTTTTGATGCAGTTTTTCTGTTGTTAAACCTGACCCCCATTTACTTCAATTCATCAATACTTTTATCAGTTTTTTGATTCTCTATTCGCCATGAAAGCATGCAAGAAAAACAAAGTTCTCTTCAAGGATTCAAGGTCACACAGGGTGAGTAACAGATATAGACGTGATCATTTTGGGGGTGAAGTATTCCTTTAAAAACATTTCCTCATAATATTCCTTATTAATTAAGTTATTTCTCAGAATAGGTCATGTTTATTCCTCTGGGTTCACTTGTTCTGAGTCAGTGTGGAAAGGACCAGAACCAAGAGGCAATGGATGATTGATGGGTTGTGTTTTTTTGTTTTGTATTGTTTCTTTTGTCCATACCAAGGAGATGCTACATTTTATTATTGAAACTGAGCTCAGAAAAAATAAATGAAAGGAGCCTGTTATGTTCTGGTTTAGACCACAGCGTGGACTCAAATGCAGCACACCACAAGAGTTTTAAAGTATGAACAAAAGAATATTTATTCCAAAACCAGGTTCCAGGTTGAACATAGAGCAGAGTGCAGGAGTAGGCAGGCAGGCAGGAAGCAGCCACAGCTGGCAGACGAAACAGACCTGAGCACAGAGCAAAAACGAGGTCAGTCCAAACAATCCAAAAATGAGAGCAACAGCAAAACAAGAGCAAAGATCCTAGGGAGCCTGATTAAGTCAAATACCACTGAGGGCGACGGAACGATCTGGCGATGAGTAGCAGGAAAGCCGGGGTATATATACTGCAGGTGTGATGATTGGTAGCAGCTGCTCCAGCCGAGCCCGCCCAGAGGAGGAGGAGGAGGAGGAAGGCCACACCTCCCGACACACTGACAAACTAGACAAACCAGGGGAAAACACACAAGAGACAAAAGGACAGGGAAACATAGGAGACAAAAGGAACTCCTAGACTAAAGGTAGTGAACATGACAGAGCCAAGAGGGGTGGCTGAGAGCGAGGAACGATTGAAGCAGTATGGGTCAGAACAGGAAATTGTCCCTCAGTTTATTTTAGTAAGCTCCATGTTGAACCAAAACTCCACAAAACAAAGCCAACTTTTGAGTGAATGGAATTTTGTAATTTGTAGACTATTATTATCGTTATTATTATTATTATTATTAGTAGTAATAGTAGTATGTTGTATAGTTGAAACGTGTGTTTTTCCTATGTCACTGTCTGTTTAATAGTGTGAGAGAAAGTCATCCCTGAATCTATAGATGTATTATGCATTTGTTGTGGCTTAAACACTGTGTGTGTGTGTGTGTGTGTGTGCGTGCGTGCGTGCGTGCGTGCGTGCGTGTGTGTCTGTGTCTGTGTGAATATCTGTGGCTGGCCTGCTTGCTGACTCGGGTGCAGTGTGTTGTGAATGTTAAGCAGAGCGGTGTGGGGTGGTGGCGTCCAGGCCTAGTGATTAATGTTGACACGGTAAGAAGAGGCCAGCCTGTTGACATCCATTACTGCTCTCTGCTTAACGAGGCCGGGGCCGTGGAGACATCGACCACACCAGGCCAACCACACACACACACACACACACACACACACATATCAAGGCGAACGCTCACACCGGCACTGTATCCCTACAAATTCAGCTGCAAAGGATTTCCATCCAGAGTCAACATTCAGTACCACGGTGGGATATAGTGTGTCCTATATGTATTGAGAACGAAAGCATGATGTGGAGGTAAAGTTGAGGGCAGTGAGCTCTCACTCCAGACACAAGAGTTTGCATTCCTTGTCAGACTTTCAAATGTTGTAGCTATGACCACAATCTATTATTCATCTGGAGCAAGAGTTTAAGCCAGCATGACAACTTCTTTATTTTTTTGTCGTTTTTGTCGTCATTTTTATCAGTTATGATAACAATGTACTGACCAAGGTTAATTGCTTTGATCTGTAAACACGGTGACAACAGGGACATTCTGTCTTTCTGACCACCAAATTCTAATCACTTCTTCCTTGAGTCCAAGTGGACATTGTGCCAACTTTGAAAACAACGCTCCAGGCGTTCCTGAGATATCCCGTTCACGAGAATGGACCGGACGTACGGACGTCCATACAGATGTGCGCACATATTTAGACAGACACCAACCGGAAAACACGCAGCAAACCATTTTTTTCTGCCTTACAGAGACTCGGCTCTCTGAGGAAGCAGCAGTTTCTCATCTGAATGGTTTTAACATCATATGCTTTGTCAGAGATAAAAGGAAATCATGGAACTTGATTGGGGGCGGGCTCTGTATGGCTTTCAACAATAATTGGGTAACAAACTTCATGGTGAGAGAGACTATATGAACTGATGACTGTGTCCTTTAGACCACACTATTTACCACGAGTGTTCTCGCACATCAACGTGATTTTAGTGTATGTACCCGGGCCTGATTTCACACTAGCTGCTGAGCACATAGCGGAAAGTTATAACTAGGGATGCACCTATACATTCGGATTGGGTCCGATACTGTGCTCATGTACTCGTACTCGCAAAATGGCTCCAATACAACGGCACCGATACCACTTTACAACAGCACGACGTTAACCTCTCGTCACCATCTTTCGGGTCCTCACGCTCCACATCCCCGATGGTGCGGGGACGGGATCCTACCTTAGCCGGTGCACGCTGGCCCTCACTTTCATTGCGCCACGGGGTTTTGCTTGCACCCTCTGACTCGGGCGTGCGTTAGACTCCTTGGTCCGTGTTTCAAGATGGGTCGGGTGGGTTGCCGACATCGACACAGACCTCTGGCGCCTTTTACGTGGGCCGCGGCACGACACGGCTGGGGCGCACTGAGGACAGTCTGCCCTGGCCGACAGTCACACCGGGAGCAGGAAGCCCCAACCCCGTGTGGCGAGGTCTGGGCGGGGAGCGCTGTAAAGCTGTGGCCCGAGCCTTTTCAAGCCGACCTAGAGCCGGTCGCGGCGCACTGCCTCGTATGCGGGACTCCCCAGCCTGACGTGTTTTGCTCACACCCTCCAGCTGGCTGTTAACGAGGGTCTTTTGGTACAGAGAAGTACTCGTATTGGTATTGGAGAGTTTGAAATGTAAGTACTTGTACTCGGTTTTGAAATGTAAGTACTTGTACTCGGTCTGAAAAAAGTGGTATCGGTGCATCCCTAGTTATAACAGAGCTGTCAATCAGACTGGCCAACAACCAATCTTTCTACTGGGGGATTTTAACAGATGTGACATCACCAAGCATTTGCCCAATCTGGAGCAATATGTAACAACACCCACCAGAAGGCAGAATATGCTGAACTTGTGTTATGGCAACATTCCTAATGCATATATCTCAAAGCCCCGCCCTCCTCTTGGTCGTTCTGACCACAATGTCATTCTGTTACTGTCATAGAACAGGTCACAACTGAAAACAGGTGTACCTATTACAAAAAAACATCCAAGTGTGGAATAAAGAGGCCACTGAAACACTAAGGGGTTGTTTTGAATTGACTGACTGGAATGTGTTTTTGAATGATTGTGGTAGTGATTTTAATTTACTGACTTATGTAGTGATCTCTTATATTTCATATTGTGAGGGCACTGTCACTCCCACTACACAATGTATGTGTGCTGCATCCAAGCAACAAGCAATGGTTCACCAAGGTCATGAAAAACTGCCTGTTTCAAAAGAAAAAGTCCTTCTTAAAAGACGACAAGCTCGGGGTGACGAACCTGGAGAAAGAGTTCAGAAGGAAGCCAAGTTGGACAAGATCAACTACAAAGATAAGGTCGAGAAGAAACTAACATCTGGAAATGCTTGACAGGGGTTAAACATCATGATGGGTAGAGCCCCCAAACCTGCAGTGATTGACTGCCCGGACCCCCCCTCCTTTGCAGAGCAGCTTAACAGCTTCGTCAGCAGGTTTAACAGCCACAGCCCACCAACCAACTGGTGCAGAGAGAAAGCAGACTCACAACAACTACCTCTTATCTAACCCCTCAGTATCGAAGGCCAGCTGGTAGAAAAGACAAAGTCTTTTAAATATCTTGGGACAGAGATAGACACCTCCCTGTCCTTTTCCCAGCACACATAGTAGTACAACACAAACGTACATGAAACCCCATCATCGCCTCCACCTGCTGAGAAAGGTCAGGACCTTCAAAGTCAGCAAGAACATTCTAACTCTGGTTTACCGGTCAGTAAACACCTTCAACATTTTATCCTGGTACAATGCCTTCACTACCAAACACAAAATAATCAAAGCCAGCAAAATAATTCGTTCACCCTAAATTCCTGAAAATCTGAACTGTACACCTGGTCACTGATCAGGAAAACCAGTCTGCTCAAGCAGGACCCCTTTCACCCCCTCCACCAATCTTTCCAGTTACTTCCATCAGGTCAATGCTACAAAGTCCCACTGGCCCAGAAAAACATCTACAAAAGATATTTTATTCCTCAGTGATCAGCACTCTGAATAGATAAGCTCTGTACCCTGACCTGTTAGCACTGCTTCTGTAGTTTTAACAGTTTTAGTCCTATTTTACATGTGTTTGTTTTTAAAGTGTTTTATATGTTTGTTTGATGTTGAGCCCTGTCAATATATCTATCTATCCAACAACAATAAGAATAATATAATACCCAGTTTGTATATAACCAGAATTTCACTTTTAACATACTGTAGTTGTCATTCACGGTTAAAAAAAAGTGCTTGCATCGATAATTCAAAATATTGTCATTGAAAGTAAACCAGGGCAGAATCGTCCAAAATAAAGGATCTGTAATAAAGATTTCTCACAGATATGCAAGACTGCAGGTGAACACCAACCTAATATCACGCTAAAGAGTGTAATAGACCCTCCTGTCCACCAGAGGACTGCGTGTCAGCGTCACGGTTTGCCTCACAGGTATGTGAAAATGACACACCTGTATTAGCTTTCAGTACCAGCAGGGAGCAACAAAGCCACTGAGTTAGGGTTAGGCAAGAAAAACACTTAGATAGGTTAAGGGAAAACATCATGGTTAGAGCTTAAAGTAAGTAAGTATACTAAGTAACCCATACAGAAACAACGTAACGTCAGTGAGGAAAACACATCAAAAATGTCACATGACAACCGTCACTACAAAACACCTGACAAACGTCATTAACGTAACTTACAAAATGAAATACCAATCTCCAACACGGGTCTCCTGGTTTCAAATCTTGTGTTTGTTGGACCCATCAAAGTCCCCAACCGCCCACCATAGGTGCTCTTTTTCACTTTATATTCTATGTAACTACCTCTGAAGTTAGATTGCCATCACTACACAACACGTGACACATGTGAAGACACTGCACCTTCATGCAGGCGTGTAATAAGCACATCTCTTTGGATAGGTGGGTCTATTACACGATTAGTCGTGAGACTGGGCTGTGTACACGCACACACACACACACACACACACACACATTTCACATACATTTCTTCCTTGCTATTGACAAATAGCTGATTCAAAGATATGAAGTGGATGCTGAGTATACGCACAATGTTCACAAATACACACAAGCTGATACACACAGCTCTCCTAGCATCCATTCCATCTCCCACCATGAAACCGACATGGTGTCCAACAAGTCTTTGATTGCTCTAAGTATATCTGGCTTTCTCTCTTTTTCTCTCTCTCTGCTTGCAGCCCTTTTGTGTCAACTTAGAGAGAATGTGCTCGAAAATGGATGGCATCACTGACAAATGCTGAGTCCCTGAACCTCGGGAGCTACACGCCACCGTCTCATCCCTCTCATTATCACAGAACCCTATCTGCTCTGTGAAGGAGGCCCAGTGATACACACAACTACCGCCTCTCTCTCCCACTCCAACAGAATCTGACTCTCAATCAGCCCTAGAAAACACTGAATAACACTGAAGCAAATGTGACTAGAAGTCAGTTACCTTCTGGAGAGTGGTAATGGAGTTGATTGAGTGGGTCGAGTCCTATGGTGGGTTACACTATTATAAAAACTAGTTGCTTTGTTCTTGTCGGTTTAGTCTGTGGACCTAAGGAGGAGTTAAGAGTGTTTGACAAAGCAAGAAACAGAACAATCAGCAGCGATAATGCACAAGAACGGTTTCCCTTTTTTCTTTCCAAGGGAGAGTGGGCTTGTCATGTTCTTCACATTTTGTCACCAGTCCAGAGAGATGGGTCAGGTTTCAAACCTTTTGCAGTTGTAATTATACAGTATATACATTATATACAGTATATACAGTATATACAGTACTTGCGGTGGGCACACTAGCAGTCTGTTGGCTTTCTTTACAGGAAATGTATCTGAATTTATCACTAACAGGACAGGATGTACTGGGGCGGCTGTGGCTCAGAGGTAGAGCAGGCCATCCACCAATCTGAATGTCGTAGGTTCGATCCCCGGCTTCTCCACACATGCGAAGTGTCCTTGAGCAAGATACTTAATCCCAAACTGCTCCTGAAGGCTGAGCCATTGGTGTGTAAATGAGTCTTTAGATCAGATCCTGATGGGCAGGTTGGCTCCTTGCATGGCAGCCTCTGCCATCAGTGTGTGAATGTGTGTGTGAATGGGTGAATGCTGACATGTAGTGAGAGAGAGCTTTGAGTGGTACTATATAAATGCAAGTCCATTTAGCATTCCATTTACTCACAATCATAGCCACATATACAGTCCCTATGATCAAGAACATGTCAAGAGCAGAGTTGAAATTTACATCATCAATCAAGTGATCTTAAGCTTTAAACATCAATATTTAAGAAAACAAAATACAAAAAAAAGAAAGGCAAGAGAGGAGAGGGAAAGAGGAAAAGTGAGACAACAGGAGCTAGGCCTACCCAGAGGCCCAGTTGGCCTTCCAAAGTTTTCTGATCTCAATTTGTCCTCAAGGACTCAGAGGTGGGAGTAAGTCACACATGTGCAAGTCACAAGCAAGTTTCAAGTCTTAACCTTCAAGTCTCAAGCAAGTCCCAAGTCATTGTGGTGAGAATCAAGCAAGTCAAGTCAAGTCACTGCTGTAAGTCAAGCAGGTCAAGTCAAGTCACTGCTGTAAGTCAAGCAAGTCAAGTCAAGTCACTGCTCAGGTCAAGCAGATCACAAGTCAAGTCATACGAAATTCTGATGATCTCCCCCAGTTTCCACATTTAAAATCAGTTCAAAGACAGTGGTCATGAAAAGATGATTATAGACATACTTTACAGGGCTCATGGCGAGGCAAATTAAAATGCTCACCATGGCAAATTAAAAGAAAAGTTACAGGTGAAGTGTCCCTCGAAAATATTGAGTTAAGGATAAATAAATATTGTTAACAAAATCTGTATTCTTCATTCCTTCTCTCTTACTTTTATTTGGATCCGGAGACTACTTAAATAATAATAATAATATTATTAATAATAATAATAATAATAATATACTAATAATATCAGCAAATGTTATGGGAATATCACGTATTGAAATGAAACATTTACAAACCTTTCATGGCATACATTTCAGAAACTTTTAGAAAAACTTTTAACAACAAACTTGATTATCAGAAAATAATGCATCGTAATTATGAATGATGCAATCTCTGTCGTGATAAAAAATCAACACCTGGGCTGTAATCCTACCTGTCTGATGCTGTGGCTAATCTACCTAACACCTGGTCACCATATCAAACACTGTAGATTACTTTACATAACGTTAGCTAACGGGCTCAGAGTTAATTTAGTTAGGGTATTATCACAGTTTAGCTAACTTACTAACGTTAGTCTGTTAATAACCTCAATCATATATGCATAAGAAGCTCCAGTCCATTACAAATCTAGCATTCCATTAAAGTAACTTGCATGCAAATAAATTATTGAATTAACACACAAATCAAATGAAATGTACCTTGAAAACACATGAAACATTAGCTAAATAACAAGGCTTTAATCACAGGGATGTCCCTATCATGACCCACTGACAGTCTGGAAGTCCTGTAGAGAGTTTCTCTTTCTCCTGAGGGAGTTATAAGAGGAGCGAAATGCCTGTTGATGTGCAGAAGAAACTGTGTACATAATGCACATAATGTATAAGCACGGAGGGTTCTGTGGTTCAAAACTACACTAAATGCAACCAGCGGATCTTTTGGTGTCCGTGCGTAATTGTGTCTTAACAGCGCGACTGCTGGCTCTCTCTATACTGATCTTGTGCGCACAAATTAATTAATGAGTGAAACATGATAAACGTCTATGTAAGTATAATATTGTTATAATCACCCAGATTGATAATCTGTGAAATTGAGCACGCAGCTGTGTTAGCTAGTAACGTGTCCCCATAGTTTAACTGGTTATATGTCCCCGAATCAGTCCCCTGATTGTCTTTTACATTAACGACATGTCTTCTCAACAAAATGCATATTGATTCGAAGCCAAGTCTAACGTAGCTTAAATTTAACGTTAGCTTTCTAGCTAACATTTGACCAGCCAATAAATTAGCTAAAAAGACTCACGTACCGTTCTTTGTGGGTTTTGTGGTGACGGATGAAATTGGATGTTGTGGTGGTCACGTCACTGATTTTTGAGCCGAAGACCTTACGTGTTCTCTTCTTACTACCGTCATCGACAACATAATCACTGAATCCAAATTGTATTAGTTTTGTACTAGGCTCCTCCATGATAGCTCGCTGCCTCCTGCGTTGGCCTCTGCTGCATACTAGTAGGTTGCCAGGTTTGCTCGCATTGCACTAGAAATCACCTGATGTTTCAAAAACAAAACGTAACTTCTCAATATCTAGAAAAATTAAAATATTTAATTAAAAGGAAGTCAAGTCCTTTCGAGTCATCTGTGTCAAGTCTAAGTCAAGTCTCAAGTCATGAATACCAAGTCAAAGTCAAGTCGAGTCTTTTGTCAATGTTAGTCCAGCAAGTCTCAAGTCCACAAATTTGCGACTCAAGTCTGACTCAAGTCAAGTCATGTGACTTGAGTCCCCCACCTCTGCTAGGACTTCTTAGATAGTGCTATGCAATTCTCAAGTTTGCTCAAAATCCAAATGGGTAGCCAAACATTGTGGGGCGCATTCATTGAGCTTGTTGTTTAGGAAAAACATTTTGTGTGAGCGAATTAGCGATTGAGTGCATGGATGTGTGTGTAGATGCATTGCCTTAGATATGGGTGTGATTACACAGGCCTGTGAGCACAGGCCTCTGCTGCTCTGACTTCTCCATACCAACACCATCCCGTCAATAGGATGCCTCCATACGATTGATCTCTCTCTCTCTTTCACTTTCCCCTTCACTCGCTCTGTCTCTAGGCGACCCCCCTACCTACACATACTCACCTCACTACCATTTGCCATTGACCACCCAGGCCCAGCCAGACTGATAGCAAAACAGTGGGACATGACCACTCACTGCTCTTGAATATTTGCCTCCCAGCGTGTCATATTGACCTCCACATGGCAATCATTTCCTCCTGACCCTGTGGGGTTGATATGAAGCCTGATGAGTCTGACAACGTGCCACTGCTTGATGCAAGCCTTAAGAGCAAGGCTTAAGCCTTAAACCAACTCCCGTGTGCCAAGTGAGTAGGAGAACTGTGGTGGCCAATGCGAGTGTCCCTCTCTAGAGTCAGTGTTTGGTTTGTCCATTCTGTGTGTCTCTACCATTTCAGCCCACCACTGCTTCAATGGAGAGAGTTGATTACACACAATAAGCACCAGCTGTGTTCATCAACTCACCCTGGCCCTGCTCTCATGAGCCAACTCCACACCTCTCCCTCTCCCTCTCCTGCAGCTGAACACCAGCCATGTCCACCTCCACATATACATTACAGAAATCATTTTCATTAATATTACATTCCATTTCTGCCAATAGATCCTCCTAAATGTTACACAAAGTTCCATTAAGTCTGCTAAAGTTTCAGTCTGAACGGGTTTCATAGGACTGTAACACATCAAACCTACTCAGAATATAAACCATTAAAACTCTTCATCTAAACAACTGAACCAAAGTAACCTCAAATTGAGATTTGCAGGTGTTTGACATCACAGCACCAGTGCAGTGTGTTTCTCCTTGTTGCTTTGTAGGTGTAAAGTAAAGTTAATCAAAGTGAATGACTCCAAATCTCTTCCGCCTAAACTATCCCAACCAAAGAAGTCACTTTACTCTGTGTCTTTGATATGATTTAATCCCTAAGCCCTCACTATCTGTGGTCCAGAGCCACCGCCTCCCAAAGTACAGCCTGGGATCCACATCTCTGCCTCCACCTCCTCCTCTTTGTCTGTGGTCTGATGGTATCGATTGGCCATTTGGAGGCAGGGAACTCCAAAGAGAGGCATAATTACAAGGGGATAAGGCAATCTACTGCAATGAACAACTCCTCCTCTGGCAGCCTCGGCCGTGGACCATCTCTCACCCTACGCAGGAAATAAATGACCTCAGCTCAGCTGCTGCATCACAGCCACTGAAATATAGAAACAATTAAACAATAATTCATTCTAATTCAAGCAGCCCCTATCACTACAGGGACATATTTGACCCACATTATTAAAAAACTATTTCCCAAAATTAATTGTAAACCACAGTTTTCTTGATCAGTGCAATGAATCACTGATTCTTTCATAAAGAGCTTGGAAGAGATAAGTTTAACACAGTTGTCAGACATTTTGTAAGGCTAGAGGGTTGTCCTGAAAGGCGCCTTGTGGCGAAGGTTTTTCATTAGGATAAAGAAATCTTGTCATAGAGTTTAATGTGTGGCCTACAGAGAGGACAGGATTGTTTTTAATGTCATTTGCAGTTTTATGTTGCATGAACCATTTTAGCCTCTATACAGGGTATATATGACTTCAACTAAACCCAGATAATGAGTCTGAAAGAGCAGTTTTGTGAAACGTTACTTGCCATAAGTTTGGAGACTAGGTCAGAATTACAACTGTCAGGAATGAGGACAGGGAGTGTCTCTCGCTGATCCATTTAACAGAATGAGAAACAGATTGTGGAATTATTCATTACAGCCGACTGCATCATCATCATTTCTCACACTTGCCTTGTTTGTTACTGAATTTACTATTCCAGTCAATTTTACACCAGATTACTGCAAAATGAGGCCTCCACTGTCCTCCCTGTGGGACATTCTCATAATTTTTCTCGCTCTGAAATGTTAAAAAAGGGAACTTTTTCTGTTTCTCTGCTTTTAGCTCTTTTGGTTCCTTATTGCCTTGAAACTGTTGAAAACAGCTCAGAATATTTTGGGGGAATTCTAAAAAGCATACGGTCACCCTGCAGGTAATTAGCTGGGGGATGAAGAGGAGCTGCTGGCTTGGATTCGGCTCCCATTTGAACTGCTATTGTTTTGTACAGCTTGAGAGGGCTGTATTGAAAGCGAGAGCCCCTAGCCAGCCTTTAGGCAGAAAAGCCCGGCACATTGAAAAGCTCCATGTTCTCGGTCTTCGAAAAAAAACACCCTCATAGCATTAAATAGCATTTCAAATCCATTTGTTTCATTCCTGTTCTGTGAGGACTGCCCCCCTCTATAGCACCACTCAGAAATAAGGGCTATTCCCACATTGTCCCACTCATTTTCTTCTCAGTTTTGTCACTAAAACTGGAGCTCGCCATAGTATGTTTGTGGAATCGTGATTAGGGAAAATGCTCCAACAACAACAACACACATATTCCTCAGAGCTGGCTCTGACATTTCACCAGCATCACAAGTGGATTGGACGAAATGTTTATTTTCCGTTCCCTTCGTTGTCTTTTGGAGAGGGACACATTCACCAGCAGCCAGACATAAAATCACTCATTATTCACTTTTTGCCTCAATATGTTTACTTTTCAGAGTGGAGAAGCTTTTGTAACATCAATACTTGCACTAGACCGCTTATCTAAACCAGGATGTTACTAACATAATATAACATATTAAGCGTCTCGAGATAACTTCTGTTATGATTTGATGCTATGTGAAAAATAAATTGAATTGAATTGAATTGAATTGAATAACCACAAATTGAAATATATCAACGATATAAAGTGTGATCCATATCGGACCATATGTATATATGTATATATATATATACATATATACATATATATGTATGTATATATGTATATACATATATATATATATCGCCTTGCTTACAGTATCGCAATATATTGAATGGTTACCCCTGTATTGTACCCTGTATCTTGCCAATACACAGTGCGTACTCACTGTGTACAGCTCCAGATTGCTTTCTGCCAAAGTGCTAGCCAACTGTGTTTGTGTGTGTGAGTGTGTAGAAGAGCAATATCCCCAGTCCTTAGTTATTTATTTAGGGTTTAAGACGCCAAACCCAACTAATCTGCTTCATCAGGACTGTTAGAGTGTTGTTTGATCAGAATTGATCGAGACTGGCCAGCCAACAAACGCCCCACCAATTGTCATCAGATTCTAATGAATGTCTGAGCACAGGGCATGTCATTTTCACTTTTTAGTTTTCTATTGTTTTTAAAATGTGGGTGAACACATCACATGCTGAAACATGATGGGAGCGGAATGCAGTAAGACAGAGAGGATGAGATAAATCACACTCAGAGGAGTAACCAGATTAGTGGGGAAAGAAGGAAGGTTTTTTTTTTTTACCTCAAAGACATATTTGCTAAATGGACACGCACGAACGCATGCACACATGTCCGTGCGCGCGCACACACACACACACACACACACACACACACACACACACACACACACACACACACACTTTCTTTATCTTTAAGTTATTGAATTTGGAGTCAAATTAAATTTCCCCAAAATGTAACCAGAACATTAACATGGAACTGAAAGAGCAACTGTTGGTGGAAGGGAGGTTAAAATCTGCTTCTCTGCACACCACACACTCATAGCTGGGTGTGTTTAGGTTGGGTCTGTATATGGCAACATACAGTACAATGTCTATACAAAGGTCAAAATGTAACAGGATTAAAAATAGCCAAACGTGTGTTGGAGTATAAAGAAATGCTAATTGAACTTTTAGAGGGAAAACATTTGAAAAACAATATTTTTTTATAATTTTTTACATTTTGACAACAGAACAGTGTTACAGACAAAGAGTTTGAGGAATACAGGCGAGTTGAGTGCTTAACTGAATGAAATTAATCAATGAGTGTAGTCCCAGATTGCTAGGTATGCATTTCAGAGTTAAACCTGCAGTAGGAAGAATGTTTTTGGCATCATTTGGCAAAAATTCCATAATAACCTTTCAATTCAATTCAATTCAATTTATTTTTATATAGTGTCAAATCACAACAGAAGTTATCTCAAGACGCTTTATATATAGAGCAGGTCTTAGACCGTACACCATAGTGTAGAGACCCAACAAGATCCACCAAGTGCGCTGTGGCCAGGAAAAACTCCCCGTTTAGCGGGAAGGAACCTGGAGCAGAACCGGGCTCTGGGTTTGGAGGCCATCTGCCGAGACCGGCTGGGGGGATAGATAGATAGAGAGAGAGAGAGAGAGAGAGAGAAGCAACCACAATAATAGCACAGCAAATATAATAACTAATACAAGTAGGACTAATAACACAAAACCAGTAATAGTGGATGTAAAAGAGTGATAATACAACTATCAGAATTGATATCATTGGGTCGTTCAAAGATGGGCTTTCAAGTTGAGCTTCCAGCTGTCTCAGTCCTCCATACATCTGGCTAGCTCACCAGCACTGTCCAGCATCTCTCCTCAGTACGTCCATGTATGTTGGTGTGGGATGTCCCTGTGATCGATGCCCGTGCGTTGGTTCCCGCAGCATCAGCATGCTTGCTGGGAGTTCTTGATGTCTTTGGCAGTGACCGAGAAGTCTCATTCTCCAGGCTGCCACTTTGTCATTAAGCTTGTGTAGTCCCTCGTTAGCCTTGGTAGTCCCTCGTACAGACGTAGTTAATTAATGACGGTAGCAGTTGGTGTCAAGCAGGCAGCGGACGCGGCAGCAGATGCAGCCACAATCCAGGTGACATCCAGATCCAGGTGAAACCTCGCTCCAAGTGTACCCCTGCTCCAGGTATAACCCCGCTCCAGGTGTAACCCCGCTCCAGGTGTAACCCCGCTCCATGGTTACCTGCGAGACAAGGAGGCACAAGGGCTCCCGGGAAAGAATGAAGTTAGTAACAATGAATGGGAAAGGAATATATACAGAAGGAGAGAGGAGCTCAGTGTGTCATTGGAAGTCCCCCGGCAGACTAGGCCTATAGCAGCTTAACTAGGGGCTGGTCAAAAAGCAGCCCTAACTATAAGCGTTATCAAAGAGGAAAGTCTTTAGCCTTCTCTTAAATGTGGAGAGGGTGTCTGCCTCCCGGACTGAAACTGGGAGCTGGTTCCACAGAAGAGGAGCTTGATATCTGAAGGCTCTGGCTCCCATTCTACTTTTGGAGACTCTAGGAACCTCAAGTAACCCTGCTGCATTCTGGGAGCGCAGTGCTCTAGTGGGGTAATAAGGTACTATGAGCTCTGTAAGATATGATGGGGCCTGACCGTTTAGCGCTTTGTAGGTGAGGAGGGCGATTTTAAATTCTATTCTGGATTTTACAGGCAGCCAGTGTAGAGAAGCTAATACAGGAGTAATATGATCTCTTTTTCTAGTTCTTGTCAGTACACGTGCTGCAGCATTCTGGATCAACTGGAGAGTCTTAAGAGACTTATTGGAGCAGCCTGATAATAAGAAGTTGCAGTAATCTAGTCTAAAAGTAATAAATGCATGGACTCATTTTTCTGTATCATTTTGAGACAGGATGTGTCTGATCTTCGCAATGTTACGTAGATGAAAGAAGGCAGTCCTTGATGTTTGTTTTATGTGAGAGTTAAAGGACGTATCCTGATCAAAGATAACTCCCAGATTCCTTACGGTGGTGCTGGAGGCCAGGGCAATGCCACCTAGAGTAACTATATCATTAGATAATTTATTTCGGAGGCGTTCAGGGCCAAGTACAATAACTTCAGTTTTGTCTGAGTTTAACATCAGGAAATTGCAGGCCATCCAGGTTTTTATGTCCTTAAGGCATGCTTGAAGTTTAGTTAACTGGTTTGTTTCGTCTGGCTTGATCGATAGATATAATTGGGTATCATCTGCATAACAATGAAAGTTTATGGAGTGTTTTCTAATAACATTGCCTAAGGGAAGCATATATAAGGTAAATAGAATTGGTCCAAGTACAGAACCCTGTGGAACTCCGTGACTAGCTTTGGCGTGCAGGGAGGACTCATCGTTGACATGTACAAACTGAGATCGATCTGATAAATAGGACTTAAACCAACTTAGTGCAGTTCCTTTAATGCCAATTAAATGTTCCAGTCTCTGTAATAGGATGTGATGGTCAATGGTGTCGAAAGCAGCACTAAGATCTAACAAGACAAGTACAGAGATAAGTCCTTTGTCCGATGCAATTAGAAGGTAATTTGTAATTTTCACTAGTGCTGTCTCTGTGCTATGGTGCACTCTAAATCCTGACTGATAATCCTCCAATAAATGACTGTTCTGTAGAAAGTCACACAGCTGACTGGCAACTGCTTTCTCGAGTATTTTGGAGATAAAGGGAAGGTTAGATATAGGTCTATAGTTGGCTAGGACCTCTGGATCGAGAGTGGGCTTTTTAAGAAGAGGTTTAATTACAGCTACTTTAAAGGACTGTGGTACATAGCCTGTTAGTAAAGACACATTGATCATATCCAGTAAAGAGGTGCTAACTAAGGGTACAACTTCTTTAAGCAGTCTAGTTGGAATAGGGTCTAGGAGACAGGTAGATGATTTAGATGAAGAGATCACTGAAGTCAGTTTGTGGAGGTCGATGGGAGAAAAGCAGTCTAAATATATATCAAGTTGTACAGCTGTTTCTAAGGTTCCTAAGTTTGAGGATAAATTGGTACCAGTTGAGGGTAGGAGGTGATTAATTTTGTCTCTAATAGTTAGGATTTTATCATTAAAGAAACTCATGAAGTCACTACTACTGAGGGTTGTAGGAATACATGGCTCAATAGAGCTGTGACTCTGTCAGCCTGGCTACAGTGCTGAACAGAAACCTGGGGTTGTTCTTATTTTTCTCTATTAATGATGAGTAATGGGCTGCTCTGGCATCACGGAGAGCCTTCCTATATGTTTTAAGACTATCTTGCCAGACTAAATGAGATTCTTCCTGTTTGGTGGAACGCCATATCCTTTCCAGTTTCCTCGATGCTTGCTTTAATTTGCGTGTTTGAGGGTTATACCATGGAGCTGACTTCCTTTGTTTTATTAACTTCTTTTTTAGAGGGGCAACAGAATCAAGTGTGACTCACAGTGAGTCTGTAGCACTATCTACAAGATGATCAATTTGGGTGGGGCTAAAGTTAGCATACGAGCCCTCTGTTATATTGAGACATGGTATTGCATTTAATGCTGATGGAATCACTTCCTTAAATTTAGCTACAACACTATCGGATAGACATCTAGTGTAAAACACTTTTTTTCTGATGGTGTATAGTCTACTAATAAGAATTCAAAAGTGATTAAATAATGGTCTGAGAGAGAGAGAGCATTTCATTGTTGACTGTTACTAGTATATAACTTGTTGCATTGTCGACTGTTACTATTATATAACTTGTTGCATTGTTGACTGTTACCAGTAAATGACTTGTTGCATTGTTGACTGTTACTAGTATATAACTTGTTGCATTGTCGACTGTTACTATTATATAACTTGTTGCATTGTTGACTGTTACCAGTAAATGACTTGTTGCATTGTTGACTGTGTTTCTAGTATAAAATGTGCTGCATTCTTGACTGTGTTACTAGTATATAACTTGTTGCATTGTTGTCTGTGTTACTAGTATATAACTTGTTGCATTGTTGACTGTGTTACTTGTATATATATTGTTGCATTGTTGACTGTGTTACTAGTATATAACTTTTTGCATTGTTGACTGTTACCAGTATATAAATTGTTGCATTGTTGACTGTTACTAGTATATAACTTGTTGCATTGTTGACTGTGTTACTAGTAAATAACTTGTTGCATTGTTGTCTGTGTTACTAGTATATAACTTGTTGCATTGTTGACTGTGTTACTAGTAAATAACTTGTTGCATTGTTGACTGTGTTACTAGTATATAACTTGTTGCATTGTTGACTGTGTTACTAGTATAAAATGTGTGGCATTGTTGACTGTGTTACTAGTATATAACTTGTTGCATTGTTGACTGTGTTACTTGTATATATATTGTTGCATTGTTGACTGTGTTACTTGTATATATAGTGTTGCATTGTTGACTGTTACTAGTATATAAATTGTTGCATTGTTGACTGTTACTAGTATATAACATGTTGCATTGTTGACTGTGTTACTAGTAAATAACTTGTTGCATTGTTGATTGTTACTAGTATAAAATGTGTTGCATTGTTGACTGTGCTAGTAGTATAAAATGTGTTGCATTGTTGACTGTTATTAGTATATACTGTAACTTGTTGCCTTGCTGATTGTGTTACTAGTATATAACTTGTTGCATTGTTGACTGTGTCACTTGTAAATAACCTGTTGCGTTGTTGACTGTATTACGAGTATATACTGTAACTTGTTGCATTATTGACTGTTACTTGTATATATCTTGTTGCATTGTTGAATTTGTTACTAGTATATATCTTGTTGCATTGTTGACTGTGTTATTAGTATATACTGTAACTTGTTGCCTTACTGATTGTGTTACTAGTATACAACTTGTTGCATTGTTGACTGTTTTACTAGTATATAACTTGTTGCATTGTTGACTGTGTCAATAATATATAACATGTTGCATTTTTGAGTGTGTTACGTGTATATAACTTGTTCCATTGTTGACTGTGTTACTAGTATATAACTCGTTGCATTGTTGACTGTGTTACTGGTATATAACTTGTTCCATTGTTGACTGTGTTACTAGTATATAACTTGTTGCATTGTTGCCTGTGTTACTAGTATATAACTCGTTGCATTGTTGACTGTGTTATTAGTATACAACTTGTTGCATTGTTGACTGTTAGTTGTATATAACTTGGTGCGTTGTTGACTGTGTTACTAGTGTATACTGTAACTTGTTGACTGTGTTAGTAGTGTATATCTTGTAGCATTGTTGACTGTGTTACTAGTATATACTGTAACGTTTTGCATTGTTGACTGCATTACTAGTATATAACTTGTTACATTGTTGACTGTGTTACTAGTATATAACTTGTTGCCTTGTTGACTGTTTCTAGTTTATAACTTGGTTTCGTTGTTGACTGTTACTAGTATATAACTTGTTGCATTGTTGACTGTTACCAGTATATAACTTGTTGCATTGTTGACTGTTACTATTATATAACTTGTTGCATTGTTGGCTGTTACCAGTATATAAATTGTTGCATTGTTGACTGCTACTAGTATATAACTTGTTGCATTGCTGACTATGTTACTAGTATATAACTTTGTTTCATTGTTGACTGTTACTAGTATATAACTTGTTGCATTGTTGACTGTTACCAGTATATAACTTGTTGCATTGTTGACTGTTATTATTATATAACTTGTTGCATTGTTGACTGTTACCAGTATATAACTTGTTGCATTGTTGACTGTGATACTAGTAAATAACTTGTTGCATTGTTGACTGTTTCTAGTATAAAATGTGCTGCATTGTTGACTGTGTTACTAGTATATAACTTGTTGCATTGTTGACTGTGTTACTTGTATATATATTGTTGCATTGTTGTCTGTGTCACTAGTATATATATTGTTGCATTGTTGACTGTGTTACTAGTATAAAATATGTGGCATTGTTGACTGTGTTACTAGTATATAACTTGTTGCATTGTTGACTGTGTTACTTGTATATATATTGTTGCATTGTTGACTGTGTTACTTGTATATATATTGTTGCATTGTTGACTGTTACTAGTATATAACTTGTTGCATTGTTGACTGTTACCAGTATATAAATTGTTGCATTGTTGACTGTGTTACTAGTATATACTGTAACGTTTTGCATTGTTGACTGCGTTACTAGTATATAACTTGTTACATTGTTGACTGTGTTACTAGTATATAACTTGTTGCATTGTTGACTGTGTTACTAGTATATAACTCGTTGCATTGTTGACTGTGTTACTAGTATATACAGTAACTTGTTGCATTGTTGTCTGTGTTAGTAGTATATAACTTTTGTCAGGCTAAGAGTGTTAACTCAGAGGGTGGGTAACCCAAAGGGATGGACACACATTGTGATTGTTGGGTTGCTTCTAGTTGTGATTTGAGTGGACTGAATCCATTCGGTCTGGGTCAGTTGCTGAGTTTTCAGCATGACTTGTCATGTGTCATTTTATCCAGATTTCAGACTGCAAATGGCACCATAAATGAGAACAACAAATTGTTCTGCCATGAATCTCCATTTTTGTCTTGTTTGTCAGTCACACTTGAGAATTTGTATTCCAAGGGGTTTGTGGGCTTTTCTGGCAGCACGGCTCTTATCATATTCAACTTGTGTTCAATATGTAATTCCTGCAAAACATGTTGGAGGTAATGAGTTGTGTTGTATGTGGTGTCTTTAAACATAAGGTTTCAATAATCTTCAAGTCTGGTCCCAGAAGTTAATTGCCTTTATCCTCTTTATCCTATTGGTAAATGGTAAATGGACTTGCATTTATATAGCTCCTTTCTTGTCTTCCAACCACTCAAAGCTCTTTACACTACATGTCAGCATTCACCCATTCACACACACATTCATACACTGATGGCATAGGCTTCCATGCAAGGAGCCAAGCTGCCTATCAGGATCTGAACTAAAGAGTCATTCACACACCGATGGCTCAGCCTTCAGGAGCAGTTTGGGGTTCAGTGTCTTGCTCAAGGACACTTCGACATCTGTCAGTCTGTGCCTCTACAGTTTTTAAAATATCCTTCATTAGTTATGCTTATGTTGTAGATTGTGAACACGGTCAAGATAATTCTTAATCAATTGTAAAAACACAAAGTTGTCGAGAAAGTATCCCCAGCCCACTCAATGACGTTCCGCTCCTTTTCCTTTGTAGTGTGGAGAGGGTGATAACAATTTAGATATACTTAGCAAAGCACATAGAGAGAAAACAGTTTTTACAGACAGAACATAGACAACAGAGCTCATTTTAAATGAGGAAATGTGCTCTCCACTGCTCCTATATCCTCCATCACAATCTCAAAAACGTCATAGTTTTAAGCACCACAAGCAACGAGTGATGTTTTTTCTTCCATGCAATCCTTTCATGGAGTCACATTACAGAGATGCACGTTACAAAGAAGCTCCTGAGAGGAGAAGAGAACGGTGGGCACTGCGGATGGAAAGGCATGCTGGGGATTCATTATACTGCCATTGACACTGCTGAGCTGGCAGCCTAAACTGTTAACTATCCAAAGTAACCGTGCACAGATAACGCCTGCAGGCGTGTGGAGAACGTTCAGATTGGACTTTACTGTAATTGACCTTGCCCACGAGGACTGTCTAGACCTTTCGCCCAGTCTCTCCTCTGCTCCTCCACATACTTCATTAGGCACAGATTGTATGCGTTTGTTTGCTGATCATTGACTGTACAGTAATAAGACATTTCCAGCCACTGCTGAATTGTATTTGGCACAATGGCACACACTCTAACTGGTCTTCGAAACTGAGCAGAAATGGAATTACTTCACTAATGAGCTTAATAATACATAATTATGACATTTAGGTATGTTTTTTCTTTATTTAAATGTTTTTTAATGTGCCCCTGTGTTTGTATGTTTGTTTGCACTGTAATGCACACCTCCTGTTGTCCGTGCTGATGTAATGTGAACTTTTTCCATTGTGTCATAGTGTAAAATAGTGTGAAATAGTTGGCAATGATAGTGTGTCTGTACACAGACCCAGATGGGGGATGGCTCAGTAACAGGGCTACTTACCCTCTGTCTCTGGACACCGAGACCAACACTTCCATGGAGGTTGTTCCAGCTCCAGTCTTTTGTTTATGGGAAGCCTGGCAGCGGAGAGTACCGAGATTGGATATCACAGCTTTCTAAGGCCTGCATCACAGATGGTGGCTCGCCCTCTACCGTAGTTTTAAGAAGAGTGGCAACACACCTACAGTATGTGTTAACAGTATGGATGGACAGGACGCTGAGACTGGGTTATTCTCTCCAGTTTTGCAGACTTCCTCCTCCGTTTATTGGGGTCGAGGAGGTGGATGTATCTTCTCAGGAGAAGATAAATTTCCTCTCAGCAGAGATCCAGGCCTTGTTACAGAAACAGCCTGTGTTTGTCGTTCCCATGCACGACAGAAAAAAGGTGTTTTACTCCACGTACTTCTTGGTTCGGGAGAATTCAGACCCATTTTGGATCTCTGCGGCCAAATTCAATGTATAGCTTGCAAAACTTTGCATATGCTGACCATCAAACAGATACTGGAACCGGTTCAGCCGGGAGACTGGTTCACCACCATCCACTTAAAGGACGTATACTTTCATGTCGAGGTGGCACCAAAATACAGGAACTTCTTGTGTTTTGCCTACCAGGGGATAGCCTACAAGTACAACAGAGTACCGTTTATCTATTCGCTGCCCCCCCCCCCCCGCACCTTCAGAAAATGTATGGACACAGCGCTGCAGCTGCTACGCGACCGTGTCATGAGGGTCTACTTTTATCAAGACGACCTCACGTTATGGCCAAGTCCAAGGAAAGGGTGGTGTTTCACATGGCTCAGTTGATCTTACACCTTACCAAGTTGGGGTTTGGGATCAATTGGCAGAAGAGCGGCCCCTACTACACCAACAGGTGGAGTATCTGTGGATTGTGTTTGATGCAGGCAAACTGCGGACTGCTCTGTCGGAACACAGGCGGACGGCCCTGCTGCAGGCAGTTGGCAAATTGTGGGGGGGGGGAATGGTGACAACTTTCACCATCAAGCAGGCACTGGCATTCATGCTCACCAGGTAGTGCCACTGAGGCTGTTGCACATGTGGCACTTGCAGAGGTGGTTTGCCAGCCTTCGCTTGGATACCAAGAAGCATAAGCAACACTTGGTTACCATTCCCCCCTTAGTAGAGGACAGTCTCTGCTACTGGGGGTCCCCACAACACCTGTTGAAGGGAACACCGCTGGGACAAGCAAGCCTAAGAGGGGCAGTTGGTGGAGTGTGGCTCTGGCGGAGGACCGACACATCAACCTGTTCGGACTGCAGGTAGTGTTCCTGGTCTTCCAACACTCCAGGCCCCTGGTACGGGGGAAGCATATGTTGGTGACGACGGACAACCGCACCACGGTGGCTTATATCAAGTGGATCTGTTTGCCAGCAGACGCAACACCCACTACCCGCTATGGTTCTCCCTGGCATGGCAGGAGAGCCCACCCCTGGGGCTTGACGCGTTTACACACCCGTCAAGTTATTTATGTGAGAAGATGTGACCAAGGATATGTGTATCCCCATGGCCTCTCACTTTAATTAAAACCTTAATTACCTCATGAACAAATGGACCGGTGCAAGCCTATCTGTGTGTACTAGTGTGTGTGTGCATGTGTGTTCATACATGTACATGTGCGTCTAATTAACCAGTCAATCTCTGTTCTGTGACTGACATGAGCTACACAGACCAGAAATACTGATGAAGAAAGGGATGGGACTGGAAAGCATGAATCCAGATTAAAGTTCTTTCACAAGAGCCACAGTGTGTTTATCTGCCCAACACAACGCACCATAAACTTCACTTCACCCATGTCTTTTTACAGTAGTACTGTTTGTTATGGCAACAAACCAAATTCCAAGCGATACCATAACTGCCTGCTGCAGTAGCATCCACCTGCCCATACTCACACAGACACACACACGGGCTGCCTAACTGGCCGTCACAGAGCGGATGTGAATGGAACAAAGCTGTGTTGTTGTGAGCGTGACGATCAGCTCCCCGTGCCTGACCATCTGCAGCCGGCTGGGCTCAGCAGGAGGACGGGAAAATGAGGTCAGCTCAGCTTTTGAAGCCGGCGAGCTGCAGGCAGACGAGACCCCATGCAGACGAGACCCCATGCAGAGACTGGAAGCTCACATGAAAGGCAATCAACCAAAATAGACACATATTGTTACGACTGTAGACGTGTGTGTCGCTCAGTCTAGGAGAAAGAATCAGTTGGTCCCCACGCTGCTGTTGATCTCACCTGTCAAGTGTGATTCCCAGTTTAATGCAGAATGTACAGAAGCCATCTTCACATATATGGAGAGTCTCATGGATGTTATTCTTTTCTTTGGTTCTCTTGTAAAATAACAACAGAACAAATCACCTGTTAACAACCCTCACATATCCAAATTGAGTGTCTGACAGAGCAGATGGTGAATTATGTACGTGCAAAAAAACAAACAAAAGACATTTCTACGGAGCCCCCTAAGCTTCAGTAGACTTTACTGCCTATAGGCATCCAAAGATTCGTATTTTACAGCGCTGCCGGCCCGCTGGTCGGACGGCTGGCTACTTAGCTAGCTTGTTTATTTCGCCATGCTTTCATGCAACACTGGTTACAGAAAATGAGCAGCCGCTATGGGACTACTTCGCTGGGAGGAGAGCAGCTAACGAACCAGTCGTCCTCTCCTCCCAAAGTAACAGTCTGTCAGCGGCGTAGGGGTCGGCTAATCTGGTACCGTTGGTTAATGTTAACTTTCTCAGCTAACTCTGGTAGCGAATGGTGACTGAAACATGAAGAATATGAGTAATGATAATGAAAACAATGTCCATCTATATCTTAATCCTTTTATTTTGAACTTTTTCCAGAACCTTTACCTGACCTCTCAGGTTACTAAGTGGTGAGACGATTCATTTACAACCAGCATGGTTAAACTCACAGAACAGAAAACAACAACGGCTTCATACCTTCCTGACCAAGTCAAGTGTTTTTCTCTGAGTTACGGGTCAAAATCATCCAAATCATAAAAACATTCTATGAACATTTTGAGTGCAGTGTCATCATGGGCAATACCATCTCTGAAAGGTTTTCCGTACAGTCCGGAGTGAGACAGGGGTGCATCATCTCTCCCATCCTCTTCCTTGTTACCATAGACTGGATCACAACAAACACCACAGCAGACAAACCCAGAGGCATCCAGTGGACCCTGTTCTCTCAGCTGGAAGATCTTGACTTTGCAGACGATATCGCTCTCCTTACAACCAACCACTCGAACATGCAGGCCAAAACTGACAGGCTAAACAACTTTGCCAGACAGGTTGGACTAAAGTCCAACCTGTCTGGCAAAGTTGTTTACATCAACATCTCCAAAACTCAAGTGATGTGTGTAAACTCCACCCCTGCAGCACCCATTCTTGTAAATGGGGCACCACTTGAGTTTGTGGAAGAGTTCACATACCTGGGCAGCCTCATCAGTAAAGATAGTGCAGTGCAGAAAGACATTAAAACAAGGCTGGGAAAGGCTCAGGGTGCCTTCTCCCAATTCCGTTCCATCTGGAGGTCCAAGCAATACAGCCTTAAAACTAAGATGCTTTTGTACAACAGCAATGTCAAGTCTGTTCTGCTATATGGCTCAGAGAGTTGGCGAGTGATCAAAAGTGATATGAGGAGAGTGGAAGTTTTTCACAATGGATGCCTCCGACGAATATGCCAGATCTTTTGGCCAAACAAAATCTCCAACCACCAACTGTACAAAAAAAACGGTAGCCGTAGCATCATCAAGGAAATTACACACAGACGTCTGAGATGGCTAGGCCATGTGCTGAGAATGGAGCAGGACCGGATCCCGAGAGTCGCCTTAAGATGGACACCACCAGGCAAAAGAAAACCCGGGAGGCCCAAATCCACCTGGCGCAGAACTGTGACACAGGAGCTGGACAAGATGAACCTGTCATGGGGAGAGGCCCAACATGCTGCCAAGGACCGAATACAATGGCGAGAGCTCATTGAAGCCTTATGTCCCATAGCGGATGAAGAGGAATGATGATGATGACGGGTCAAAGGTCAAGCCGGGTTTTTCCCTGAAACTCAGAGAAGCGATGAAAACACCAGATACATTGAGTAGGTTTTATGGCCTTCTTGATTCCTTTGCGATCACAGACACACAAAACACATGCCGCTGAGTTCAAACCAAATGAAAGTGACACTTAATGTAAATTAAGATGTACATTAATTGTGGTGATATGCTTAGAAAATATAGAATTAAGTTCATGATAATCAACTCTGTTTACATGTTTCATGTTATGTCGGTAGCTTTTATCTCATGGACACCGGATGTCTGCTTCATGAGAACAACCCCTCCTCCTCCTCCTCCATTGCTCTCAGCCACATTGTGTGACTGTTTGATATCTTATCCCTTAATTTCCTGTGTAATAAGCACACTTATACAGTATATCAACATGTATACGCCTGTCTGTGTTGTATACCTACATGTTTCAATAACAAGGTTTTGTCTGTGTTGTGTAATTGGTTAATTTGGTTTAATTCAATTGATTAAGTTTCATTCAGTGGTTTATGTCTTAAGTGTTTGATGTCTATTTGTAGCACATGAAGCCCAGATATCAAATATGGAAGAATTAAATATGTGAAACAAATTAACTAGTATTAATCCTGCAAAAGAAGTTGAAGTGAAAGAATCAGTATAGTTGTCAGATGGGAGGAGAATGCCGTTTCCCGCCAACTAAACGCTGCATCCCTTTCTCAAATGATAAGAAGGAGACATCAGCTAGTCTTGTTGGTCTTCTGCTCTTGGAGCTGTGTCCCTTTGCTTCCCCCCCTTCTCTCCCGCAAAACCAGGGAAGGAGGACGATGAGAAAGAACATGACCGGGGACACAGGCTGCTCGCCGTCATGAGGACCGGAGGCCCAGCACCTCACGCAGGCTGAGATTGTCATCCAGCCTACCTGAATATGGCTAAAGAACCTGCCGTGCCAAACCATTTCTTTTGTTACTCTGTCGCCTGGCAGCTATGCCCTGAGGGCTGAGACAGCCCTACTGTATCCACGACGTGCTTGTGGCACCAGCCAGTGTGAAGAAAAGAGACTTTAAAGCAAGACTTTAAGTCAAGAACCTTTTGAAGTGAGTGACCCCTCCAGCTACGAGAGGGGGGGGGTCTGAAGAAATGGCACAGAGATGCTGCACCAGAGAGAGAGAGACGGAGATGGAACAATGCATCGAGGTAACGTGCCAGTCGACCATATCCGAGGATGCCCGAGGATGCCAAAGAGAGCCACTGAGGAAGAGAAATTACTCAATCCGGGTCGAACCAAATTGATCCAAAAAATCCAAGATGCCGTGTTCCAGACAGAATCTGCCACCACTCTACTCCAAACAGCACAAACCCTCCCATCCACCAGCCTACTCAGTGAGGGGGATGTATAGATGCATTTTCAGAAGAGAAAGAGTTTGATGACTTGACTAATAAATAAATGTATAGTCAATTTATAAATCAGGTCAGTTTACAAAAATGGATAATTAGGAAATTCATCCATAAATTCTAAACCTGAATTAGACCACGCCTAAATTTAAAAGATGAAACTGCTTCTCAATCTTCCCTGGTGCTTCTCAAACTCTCTGTTGCTGAACGGTACATTAATATCAAAGCTACATTTAGTTGACAGGGAAATGTCAAATCCAATCAGAGGGATATTAGTCACTGAATTGACGGTCACATTTCATTTGTTTCTATCCATAAATGTTCATCACTGTATTCCTTTAATTATCCTTTATTCATTTTATTCCTTTTTCCTTTTGTCTTCTCATTTATTAATTTCTATTCTGTTAATAGTTTAGTTATGTAGTTAGTCAAATAAACACTTCATTTTATAAAGAACTTGATTATTTCAATTGTGTGTATATATAAACAATTCAAATCACTGTTCACTATGCCTGGTCTGCCTGATCAGTATGCTTATGAGACTCAACTGATTAATATAAATTGTGAATTTTCCTGTTTTTATAAAACTGAGTGGCGCCTGGATAAAGTCTGATATTAAAATTAACTGTGGGTGACATTTGAAGCTGAGGGTCACCACTCTCCTTCACCTTTAATGACAATTCATGGGTTTAAGATTAATCATTTTTGGTTGTTAATTATAGATATATATATTTTGATATTAATTAAGGTTTGATTATTAATCTGTTCTATGCAATAACGCTACATAACACTACACTCTGGTAGTCCCGGAGGGTGAGTGACTGAACAGTTTGAGAGAAACTCGTATTTTCTTCAGCCAGTTAAAAAAAAAACAAAAAAAACTTGGTAGCCAGCGATAACTAACGTAATAAATAAAGAAAATTTCAGTCATAGTAGTCAGTGTAGTTATTATAATAAAAGAAAAAGTATGGGCACCGGTATAAATATTATAGCCTATAAATGTCATTTTATTCCAAAAATTGTAACGAAAGCAAGTGAAGTACATAATAAAGCCATGGAGGGCGGAAGTAGACCGTGTCTAGAAGGTAACCTGCAAATTGGGAAATCTGATCTGAAATTTGCAAAAACTCTGGTGAGACTCACTGCCCGATAACCCAGCTAAAGAGTAACCGCCCGTCAGGGACGTTCTAGTGAAGAGAACGCAACCACAACGAGGCAGGGATCATTTCATTGGTCAACACTACACCTGGCACTCCATTGGCTGGAGGACGGGCTTGTTGCTGACAGGCTTATTGCTCAAAGAATCCAAGAGCACAGGAGAAATCTGACAGCAGACGTTTCACGAGCACAAAGAAGCAGCCTGAATGTGATGAGAAGGGCTGAAGCTGGAGCGCAGAAAGTGTGTGCCAGCAACAACATCTCTGAGAGCAAGCAGACAGTTTGAGCAGAAGCAGAGCTAATCCAAGCAAAGCAGGGGCTGTTTAGTGTGAGGACAGGGTTCAGAGGGAAAGCATTACAAGATGTGAAAGTGATATCAGTAAGTCATGCTCTCACATTGAAAGACCATGCTCTTGAATAGAGACTGGGACAAAGCTTCATAACTGTGTGTTTGGGTGCAGATTGGTGGTGATGTGTGTTCATGTTGTGACGCTCTGAACCATCAACATGAGCTCAAGCTTTCTGTTTGCTAAGCTATTGTCATTAGGCTACGTTTAACTGTGATTGGCTCAGCTGTTTCAGAGCTCTGAGACCAGTCATGTGATTAGCTGAGTATGTAGTGATCTCCAGCACGTTGCGCTGCTGCATGTAGGCTACATGAACCAAATGTGAAGGTTAGCATGAAGAGACGCCCACACAGTACCACCACCTGGCGCTTCACATCATTATTCAAATTTCAACTAAGGGGGCAAAATATTAAACTGAGGGTGTAAAATATTAAATTGAGGGTGCAATGCATGCCTTGCATGTTTTTTGCAAAATATACTATCTACAGTAGACGGGATCAGACCCCCAGAGAACAGCCGCCTTGAAGGGTAGATGGAAACATGGTTGTTGAATAAATAATGATGTAATGAATATTACATGACGGACCAGCCATTTGGTCCGATTACATTGCATAACAACCGTGGTAACGCTGTTGGTTTTGCTCAGAGGTCATCCTGACCATACTATCACTACTTTAGGAGCAACAGAAGTCAGACGGCGACTGGCGGTACCACGGTTTAACACTCTGCGGCTCACGTTACCGCAGTTATACAAGCGTGTCGGAGAATTACGGTGGCCTTCAGGTAACGTAAAAACAAAAGTCTGTCTCTGGAGCCAGAGTTTGGTTTGTCCGTTCTGGGCTACTGTAGAAACATGGAGGAGCAACATGGCGGACTCTGTGAAGGCGACCTGCTCCCTATGGAGATATAAACGTCTCATTCTAAGCTAACGGAAACACAACGGTTCTTAGTTTCAGGTGATTATTCACTAAGGAAAACATAGTTATGAATATTGTTATGAATCCTAAACACAGGGCATTGTTTACATCATTAGCTGCTAACGCTATTCGTCTCTGGTCAACTGTTCCTGGAGGCAACTTTACTGTCAGCACAGCAACCGACACATTTCCACTGTTAACTCACTGAACAGTGAAAACAGTGGTGGACACGACGGAGGCTGACATCTCCGTCACTCTGAGAGGTTTTCATAAAGTGGATGGCTTGTATGTGATTAGAGAACATATCTAGTTGGTAGAAGAGGGGCTGGTTGAACACACGCACACACACGCATACACACGCACGCACGCACGCACGCACGCACACACACACACACACACACAGAGGGAGAGAGAGGAGCAGATAGAAAAGGTTATTTGTGAAGATCAGTTTTTGACCGTCATGTTGATATTTTATATTTTTTGCAAATTTCATAGAGAATATGTGATTTGTTTTGTCTAAACGCCAAACCTCTGACTTGTGTCAGCATATGTAGAAATGTGTGTGTGTCTGTGTTTAACAGTCTAGGGTTGTACCGTCTATGCACTGCTGACACAGGCTCACTGTTCTGACTGCTGAGATGCTGTCACTAAGCATCTGCAGTCCCTTGGGGCTACAGTAGAATACACACACACACATGTGCACACACACGTGCACACTACACGCACATACACACACACACGTGCACACACACACTAAGGTCTCGTTTGGGCCCTCACTGCATTATACAATAAAAGCTCAACATAATAAAAGCACAACATCAGCATAATCACTTCCTGTATTAGATTATTTTGTCCACCTTTACACCGTCACTGTGTGTGTTCTTTCCACCTTGCGTGAGGGAAATGCTTTCCAGCTCTCTCACAGTCACTTTTTGACCTAATAAATTCACCTGAACCTGCCTGCAGAATGTGTGTGGGCACTCAGCTGAGCCGTGGTGTCCCCCATATTTATAGGCTTATTGAATGAACTAATGTATGAGTTATCTTTACATTTAAAACACACGTCCCCCTCCACCCCCCAAAATAACCTCATTTATTTTCATTGACTAAGAGTGCCTTTATGTTTCTAGTAAAACAATACACCATCATTGTGATATGTCCTGATGCACCTTACTGTGAAGGTGTCAATAAATTAACATATAAACATAATAAATAAGGTCTAATGATCTTTAATTACAACAGTTCTGATCAGTCAGGAATAGGCATGGTTTTAAATATTAATAGCTATTTACAGACTGTGTGGGATGAAACACACAAGAAGCCTGATTCTCCTTTACAATAATTCTCTACATGTTTGCAATCAGGCAGGTAAACTCATTAAAATATGCAATAATTAAGATCAGTGTATATGATGGAACACAGTGTGCAAAACATACTTTTCTTGTACTTTATTTTTGTACTTTATACAAATTCACTGAATCAGCAGAATTCCAGCCTGAGTTGAATATTTACAGCAAATGATGAGAGAAATGAGCAGAAATTAATTAATATTATTTATCTATATTGTTATTTATTTGATTTAATTAGATGTTCATTATTATGCACTGAATGTGGGTAGAACTGGATCACCCAGATCAAACCCGTGCGTACCACAACAGTAGACAACACTGACTACTGAGGTAGCGCTGTGAGCTTAAGCCCTCGCATTCATTCTGAAGGAAAAAGTACATTTTTACTTCAAGATGAATGACACATTCAAGAATTTTTTTTTCCATCCATCTTCAACCGCTTATCCGGGATAGGGTCGCGGGGGCAACAGCTCCAGCAGGGGACCTCAAACTTCCCTTTCCCTAGCCACATTAACATTTTTTTAATACTTTTAAAAAGTCATATATATATAACTACTATATGTGGGATAAACCGGAGCCCCCGGAGAAAACCCATAAACCACCTTACCACCTCGTCATGGCGGTGATCATTGAAGAGAAGAACCTGCACATGATGGACGCTGTCTCGGTGGTGCCATCAGGTGACCTTTGACGGCGGAGGCGATATGGTCTCCGAGTAACGGTTGATCCACTTTCAAGGACACCAGCACCAACGTCGCATTGCCCCACTTCTTAATCAGGTCCCGACAAATGGTCTTTTCAAGGTTTTCCAATGTTTTCGGGCTGGAATCGAAATCGAGACCCTCGACTTCGGCCCATGTCCGTTCAAGAAGGCACTGGATGATGTCCTGGATGTTTGAAATGGTCTTGAATAACCTTCACCTTCTTTAAGATCCGCGTGACCAGCTTTTCCAAGAACACCTCGACGCAGACTTTGTTTCTTTCGTTCCGCGCTCGCCGTGCAGAGTCATCACGACTCTTCATCATGGATACCGGGGAAGGCGTCGCAGCGATTGCCGAAGGTTTCTTGGCCCTGGGCTTAGTGCCCAGTATGGCGTGTCTTATCTTGTCGGCGAGGTCGCCGGCCTGAAAGATCTGCCACCATCTGGCCAGAGACAGGAAACCGAGCACCTTCCGCTGCAAGTCGGCGAGCATGTTGGCACGTATCACCGGCTCGGGGATGATCTCTGGCCCATGTAGGATGTGCGTGTAGAGGAGATCACTTAAGACCTTTGTGAACTCCAAGACTCGACCGGGGGGGATGTTTGAGTAGAGCGCCGAGTCCCAGAAGATCGCGGTTGTCTGTTTTTTTTATCAGATCGTTAATCTTCTTCGTGAGAGACTTCGCCGACTCCCGGCTGTGAACTTTGGAGCCCCGGTGGAATCTTTTCGTCTGTGCCACGACGCGATGGATGCACGTTTTGGCGAAGCACTTTGCCAAAAGTTTCTTAATTTTGCTTCCGATGCTTTTCTTGGAGCGTTTGCTCTTCTGTTCCGACGGAACAGCATCTTCGGCGATGCTCAGAGTGATGTCTTCCGCGACGTCTTCAATCTCCCGAGAGCTTTGAGACTGCAGCAGCATGTACTCGGAGTCCGGCACGTCATCCAAGAGAGGTTCGGTGATGACGTTCAACTGCGTTGAAGGTCAGCCACAGTTCAGCTAACAGCAGTTGATCTGCTGTCGTGGGTTCCACAGTGAATGATGATTGCTGATGTGCTGTCGTGGGTTCCACAGTGAATGATGATTGCTGATGTGCTGTCGTGGGTTCCACAGTGAATGATGATTCCATCCTGACTAATTCACACGTCTCAGTCGGTGTGTGTTTGTGTCTTGTCTTGAATTACTCTTGTAAGTTGATATAAGTGAGGAGCTGTATATGCCCCTGCATGTTGGATATTTGAGCTACCGTTTGTGTGTATGTGTATATGATATACTGTAAAGATATAGTTTTTCATATATGAATAACACATTATCTATTGTTAATACCCTAACCCTATTTCAATCCATGTTCAGTTTCATTTTTAGAGATGTAATACTTTAAAATCGATAATGTTGTAGCCTCTTTTATCTAAAGAATGTAAGAACAATGTCCCCTGCTATGTCCCCTACTATGTCCCCTACTATGACTGATGCTAATAAGTAAGCGCTGACTGTGATTCTACATTCTTGTGTATTCAACTGGAGTATGTGTACTTGAAGTTGAATGTGCAAGTTATTTGAGGATAGAGCCTCTTCAACTTTGACATTCAGTCCATGTGTGTGCGTGCGTGCGTGTGTGTGCGTGTGTTTGTGTGTGTGTGTGTAAGAGGTCGTTCCTATGTTCCACTGAACCAAGGCAGTAGGGAGCAGGGTTCTTACTTCCGTCTCACACCAGTGAACAGGTGTGGGGGCAGGCATCTGGAGTGTGTGTGTGTGTGTGTGTGTGCGTGCGTGCGTGCGTGCGTGCGTGTACTGAGAGTTGCTGTAGAACATGTTGAGACGTGGCACTCAGTGGCATGGAACTGATTGCTCCGCCAAACCCTGACAATTACATTCCAGGCTCGGAGATATCACAGCACACATACACACACTTTCCAATTCCAGGCTTCAGTTTTGTCTTTGTCTCCAGCCGAGCACCCAGTAGTGCTCATCCTTCTCTGACCATCATGTCATGAAGGGAGATATACGGAACAGGAAGATACACTGAGCTGTTTTTTGGCATTAGACACTGAAGTTACATGTTATCTATGGGGGGCTGGTGGTGGAAAAGGAGACTGACCAGCATGTTGTGCTGCCTCATGTGTTGTCAGAATTATCATAATTGTCAGTTCAAAACACAAACAGCTCACACACCCGAAAGTAGGCAGTAGTCATTGTCTGTGTGACCCAGGTTACAGTAACCTGGGTCACACAGACAATTCAAGACAATGCTGCCCACTAGGTGAGTAAAGGCTTTCAGGTTAATATGACCTTTATTGATCCCAGATGGTTAACAGGCCGAAGGGACAGTGGAAGTTTGATTGATTACAATCCTTGATCCTCAAATGTATGTTCCGATTAATTTAGATATGGTAACATTGATAACATTCAGCAACTAGATGCCCCATTATCCCTCTACCGTTCCATTGCATTCACTTCACAACAAATGTTTGCCAGTTCATTGCACAACCTGTATATTTTATGGTCGAGTGGATGAGACTCAGACAGTCATGGGATGTGATGAGTCTTTCGTGGTAGGGTAAAAGTCATTTTGCAACATGTAGCTATAGGTCTACATTAGGTGTGTGTGCACGGCGTGCACGGCGTGCACAACCGCCAACCACAACCAACCCATCCCCATCAGCTGTTCTAGGCGGAGACAGAACAGAAACAGAAAGAAGACTCACCCAAACCATCCGTTAGTCTTTTCAACAATCACCAACTTTGGTTCAGTCGGCCTCCCACTTCTGAATCCCGTCTGATGTGCATCTTCATTATACATTGTTTCAGGGAACTACAGTAGAAACCACCGGGGCTACTTGCTAGCTCACCCGGTAGCAGCATGGAGGGAGACGGGCACCGGTCTCCATGAGCTGCCGGCGCCGCGGTGCCGAGGAGCCGAGGAGCCGATCGGCAGTGTTTCACTTTGGGGGGCGTTACGTGACCAGACTTGATGAGGGCGGCTGCAACCAAAGGTGCTTTCCCCGTGCACATCTGTTTTTTATTCAGAGAAAATGGCTTTCCTTTTCCCGTCATGATATCAACAACTAAAAAACAAAACATAAATTCAACATTAATTTAACATTGTTTTAAAATGTTTTTCCATATGATGTCATGTATGAAAAGACTCAAAATGAACACTGTAAGCGGACTACTTGTTGACTATAAGGGAAGTATTTAACCAGTGTTCCGTGTGCCTAAGGGGGGCCGTGTGTTCAACATAACCACATACCACCTCCTCTTGGAGCAAACAGATGAAAATATTTTGAAAGTTTAATAACAAATGAATACATTTCGTAATCTAAACATTAAGTTCTAAAAGCATGAGGTGATAAGGAAACAAATAAATGAATATCAGCATGAAATGAATGACTGAAATGGATTTTGGAATAGCAAAGGTGAATAATTCGAGGGAAATAGTGGGAATCGGAATATGAGCAAATGTTAGCCTATAATAAAGCCTATGAATTTAGCTGCCCTGTCTCCTAAAACTTACATTCCCATAAAACAAAATTGCATTCTCAATTACGTATGGAAGAAAACTTATTTTGTCACAGATTACGTCTGTCTTCTAAGTAACAGAAATACCTTTGTCTCTGCAGAGACAGGTGATGTAGTATATCAAGGGACCGTGAAGGAAAATATGTTATTGATTAATATTATTGATATAATATATTGAATAAAAATGTTATGAATAATAACGGGTAAAACAAGCCAGTGTGAAATTTAGTAATTTCTAGCATTTGTTTTTAAGTGCTTCCAAGCTAAACCATGATGTTTTTTCACTGAGTCTAACCCAGTAGTTTTGTTGCCTAAACCCAACTAAGTAGTTTTGTTGCTTAAACCTAACCAAGTAGTTTTGTTCTATTTTGGTTTTGATTTTTTTCAATGTCGTAGTCATTTTAAGCCAAACCTTGACATTTTTTTTTTACTAAACCTAACCAAGTAGTTTTGTTGGATTTTCATTTTGTTTTGTTTCCATTTACAACTTTAATCACGTGTTTAAAACAGTTTAAAACTGCAACTGTGATCCGGGAGAAAATATGTTTCCCTCTAAACGTATTTTGGTTATGCAGTTTAGTTGTATAGGAAAGTAATTTTGTGGGAGACTGAGTTTGAATTTAGATATTAATAATTCAGAGTGCTATCCGACACTAACTCTTCATCATGTCAGCAGATGGAGTTGTCCTACTTATTTGTGCAGCAATGTCTCAGACAGTTCCCAGTGGATCCAGCAGCTCATTTCTGCTTTTGTTGCTGGCGATGTGATGGCCCTCAGCGAGATGGGGATGCCTGCTAGAAAGCGGTGGTTGTTGGGGAGAAGGAGTCAAAAAGTGGTGGTCCGACTGGCCTCGGGATACTGGCAAAGAGTCTTTAAAGCCAAAAGACTACAGCAGGAAAAAGTAGGCTATCGCTGATCAGCAACACAGTTGAGTTCTTGATCCATCGCAGAGCAGGGAGTCATATAAAGCTCGGAAGAATTGTATTTATTTTATACTTGTTTAGATGAATTTTAAATGATCTTGTTTGGCCGGACGACACTACGTAAAAGTTATTATCAAAGCGAGGTAGATTGAAATACTACAGGAAACCTTTAAAAGTGCTTCAAAAAGGTTAAAGTAAAAATATATGTGATGAGAGGAGTAAGAAAGTTACAAGAAAAAAAATTATCTCCAGAGAAAAGAATAAAAACAAAGAGGAGCGTGTGGAAAGCTGTTTAGTGACACACTAAATGAGATGCGGTGAAAGCGGTCTTCCGCTACTCAGCAGAGATCCAAGCCTTATTACAGTACAGGCTGTGTCTGTCGTCCTCTCACTTCAAGCTCTATATTTGCACTCTCCTCGTGAGTTCCTTCTTTTACACTAGAGCCTATGCTTTATGGTTTTTGATTGACTGTTATATTTATCCTGAGAAACAATTCTTTAGGAAAGGTTGGAGGAGAAATGAGTGAAGGAGCTGTAGACGGTGACCTCTGTGGACACAATACAATAAAGAGATAATGCTGACGGGGTCATATTTCTGCAGTTGCTTTCTCCTTTTTTTGCCCTCCTTCTTCCTCTGGAAAAAAAAACACATGACAGCTTTATTAACCTGAGAGTGATTTATTCAGTGATGCACTTCATTTTGGAAATGGATGCTGGCTTTTTAAAAGGACAGGATCACTATCACTCTTTTAGATTGTTTGCTGCATTGTTGTATTTTCTCACCTCTTTCTTCCAGACCTCCACCGCTTTAACTCCCTCTGACGCGCTCGTCGTTATTTCTGAAAAGGCGGATGGTGGGAATAAATCCGTGAGATTGTCATAATGTTTTTCCCCAGACCTAAGGAGTTGAGTACCTACTCAATCAAACTGATCACCCAGGCAAAGTCCATCAAGCTTACAATCCATTTGACCCGCTCCAAACTACATCTAAGGGTCTTCAAACCACCACAGAAGTCTTCTGTAGAGACTTAAAGAAACAACCCGTAGCAATGCATGACCCCATACACTACACATCCGCTGTTCACTTTAAAGCACTCTTTGTACTCTGTTGACAAAGTATACAGAGACGTCTCATTAAATGGGGAGCTGAAGCAGCGGCGTTGCCATACTGTTAATGATTCTGGGATGGATCGTGTCAAGTTGAGCCGACTCCTCGCCCCACACACACATTCAAAGGCTCACCTGACAGGGCAAAGATGAAAGGCAGAGGGAGCAGGAGGCAGTGAGAGGTATGGAGAGTCAGTGGGAGGTGTGGAGAGGCAGTTCTGGGTGAAAGGTGTGGCAGACAAACGAGGAGCAGGATTTAAAAGAGAAACAGGGATGAGAGGGGAGAGAGGTGTGTGAGGGAGCGCAAAAGGGAGTTGAGTATGAGGTGTCAAACATCTTACTAGCTCCTACTGAGATCTGACCAAACCTCTGAACGCATGGCAACAAATTACATGGACTCACAATGGCGACACAGGAGTAACACACATGATGTAGGTGTAGCACTGGCGAGGTTCGTTTCATATTGATGTGGCGTTCACATGGATTGACAGTGCAAACAGCTGCACGCCTACATGAACCTAGAACTTATATCAAGAAAGCTCATTGTGTTTTCCCCACTATTCCACCAGGAGGCATTTAAAGGGACTGTTTGTAAGAATCAGAAATTGGTTGTAACAGTGACACCTGTGGCCGCAATGTCAACGACAGTCAGTGTCCTGTTGCTCGCGCTCGCCCGTGTGCACGCGCTAACTGAATGTGAGCGAGCATCCGTCAAAACAGTGAGGAGACACACGTCAGCTAAAAGCACAATATCACTCTATATTTCAGCTGCTTGGCAGTAATGTTAGCTGACCAGATGAAGGTCTCTCCATGAATCAATGTTGATACTAGTGTTGGCTTTTCCTGCCTCAGCCTCCCGACCGCGGCCGGAGGGAACAGGGGAGACACCGGAGTTTTGGTCGGAGATGATAACGTTTCTCTCTGCGGAGCCCCGTCACTTCACAAGACACGGGAAACCTCTGTTGGTCTGGAGGAGCTGCAGCAGTTATTTCTGCACAAATGTCCACTGTACATTCACTAGATATTCTCAGAGATAAACTAACTCTTCTTCAGTGTGGAGTGTGCACGCATGCACGTGTAGAGGTGGAGCGAGCTGTGAGTGAAGGCAGGCAGAAGAGCAGAGTACAGCAGAGACTCCGGCCCTGCAGACCAAAGCTACGGTCTCTCGGCCAACACTGTTTAACAGACGGGCTTCACTAGATACAACCAAGAGGTTTTGGTGCTTCACTGTAGTTTGTGTTGGAGTCTGAGTCTGAACAGCGTAGCCACATGCGAGCGCGCATGGGACACCGACCTGCAATGATTTATACGTGTAAGAAGTTACAGACAGTCCCTTTAAATATTATGCTCCAATCCATATTTGTTACGGTCTGGACACTCTGAGCGTGTGAGCAGCGCCTAGCGGCTGCTTGTCAGCATAGCAGGTCTCGCCTAGTTTTACTGCAAGCCGCACGGTTCACAGCAACGACAGTGAAAGTGATCGTTTGACTGTATTTTGACATCATACCAGCAACATTATAGTTTCAATGTACGCATCTGTAAAATATGTCACAGACATGAAAAAAAGTAAAGATTTGAATGTAAAGGCAGTGACTTTATGTAAATAAAGTATGGGGTTTTATTTTTGGATTGGTCGGAGTTGGCGAGTGATTGACAGCTGCCTCTGTTAAATGAACAGCCAATAGGAACGCTCTCCCTCTCAAATGACCTGTGATTGGTCAAAGTCTTCCGTCACAGGCTAGATGTTCTAAAGCCTGAAAACAGAGCCATGAAGAGGAGCAGAAGTCTAGTTTTCTCTCAGAACACTTGAATTACAATATGCTGAAAGGTTATTATGGGATTTTTGCCCAATGATGTCTAAAACATTCTGCCTACTGAAGCTTTAATTCACGGTTAAGTATGTACCTCAGCTTTGTAACGGTTTTATATTTTCTCATAATAAACAGGGGAAAAAATGCAGTAAATAACTTTGTTTTGTCATTTATTTTGAAAGTTAAAAACATTTATTGTTAATTAAACGGTTGCTCATTGGCCATAATTCTTACGTTGTACGAAGTTGAAAAATCCACAAACATACCCGACTGCGGCTGAACATTGTCGGCATACAGTTTGACACAAAACATTGTCTATTGAGCTTGATTAACCCGGCTAACTGGGCTAAACCACCTAGCATGCTACAGCTGATACAGCCCGTTCTCATTGCCAGGGCGTCAAATACAGAGGCTTTATCATGGCCATCAGGGTTCGGTACCGCTGCACAAGGCACCCTTTAGTGGTGGACACACTGCCCGCCTGAGGCTCGCGTGGCGTGTTGTTTTTTATTTCGGCGTCCATGTTAACAGGTTAGAGTGGACACACTGCCCGCATGAGACGCGCATCTATTTTATAGAATAGAAGGCTCGCCTATTTTACACGCGAGCCCCTCGCGTCTCAGCTGCATGTCCCAGCAGCAACAGACAGTGAAGGTGATCTATTGACAGTATATGAACATCATACCAGCAAGATTACTACAGTTTCCATGTCTAGACATCTGTAGAATATGTCACAGACAGTGAAAGTGATCTATTGACTGTATATTAACTTCATACCTGCAAGACTTTACTACAGTTTCGAGGTCTATCTGTAGAATATGTTACGGAGATGAAAAAAAAGTAAAGTTAAGTAAACTTGTTTTTAAATCAACACTTCCTGCTTTCATTTCAAAATAAAAACCCTCAGGCGTTTTTTCTATAGACAGAATCCCTTCATTTGTTAACACGAGGCTTTTATTCTGAAATATGAGCAGTCAGTGCTGTGGTAAAAGCAGTCACTTTGAGAGCTCAAAAAATTTATAAAGTTTGGGGTTTAAATCAACACTTCCTGCTTTCATTTCGAAATAAAAGCCCTAAAGCGGGTTTTCTTTGCACAGAATTCCTTCATTTGTTAACACAAGGCTTTTATTCTGAAATATGTGCCGGACAGTGATGTGGAACAAGCAGTGACTTGGAAAGCATCATAAATGAATACAGTACGGAGTTTTAATTGTGGATTATTACTATATTTACTAATTACCACACGTTTCTGAACCTTTCTCTGTCTAAAATAAATATAAATTATATTTATCATGAAGTTAAATGGCCATTAAAAGGCAAACTCTATGCAGAAAGAAAGGGCTGACAGCAGCAGCAGAAACACAGCTGACAGGTAGCTGACACGCAGCCGACAGGCGCCTAGTGTGAACACCAGACTCCTACATCACGCAGTCACCACGCGATGTAGACGCCACGCGAGCCTCATGCGGGCAGTGTGCCCACGGCTTTAAGCGCTGGTAGGACTGGGCTTTCCATTAACTACAGTGTAAACCCATCAGTGGCAACAATAAACGCTCAGAGAAAGTGCTGTGGTGACGTAGTTTAAAGAGTGAAAGAGACACACCAGGTGGGCTTGAGGGGAGGTGGATGTGTCCAGCAAACACAAGGTTTTCATCCAGGAGACCGCTCTTCATGTCCCGTGTGTTAAGTTTCACTTTCATATTACAATCAGCTGTTCATTTGTGTCCTGTATTCACAACGTTCAGTTTTATTTCCACTGTACAAACTTAGCAATTTTAAGCCCAACCATGTTGTTTTTTCCTAAACCTAACTAAGTGGATTCTAAACCCAAAGTGATGCAAGAGCGTACCAAAAGGATGCTGCATACTGAAATTAGTTTTTGTTCTGCAATGCTGAAGTTATAGGAAGTCAGCAAAACATTTCCCACACAACAAAGTGAATTTATTTAAACCTTTCCATCAATATCAGCCCAGAAAAGCTCATTATTGTTTCAGGAAATATGCTAAAAATGAAATGGCTGTTTAACTGGTGATCCTCCAACTTTTGATATTTGAGACCCCCACTGTGGCCCCAAACCTCCCACTGCAACCCCCCTTCAGCACCTAAAACAGCTCTTTGTTGTAATCATATGACGGAGAGCAAGTTCTTAGTATCGGCATTATTTTATTTGACATTTTATGCAAACGTTTTATACATATACATTTGGCTCGTCAACAGGGTTAGAACATCACACACTGGTACAAAAGTTCAGTAAAAGGTTGAAATGATACTTCAATTTCAGAACACTTTTTCTTCCCTAAGTTCAAATGTTAACAGCACTTACCACAGTAATTAACAGGGTTTTGTATTATTGGCAATGACGGTACTATATGTATCACGATATCTATTGCAATAGAGTAAGCAAGGTGATATATATCTATTATTATGCCTCTGTGCCGGAGACAGCCGTGGCCGGAGGCATTATGTTTTCAGGTTGTCTGTCCGTTCATCCGTCTGTCCCGACCCACATGACATCTCAGGAACGCCTGGAGGGAATTACTTCAAATTTAGCACAAACGTCCACTGGGACTCAGGGATGATATTAGATTTTGGTGGTCAAAGGTCAATAGTCAAGGTCACTGTGTCCTCTCAAAACACATTTTTGGCCATAAATCAATAATTCATATGCTAATTATGACTATTTCACACATGTCTAACAGGATTAAATGATGAAGTGATGACATTGTGGACAGACATGGATGTGAACTGGCTAGAGGAGGAATACCACCATGAGGCGGTAATTCCAGTTTTGATCTAATTTTAGTAAAACTCATAGTATAAAGGCGAGGCTCCAAAAAAGCGTCACTGGTTTGGAGGCCAAGCTCAGAGAAAGAGGAAAGACCATCCTGAAGTTTTCCACTGTCGCCACAGCTCAAGCAAAACAACTGGGCTCGTCAGGCTGTAGTAACCGGAACCTGGACAGCCTCAACACTCTACCATGGACTGGCTCCATCACCGCAGGAGAACCAGAGCCTGGGGCTGTTTCAGCCCAACCCAAGGAGCTGTGGTGTTTCAAAGGAGCGCAAAGCCCAAGGCAACGGCCAGCTCCCCTCTCTGTCATGTCCCAGCGGAGGCATGCTCTCTCATCGGCGGGGTCAGAGTGGAAGCACCGGTGAGGTCCAACCCACTCAGACCAGAGCACTGGTCTGTAGTCCACAAGGGGAAACATGCTGCAAAGGGGGTGAATTGTAACTGATTACCTTAATACTTCTGCATAACAGGCGTCTTGTTAGGGGACGGCTGTGGCTCAGAGGTAGAGCAGTAAGGTAATCGGAAGGTCGGTAGTTCGGTCCCCGGCTCCTCAGGTCACATGTTGAAGTGTTCTTGAGCAAGACACTGAACCCCAAACTGCTCCTGAAGGCTGAGCCATCGGTGTGTGAATGAGTATTTAGATCAGATCCTGATGGGCAAGTTGGCTCCTTGCATGGCAGCCTCTGTCATCAGGGTATGAATGTGTGTGTGAATGGGTGAATACTGACATGTAGTGTAAAGCGCTTTGAGTGGTCGGAAGACTAGAAAAGCGCTATATAAGTCCAAGTCCATTTAGTGTTAGATTTTATTAGATTATTATGTTTAACTCCTTTTCTGTTTACTTTTGATTTAATTAATTTAGGTGGGGCAGACACAGTCTCAGTTAGGTTTGGGGTTAAGCTATGGGTGGGTAACTGCTCTAGTGGAAGCGCAGAGAAGTGTGTAAGACTACAGCTCTGCTTCCTGGAATGAAGACCTGATGAACGGACCTCAACATCTTTCTTAATTTATAAGAAGAGTTTTCTCTTCATGATCTGTTATTTCCCCCGTTAACTTTTATTAATGAAACTATTAAGGTCAGAGAGAGAAGGAGAGTCTGTCTGTCAGCAACAAACACCTTTTACATCATTTATCCTCATTTCCATTCAGTCACATGAGGCTGATGATTCCTGAACGTCGGGTTTGATATGAGTTACATCATTTACATTTTCCCTGAAACATTCAGCCTAATAAATAATTTCTAATGTTCAAAAGACACCATAGGCATATTCTGGGTTATTAAATAATGAACTCACAATCAGAATATCAATAACTACAGACGCTAATAATGAATAAATAATATAAAGATATTGATCCAGTAGAGATGGTTCCTGGTCCTCTAAGCAGGACTCAGTACACAGTAGAAATACAGACTGCAGCTGTTATTCATGTGCAGCTGTTTGTCAAACAGGTAACAGGCTACGGAGAGGAAACACTGCTGCTCTGCCACTGAGAAGAACTGAGTGTCTTTATTATTATTATTAGTACAGTTCAGACACAAACTCCATCTAAAGTCTCTACAGCTGTTAAAGCTGACTGACAGCTGTTCCAGATGTGATCAGCTGCTGCTGTCATCAGAGATGGACGTCGCTTCACGTGACGCTTCAGAGGAAACAACGTCTCATTTTCCCATAAAATATATTTCCTCGTTTCCTCTGTCCTCACATAGTTTCCTTGCGTCTCTCCATGCTTCCCTGATAAGGAAAAGACGCAAGTGAGGGAAATGTGGATGCAATTAAGAGCATTGGTATGCACCCCTAGTCATGGATGTATTAAGAGAACTGGATCCAGCGTTGGAGGCGGGGCCCTGTTCATTTCTATGAAAGTTGCTCAGTGGCACATGAGGCCTAAATGGTTTGACTTCCGTCTGGAAAAGTACCCGGATCTCGGGCAGATGGAACATGCGCAGTAGCGTCCGCTCCGTCACATGACTCGGTCACGGGGTCCTAACGTCACGCTGTCCTCGGTCTGGGTCTCATTCACATGAACGGAGGAAGGGAAATAACTCTGGATTAGTGCGTTTTACAACTTTAAAAACTTAATTTTTTAAATAAGGACTATTAGAGTGTTCATACTGGGAAGTTGATTCACCTCAAAATAAATGATCCTTTGAGTTACAGACGTCTCTTTCCCAATGGTAGTCTATGGGAAAAAGTCTTTTTGGGCCCAATGGCATCACGTGACAGACACGTAGGTTGTAGTAACGCCGTTTGGCCACTACGAAAGTCGAGATCGACGACCGGCGCTCTTCTTGGTGGCTTGGTCATAGTGTGTGTGTAGATCCTTTACACATGGATGTGCAGTGCCATCAGGAGACATGAGGGGACATGACATCATTGATAATACAGACTGGGTTCAACATTAACAGCTGCCAGCCTGGCACACACACACACACACATGTGCACGCATGCACATATGCACACTCACACTCACACACATGCTGACTCACTACACATTCTCAACATCACTTTAACTGGGATTTAGACATCTTTTTTTAAATGTTTTACATTAAAACACACAAACACATACACATACACATACACACACACACACACACACACACACGTCATCATGAAACTCCCGCAGGCAGCAGATGGTATAGTGGGCGTCAGGTACAGTAGCAGCCTCCGGACACCCCAAACAGCTGTTACCATTACAGCATGCTAATTACCATCAATCAAGACAGCACCTATGTGCAATCATAGGCAGAGTTTATGCAGTTGTTTGTGCTGTGTGTGTGTGTGTGTGTGTGTGTGTTTAAGAGTGTAACACAGAAATACAAAAGGCAGAGGCAGAGTTTTAAACCCAAAATGATGTCCTCCCCCTCCTCTTGTGGAGGAATAATGAAGACAACAGGAACACTAGCAATGTGATCCATATCGTTGCACGTCTTTTCTGTGCTTATTAGTGTCTGTCTGCATATGTGCATGCGTGGCCAGTATTTCATTGTTTATTAAAGTGAGGGGGTGGATGGAGGTCGTGAAAGCACATTGCTGTGAGCTACCAATGAGCGGCTGCACATAGAGTTTGATCTGTGCAGCTGACTGGGATGGATGGCCAGAGAGGAGCCTGTCGATGCAGGTCAGACTCTACATGGCCGTATTGATACTGTCGCAAACAAGCAAAGATCTGGTTCAATAGTCTCTCATGGTTTAGAGGCTGTTGCACAAGAGCAATGCAACACAGCAATGTTCATTATTCAACTGGAATGTTGTGTGGGGAATATCGATGGAATTAGAAGTGGACCTTGAATTTGAGGAAAAAGTTCAGGGTTGGTGTTTGTTTATCTGTTACTCCTCGCCTGTTGGTAGTTGTCACGGTGAACTCAAAGATCTTGAAGCAATGCAGGTAAAGAACTAACGTTAAAGACCATAGACAGCTGTGCTACACTCCCACAGATGTTTTCACTTCCGCTCGACTGATCAGGCATGTAGACTGTGCTTGGTTGACATTTTCCTCACTCTAACAACTTTATCATTTATTATGCGGACTTTAGAGACTTCATGCAATTTCCAACACTTCACACTCAAAGAATGTTATTTACATTAAACAACACTACTTTAGGTTTAGGCTAAGGCATAAAACCCTAATTTCAGTATGCAACATGCTTTTGGTAAGCTCTTGCATCACTTTGGGTTTAGAAAACCACTTAGTTAGGTTTAGGAAAAAACAACATGGTTGGTCTTAAAACTACTACGTTTGTACAGTGAAAATGAAACTGAACGTTGTGAACATGGGACACGAACAAACAACCTTTTTTTTAAAAGTGATGCTTAACACATGGGACATGAACAGCGGTCTCCTGGATGAAAGCCTTGTGTTTCCTGGACCCATCCACCTCCCCTCAAGCCCACCTCGTGTGTCTCTTTCACTCTTTAAACTACGTCACCACAACACTTTCTCTAAGCGTTTATTGTTGCCATGGCTACATTACAGCGGTATCGAACGGCGACAGCAGTGACAAAGCGTCGGTATTTGATGTCCTGAGAATGAGAACAAGCTCGATAGATTGAGGATTAATAGAGCTGCCAAAAACCTCGTCATTCAATCCATCAGCTTTGAGTTGCCCTAAACATATAACAGAGGGCGCCTGGATGACTTTTGGTAATTTGAAAAATTAACAGCTGGTTAAATGAAGCCTAGTTAAACTCTAAATATGTGCCCCAATCCCATACTTTATAGTTCTAAGCAAGTTTGAGTCTGTAATGTGTCCACACTGAGGAATGAAAAACGTTTTCAAAAAAGTCTGTATGCAAACTAAAAATACAATTTTGCTGCTGATGTGCATCAAGCCGATTCAACTGGTGGCCCACGGGCCACATCTGGCCCAGAAGTAACCTGCAAGTGGCCCAGCATACATAAATCTGATACATGAATGTTGTATGCTCACATTATATAAATGTGTAAAAGTGAGTTAAGGCTAAAGGAGATGATGGTAATATAACCAGGCAGCCTCTAGGGGAGCTGTTAAGAAAGGAATGCTGTTTTAGAGGAAGCTTACCTTGGGTTTTGTATGTAAACGGAAGTCTCCTCTACAGATGTGATTAGTAATCCTCTGGATATGTTTACGGTTTTTGCAAGCTTCGATAAAGTTACTCTGAGGACAGTAAGGTGTTTGAGTAGTCTTTAATAGCTGAAGTTACCACATATATTTGCTTACGAGGATAAAGGTTTTTTTTCCCCGGACTTGTCGTCCCGTTTGTTTTTGTTATTAGCTTGAGCTAGGGTACAGTGTGCTGGCTAGCTAGGCGGTCTCGGATGAGCAGCGGTGCAGAGCCCGAGGAGGAGCCGAGCGGAGACGACAGGGAATCGGCAGAGGAGCTGTGCGGGGAGGGGGATCCTTGAGCTTAGATGGCCACGTTTGGAACTATCGGCGAATTTGTGGAGGGACACAAGGACTGGACAGAGTATGAGGAAAGAGACTTACAGGCTGTGATAGTCCAGCGGTTTAAATTTAAAAGCCATTTCAGGAGGCCAGGTCAGTCTGTTGCAAACTTTGTAGCCGAGCTCTGGCAGGTGTCAGAGCATTGTTGGATGACATGCTCCGTGACAGACTGGTATGCGGCATTAATATTGACGCTATACAGCGCCGCCTGCTGGGTGAAACTCCACCATTGACTTTTAAGAAAGCCCTAGAGATTTCCCAAGGTATGGTAATGGCGGCTAATAATGCCAAAGATATTCATAAGGGAAATGGGGGGTCGCAGGCAGCCACAGTACACCAAGGCAGGAGAGAGACTGGTAAAAAGACAAGTAAACAAGCTAAGCAAGTGGAATGTTTTCGGTATTGAGGGGCACATTATGCAAATTATGCAAATTCAAAGACACGGTCTGCCTTGCTTGTAGAAAAAAGGCACATTTAGCTAAAAAATGCAGGAGTTCAACGGGTAAGGGCAAGCCTTGGCATGGAAAAACTCAGCAGGCTCAGGCAGCCACACACCACCTAGAAGAAGACAACGAAACCGATGAAGAGGCAGTAGATACAGTTGAGGATGAGGAACCACCGGAGCCCTATTATGCTACAGTTATTGTCAGAGGGAAGGACATTAAGTTAGAGATTGATTCAGGGGTTACTGCTTCGGTTATCAGTGAGGAGACCTACAGGAAGACATGGGGGTCGGACCTACCTCCTGTCAGCCCATCAAAGCTTAAACTCAGGACCTATACGGAACAGCCCATACCTCCTTTAAGGTGGCTGTATGTGAACATTTTGGCTGAGGGTCAGACGGCAAGAGCCAGGCTGGTGATAGCTAAGGGCAGGGGACCCAGTCTTTTGGGCCGTGATTGGCTTCGTAAAATTCTACTCAACTAGCATTAAGTATACACACACGACTTCCACGATAGAGGACATCGTGCAGCAGTACAGTGATGTTTTCAGGGATGAGCTGGGCACTCTCGAGGGCGTCACAGTGAAACTACATGTCGATCCTGAGGCCGCCCCACGGTTTTTCAAGCCCAGGTCGGTACCCTATGCCATGAAAGGCAAAGTCATGGAGGAATTGGAACGCCTACAGAGGCAGGGCATCATCGACCCTGTCCAATTCTCAAGGTGGGCGGGTCCCATGGCTCCAGTTTTGAAGGAAGACAAAATGGCAAGGATATGTGGGGACTATAAGCTTACGGTGTATGAGGTCTCACACCACAAACTACGACTGCACTTACTCCAGCAGAGATGTTGATGGGTCGTAGGCCCAAGTCGAGACTGGATCTACTGCGCCCGGACATGAAGGCAAAATTGGAGAGGAAGCAGGAAAAGCAGAAGGAGAGACATGATCAACATGCGCGAGAGAGACAGTTAAAACCTGATGACAATGTCTATATGGGAAACTTCAGCAGTAACAACAACCAGAAATGCCTTCCTGGGGTTATTCTCAGGCAGAGTGGCCCAGTCTCCTATGTCGTCAAGCTGTCTGATGGGCGTGTTTTCCGCAGACATCAGGACCACGTGCGCCTGCATCATGATACAGACTCAGAGACAGACAATTCCACAGAGTGTCCAATGGTGAGACAGTCTACTGTGGGAGCAGGTCCACCAGTGACTATGACAGACAGAGTTTCACAGGGAGTGGTATCTGTGTTCCCAGAAAGGGATGGACCTCCACACCTGAGCCACCTAAAATAACCTCACCAGTGGTGCTTACTGGGTCACCTGAGGTATTGCGCCGATCACAGCGCACTCACAAACCTCCAGACAGACTGAATGTTTGATGGGACAGTTGTTGTTAGACATGTTGCACCTGCCATGTTTTTCAAGTATTTGTATTAATAAATTGTGGCAAAGAGACTATACTAGTATAAATAGGTGTATGCAGGTTAAAGTTGCCACTGTTATTGTTTATTGTTATTAATATTCCAAGTTAATTTACAAATGAGAATGTTGGAATTTAAAGGGAGAGAAGTGTTTTATGCTCACATTATATAAATGTGTAAAAGTGAGTTTAAAGGAGATGATGGTAATATAGCCAGGCAGCCGCTAGGGGAGCTGTTAAGAAAGGAATGCTGTATTAGAGGAAGTCTACCTTGGGTTTTGTATGTAAACAGAAGTCTCCTCAACAGACGTGAGCAGTAATCCTCTGTATGTGTTTACGGTTTTAAGAAGCTTCGATAAAGTTACTCTGAGGACAGTAGTTGTTCGAGTAGTCTTTAATAGCCGAAGTTACCACAATGACAAAATATGGAAACTGCATATACAGTGTATGGAAGTAGCTAACAAGTGCGCCATTTCCTTCTCATCTCTGTTGAGAGTTGCACATGAGCAGTACCGATGGGGCAGGATGTACGGATTGGGAAGCGACACCACCTATCATGTCTTTCACACATCAACGCTTTCTCATATGACGCAGATCCGACTACGCTTAGTAGCTTTTCAAAACATCTGGCTGGTTACAGTCACAAGTACAGAAGTGCTCAAGGGAGAGAGAGGGAGATACTGGTAGAGAGAGTGTTAGTGGTAAGTTATGGTTCTGTGCATTGATATGTGATGTGCCTGGGTCAAATATGTGACAAAAGATCTTTTTCTTTTTTTCATTTTAAAAGTGATACAATAAACATTGCTATTTTTGCTACATTCATTTGCATTTGTTTAAAATGTGTCATTGCCCAAGTTTTAAATAGGCTGCTATAAATGTCTGGCCCATCTACATTTCCTGGTTTTAACATCTGGCCCGATTGGATCGCCCTATTGACCCCCAATACAGCGCACAAAGGAAATTGAGGAGCTACTTATAGCTGCATAACCAGAAACATTAATTTGTTTGAAAAAAAATATCATAATCTAACAAAAACATTGTGTGAATAGCTTAGGTAGCAGGTGCCCTGACATTATGGGTAAAACCCTTCAAAGCTATGCTATTGCTTTAACTCTCTCTTCCTGCCTCTCTCTCTTCTCCAGCCAAACACTTCTTCACATTGACTGTTACCAATCCAGACCCCTCGGACTCCTGATTGAGAATTTCTGCAGATTCAATACTTTAATCTTCCTCCTTGACCGAGTAGATAAGTCTTTCTAGTCTTTCTCCTCTGCCCTCCTCCACTCAGAGCCCACCTGAGGCCTGTTCTATGAAGTGAGTCCAACATACCCAGGGTATCTTTATTTGGCTTAACTAACCCTAACAAACGAGATCTCGCTAAATGGTTCAACAAAGGTGGTTATCAACTTGGTAAATCAACCCAGGGTTTCTCAGTCTGGCTATGAGAGCGTTCACATGAAAGGGGTGGGGTTTACAGCATCTGACCAATCACAAACAAGGACAAGTCTACTGTCAGCAGAGCCAAGAGCAAACTATAATATTAGACATATATACGAAGAAGTTAAACACATAATCCAGACTAAAAGGAACACAGCTGAAGCTGGCAAATGCAGGAAGGACAGCTGGTGAAAGAAAGAAATGCTGATGTGTGAATGTGTAAATTGACAGACTTATTAATGTAACAGAATACTCAAAAGTCAGATATAGTTGTATAGATGGGGCAGTTATATTACTTTATATGTATATACTTTCAGAATATAATGGATGAATAGATTACACTTCATTATGCCCTTTGCTAATGACATAGTGTGTAAGACTATTTCAACCTTCTCTCAGCTGCGTCCCCGTCTCCGGCGATGTGAAACGGACTTTAGAGCAACTAAAAAAATAAATATAAAAACATAATTCAAAGCAGTAAACACCCACAGTATAAATCCAGCTGTCCTTCCTGAATCTGTTTAAACTGTTGTTTTTAGCCTGGATGATGACTGTAACTTCTTCATATCTGTGTAATATTACCATACGATCTGCGCACCAAGCTCTGATTGCTCTGATTGGTCAGTAGGAGGTGCTTGTATATGAGTGGATTTCTCATCTGGTACATAACCTGCTCCAGAGCAGGTTAGCTGTTAGCATAAGATACCATGGCGATCTACCCCGGTAAGAAGTGAACCACCGTCATAGGACGGAAAACCCTGAAGGGTTAAACCTGAAGTTACCTCACTAACCCCAAATCCTGCTTCGTAATACAGACCTCTGGTGTCCGTCATCCTCAGGATATGCCACAACTCCTCCCTGAGCTCTCAGTATCATGATTTCTGACCCAGCCACACTCGTCCTCTGATTACCCCTTACCACCTGGTCTGCTCCTCTCCCAGTTCCCCTGCTTCACATTCCACTGATTACCCCAGTAGCATTCATACCAGTCCACATCCTGTAGTCATTTGCCAGATTGTCTTTTGCATTAGCTAAGCATGCCAACATTTCTTTTATTCTGATTCTGATAACCGAACCCTGTCGTACTTCCCGGACTCTTATTCCTGCCTGGTTAGGCTTCCCTGTTCTGATTGCTTCTCTGCCTGTTTGGAATAAACCTTTTGGATTTTTTAACTTTACCTGTGTGTGTTTTGGATTGTGCTTTTGGGTTCTCACCTGTTCTGTATCCAGAGAACTATGCTATACCGCTATAGCTTGTAGTCTGGTAGTGTTATATTGTTTAAAACAAGATGATGGCACACCTTTTGCAGAGATGGTGTAAGTGTGGCAACAATACAGACTCCATCTTCACCACAAGATGCATTGAGACGAGGTTTCTACTGTTTCTACTACTACTAATCCATCCATTATTTGTGGAGGGTTAGTCTGAACCCTGGACAGGTCTCCAGACTATCACAGGGCTGACACATAGAGACAGACAACCAGTCACACTCACATTCACACCTACGGGACATTTAGAATCAACAATGAACCTAACCTGCATGTCTTTGGACTGTGGGAGGAAGCTGGAGAAAACCCACGCTAACACGGAGAGAACATGCTAACTCCACAGCAAAAACAACAATGAAAATCAGATCCATCATATAGAGTGGAGTATTGGCTCTATCTGACTTTTGATAAAAGCTAAGTATTGGCAAATAGCTTCTGCCCAAGTGCCTGTTTATGCAATGCACACACACTTCCTCTTCCCAGTTTGAGTCTGTCCTTTTAATTACCTGTGAAGAGCTTGGTTGGTCCTCGCAAGACTGTGATCAGCTGAACAACAGAAGATCCTATCCGCACTGTGTCTCTTCGCGGCCTCCGTGCGCGAGTGTGTGTTTATTTATTTATTTATTTATTTAAAAAGGATCCCCATTAGCTGATACCAATAGCACCAGCTAGTCTTCCTGGGGTCCGAAATCATGTACATTAATTTATCACATACATTCTATATACAACATCACATTTGTGTTACACTAATAACACTCAAATTTTCAAACATATATAAATTTCAAATTTCAAATTCATACACAAATCTTCCACAATTTTTTTTTTTTGTTTAGCCTCAAGGCTCATCATCAGGGAAAAAGGAACAAAGAAAACAAAGAAAACCATACATGACCAACACTGGACTATCGATCAGCTGTTTAAGTAATGTATTCGTAGATGGTATTTGAATGTGGATTTGTTAGAGGATTGACGGATGTGAAGAGGGCAGCTATTCCAGTGAGTGATGGCGCGGTAAATGACCGTCTTTTTTAAGGCATTAGATTTTGGGTGAGGTAACATGATTTGGCCATCACCTGCTGTTCTAGTGAAATGACTGTGAACGTCCCTGCAGCTGGTAATTTGACTGTATAAAAACTCGGGTTTAGTAGAATAAATGGTGTTACTAAAGAATGTCGCTGTGCTTAAGGCAAGTCTTTTCTCTACTGGAAACCATGACAGTTTATGATGCATGCTGTCTGTGTTCGTTCTCATGGGGCAGTGTAACACAAGTCTTGCAGCTCTGTTTTGTGCAATTTGTAGTTTCCGCAGTATGCTTTTTGGTGCAGAAGACCATACAGGTGAGCAATAGTCCAGGTGGCTTAAACTTAAAGATTTAACTACTTGTCCCAGAACGTGTGCTGGAACATATGGAAGGCATTTTTTTGCCATGGAGATACCATTTCCCATTTTCCTGACACTTGTTTCTATGCGCTCGACCCATGACAGTTGATTGTCTATGGTTAGTCCCAGTAATGTGACCTTATCCACCTGCTGTATAGGTTCACTGTCCAAGTAGAGATTCATTGTGGGCATAGATGACAGCTTATGACTAGATCCAAAAATAATGGATTTGGTTTTTGAGATATTTAGTACCAACTTATTTTGTTTTATCCAATCGTAGACCAAGTTTAGGTCTGAAGATAGAACTTGGTCTAGTTCGCCGCTTGTATTTTCTGCGTAATACAGTGTGGAATCATCGGCGTACATTTGTATACTGGCTTTATGCAATACAGATGGCAAGTCATTTGTGAAGATGGAGTACAGGAGAGGTCCAAGACAGCTGCCCTGCGGCAGGCCACAGTTAAGCCCTTTACTGTTAGACATGCTGCCATTGTAATACACCCTTTGTGTTCTGCATAAAAGATAATTCTTCATAAATGTGATTGCACTTGATCTAAATCCATAACGTTGTAGTTTATTAATTAAAAGGTCATGATCTATGACATCAAATGCCGCACTGAAATCCAGTAACACTGCACCTGTTATCCTAGAATTATCTATCTCTTTTAGCCAGTCGTCTGTCATTTGCGTTAGTGCAGAACAAGTGGAGTAGTGATGTCTGTAAGCATGTTGAAATCTAGTGTACAGGCCATTACAGTCAAAGTAATCTTGTATTTGTGAATGGACTATTCTCTCCATCAGTTTGCTTAGTACAGGGAGAATACTGATGGGTCTGCTGTTCTGCCCAGTAAATGTTAATCTGCCATCTTTAGGTAAGGAAATTATTTTACCTTCTTTCCAAATACTAGGATATATACCTTCCATTAGACATTTATTTAATATGTGACATATGGGACCAGAAATGTAATCGGCTGAGAGACAAAGTACCTTACTGTCCAGCATATCAGTGCCTACGGAGCCATAATCAGGAAGGGCTTTTAACAACTTCCTTACTTCACTCTCATCCACACTGTTAAACTGAAATGGACAACTTTTGTTAATCATTATATTGTTACTTATAAGGTTGAGAGTATTGGAATCCATGCTGCTCATATTCTTCCTTAGTGCATCGACCTTATTCACAAAGTAATCATTAAAATAATTGGCTATGTCAAATGGTTTAGTCAAAAACCTGCCATCCGACTGAACAAAAGAAGGGCTCCCAGTTTTATTTCTCCCCATTATTTCATTTAAGGTTCTCCAGAGTTCTTTACCATCTAGTTTCACTGCATTTATTTTATTTTTATAATATTCCTTTTTCATGCTTTTATTCTGTTTTGTCACTCGGTTTCTCAATTGACAATATTTTAGTCTGTCTTCCACAGATCCTGACTTTGCTAATGTGGATTTGGCTTTGTCTCTCTGTTTCATAAGGTCTTTTAAAGACTCATTCAACCATGGAGCGGGTCTGGATTTGGCAGTATACTTCTTCATGGGAGCATGGTTGTCGACAATCCTCATGAATTTCTTATACATTCTCTTATTAATAATTTTGACACCACATTTAGGAATTTTGGTTCTCCTGGTAATAGCTATAATGTTATGGTCACTGAACCCTACAGGTAGAGAGACTGGTTTAGTGCAGCGCTCAGGAGCATTTGTGTAAATATGGTCGATGCAAGTAGCAGATGTATGACCAGCACTGTTAGTAAAGACTCTGGTCGGTTGAGAAATAATCTGTGATAGATTACAAGCACTGACTAGTGACACCATCTTCTTTTTCATCGGGCATTGACTTGCAAGCCAGTCAATATTCATGTCCCCTAATATGAAAATTTCACCATTCACATCTGTAGCTCTGTCAATTAGTTCACATAAGTCATTCAGATAATGAGTATCAGTTCCTGGAGGCCTGTAGCAACAGCCTATCAAGATTGGTTTTAGATGACAAAGATGTACTCTAACCCATAAGGATTCTAAGTTATTTGGCATGAGCTCAGCACACAGTGTTGCAGGAAAATTGTTTTTTATATATATCGCTACTCCACCTCCATGTATATTTCTGTCCGTCCTGAAGATGTTATAGCCATCAATAGATACCTCAGTATTCTGGATAGTTACATCCAAGTGGGTCTCAGACACAGCCAAGATGTGGATGGTGTTATTCTGAGTGAGATTGTTCAGTTCATGTACCTTATTTCTGACACTGCAGATATTCAAATGAGCCATAATAAGGCCCTTTGTAGGAGATGTTAACATGCTGAAAATCATAATTTGAAATATGTTCTTACATTTTTTTGGTTTGTATAAACTGTGGTGGCATTTAGTGGTTTGAAATGAATCACAGAAAATAATATGGAATGAGAGCGTTTGTTAGTCATTGTCTGTGTGGTTATCTCCAAGATGTTAGAATGCAGTAGAGATAGTAACCTGCATGGAATAATCCTACCTCCATGATAGTAACAGCAGCAGGTCATTTATTCATCAAACTTGTCCAGTTCATTGCTGTCTCTTATAAGGAGAACTTTTTCTGCCTCTGGCGTCGATCCATTCAACTTAATGAATACTTTGCAATTTGTAGTCCAAGTCGCCTGGATCTTGTTTTGTTTTCTTAATATGCGTGCTCGTCTAGCGATGTCCGCGTTCTTCTTGGTGAGGTGTTCATTGATGTACACATTAGACCCCTTTAGTTTCCTTCCTTGCCTGAGGAGCGCATACTTTTTCTTCCTGTTAGTGAAGCGGATTAATATTGCTGGTGGCACATCTTTGTTTTTGCTGGGCAGAGTGTGACAGGCTTCGATGTCATCGCTGTCAACAAGAATGTTTTTACTCTCCAAGAAGCCCACTACTTGTTGTTCCAGTGACTCTTTTTCGGCCTCGGAAACATCGACCCCGCGCCGGGCAGCGATTTTCCACGGAGATGGTTGCAGGTTTCCTCGGCATTTTGCTGTGCCGCAAGCAGTTCAAGTGTGTGTGAATTACGATATTAAGTCACCGAGTCACGATATTGGGCAAATAGAACAGCAACAGCTTCCGCGTTGTCGGCGTTGTCGGCTGTCAATCACAGCGTGTCGGCTGTCACTGTGTTTGTGTTTGTGCCGGTCGGCGAGTACTGCTGGTGTCGCCTGACTGCCGCTTCTCCGTCTGTCAGCTGTCTTTCTTCTTGTTTTGTTTTGTTTTGTTGCTGTTTCTTTACTGTTCTCCTGAGTTTTGTTGTGTTCCGTCTCGATCCCGCTCTTGGTCTCCGTCTTTTGGTTTTCCCTGTGCTCCACTCTCCTCGCTAGCTAACCGGTTAGCTGCTAATCTGCTAGCCCCCTGCCCCTTTCTTGTCTAACGCTACCCTGTGCTGCCTCTACCGTCCCGCTCCAAGCCTGCTAACCGCTAACCTTCTGCTAAACCATGGAACCATTAACCCCACTCACCCCTCTCCTGTTATTTCTTACACTACCCCCCCCTGCTATTCAAAGGATTCCCCTGGTTCGCACATTTGTTTTGTCCCTTCAATACCTTCTCCCCTCCCCTACACTACTCTCCCTGTCAATTCCTCCGCATCAGAAAAAACTACAACTATCCCCCATCCTCCATGAACTCATCCTGGACAATTCACTTGACTTCCTCCTGCTCCTCCAACTCACTTTCCCTATAGTCCCCTCTTTTGAATCCCTCGCCTTCAAAACCTGCTCCACCACAGTCATCCTCATTTATCGCCTACCTAAACCAAATTCATCCTTCCTCTCTGATCTGTCTGAACTCCTTACCCTAGCATCATCCCTCCCCCTACCCTTACTGCTACTTGGCAATTTCAACATCCACATGGACTCCCCCACCTGTAAATTTGCCTCTGATTTCTCCACTCTACTTGACAACTTCAACCTCACCCAGCACATCACCTTCCCCATTCACAATAAAGGCCATATTCTCGATCTCGTCTGCTCTGTCAACATCCCGGTTCTCAACATCCACCCATCCCCCTTTCCCCTTTCTGATCACAAACTCACCCAATTCACAATCCCTTCCCCAACACCCCGTCTGCGACTCCCCAAAGTCATATCATTCCGTAACACTAAGTCCATTGATCCCCTCCATCTCTCCGACCTGCTATCTACTGCCCTCCACCTGGACCCACCCCCCACCTCACCCGATGATCTCACCAACCACCTCAACTCCCCCCTGTCTGCCTCCCTCAACTCACTGGCCCCACTGAGAACCAAAACGGTTTCCTTCAACACCTCCTCCCCTTGATTCACACCCCACCTCAGAAAACTCAAACAGACCGGCCGCCAACTAGAACGCCTCTGAAGAAAAACATCACTCACTGTTCACTTCGAAGCCTACAAATCTCACCTCATCACCTACAAAGACACCATCACTGCTGCCAAATCCGCCTACTTCTCCACCACCATCAATGACCCCACCCGTAACCCCCGAACCCTCTTCTCCACTGTCAACACTCTCCTCAAGCCTCGTGCCAACACCCTCTCTGACCCCTCACCCGATCTTTGCAACTCATTCCTTCAATTCTTCGCCGACAAAATCACCACAATCAACAACTCACTGTTCCCCCAGTCTGACCCAGCAGCAACCACACCGGCCCCTTTTCTCTCCATCCCTCTGGACCCCCTGACCTCTCCCCCCCAGCGCATCATCGCCACACAACTCCAATCCCACCTGCATTCCAATAACTTGTTTGAACACCTTTAATCCGGTTTTCGCCCCCTCCACAGCACAGAAACTGCACTCCTTCAAGTCCTTAACCACCTCCTCACCTCTGCTGACACCGGAGCCCTCAACATCCTCATCCTCCTGGATCTGAGTGCAGCCTTCGATACCGTGAGTCACAACATTCTACTCACCAGACTCCAAGACATCGGTATCGAAGGTACTGCACTCAGCTGGCTCCGGTCCTACCTAACCAACAGATCTCATTTAATCTCCCTTCAAATCAACTCCTCTGCCACATCTACAGACACACAAGGTGTCCCCCAAGGCTCTGTATTCGGTCCACTCCTTTTCCTAATCTACATATTCCCCCTCGGTCAGATCCTCCTTCATTTCAACCTGGACTTCCTGTGCTATGCCGATGACACTCAGATTTACCTCAGCACCAACTCCCCCCACAACCCACCCCTCTCCCACATCAACTCCTGCCTCTCTGCAATTAAAACCTGGATGCAACAGAATTTTCTTAAACTAAACAGTGACAAAACAGAACTCCTCCTCATTGGCTCTAAATCTACCCTTAGCAAAATCAACAACCCCACACTCACCATTGATGGCACCTCTGTTTCCCCCTCCACCCAGGCACGCAACCTTGGCGTGATACTGGACCCCACCCTCTCCCAGAGCCCCACATCCGCCAACTTGTCAAAATCTCCTTCTACCACCTACGCAATATTGCAAAGATCCGACCCTCCCTCACACCCCCTGCTGCCGAGAAAGCTCATCCACGCCTTCATCTCCTCCCACCTCGACTACTGCAACTCTCTCCTCTACGGCATCAGCACCACCTCCATCAATAAACTCCAACTGATCCAGAACACAGCTGCCCGACTCCTCACTCACACCAAATCCTGGCATCACATCACCCCAGTCCTCAAAGACCTCCACTGGCTCCCTGTCTCCCACCGGATCTCCTACAAAATCCTGACCTCTCCCCCTACAAACCACTACGGTCCCTCAGATCCACCTCAGCTGGTCTGCTTCCCACCCCCAAGTCCAACCTCCGCAGCGTTGGGGACAGAGCATTCTCCAGGGAAGCTCCCAAGCTTTGGAACTCCCTCCCACAACACATTAGAGAATCTGATTCCCTCACCCTATTCCAGTCCCGCCAGACCCATCTTTCTCCTCCGCCTACTCACTCTACAATTCCATATTATTGAACTACCTATTATTATTTTCAGAACGAGAAATTATTAACACTTCACACCCTTTATCTCTTGGCCTTTATCAGATGACATCACATGATGCCTTCCTGCGCTCTCCTTGAAGCTGAAGTAGGCGAGATTGGAACAAATATGATTAAAAAAAGTTATTTTTATAAAACGGTCGCTGTATTGTGACAGTAGCACATGAAACAGGAAACCTGAAAAAACATTATGTTCCTCTGTGTCCTCCGGTGTCCTCCGGTGCTCCTAATTGCATCTGCAAGTTTTCACAGACCGGAAGAAAACAAGCAGTAAGAGCTGATCAGAGGTCTGCTGTCCATCTGCCGTCTATGAGAGCCGGCTGTCAATCACTCTTGAACTCCGACCAAACGGTCAAACTAGGCAACGCTGATCAAATAAGAATCAATATTCTGTTACTGTAATGACTATTTCTCTACTCAGATGTTCTCAGAATCATCTTGTAGTGCACGGTTTAGCTGTGAAATTAGAAAGTTTGTGACCCGGCAGCGATGTTGAAATCAGGTTGAGATAGCTTGAAGGAACGCCAAGGTCCGGTCACATGACCGGAGCACAACCAATAGGAACCGCTCACTCAATGAACTGACCTGTGATTGGTCAAAGTCTCCCGTCACAGGCTAGATTTTCTAAATCCTGAAAACAGAGCCATGAGGAGGAGCAGAAGTCTAGTTTTCTCTCAGAACACTTGAATTACAATATTATGAAAAGTTATGGAATTTTTGCCCAATGCTGCCAAAAATATACTGCGTACTGAAGCTTTAATGCTGAGCTCTGCTGTCTTTTGAAGGAGATTTCAATGTAAGACATGGCATGGCCACTGCAGTGTACATGGGTGTAAATCACTGAGTCACTGGGCTCCCTCAATTGCTGATATTCCTGTTTGCCCTTTACCCAGAGGCTTCAGTTTGCCTCATCCATTTACTCAGAAAACCCAATCTAAAGTATAGCACTCACACTTCAAAGAGATCTCTCTCCTTTTCGCTACTTTTCATCCAGCCTTGTTTGCATATTTCAACTTGCACCCTGCCGAGTTGCAGATTGACTCTGTAAACAGTTCCCAGACAGCAAAATGAAACTGGGCCGGATCAGGAGCCAGAAATATAACAGCATCTGGATCTGTCCGCTTTGCAGCAGTTTCTCAAATACTATATAAGGTGGATAGTGGCTCAAAATAAATTGTCTGGTATTTTAGTATATGGGTGTTAGTGTGTGACATCGCTCCTTGAAAAAATCCTGGGAAAGAGACTTGGAAACATAAAAGCCAGAGTGTAAGAGCCTGGGATACTGCCAGAACACAATTAACACACTGAAAGGAAGAGAAGCGAGCGAGGGAAAGAAGAGATCCCCAACAAATGAAGAACTGTTGACAGAGACAGACATTCAGAGCGGACAGGCATGACAATGACAACAGCAGCTCAAGTCTCAAGACATTCAGAGCAACACAGATGACGGAGAACACAAGAACATGCTTGAAAGCTAGGAGGCTAATGCGTCACAATCTTTAGCTTCACATACTTGATCTTCTGTAATGAAGTGTGCTTCTCTAGGTTTAGCATGCCTCATGTTTCCTGCGGGGAACAGAGTAGTATTCACCAAACACAAAACAACAGAATATAACTGCAGTGTTTGAAGTGAGGATTACAGCCATATTAAGACAATTACAAAGACAGCTTTCTATCACCTGAAGAATATAGCAAGAATTAGAGGACTGATGTCTCAGCAGGATTTGGAAAAACTAGGCCATGCATTTATCTTCAGCCGACTTGATTACTTTAACGGCGTCTTTACTGGTCTTCCTAAAAAATCCATCAGACAGCTGCAGCTGATTCAGAACGCTGCTGCTAGAGTCCTCACTAAGACCAAAATAGTGAATCATATCAGTCCAGTTCTGAGGTCTCTACACTGGCTCCCTGTCTCTCAGAGTCCTCACTAAGACCAAGAAAGTGGATCATATCAGTCCAGTTCTGAGGTCTCTACACTGGCTCCCTGTCTCTCAGAAAACTGATTTCTAAATACTGCTGCTGGTTTACAAAGCACTAAATGGTTCAGGGCCAAAATATATTTCTGATCTTCTGCTATGTTCTGAACCATCCAGACCTCTCAGGTCATCTGGATCAGGTCTGCTTAGTGTCCCCAGAGTCACAACTAAACATGCAGAAGCAGCGTTCAGTTTTTATGCATCAAATATCTGGAACAAACTTTACACTTTGTTGCAATGTTCTTGAATGTTTATATAAAGCACTTTGAATTGCCCTGTTGTTGAAATGTGCTATACAAATAAAACTGCCTTGCTTTGCCTTGCCTTGCCTTGCCTACAGTCAACAGAATTTACCACTGCATGGTATCACCTCCAGACCAGATGGCCCCACTCTGAACGATGGCCTGAAGACTTCAGGAGTGTCTGAGCGTGGCAGTGATTGACAAACTGATACTGATACTGGTTGTGCATGGAATCAAGATGACTGATGAGGTGATTATACTGGCCGGGATGAGTGCAACGAGGACCGATGAGGCGAAGGCACTTGACGGGCATGATTGTGATGCTAGTAGTAGAAAATGAGAAATTAAGGCAGCATCACAATAGTGGAAGCTGATAGCTGTAAACAAATGAATGGGACCTTTGAGATTATCTGCGATTAACATTGGATATTTATGCTAGAGTATCAAGGTCAGGCTGATGGTATTTTAGAACCACAACACTTAAAGGAACAGTTCACATTCAGTGTTTCCCTACCATTGCCTTGGGTGGGGGTTAGGCCTGATCATCGCTTGGGTGTTTGTTCCCATTGTTTTGGCTGTGCTTCTACTGGATGAGAAGGGGAAAAAAGACATAATTTGTTTGGTTTCATGACAACTTAAATCCAGCCAGCTTTAATACTCAACATCTAACCTGTGTAGCCACAGATACATTCAATAGCTTCCTTGTTAAATGGTTAGCTGGCGGTAGTATTATATTGAATGGATGCACAAAAAGGCTAGAACAAAAAAGTTTCGTCTCCAAAAAAATATGAATAACTTGGCATGAAATTCAATTCAATTCAATTTATTTTTATATAGCGTCAAATCATAACGGAAGTTATCTTGAGACGCTCTATATAAAGAGCTGGTCTTAGACCGTACACCATAGTTTAGAGACCCAACAAGATCCACCAAGCGCGCTGTAGCCAGGAAAAACTCCCCGATTACTGGGGATTCTGGGTGGGCGGCCATCTGCCGAGACCGGCTGGGGGGTTGGTGGGGGTGGGGGTGAGGGGGTGGGAGAGAGAGAGAGAGAGAGAAAAGCAACCACAATAATAGTACAGCAGTTGTAATAACTAATACAAGTAGGACTAATAACAGTAGTGGATGTAAAAGAGTGATAATACAACTATAGGAATTGATATCATTGGGTCGTCCTCAGACGGGCTTTCAAGTTGAGCTTCCAGCTATCTCAGTCCACCATACATCTGGCTAGCTACAACTGTACCCCTGCTCCAGGTATAACCACGCTCCAGGTGTAACCCCGCTCCATGGTTATCTGCGAGACAAGGAGGCACAAGGACTTCCGGGAAGGAATGAAGTTAGTAACAATGAATGGGACATGAATATATACAGAAGGATAAAGGAGCTCAGTGTGTCATAGGAAGTCCCCCGGCAGTCTAGGTCTTTAGCAGCTTAACTAGGGGCTGGTCCAAGACAGCCCTAACTATAAGCGTTATCAAAGAGGAAAGTCTTTAGCCTACTCTTAAATGTAGAAACGGTGTCTGCCTCACGGACTGAAACTGGGAGCTGGTTCCACAGAAGAGGAGCTTGATATCTGAAGGCTCTGGCTCCCATTCTACTTTTGGAGACTCTAGGAACCTCAAGTAACCCTGCATTCTGTGAGCGCAGTGCTCTATTGGGGTAATAGGGTACTATGAGCTCTTTAAGATATGATGGGGCCTGACCGTTTAGCGCTTTGTAGGTGAGGAGGACGATTTTAAATTCTATTCTGGATTTTACAGGCAGCCAGTGCAGAGAAGCTAATACAGGAGTAAAATGATATATTTTTCTAGTTCTTGTCAGTACACGTGCTGCAGCATTCTGAATCAACTGGAGAGTCTTCAGAGACTTATTGGAGCAGCCTGATAATAAGGAGTTGCAGTAATCTAGTCTAGAAGTAACAGTTTTGAGACAGGATGTGCCTGATCTTCGCAATGTTACGTAGATGAAAGAAGGCAGTCCTTGATGTTTGTTTTATGTGGGAGTTAAAGGACATATCCTGATCGAAGATAACTCCCAGATTCCTTACGGTGGTGCTGGAGGCCAGGGCAATGCCATCTAGAGTAACTATATCATTAGATAATTTGTTTCGGAGGCACTCAGGGCCAAGTACAATAACTTAAGTTTTCTCTGAATTTAACATCAGGAAATTGCAGGTCATCCAGGTTTTTATGTCCTTAAGGCATGCTTGAAGTTTAGTTAACTGGTTGGTTTTGTTTGGCTTGATCGATAGATATAATTGGGTATCATCTGCATAACAATGAAAGTTTATGGAGTGTTTTCTAATAGCATTGCTTAAGGGAAGCATATATAAGGTAAATAGAATTGGTCCAAGTACAGAACCCTGTGAAACTCCGTGACTAACTTTGGCGTGCAGGGAGGACTCATCGTTGACATGTACAAACTGAGATCGATCTGATAAATAGGACTTAAACCAACTTAGTGCAGTTCCTTTAATGCCAATTACATGTTCCAGTCTCTGTAATAGGATGTGATGGTCAATGGTGTCGAAAGCAGCACTAAGATCTAACAAGACAAGTACAGAGACAAGTCCTTTGTCCGATGCCATTAGAAGGTCATTTGTACTTTTCCCTAGTGCTGTCTCTGTGCTATGGTGCACTCTAAATCCTGACTGATAATCCTCCAATAAATGATTGTTCTGTAGAAAGTCACACAGCTGACTGGCAACTGCTTTCTCGAGGATTTTAGAGGTAAAGGGAAGGTTACATATAGGTCTATAGTTGGCTAGGATCTCAGGATCGAGAGTGGGCTTTTTAAGAAGAGGTTTAATTACAGCTACTTTAAAGGACTGTGGTACATAGCCTGTTAGTAAAGACACATTGATCATATCCAGTAAAGAGGTGCTAACTAAGGGTAAAACTTCTTTAAGCAGTCTAGTTGGGATGGGGTATAGGAGACAGGTAGATGATTTAGATGAAGAGATCAGTGAAGTCAGTTTGTGGAGGTCGATAGGAGAAAAGCAGTCTAAATATATTTCAGGTTGTACAGCTGTTTCTAAGGTTCCTAAGTTTGAGGATAAATTGGTACCAGTTGACGGTAGGAGGTGATTAATTTTGTCTCTAATAGTTATGATTTTATCATTAAAGAAACTCATTAAGTCACTACTACTGAGGGTTGTAGGAATACATGGCTCAATAGAGCTGTGACTCTCTGTCAGCCTGGCTACAGTGCTGAATAGAAACCTAGGGTCGTTCTTATTTTTCTCTATTAATGATGAGTAATGGGCTGCTCTGGCATCGCAGAGAGCCTTCCTATATGTTTTAAGACTATCTTGCCAGACTAAATGAGATTCTTCCTGTTTGGTGGAACGCCATATTCTTTCCAGTTTCCTCGATGCTTGCTTTAATTTGCGTGTTTGAGGGTCATACCATGGAGCTGACTTCCTTTGTTTTATTAACAGGGCAACAGAATCAAGTGTGACTCGCAGTGAGTCTGTAGTACTATCTACAAGATGATCAATTTGGGTGGGGCTAAAGTTAGCATACAAGCCCTCTGTTATATTGAGACATGGTATTGAATTTAATGCTGATGGAATCACTTCCTTAAATTTAGCTACAACACTATCGGATAGACATGTAGTGTACACACTTTTGTCTGATGGTGTATAGTCTAGTAATAAGAATTCAAAAGTGATTAAATAATGGTCTGATAAAAGAGAGTTCTGTGGAAAAACAATTAAATGTTCAATTTCAACGCCATATGACATAACAAGGTCGAGGGTGTGGTTAAAACGGTGAGTGGGTTTATGCACGTCCTGCGAGAAACCAATTGAATCTAATAAAGAGATAAATGCAGTACTGAGGCTATCATTAGCAACGTCCACATGAATATTAAAATCACCTACAATAATGACTTCATCTGTTTTCAGGACAGGTACACTATAACAAATAAAATTGGCTGTAGTGTTTTCCAGGTTGGGTGTGAAAGACTAAGAACAAGGCTTTCAAATGAGTTATAATTTAGTTTAGTTTTAGGGTTTATTAATAGGCTTGAGTCGAAGATGGCTGCAACTCCACCTCCTCGGCCGGTGTCTCGAGGAATGTGAGTATTGATATGACTCGGGGGAGTGGATTCGTTTAGGCTGACATATTCTTCATGACACAGCCAGGTTTCAGTAAGACAAAATAAATCAATGTGATTATCTGATATTAAATCATTTACTAGTAGAGCTTTAGATGACAGAGATCTGATATTTAGCAGTCCACATTTAATTCTCCTGTTTTGTTGCTTTATTGCAGTGCTAGTGTTAGATTTTATTAGATTATTATGTTTAACTCCTCTTCTGTTAACGTTTGATTTAATTAATTTAAGGGGCAGACACAGTCTCAGTTAGGTTTGGGATTAAGCTATGGGTGGGTAACTGCTCTAGGGGAAGCACAGAGAAGTGTGTAAGACTACAGCTCTGCTTCCTGGACTGACCTCTGGTTTGTCATGGATTTGGTCCACTAACAATCTTGGTCAAATTTCTGGATAAGAGAGCCGCACCATCCAAAGTAGGATGAATGCCGTCTCTCCTAATCAGACCAGGAGTCCCCCAGAAAGAGTTCCAATTGTCAATGAAGCCCACATGGTTTGCTGGCCACCACCTCGACAGCCAGCTGTGGAATGACTTCATGCGACTATACATGTCGTCACTGGTCAGGTTGGGGAGGGAGCCAGAGAAAACTACGGAGTCCGTCATTGTCTTTGCGTATGCACACACCGACTCCACATTAACTTTAGTGACCTCCGATTGACATAACCAGGTGTCATTACCTGATGAATAACAATCTTATTGTATTTACGCTTATCCTTAGCCAGCAGTTTCAAATATGATTCAATGTCGCCCGCTCTGGCCCCCGGGATGCAATTAACTATGGTAGCTCTGGCCCCCGGGAAGCAGTTAACTATGGCAGCTGGCTTCGCTAACTTCACGTTCCTCAAAATGGAGCTTCCGATAACCAGAGTTGGTTTTTCAGCGTGTGTGTTGCTGAGTGGGGAATATCTGTTAGAAACGTGGAGTGGTTGGTGGTGAACCGTGGGCTTCAGCTTACGACTATGCTTCCTTCGTCCGGGGGACGGCTAGCAGTAGCTACGCTTGGATGGCCTGCACCGGCTAGGGGCTGGCTAACTACAGTAGCTAATGATAGAGTTTCCATGGTGCGGAACCGGGCTTCTAACTCACTAACCCTCGCCTCCAATGCAGCAAGTGCACTACACTTAATACATGTACCATTATTGCTAAAGGTAAGGTACAATAGCCCAGCTAGCGTTAGCAGAGCTGAATATGTGGGATTATCGAGAAGTCTCTAAAAAGGAGCAAGTTATGAGTGCTTAAGTAGAACCAGTGTTAAGTATAAATGTAGCGGGTAATTAGCCGCTGTGATGAAGAGTATAGAACTATATTGCCCTGGATGTGCTAGAGCAGCTACAGAACACCAGCAGTACACAGAAAGACAGGCGACCAGAAATGAGGCAATACGCTTAGCGCAAGCACGTCAGCAGTATGAATGTTGTATAGTCTTAAAGGGGAGACGTTAACCTGGGGGATAGTATTAATGCACCTGTTTCAAAAACAGGCAAGCCTCAATAAATCAGAAATGGCCTTATAATTCAAAACTACATTTAATATCAAACGAGATTGATTTCACACAAACGCTCACAACACAGGATACACGCTCCTCAGAGCCACCAGACAGAAACACTCATTTTACCTCACTTTATTTACATTTTCAGGATAAAATAGGCTATCAGAATATGCACAGTATGCTGCAGTGATGTCACATGACTGTATAAATAATAACATAGATACAAAAGAAAAAGAAAAACAGATATTATATGTCACAGATGGCGCCTTCAAATACTTTACTATCCAAGTGCACAAATGATGTACACATTATTTCGGTTGCTGCCCAAACAGCACAGATCTGCATGATACTAGAACAGGGTGGATGTCATGTTATTCCATTGCGGGTGACCTCTGGGATCAGCACAAACCCAGTCAGCAACACATTAGTGAACAGAATCAACGTCTTATTCTCAAACTTCAGCTAAATGCTAACGACAACAACAACAACTCCTTTAGAGATGAATACAAGCATAAATAATCAAAGAAGACATTCATTGTTGGATTTATTAGCTTTATAAAGTCTCTAAAAAAACAATGGACTTGATAACGCTGGAGATCTTGTTGGAAAGCTACAACTGTATCAGAAGCAATTTAGAGTGAGTTTCTAGACACAGACGCAGCGTTCCAGAGATATTTAGAAATACTCATTTAAAAAGTACTTTGATGTTGTATACAACTAGAGCTAGCATGCTAGCATTTGTTTTTGAATGTAAAATCTGAATGTACAAAATGGCAATAAGAATCACAAATGTAGTGGAGTAAAAGTACAATATTTCCCTCTGCAATGAAGTATAAAGTAGCATAACATTGAGAATGCATCTTAAGCCTGCACTCAAGTAGCTTAGTTACATTCTCACCTCTGTAATTGACAGTGTTTATCATTCATGTGGGGGAAACTGTATCACTTGTAATCAGAGCTCCTTGCCAATAACTCTTACAAATATGCTAACGTCCCTACGGACAGAAATGCACACAGGCGTTAATGGTGGCGATGATCGACATCGACAAAGGACCGTTTTGTTACGGTTCCCACCCTGAACACGCTCGATCTCCTCTGATCTCGGAAGCTAAGCCAGATCGGGCTTGGTCAGTACTTGGATGGGAGACCGCCTGGGAATCCCAGGTGCCGTAAACTTTTTCACCTCTCTTTACCAACAGCCGTGGGTGGCTCTGCTTCTCAGGTGGAGACTTTGAAAATCAGAGCAGCTTGTCTCTGGATGTTGAATTTGATCATTTTTCACTAACATACAGTACCTTATATGCATAATAATACGTACTATACATTTGGAAACTTTTCACAATGTAATTTCCCATTGTAATTTTTTTGTAAGCACATCATCATTTAAAACGGATGAAGTGATACACTCTAAGAAAAACATCCGTAGAAAAACAGATAATGTCCTGGCAGAAAATTACTAGTTCCATTTTCTTCAACCTTAAAACAGACATTTCTGTTGATTTACAGGATGTCCTTTGTACAGACAAATCTGTTAATCGTAAAACGGAAAATTCTTTAAATTTACCGCATATTCTCTGTACCGAGCCAAGTAGCAGGCCAGACCTCTACATTCTGGAGGGAAAACAGACGCTAACGCTAGCATTTGTACGTTACCTATCGGTCCACCTGAGGCTAAAACTGGGGCTAACTCTACCTGACGTCCACTGAAGTCTAAAATATAAACATTGATAAAACGTAAATTACAATACCAAACTTGCGTTAGTCTCAAAATGAGTCAGCAAAATATTCCTGGCATATCTGGAAACGTTAATGGTCGACAACAGCTGAACTAAACAACAAAATAGCTTTCCAACTAAAACAATACTGAGCTAATGTTAAGTCCTTAACATTAATCATTTTGGTTAGACATTAATTGTTGATTTTTTACCACAGAAGTGTGAGAGAGGTTTCTCCACATCCAAAATTTGAACTAAACTTTGCCATGTGTAATGGTCTCTGCCTCTTCCAGCTTTCGCGCTAACGGAGGTTCTTGTTTCCACAATGCAATGCATATTTAAAAATACCGATAAAACTCTTGTGAAAAATCGATACAGAAAATTCCTTCATATTAACACGGTACATTGGCCTGTATTTTTATGGGCTTTTCTTAGAGTGTAGCATGGATGCCGAAATAAAAAACAAGAGGTTCTGCGCTGCTCACGCAAGCAATATAGGCGTAAGTCAGAGAGTTGATTGACTTTGAGAGGGCAATCAAGCTCAGAGGGCCCGAGAGTGCCTCGTGGAGAGTCGAGGACACGATTAGCTTCTCGTCTGTTGTTGTGGGTCCCAGCAGTGAGGCCCTGTTCACTCTGTTCAGGCTTTCTGTTCCAGCAGCAAGCAGCCGCTAACGGCAGCAGCCTCATTTAAGGAGCACACTCCAGTGGGGCCTCATGAGCTGACGCTCCGTCTCTCTACAGCTGCCAGACTATTTGGATTGTTCCTCTGTCTGTCCATGCTTCTGTGTGTCCACTTGGGGTGATTCTCCAAATAGCCAGCTGCAACCAGAGGGAATCTCCTCACAGTCCCAGGTTACAAACTACCAACCTTGCCGATGTATAAATTAAAATCAGGAAGACTCCACAGAGCAGACCTGAAAGGATTCACACTGTGTGCTCATATGTAACTGGTCTGTGTGTGATTCTCTGTGTAAGTGCATCTAGCATGTACTTGCATGTCATTTTTTGTTGTGTAAGCAGAAGCCTTGTCAATATGTGTGTGAATGTGTGTAAGTGGGTTATTCAGTTGTATGTGTGTTAATCATATGGCCTGAACATTATTTCTGACAGGGATGGAGTGTGATGTGTTTGTCACGGCTAATTTGGCTTCAGCCAACTTGACATTTTCACTCTATTTGATAAGAGGCGGAGTACATTGGCGGCCATGCTGACAATGTTATATTTACTGGCTGCAGATAAAACCATTAATTCCCGTTAATTAATGAGTGCATGAGCCCAGAGGGGATGAGGTGGGGGCAAGGAGAGGCATCAACATCTTCTGGGACATCAGCAAGAGACACTACTCATCACCATTAGACACACTGACGCTCTGTCTGTCTCTCGCACTCTCACACTCTTGTACTGGCCTTTCATTAAGAATAATATGATGCATGCATCTGATGAGGTTGGCCCAATGATAATGATATTGTAAGATGGATGCAGTGGGTAGAAATGGAGCAAATATGATTAAAAAAAGTTTTTTTTATAAATCAGTCACTATATCTTGACAGTAGTGCATGAGACAGGTAATCTGTCCTCTGTGTCCTCCGGTGCTCCTAATGACATCTACAAGATTTCACAGACAGGAGGAAAACAACCAGTCAGAGATGATCTGGAGTCTGCCGTCTCTGAGCAGCTGTCAATCACTCGCAAACTCCGATCAAACAGTCAAATTAGGCAGCGCTGATCAAATGTGAATCAGTATTCTGTTACTGTAATGTCTATTTCTCTCCTCAAATGTTTCAGAAACATCTTGTAGTGCACGGTTTAGCTGTAAAATGAAAAGGTTTGTGACCCGGCAGCCATGTTGAGATCAGTTGAGGAAATACCAAGCACCGCCCACCAGCCGGAGCACAGCCAATAGGAACGCTCTCTCTTTGAAATGACCTGTGATTGGCCAAAGTCTCCCGTCAGCGGCTAGATTATTTAAAGCCTGAAAACTGAGCAAAAGTCTAGTTTTCTCTCAGAACACTTGAATTACAATATGCTGAAAATGTATTATGGAATTTTTGCCCAATGATACCAAAAATATTCTGCCTACTGAAGCTTTAACTTTTACACTTACATTTTGATTTTATAATACATATTGCATGTTCATAAGTAATAAATAGTAAATAGCACATCATCTAACAGAGGAGCTTCTGTCTCTTTCTCCCTATCTTATTTACAAAAAAAGACATATATATTGAATGCATAACATACGATGGAAAATAAAACCCAGTTATACATAAACTGTAAACCACTTTTATTTTTTTTTGTAAATATGTTTTATTGATTTTCAAAGATTTTAACCCACAAAAATAACAAATACAAAACATGTATAAATCAAAAAATAAAAAATAATGTGTGTACCAAGTCCAAGGCAGTGTCCCACTGGTCATCTGTTAAAACCACTCCAAGATCAGAGTCCCAGGCCTTTTTTAAATGTTCAGTAGAGCATGGATTGATGTTGTTAATGAGCTCAAAAAACTGGGATATGAATCCTCTGCTATCTGGAGTCAGTTCGAGGAGGTGGTCGACATGCGATTTTATGGGTTCATCCGGAAATTAGTTAAATATCTTTCGTACAAAGCACCTAATCTGTAAGTAACGAAAGAAATGGTTCATAGATTTGGGATAATTGAGAGAAAGATGCAAAGGTGCCCTTCACGTATAGATTATTGATTGACCTAATTCCTTTATCAAACCATAAGGTAAATGCAGGGTCTGTACAGGAAGGAATGAACATGTGATTAGACTTAATGGGGGAGAGGATAGAGGTCCCCTGCAGACCAAAATGCCTTCTAAACTGAGCCCATATTCGTATAGAGTGATTAACTATTACTATTATTAGGGGCAAGGCTGCACTGACCACTGAGCCCAAGTGGTGTTGGCATGATGAGAACTCCACCTGGACCCAGTCTGCCTTTTCTGTAATCGGTTTGTCTTCGAACCAGTGAATTAACTTCTGAATGTTGCATGCCCAATAATAAAAAAGGAAATTGGGCAATGCTAGACCTCCTGAGTGCTTTGGTCTTTGGAGAAGAGTCTTGCTGATCCGACTAGGCTTATTCCCCCATATGAAAGAGATAATACTCAATACTTAATAATTGAAAAAAAAGTTTTAATTAGGATGGGGATGTTTTGGAAAAGGTATAAAAATGTTGGTAAAACTATCATTTTAATTAGGCCAATGCGCCCCGCCAATGACAAAGGTAAAGATTCCCAACGGTTCATATCCTGCTTACATTTACTAAGAAGAGCAGAGAAGTTTTTTGTGAAAGTAGCTGGGAAGGAACGAGTGACCTCACGTCCTAAGTATTTAAAACCCTCTCTGACTATTTTAAAGGGGGAAACACTAGAAGGTAGAGCATCTGTCTCAGAATTTAAAGAGAAAAGTTCACTCTTTTGTAAATATAACTTATAACGCAAAATGTTTCCAAATGTATTTAGGGTATCCAAAATACAGGAGAGTGATGATGCTGGATCAGAGACAGAAGACATCTGCGTAAAGAGATACTCCTGCCAACCTCTATATATGCCCTTAAAGTCCTGACAAAGTCGCAGTGTTGTTGCTAGGGGCTCAATGGCCAGTGCAAACAAGAGAGGGGAGAGAGGACACCCCTGCCTTGTCCCGCTTCCAAGAGGGAAGTAACTCGGCAAAGTATTATTAGAGATTGCAGCCGCAAGGGGAGAGGAATACAGCAATTTGATCCAGGCAATGAATTTGTCTTTAAAGCCAAATTTGTGGAGAGCAAAGAAAAGGTATTTCCACTCGACCCGGTCAAAGGCCTTCTCAGCATCGAGTGAAATCACTGCCTCAGGACACTTAGGCCGGGCCGAGTGGACAACATTGAGTAGTTTTCTTAAATTTGAATAAGAGTGCTGGCCCTGGATAAAGCCCGTCTGGTCAGGTGAAACAATATCTGGAATAACACACTCCAGACGCTTAGCTAAGACCTTGGATAACACTTTAAAATCTACAATTAGTAAAGAAATAGGGCGATACAATTTGCATATGAAATCATGTATAACTCCAGCTGACCTGGAGAGATTCTGGGGAGAGCTCGATGACCTATCCAAGGTGACATCTAGTACAAGATTGAAATCACTTCCTACTATGAGAAACCCCTTGTCAAGATTAGGTATTGTCAAAAATAGTTTCTCAAAGAAATTACTGTCATCCCAGGATTGGCAAAGAGTTGTCCGACAACAATAATGTACCATCCATTAGGATCACTAATGATCTCTTTAGAGTGGAAAGAAATGTTTTTGTTTATTAATATGGCCGTCCCTCTGGCTTTTGCTTTAAATCCGGAATGGAACACCTGACCAACCCAATTTAATTTAAGATAATTAATTAATAATTAGGAAGGTGAGTTTCTTGTAAGAATGCCACATCTACAGACGTAGGCAAAATTGTTGGTACCCTTCCGTTAAAGAAAGAAAAACCAACAATGGTCACTGAAATAACTTGAAACTGACAAAAGTAATAATAAATAAAAATTCACTGAAAATTAACTAATGAAAATCAGATATTGTTTTTGAATTATGGTTCAGCAGAATCATTTAAAAAAACAAACTAATGAAACTGGCCTAGACAAAAATGATGGTACCCTTAACTTAATATTTTGTTGCACAACCTTTTGAGGCAATCACTGCAATCAAGTGATTTCTGTAACTCTCAATGAGACTTCTGCACCTGTCGACAGGTATTTTGGCCCACTCCTCGTGAGCAAACTGCTCCAGCTGTCTCAGGTTTGAAGGGTGCCTTCTCCAGACTGCATGTTTCAGCTCCTTCCACAGATGTTCAATAGGATTTAGATCAGGGCTCATAGAAGGCCACTTCAGAATAGTCCAATGTTTAGTTCTTAGCCATTCTTGGGTGTTTTTAGCTGTGTTTTGGGTCATTATCCTGTTTGAGGACCCATGACCTGCGACTGAGACCAAGCTTTCTGACACTGGGCAGCACATTTCGCTCCAGAATGCCTTGATAGTCTTGAGATTTCATTGCACCCTGCAAAGATTCAAGACACCCTGTGCCAGATGCAACAAAGCAGGCCCATAACATAACCGAGCCTCCTCCATGTTTCACATTAGGTACAGTGTTCTTTTCTTTGGATGCTTCATCTCTTCGTCTGTGAACATAGAGCTGATGTGACTTGCCAAAAAGCTCCAGTTTTGTCTCATCTGTCCAAAGGACATTCTCCCAGAAGCTTTGTGGCTTGTCAATATGCATTTTGGAAAATTCCAGTCTCGCTTTTTTATGATTTGGTGTCATCCTTGGTTGTCTTCCATTAAGTCCACTTTGGCTCAAACAGTGACGGATGGTGCGATCTGACACTGATGTACCTTGACCTTGGAATTCACCTCTAATCTCTTTGGAAGTTGTTCTGGGCTCTTTGGTTACCATTCGTATTATCCGTCTCTTCAATATGTCATCAATTTTCCTCTTGCGGCCACGTCCAGGGAGGTTGGCTACAGTCCCATGGACCTTAAACTTCTGAATAATATGTGCAGCTGTAGTCACAGGAACATCAAGCTGCTTGGAGATGGTCTTATAGCCTTTACCTTTAACATGAAGGTCTATAATGTTCTTTCTGATCTCCTGAGACAACTCTCTCCTTAACTTTCTGTGGTCCATGTTCAGTGTGGTACACACCATGATACCAAACAGCACAGTGACTACTTTTCACCTTTTAAATAGGCAGACTGACTGATTACAAGTTTGAAGACACCTGTGATGCTATTTACAGGACACACCTTAGTTTAATATGTCCCTATGGTCAAACTATTTTACATCTTTTCTAGGGGTACCATCATTTTTGTCCAGGCCAGTTTCATTAGTTTGTTTTTTAAAATGATTCTGCTGAACCACAATTCAAAAACAATATCTGATTTTCATTAGTTAATTTTCAGTACATTTTTATTTATTATTACTTTTGTCAGTTTCAAGTTATTTCAGTGACCATTGTGGGTTTTTCTTTCTTTAACGGAAGGGTACCAACAATTGTGCCTACGTCTGTACCTTCAGTTGTTGCAAGTGAGACATAACTCTTAGTCTCTTAACTGTATTATTGACCCATTTTACATTCCACGATATAAACTTGGTGGAGTTATCGATCACCCTATTAGGTTTGTAAACCACTTTTAAGACCAAGAAAATATAAATAAAAACAAGCTTAAATATAATAAGACAGACTGGCTCTTGGCACATGGAACGTTACCTCTCTGGCGGGGAGGGAACCAGAGCTCCATATCCTTGGCGGAGGTCGCTGAGGTAGTCAAAAAGATCCTCTGCAGCAAGGCGCCGGGGCTGGATGAGATTCCGTGACTGAAGGCACAGGAGCAGATGACCACGCTTCAGCTTCCTCACAAGAGCCACAAAGAGGACAAAGGGTCCACAAGCTGACGGAAAAGGGCCAAGAACTGAACGATGAGAGAGTAAGAAGACTTGTAAAGCATTTCAATGTGAGCTATGAGAGGTGGAAGGTTATCACTGAGGACGAATCAGTCTATCCTGCTGCGTGGACCATCTTAGAAGAGAGGTATAAAAATCCCTTCCTCATCGCCAAGGCCTTCAGAGACAAGCTTGATGCATGGCCCAAGATAAACTCCAAGGGTAGTGTGGAACTTAAAAAAATCTCCGACTTGCTTCGTAGCCGTGAGGTTGCTACGTCTCAAATCTGAGGTCTTGAAGTACTCAACGACTGCAATGAGAACCAGAAAAATTCTCGCCAAACTTCCAGACTGGCTGGCCTCAAGATGGAATAAGAATGTCATCGAAGAATATCACGTGAGGCAACTTCCAATAGAGTCATCCAGAATGTCAAAGACACTCATGCATCCACAACCGTTCCGGTATGGATCTCAACAACGAGTGAGCCAAATCATGACATTCTTGTGTATGCACTCCTCGATGCAGAATGACACAACCTTTATTCTTGAAGAAACAGCAAAGGGTCTCTGCACAAAGAACGAACCCGTGCAGCTAAGGCTCTCCACAATTGCCTCAAGAAACACAGTTGTGTCATGCCGGAAGGTGACTGGTGTACACGTAAGAGCATTCTACCCAGACAGGATAATCCCTCTGCCAGTGACCTACACAAGAGAATTCATCCCTGCTTACAGAGATCACATTCCCACACTGGAGACTGCAAGGGCATGGCCTCATATTGAACACATTGCAGATGAGATCGCTTCTCAGCAAAGCTGTGATGTCGGCCTGCTAATTGGCTACAACTGTCCTCAAGCTCTCGTTCCAAGACAAGTAGTGCCTGGAGAAAGCCAGCCCTTTCGCACAAAGGACAGACTTGGGCTGGAGTCGGCTATGGCAATCCATGTCTCGATTATGGAGATGCGATTGAAGTAATAAATGAATGAACGCCTTTATTGTCATTGCACAGCTGTACAACGAAACTCTAGAGCAACTCCTCTCAGTGGTACAAAAAAGAATAAAATGCAATATAAAAGATAGAAAGATAAAATAGATAGTCCCAACAACTCACATATACTGTGTAATAAATAAACAGGTATCAGCATAGATAAACAATATTGCACAGTCAGTGTATTGCACAATTCCAGCAAGATGTATTATTGCACTTAGCCGTGATGAGCATAATTATTAGTGAGAGTTCAGTTCTTTTATGGCGCATGGATAAAAACTGTTCAGAAGTCTGGAGGTGCAGGTCTTGACAGACCTATAGTGCCTCCAGAGGACAGCAGAGTGAACGGGTGGTTGCCTGGATGAGATGAGTCCTTGATTATGTTTGTGGCTCGCCGCAGGAATCGGGCTCTGTAGATGTCATGTGCTTAATGACTCTCTGTAGTGCTTTTTTGTCAGCCACAGTGCAGCTTGTGAACCATACCAGGATGTCATGAGAGAGAATACTTTCAACAGAACATCTGTAAAGGACAGCAGCAGCTGCTGAGATAGGTTCACTCTCCTTTGTTAGTGTGTAGACTGAGTTCCATTCTTTGATCTTTCACACCTTTTCATCTTGTTCATTTTAGAAGTGTAGATGAGGCCAATGATTCTGCTATCTTCCTACTAAACTTGTCTATTCTTGTTAACAGAGCTTACTTTCGGACAGAGTATTAAATACTTGACAATTCTCCTAATCACTATTAACTATGGAGGAAGCATCACTGCAGACCCTTCACACCCTGGACACAACCTCTTCCAGCTGCTCCCCTCTCGTAGGCGCTACGGAACACTGTACACCAAAGCAACCACACACGGGATCCCGGTGTGGGCAATGGAGGACAAGTAGGAGGACTGGAGGAGAGGGGAAACAGCTTGTTTTGCATCCATCCATCCATCCATCCATCCATCTTCAACCGCTTATCCGGGATCGGGTCGCGGGGCCAACAGCTCCAGCAGGGGACCCCAAACGGCCACATTAACCAGCTCTGACTGGGGGATCCCGAGGCGTTCCCAGGCCAGAGTAGAGATATAATCTCTCCACCTAGTCCTGGGTCTTCCCCGTGGTCTCCTCCCAGCTGGTCGTGCCTGGAACACCTCCCAAGGGAGGCGCCCAGGAGGCATCCGTGCTAGATGCCCGAACCACCTCAACTGGCTCCTTTCGACGCAAAGGAGCAAGGACTCTACTCCGAGTTCCTCACGGATGACTGAGCTTCTTACCCTATCTCTAAGGGAGACGCCAGCCACCCTCCTGAGGAAACCCATTTCGGCCGCTTGCACCCGCGACCTCGTTCTTTCGGTCATGACCCAACCCTCATGACCATAGGTGAGAGTAGGAACGAAGATTGAACGGTAGATCGAGAGCTTTGCCTTCCGGCTCAGCTCTCTTTTCGTCACAACGGTGCGGTAAAGCGAATGCAATACCGCCCCTGCTGCTCCGATTCTCCAGCCAATCTCACGTTCCATCGTCTCCTCACTCACGAACAAGACCCCGAGATACTTGAACTCCTTCACTTGGGGTAAGGACTCATTCCCTACCCGGAGTAGGCAATCCATCGGTTTCCTGCTGAGAACCATGGCCTCAGATTTAGAGGTGCTAATTCTCATCCCGACTGCGTCACACTCAGCTGCGAACTGATCCAGTGAGTGCTGGAGGTCGCAGACCGATGATGCCAACAGGACCACATCATCTGCAAAAAGCAGCGATGAGATCCTCAGCACACCGAACTGCAAACCCTCCTCCCCCCGACTACGCCTCGATATCCTGTCCATGAATATCACGAACAGGATTGGTGACAAAGCGCAGCCCTGGCGGAGGCCAACCCCCACCGGAAACGAGTCCGACTTGTTGCCGAGGATCCGAACACAGCTCTCGCTTTGGGCGTACAGGGATTGGATGGCCCTGAGAAGTGCCCCCCTCACCCCATACTCCCGCAGCACCCCCCACAGTATCTCCCGGGGGACCCGGTCATATGCCTTCTCCAAGTCCACAAAACACATGTAGACTGGATGGGCATACTCCCAGGCCCCCTCCAGGATCCTTGCGAGAGTGAAGAGCTGGTCCGTTGTTCCACAGCCAGGACGGAATCCGCATTGTTCCTCTTCGATCTGAGGTTCGACTATCGGCTGAACCCTCCTTTCCAGCACCTTGGAGTAGACTTTACCAGGGAGGCTGAGCAGTGTGATACCCCTGTAATTGGCACACACTCTCTGGTGCCCCTTTTTGAAAAGGGGAACCACCACCCCGGTCTGCCACTCCTTAGGCACTATCACCGACTTCCACATGGTGTTGAAGAGACGTGTCATCCAAGACAGCCCCTCCCCACCCAGAGCCTTCAGCATTTCTGGGCGGATCTCATCAACCCCCGGGGCTTTGCCACTGTGGAGTTGTTTGACTACCTTAGTGACTTCCACCAGGGTAATTGATGATGGTCCCCCATCAGCTTCCAGCTCTGCCTCTACCATAGAGGGCATATTGGTCGGATTCAGAAGTTCCTTAAAGTGCTCCTTCCACCGCCCGATTACCTCCTCAGTTGAGGTCAACTGTACACAGCTTGGATGGTTCCCCGTTTCCCCCTCCTGAGGTGCCGGATGGTTTTCCAGAAGCACTTTGGTGCCGACGGAGCCCGGCTTGTTTTGCAGTGACAGGTATATGGAGGTCAAGCCTTCGCAGTTGTTTAGCCATCATGCTGTTACCAATAACACATAATGAGACACACACACACAACCCCCCCTCACACACACACACATTATTTTATTACATTATATTCAGGTGTTTTGCCATCAATGTTCTTCTAATATGTTTGCTAATACAGCAGATTGAATTGAAAGGACAAAGTGGTAGGTAGATATAATACATCTAGTGTGTCTGTGTGCACGCAGTAGTTATTTCTCTGTTGTTACAATGCTAATTGGCATTGTATTTTACATGGTTGGAAAGCCTGTTTATTTACCTTCACAATGATGTCCAACTTGAAAGGATCATGCATTTGTGGGATGAGCAGCACAGCTGATTATGCGGGTAGCGCCCAAGAAAAGTTGCCAAAATGCTCTGCCGATGGTAAACAGTGTATTCTCATAAGGCTACCAGGAAGCCTGCAATGACTGCCCTTCACCGTCAGGCCCGTTTGCGCTGCTCTCGACAACACAGACAATGGAACCTGAACATGTGGGGGAATGTCATGTTCAGTGATGAGTCCAGGTTCTGTCTGCCAAAGTTGGAGGCGACGCGGAGAACGCTATGCTGATTGTTGCGCCGATGGAGTAACAGCTTTTGGTGGGGGCAGTGTCATGGTGTGGGTGGGGCATCTCCCTCACTGGCAAAACAAGGCTTGTCATCATTGAAGGCCATCTCAATGCCAGCCAGTGGCGATCCCCTATCTCCACAATCTGGGACCTAACTTCATCCTCCAAGATGACAACGCTTGCCCCCACAGAGCCAGGGTTATCACAGACTACCTCCACAATGTGGGAGTAGAGAGAATGGAACGGCCTGCCAAGAGTCCACACCTCAACCCAATTCATCACTTGTGGGATCAGCTTGTACGTACACGTGCTGTACGTGTTAGAGTGACCAACACAACCACGCTGGCTGACCTGCAACGAATCCTGGTTGAGGAATGGAACGCCATCCCACAGCAACGTGTGACCAGGTTGGTGACCAGCATGAGGAGGAGGTGCCAGGCTGTTGTGGCTGCGTATGGATCTTCCACCTGCTACTGAGGCTCCAGACAGTGTATTAAATGAATAAAGTGTCAAATAGCCAATATGTCTTGTTTGTTCCTTGTTACTGATAGAGAGTTCAATCATCCAATCCACCAAACAACTCAAAACAAGAGTCAGTACCAACAGGAGAATACACTGTTTACCATTGTGAGAGCATTTTGACAAATTTTTCTTGGGCGCTCCCCACATAATCAGCTGTGCTGCTCATCCCACAAATGCATGATCCTTACAAGTTGGACATCATTGTGAAGGTAAATAAACAGGCTTTCCAACGATGTAAAATACAATGACCATTAGCATTGTAACAACAGATAAATCATCCACCAAACACAAGTTTATGAACTTTTTTTTCCCAGTTTATATTATTTATTATCTAATAATGTGTAATTTTTATATTGTGAACAGAACAGCAAAACTCTTCAAGATTATACTAAAACTAATTTCTAACACTAATTTCAACTTGCTTTGTGTGCATATGGCAATATACGTAGCTTAACATATTGAAGCTTTATTTATTTTTGAAGTGCTAGGTGAAAGGCTAAATGCTCTGGAAGCAAATATCACATATTGTACATCTTGAAAGTCGACTTCTTGTGAAAGCCTCCAAAGTTGTAGGTTTTGCTGGGTATGTTTGGGTGTGGTCAGATGTGTGTTCACACACCCCGGAGTACACTTCTACATCACTGTACCAACACAAGATTTTAAGCTGCAAACTGCTTAATTTGCTCTTTAAGCCCAGTCTCCACACCGGAATGCCTCACACAGTGACTTTAACCTGAAGAGATTAGTGACATTGTTACCAGAATGTCAGTCTGAGACGGCAAGACAGGTGTCAGGCTAAGAAGACGCCAGCAAAATGCCCGACACACCCAAGATGCTGGAGCTGGAGCGGGAACTTTTTACTGCGTCCATTTCAAGCTCCGGCTCACTCAGTGAAGCACCACACGGCGTGCAGGTCGTAGGCTGCTGAACACCGCTCTCTGCTGTGCCGAGGCACTAAAAGTAGGTTTTGTGAAGATACTTCCCGATGATGAGGCAGGGACAGGACGGGCCCTCTGTGGAGAGGAGCACACTTTGACTGTCCTCCAACAGCAGCTTGTGTAATGCTTACTGACGAGTCTGTGCAGACTGACCTGGGAAACATGGCAGAGTCAGATATTTAAGGCAGACATCTGAACTGATCACTCATCAGTTTCATGTATGCAAGTGTGTCAGTGTTCATTTGGGCTCTTTTCGAAGTGAACTTAGAACTCATGTGATTTAATTCACGCACACACAGACACACAGAGAGTCGTCTGATATCAGACCTCTCACAGGGTGGCAGATTGATTTAGTGAGCAAAGATCTTCCAAAGCTGAAGCCTGTGCCTTGCTAAAATGTCCTTTAGTGAGACACTTCTCACCAGCTCAAGGGAGGGGACCTCACCGGGACTTTCCATGATGAGATTACAAATAGAAATTCATTTATGATGTCTAGCACTTTATCATATGTGAAATAAACCAGCAGGGTACCAGCAAAGATATTAAGGTGTTGAATGGTTTGTGAGACGTGATGACTCCTTGAGACTTGAAGATTCTGGATAGATGTTCTGACAGTGTAGAGACACTGCAGACATGTAAGAGAGTGTCAGTGGCTGCTTCTGGTGGTCCCATGGGGTCCATTTTGATATTTTGGTCGTCATCATTTGCCCCTTGTCCCTGTTGGCCCAGACACCAACAACTGTGTGCATCTCTTGATTGGAGAAGTTTACTTTTCCTCCTGCCACTTTTGCTTTTTTAGTTTGATACACATATCTACAATGTATGGGAAGTCCTTGGGCTCTGAGGTGCTGACCACTAGATGCAACATCCCTGGTCCAAGTCCTGTCATGTATCACGTTGTCGTCTAGATGGGGCAGTGATGTATAAATAGCTTTCAGAAGTGTAATGGATGAGATAATATCATTTCAGTATGGCCTTTGACAACAACTTGGCTTGTATGACTATTTCAGCCTTCTTTCAGCTGCGTCCCTGTCTCCGGCGGTGTGAAACAGACTTGAGAGCAAGTAAAAAAAATAGATATAAAAACATAGTTCAAAGTAGTAATCACCCACGGCATAAATCCAGCTGTCATTCCTGCATCTGTCAGTTTAAACTGTGTTGTTTGTAGTCTGATTATGACGGTAACTTCTTCATATTTGTGTAATATTACCATACGATCTGCTTACTGAGCTCTGATTGGTCAGTAGGCGGTGCTTTTATAGAGTTGATCTCTTATCTGGAACATAACCTGCTCCGGAGCAGGTTAGCTGTTCAGCATCAGTTACCATGGCATTCTACCCCGGTAAGAAGCAATCCACCTTCGTAGGACTGAAAACCCTGAAGGGTTAACCCTGAAGTTAACTCGCTAATGCCAAATCCTGCTTTGTAGTACGGGCCTCTGGCAGGCCCCGGCAATTTCATATTGTGTAAACTGATCAGGACGGCACTCCGTTTTCTATTTGTCGCTGTCCATTGATGGGTTTGCTGAATTAATGTTGAATATTTTGTGAAGGGACGGAAGGGCTTTCCAAACCTCAGTAGCCCCAGAGCCTAAAGTCATAGTAATAGTATCCTCTCCTATTTTCGGCCGGCTGTTGTTGGCTGGTCTTTTACAGGCTTGGCTAATCAGAGTTTTATGGTGGTGGTGTATCGGTAACGTTAGTGCAAAAAAACATCAGTTAATCTCTCTCTCTCTCTCTTGCTTGCTCACTCACTCGCTGAATAGACTGCAAGGCCCTATGTGTGTGTGTGTGTGAACTATAGTCATTAAAAGTAAGAAGGCGGGCGGTTCTTGTGCGTACTATGAAACACTGAGCTCGCTCGTGAAACATGTCAGAAAAAGTAAGGACAAGATGTATGTTAGCAAATCTCTGCTCGCATGTCACAACTTTGATGAAAGTGGCTCCTGCAACATAAACACCCCATATCGTTCTAATGGCACTGAGCTAACTGCTGATTGTTTCTGACGTGTTAAAAACAGCGTTAGTCAACCATCATCATCCCATTCCAACAAAACTAAATCAAAGTTTCCATTTTTCATGGTCCGTCTTCAGTTCTTGCTCACTGCTGGCAAATGCCACTTCCCTCCTGCCGATATGCCTGTAAACACTCCTGACCTGATCAGTCCCCGTCTTTCTGAAAGGACGTTGATCCTAATTGGTGATTGGCATGTGCGGTTAGTTTGTCCTATTGTTTTGACAACGCCGTTGCCATGTGGCATTTATTTGAATGCTATTTATGTCTCTCTAAGTGAACTTTAAGTCCCAGACATAAATCATGTGAAACAGAAGATGCATGTAAACAGACAAATACATCATCTACTGTAGATAGGTAAATTAGCCATGCGCCATTTGAGCTCAAATAGCTACAGTATAATACTAGTTGTTTTGTTTAACCCTAACCCTTTGTTAGTAAAGACTGTAGAACAAAAGCTTTCCGCAGTTTTTGCAAAATTCTGCAGCTGAAATGTTGGTATATTTCCATTAGCAGGTGTATGGAGCCCAGTAGATTTCCCAGTCTCTAAACGCTTCGCTCAACTAGAGACTGAAGGCAATCTCCCGGGTTTCGTTGCTAAAACTGTGTGTAAACAATGACAGAGTAAAAAAAAAAACCTGCACAGTAGAACCAACCCAGTTTGCTTGTAAACAGTCTCGTAGCAGACATACATGTACATAACTGTTGTTGCTAGCTGCTCTGCTAACATACTAACAGACAGACACAGACGGTTCATTCTCTGTTGCTGATGTTCAAAGTTCAAAAACTAAATAAATCTCAGAGCTCTCCTCACCAGTCAACAGCTCCAGAATGTGACTCACAGTTACAGGTTTTATTACTCCGGTTTCTCCAGCTCCCTCCCAACTCTCTCACCCAGAGCCGTGACCTCGACAATGTCCACCTGTAACTGCACATTATCCCCACGTGGCATTATCCCCACACATGTAGATAAACGGTTGTGATTGGCCTGTCTGAATCCAGGACATATAAGGCCGTAGGTTTGTTTGCAGCCGTTCTGGCCGCCGTCCTCGCAACAACTTTCATTTAAAATTCCCCAGACATTCTGTAGGTGGAGATCTCCGATTGTCTGGTATCGTGAGACTAGGAGCCAAGCAGAAAAATCTGCTACCAATTTCATCTTTTTAAAGACAACAGAAATGAAGATGTATCGTGTTATATTGTTACTGTAGCACCCCCTGTGGATATGTTTATATATATATAAATGGACTTGTATTTATATACAGTAGCTCCTTTCTAGTCTTCTGACCACTCAAAGCTCTTTACACTACATGTCAGCATTCACCCATTCACACACACATTACATACACTGATATCAGAGGCTGCCATGCAAGGAGCAAACCTGGCCATCAGGATCTGATCTAAAGACTCATTCACACACCGATGGCTCAGCCTTCAGGAGCAGTTTGGGGTTCAGTGTCTTGCTCAAGGACACATTGACATGTGACCGGGGATCGAACCGCCAACCTTCCAATTGGTGGACGTCCTGCTCTACCTCTGAGCAACAGCTGCCCCTATAGAATTGTATGAGACGTTACACACTTGTGCATTGTGGCTGTATTTACATTCCCGAATTTGGTTGCAATCCATCTCAACATTGAACAGCTATGGCCTGTTAAGTGCAATGCCACACCTTCAAAAGTTTGGTAAACAATTACAAACAAATGGTAAATCAGTACCCAAAAACAAACTCATAAGTTTTGTTCTGCGTCATCTAAATATAGTATGTACCAAGTTTGGTGAAGATTAGATGAAAAATAAAGACTATACTAAACTACTATAATATAAAGAAAATAGACTTTGCTATCGCCTTCGACCCCCAGTCCTAACTTCGGCGGTAGCTGGAGAACTCGATGCCCGGCAGCAGCGGTTCCTCCTCCGGCCAAGAGCAGAGCTTCGCCTCGTTGCTCCGTCGGTCCCTGCTGGGCAACACCGACACCAGGCTGCTGGAGGCCCAGGCCGTATTGTTCACACAGACCACCAAAATCAACACAAAGTGAAAGTTCCTTGTAGTAGCTTTAAATCACTGCAGTATTCTGTTCTGATGGTTGTACAGCCATGACAACAACTTGGTGACCCGCCATGCTTAACCTACAATGCTTCTCATGGCTCCATGAATCTCACAAGATTTCGCAATAAGTGGGTTACCTTCTAGACATGACCACAGAGAGGCGACTGTTCATTCAAAACAACAATGGTGGCTCCTGAAGTGGTTAGTATAGATGCTGCAATAGCATCAGTTCTATCAGAGCTGGAGAGGATTTCTTCATTGAACAAAGAGCAAAGAACAACACTGAAGGCTTTTCTCGATGGAAAAGATATTTTCGCTCTTCTACCGACTGGCTTCAGCATGAGTTTGACATCCAATCACCTGCCAAGTATTTTTTGAAAGTGCCTGCACTTTTCTAAACAGTTTCCAATGACGGCTTCTCAGATGGTTCCGTGTATCAAGACATCTGGAGTGTCATGTTAGATTGTACCCACATTTTAGGTTGACATACATTATTCTCACATAAATTCATTGTGTACACATTAACTTGAACATTAAGTTCTCACCAGTTATCTGGCATTTGATGGCTATCTTCAATGTGGTTGGAACTATGTCAAGTTGTAAACATACAACTTGCACTGGGACTGGATCTAGTAATACGAGCCAAGTTTGAAAGTAATGCACAGAAGTTGCACAAACCTACATAGAATTCTGGTGTATTGGGTGCCTGGGTTAGCTCAGTTGGTAGAGCGGGTGTCCATGTATCAAGGCTTGGTCCTGACCGCGGCGGCCCGGGTTCGAATCCGGCCCGTGGCCCTTTCCGCATCCACTCTCTCTCTCCCCCCTTTCAAGACTATCCACTATCAATAAAAATGGAAAAATGCCCCCCAAAAAATAACTTTAAAAAAAAAAAGAATTCTGGTGTATTAACATCTCCACTTGCAGTTAAGAAGTTATATGCACAGCTTCATGTTACCTTAGGGTACTTTCACAAGCCAGCATTTAGTCTGTTTAACTCTGGTGCAGTTCAACTCCTGGTGTTGTTCGTCTGGGCAGTTGTGAACGCAGCAATCGTACTTCGTTCGGACCAAAACAACCACTTTCACTTTTGGGACGAGCCAAACGGATTATGGCTTGTGAAAGCAGTCTTAGACATAGAAGAATACTGATACATGGCAAGTTGTGCAGATTTCAATCAACCAATACCCAGAGTATTTGTATCACAATCAGCATTGTGAAAGGAAAAGCATCTGCATTGAGAGATGTCGTCACTGTGAATGCAAATATCCTGACTATTGCTCAGAAGGCTTCATCGTGGGTTATTACTGTGGGTAGGAGTGCTGTCAATGTTGCTTGAAAGCTTGTCAACATGGGCAGGACTGCAGGTAGAAATATGGCTCTGGGCAGCAACAGAAAATGAAAAAGAGGAATGTATTGCTGGTTATTTTGGGGAGATTACCTAAAACATCTTAGGGATGAATTAACAGACCACAGAGCTCAACTTTATTCATCACTCTGCAGTTTCCATCCAGTCTGGAGGATACTCAGACAGTAACAGTGTTCATCAAGCCAGGCACACACACACACACACACACACACACACACGCGCGCACTACCGTGCATGGAGGTTTTCAGTTTTGTCGATTTGATTGGCTTTGATTGAGATGCGAGACTTGAGTTGGAGTTGAGAGACGATATGTACAACCAGATTGTTTCACTAGTAGCCAGTATACAAGCTAATTCTAAACCAATATCATTGTCAGACGATAGCCGTGTGTTCCCAGATTGTATTTCAGCTAATGCATTCTGCCTCTGTGCTCTCCACACAGGCTGTTTGATGATTACACAAAGTCAACATGTCAGGCTTGGAGGTGGAGAGAAACTCTTCGTAATGCTGCTATTACACTCTACAGAAAACAGTTATGTGTTTTAAATGACTGATGGATAAGTCGAGAGGGAGGGAGGTGCCCTTGTTCAATCGCTTAACAAAAGTCACTAAACAGTGCTGTCGGTGAAGTGATGATTAAACTTACATTTTTTCAACACAGGCACATCTTTATGACATGTAAGATGGGAACTTCCTAGACACACTCATGTACATGTGTTCCCATCCCTGAATCTGAAGGGATTTGCATCATTGCTTAAGACATACACACTCAAAGTATTGGTTTTCCAAATCCTGTTGGAGTTGGAAACATAACATTTCCGGAAGCTTTTATTAAGAGTTTTTCTTCTTCGTTTCTCCTAAAGTGTTGTTTTTCTCCAAGTGTAGGTGGTCCTCAGAGAGGAGAGGAGGGGATGGGGGTGGGATGCTGCTCTGCTGACAATTTGCTTAATGAGGGATTAATTAAGAAGGTAGCTGCAGAGAACACACACAGGGGAGATATACTGAGAGAGAATGTGAGGGAAGGTACATGTGTGTAGGCAGCTTGTAGGATCACATTATTTTCTATGTCATCCTCTGGCCCAATGCCAATGTCCCCCCTACGGCCTTATGCCCTGAATCCTCAGGAACTTGACTGACATCATCTGGTAAATGGTTGAGTGGGAGAGGCTGCAAGGGCTTGAAATGGTATAAATATGAATGGGACGCTACTTTGCAGCAACATATCACATTATCTTAAAGATGCCAATTGTGTAGAACGTCCCCGACAGGCGGTTACTCTTGACCAGGTTCATCCACGTATATACTTACATCCACATATATTTATTTCACTTGCTTTTTTACAACTTTTGGAATAAAAGGACGGTTAATGTATATACCAGCACCAGCATCTACTTTTTACTATAGACCCGTTTACAGCACGTCATGGTTATCATATCTTATTACGTCACAGTGTTAGTTGAAGGCAAACACCAAGCTCCTCAGAGTAGTAGGCTAAAGTTACACATCTAAAATGTCATCTTACTGTGTTGTTGGGTGCCAAAATCAATATTGCATATATTTGAGATCTAAGGAGCTATAACATCGGCGAAGCGTTTCAGAGATGGCGAGAAAATGTTGCCAATGGCTCACGACTGCGGTTAGCAGAAGGCTAAACTATTAGCAATATTTTCTCTCCATCTCTGAAACGCTTCACCAGTAGTGTACGACTCTCTTTTTGACTGACTTCACTGTTAACTATCAGCATCCAAAGATTGATACGCTCTCAATTTGTACTTTACAGCGCTGCCGGCCACCAGCCCACTAGACGGACGGCTGGCTATTTAGCTAGCTTGTTAATTTCGCCATGCTTTCATGCAACACTGGTTACAGCCCTGCTGGTGATCAGCAGCAGGGCTGAGTGTAACGGTCCCTCTGCCTCACTCCTCGCTGCTAGGGGACTACTTCGCTGGGAGGAGAGCAGCTAACGAACCAGTCGTCCTCACCTCCCAAAGTAACAGTCTGTCAGCGGCGTAGGGGTCGGCTAATCTGGTCCCGTTGGTTAATGTTAACTTTCTCAACTAGCTCTCGTAGTCCCGGAGAGTGAGTGACTGAACATTTTGAGAGAAACTCGTATATATAACTAATGTAATAAATAAAAAAAATGAGTTCCAGTCAGTGTAGTTATAATAATAAAAGAAAAGGTATGGGCACTGGTATAAATATTATAGCCTATATATATATTTTATTCCAAAAATTGTAACGAAAGCAAGTGAAGTACATAATAAAGCCATGGAGGGCGGAAGTAGACCGTGTCTAGAAGGTAACCCGCAAATTGGGAAATCTGATCTGAAATTTGCAAAAACTCTGGTGAGACTCACTGCCCGATAACCCAGCTAAAGAGTAACCGCATCAGGGACGTTCTAGTGAAGCGAACGCACCCACAACGAGGCAGGGATCATTTCATTGGTCAACACTACACCTGGCACTCTATTGGCTGGAGGACGGGCTTGTTGCTGACGGGCTTATTGCTCAAAGAATCCCAGAGCACAGGAGAAATCTGACAGCAGACGTTTCACGAGCACAAAGAAGCAGCCTGAATGTGATGAGAAGCTGGAGCGCAGACAGTGTGTGCCAGCAACAACATCTCTGAGAGCAAGCAGACAGTTTGAGCAGAAGCAGAGCTAATCCAAGCAAAGCAGGGGCTGTTTAGTGTGAGGACAGGGTTCAGAGGGAAAGCATTACAAGATGTGAACGTGATATCAGTAAGTCATGCTCTCACATTGAAAGACCACACTCTTGAATAAAGACTGGGACAAAGCTTCATAACCTTGGTCATGAAGGCTTCCTCTAAGATAGAGTCAAAGGTGCAGTTCACCTCTAAAACAAACTCTTTTTTTTTATTCTTCATTGACCACTACAACATCTGGTGTATTGGCAGACAGATGTGAAAAGTTACCTGGGTTACAATTGCAGAGATGAAACTTGGAAGGTTGACTGGATCCTGGACTTTCTGACGGAACGCCCCCAGGTGGTGAGAATAGACAACCTCACCTCCACTTCACTGACTCTCAGCACAGGAGCACCACAGGGCTGTGTTCTCAGCCCCCTCCTGTACTCCCTCTACACCCACGACTGTGTGGCAACAAGAGCTTCAAACACCATCGTGAAGTTTGCGGACGACACAGCAATTGTGGGGTTGATCTCCCATGGCAACGAGACGGCTTACAGGGAGGAGGTGAACACCCTGGAACAGTGGTGTCAGAACAACCGCCTCTCCCTGAACATCTCAAAGACCAAGGAGGTCATCGTGGATTACAGGAGGGGGGGTTGCACTCACCCCCCAGTCACCATCAACGGCACAGCGGTGGAGAGGGTGGACACCTTTAAATACCTGGGTGTCAACATCCATAAGGACTTGACATGGGCCACCCACACCACCGCTGTAGTCAGGAAGACCCAACAGAGACTGTACGCTCTGAGGCGACTCAAGACTTTCAGACTGAAACCACAAATCCTCAGGGACTTCTACTGGGGCACCATAGAGAGCCTCCTGACAGGCTGCTTCACCACCTGGTACGGCAGCTGCACCAACGTGGACCGTAAGGAGCTGAAAAGGGTGGTGCGCTCGGCCCAACACATCACCGGGTGCGAGCTGCCCAGCCTGCAGGAGCTGTACACCCAGCGGTGCCTCAGGACGTCCCTGAGGGTCATTAAGGATTTCCTTTTATAATTGTAATGTAAATGTAATTGTAATATAATTTATTATTTTAATGGAGCTTCTCAGCAAAAAGTATTTCACACGTTTGTACCTGTACAACCAGCGTGACAATAAACATCTTGAATCTTGAATCTTGAATAATATGGCCCCAGAAAACCCTCTCGAGCTCCACAGAGGGCTATCAAGGCCTAATTAATGGCAGGTGCAGTTATTTTTTACGATGGGACATAATTAGGCTCTAATTAGTGTGAAATGGGGTCCAGTGGTCTGATTTATGACCAGTTAGGATGATCCCACACATTCTCATCACAACTCGTCACATCCTGACACTTTGTCAGGACCCCTTGGTGTCATGCTGGGCAGCCTTGCATGTCAAACTATGACACTTAGGTTTAGGCACCAAAACCACTATAGTTAGGTTTAGATGAAAACATCATGGTTGGGCTTGAAATGACTGTTTGTAAAGTGAAAGTGAAAGTTAACATTGTGAAATGTTAACTAAGAGACAAATAATTCGGGATTAAAGCCCTGTGCTTGTTGGACCCAGCCACCACCACCACGCCGACCATGAAAAAATTGTTACAAAAATAGAATTTGAGAAAGACCAACCTGCAATCATCATAAAAACGCCATCATTCTGAAATAAAGCAATACATTTGTCTCTTTTGTAAAAGCCTGAAACGGTTCCTAAAGGTTTTTTTGCTACAAAGGCTATTCTTCTGGAATAATTTACAGTGCAGCCCAAACCTTGACACACTGATATTAATAGGACAATTGAAACATGTGGTCAGAGGTTCTATTGGTTTTAGGTGTGACTAACAAAACATTACAAAATACATAATATGCTTGTATTTTTTCCTCTTATTTATACCTACACCAAATATATTTCAGAAAGCATTTATTTATAATTTGTCATGCTGTAAATTTTGCTATTTAATTAGTATATGTCTATGCCATTACCATTATCATTATTATTTATTTATATTTATTTAAATTATTTTTTAAATTTAATTTTATACTTCTGTACTGAGGTCTCACTTGTAAAAGAGATCTCAATGTGGCTTCCTGATTAAATAAAGTATATAAACTTGGAAAAAAAAGTTTGGAAATCTGTGTTTGGTCGTTTATTTCTCGGTTGTTACAATGCTAATTGGCATTGTATTTTACATGGTTGGAAAGCCTGTTTATTTACCTTCATAATGATGTCCAACTTGTAAGGATCATGCATTTGTGGGATGAGCAGCACAGCTGATTATGTGGATAACGCCCAAGAAACATTTGCCAAAATGCTCTGCCAATGGTAAACAGTGTATTCTCCTGTTGGTATTGACTCTTGTTTTTAGTTATTTGGTGGATTGGATGATTGAACTCTCTATCAGTAACAAGGAACAAACAAGACGTATTGGCTATATTACACTTTATTCATTTAATACACCGTCAGGAGCCTCAGTAGCGGTGGAAGATCCATACGCAGCCACAACAGCCTGGCACCTCCTCCTCATGCTGGTCACCAACCTGGTCACACGTTGCTGTGGGATGGCGTTCCATTCCTCAACCAGGATTCGTTGCAGGTCAGCCAGCGGGGTTGTGTGTTCCCTCAATGATGTCACTGGCAAGACAAGGCTTGTCATCATTGAAGGCAGTGAGATATCGGGATGAGATTCTGCAGCCAGTGGCGATCCCATATCTCCACAATCTGGGACCTAACTTCATCCTCCAAGATGACAACGCTCGCCCCCACAGAGCCAGGGTTATCACAGACTACCTCCATAATGTGGGAGTAGAGAGAATGGAACGGCCTGCCAAGTGTCCTCACCTCAACCCAATTCAACACTTGTGGGATCAGCTTGGGCGTGCTGTACATGTTAGAGTGACCAACACAACCACGCTGTAAAGCCATTCCACAGCAATGTGTGACCAGGTTGGTGACCAGCATGAGGAGGAGGTGCCAGGCTGTTGTAGCTGCGTATGGATCTTCCACTGCTACTGAGGCTCCTGACGGTGTATTAAATGAAAAAAGTGTAAAATTGCCAATATGTCTTGTTTGTTCCTTGTTACTGATAGAGAGTTCAATCATCCAATCCACCAAACAACTCAAAACAAGAGTCAGTACCAACAGGAGAATACACTGTTTACCATTGTGAGAGCATTTTGGCAAATTTTTCTTGGGCGCTCCCCACATAATCAGCTGTGCTGCTCATCCCACAAATGCATGATCCTTACAAGTTGGACATCATTGTGAAGGTAAATAAACAGGCTTTCCAACCATGTAAAATACAATGCCAATTAGCATTGTAACAACCGAGAAATAAACGACCAAACACAGATTTCCAAACTTTTTTTTTTTCGAGTTTATTAAACTCTGAAGTGTCATTAGTGAAATTGCAAAGTTGTGCGAATGTGAGAGACATGCAGGGCACCTCTCTACTGGGTACTTCTGTATGTTCTCATACCCAGAAATCAGTTGCCCACAAGACAAAAAGGAGCATTGTGTTGAGTGTGTGAATGCAGGTGTCCAGCAAGGAAATGAAAGTTTGACAGAACTCAGCGAAAATACTTTGAGTGCGAATACATAGTTAATTTGTACAGAATAAACATTCATAGAGAATATCTTTGATTTGATTTCTTCATTTTCTCTTTAGAATCAGACACGAGAATCAGCTCTTTGTCTTAATTGCATCACTCGCAGCTCCATCTGGAGTCTGAGCAAAAAGAGAGTGAGAGGAGTGTGATACTGTGTGAATAATGTTAGTGGGAGGACTGGGATGAGATGGTAAGAATGCATGCATTATGAAGATTACCACAGCAAAGTTCATGCTTGGAGAACAAAAGAGGAGAGAGGCGAGGGCTGGATATTGGTGTTTAACTCCTCTGACTGTTCACACACATCCCCTCTCTGACATTCTGTTCTTCCTCTTCTTCTCCTGGCGTCTCTCTAACTTTTAAACTAACTTAAATGGAATTATGTCTCCAACTTGAGAGAGCTCATAAAGTAGCAGAGTGTGGAACAGCTCTGTAGACCATATTCCCCAGACCTCCTCTGACACGGGCTGAATTAAAAAAACAGAGACCTTTTTGTAATTCATACACACATGGGCTGTGTGGAACCTAACCTGTTAATATGGACGCCAACATACACAAGCCGTTGGTGTCTAATTTTTGCCAGAATGTTATAAAATAATGTCAGTGTGATTTGGAATCACTCAGCATTCCCCTGTTTTCATATTGGCCTTTGAAACACCAAAGCTGACCACTTGGTAAGAAGGAAACGTCTTGAGGGGTGTTCCCAGATCACAAACAAACCTCTTCACTGAATATCTAGTTCTGCGAAGTGTGTAAAGTTTGAGTCTTGAAACCTCAGGTCCAATTGGTTTCCTCTGCCCCTTACAGTTCATAGGCTCAGTTGCATCTTGCAGACTCGTAGAGTTATTATCTGAGGACACAAACAACAAAAGGTCTGAAGGAACACAACATATGCAGGGTTATCAATATATGCACGTATGCAAGAGCTTATAGCATATCTTTTTGAAGCCTAATATAGTTTTTTTGTTTTTTTTCAACCTAATTGCCTACAGACGGTGAGCCAGGACTCCAAATTTGGGCCACCGGTACCATCTTGGTCCATCTTGGTCTCACTGTGTGTTATTAATTAATTGATACCTTCTAAGCTTTATCACCTGATTTCAACCATTTACAATCAAACACCTCTTGTCTGTCTTTCACAGACAAAGTGGCAGCACTGGGGGTCAGTCATCCAAAGTTAGGGCCTCACTCACCATCACCTCACTTCCAACACGCCATCAAATGACATATTCAGTAGTTCAGCAAAGGTACAGGATTGACTGACCAGTTAACTAGTATGTGTGCCAGGACCCCAAATTTGGACCACCGGTACCGTCTTGGTAGAATAATTCTCATAGTGATTTTTTGGCAATGTGTACAACCCTAGTGTTAAATATGTAAAAGTATATAAAGTGAAAATATGTGACACCATTGCAGCGGTGGTAACTTTCTGTGTGTTATCACTTGATGTATAACCCCATGCCAAAACACACTTCTAGACTATACTAAAACAGAAGAGAGCATTCTACTTCAAAATGATGGTTCTCTCTTATTATTTACCCTTTCTCTCTGAAAATTAGTGGGAATATAGTTCAGACTATATGTTTATCAGAAAAATTGTGAAAATTAGCATTTCTACAAATGTTATCTATTACTGGCAGTGAAAGCGCAGTGACTATACATTACATAAGATGTACTTGTTTTCATGAAAGATGTAACACAAAAGTTCCGTCTAGACATAACCCAAAGAATGAATAGCATGTTTACATACATAGATTCAATCCTTCAATAACAATATTGAAAATATCATGACATTGATCAAATTCTGCAAATTAGTTTGTTTGTTTTTTACTTTGTTTTGTTTTTTTTTGGGGGGGGAATAACATTTTCTGCTGTATTGATGTTAACCCTTAAAGGTCCTGACACATCAAGCCAACAGTTGGCCGTCGGACAGTTTGGGGCTGTCGGTGAGTGTCTGTCGGTCTAGTTTTTGCAGTGTGTCCTGCAACGTCGGCTCTTGTCTGCCATTGTCTGAAGTTTTTCGCCCGATTCAGCTTGTTGAATTGCCGGTGGAGCTCATCAGTGAGAGAAATCACTCTGATTGGCTATTCAGATTAAATGAATCAGTGCACGAGAGTAGAAATGGAAGTGAGGACAGCAAGCCAACGAGTAAAGTCAAGAGGACACACAGAAGACTCTTCTCATGTTTCATCTTCATCTCATCTGATCGTTCCAACACACAGATATTTTCACATCCACATGAACATCTGGAATGAAGCTAAGTGGTGAGTGAGAGTGGTGTGAAAATGGTCGGCAGACGCCGCTTTGTTTCATGTAAGTATCATAACAACGGCTTGTATATCCGCCGTCCTCGGTCTTCTGGTTTCTCTTTTTAAATGATGAATACAGACTACCGCCGCCTGCTGGTGAGGAGAGTTATTTCCTCTCACGCAGACACAGAGCGTCTGTGCTAACTGGCCGTCGGCTGTAGTCTTTGCGGTGTGTTCGAGTGCAACTTTTTGGCCAAGACAAAGGTGACGTGAGGCGACTCAACTGGTGGCCTTCGTCGATGTCAGGTTGGTGTGTCTGGGGCTTAAAAGACCCGCTTAGCTGGTAAACTGATGATACATTTTAGATGCAGCTCAGCACTGTGTTCTAATCCTAAATCACAAATAAACATGAATTCATTAATTTATTAATTAATTATAATACATTGATAGTCTATAAAGTGTATAAGGGCTTAAAACATTATGATGGAAGTATATGATGGTCATCCCCATGTTCACTTGATAAAAAATGATCAATAATCCCTCCAAAATACCACATTAAGACACCAAGACCTTTAGGAACACCATAGAAAAAGCCATGCTGTGATTTGGCATCATACACTTTTGACATTTGGAGATTTCTGCAAGAATTGCATTTTTCTGTGATTGGATGGCGAGCACTTGTGATGTGTAAACTGCTCATAAAACCCTTATTGTCAATGTAGCTAGGAAAACCAGCCATCCTTTGAATGCTCTAGGTCTCTAGTTTGATCCATCCATCCTCTGAATGCTCTAGGTCTCTAGTTTGATCCATCCATCCTCTGAATGCTCTAGGTCTCTAGTCTGATCCATCCATCCTCTGAATGCTCTAGGTCTCTAGTCTGATCCATCCATCCTCTGAATGCTCTAGGTCTCTAGTTTGATCCATCCATCCTCTGAATGCTCTAGGTCTCTAGTCTGATCCATCCATCCTCTGAATGCTCTAGGTCTCTAGTCTGATCCATCCATCCTCTGAATGCTCCAGGTCTCTAGTTTGATCCATTCATCCTCTGAATACTCTAGGTCTCTAGTTTGATCCATCCATCCTCTGAATGCTCTAGGTCTCTAGTTTGATCCATCCATCCTCTGAATGCTCTAGGTCTTTAGTTTGTGGCTGTAAAGTTTCATGAGGATGTGATTATCCTAGAGGTCACCACATTTCTTTACAAATCCACGTGATTATATATGTCCTATAGGGTTTTTATTGAGTTTTCAAAAATAAACAAGACAAATATTTTTTCTGAAAATGCAATGATTCACTCTACTGAATTGGGCACACAGTCAGTGCCACCAAGCCAACAATGACCGAGTTTTCAATGTAGAATTTTATGACAACATTTGATGAAAAGTGCTTGAACTCAGCTGTCATTATGAAAAATGTTAGCACACATGAAATTTCCACTGATGCAATGCTATCACATATCTTCTAACTCTAAGGATGTATACCTTGCCAAACATTACTCCGAGCATTATTCCCCTCAGATGGTAGCGACCAACCCTTCTGGCTCACAGACTATTAGGTAGAGAACAACAACCCGGGGGCATTGTGCTGATGTAACCATCGGGTAGGCCCAGAAAAAAGAAACCCTGCAGGCAAAATAAGAGCGAAGCCGTCAAAAAACAGGAGGAGAAAGGAAAAAGGCAGTAGATCAAACAACAGTGGTTTCTACTGGAAGACATTGGAGGGAGCAGGGTACGCTGGGATTCAAGTTTACTATGAGAAGTCAAATGAATGAATGGGATGTTATGAAGAGGTTAGCTGAGCCGTTTCTAATTGGGGATCACAGTATGTGGAGTCTGGGATTGTTGGTGTGCTAACAATGTCATATAAATGGAAAGAAAAGGGTCCCACTGACAGGCGAGGCAACAGACCCTCCAAGGCTGCACTTTAAAGATAGATTCATTAACGGAGGGCTTCATTTCTCTAATTGTGTTTCTCGATAACACAGATTTGAGCCAATTACCACCTTGCTCTTGCCAACCCATTTCTTCTCCAAGAAGGGTATTATTGAACCCCTCCGCTACACTTTGAGGTCAGCTTACATTTATAGAGGCCAAGTTGCATTGATGAGAGGGAGACAATTGAATTGTGCTAAATTAAAGCAGCAGTGGGTAGAAACGGAGAAAATATGGTTAAAAAAAGTTATTTTTATAAACTATATCCTGACAGTAGTGCATGAGACAGGTAATCTGAAAAAATCATGTTCCTCTGTGTCCTCCGGTGTCCTCCGGTGTCCTCCGGTGTCCTCCGGTGTCCTCCAGTGCTCCTAGCGGCATCTGCAAGATTTCACAGACTGGAGGAAGACAAGCAGTCAGAGCTGATCTTAGGTCTGCTGTCCAGCTGCCGTCTATGAGAGCCGGCTGTCAGTCACTCTGAACTCCGACCAAACGGTCAAACTAGGCAGCACTGATCAAATATGAATCAATATCCTGTTATTGTGATGACTATTTCTCTCCTCAGATGTTCTCAGAATCATCTTGTAGTGTACTGTTTAGCTGTAAAATGAGAAAGTTTCTGACCCAGCAGCCATGTTGAGATCAAGCAACGCCCACTAGCTGGAGCACAGCCAATAGGAACGCTCTTTCTCTCTGAAATGACCTGTGATTGGTCAAAGTCTCCCGTCACGGGCTAGATGTTCTAAAGCCTGAAAACAGAGCCATGAGGAGGAGCAGAAGTCTAGTTATCACTCAGAACACTTGAATTACAATATGATGAAAGGTTATTATGGGATTTTTGCCCAATGATGCCAAAAGCATTCTGCCTACTGGAGCTTAATGATTTTTTTTGTCCTCTCGTCTTTTTCCACCGTTTCCCCTCCCCCCCCCTTCCTGAGGAGTTCACCTTTATATGTTTGTATCTCCTTTATTCTGCCTTTGTTTTCTCATTATCTCTGTTTAACGCCTGTCCTTTTGCTTCTCTTTTTCTCTCAGTCTCTTGCTGATTTGAAGATCAAGCCCCTTAAATCTCCTCATTACAAAGTCTGACACCCTCCTCCCCCTTTTTTTTCTTTTTTTACACTTTCCCACAGCCGTCCAACCAACCTCAACTTGTGGGCTTTTAATGGCTTCTAGATCATTATTTAGTAAATTATACTCCTAGACAGATTGCTAATAAATATTGATATGAATTATTCAGACTATATGTGTGGCTTTGATTGCTGCAGCCTGAGTGGCACAAGTTGAAGTCTCCAAATTAGAAAAAAATACAAAAGCCTGGATCCATATCTGCTCCAGCAAAGCTGAATCCGTGCTTGGAGAGAGGAAGGTAAATCATGGCAATTTCTTTAGATCAACATAGTGCTACTGCTCTATAGAGAGCGAGAGAGAGAGAGAGAGAGAGAGAGAGAGAGAGAGAGAGAGAGAGACGAGCCCACACACTGGTTCTGGAAGATGGTAGTGGAAGGTAAAAGAGAACATAGCTTGTAGAAATGAATAAGGGTGCTTTCACATTAGGGACCCGGGCCCGGATCCGAGTCCACTTGAAAAGGTGGTCTGGAGTACGGCTCATGTGGACTCGGGTACAGTTCGCATCAGGTGTGAAAGCCAACCGTACCGATACACGGAAGTGGACCGCTATTTAACGCGAGTAACGTTAGCAGTTAGCAAGTAGTTTAGAAGGGCGGGCTTTTTTCAACACCGCCAGTCTCTGAAATCTGTAAACATATAAAACTGTTTCATATCTACAGTATGTCTGTATATGCGCGCATCATGCGCCAATCTCATCCTCTGAGCTGCACGGACGTGGATGATACAGCAGGAAGGCCGGCGAGAGGTTCATTAATATATAGACAATAGGTGATAGGTTGAGTGATGTTTGTTATGTTATTTAGCTGATTTAATGGTCTGTCTGCGAAGAACGAGAGACGCTCAGCTGTTCAGCGTGCAGAGAGAGAGAGACGGGGTGAGGGGGGGGAGACAACGTGTAGAGTCGTCCTATTTTCACATCAAACTCGGTGAAATCAGAGTTTATTTTGGCCAAACCAGAGTTGGTGATTGTTGGAAAGACTAACGACGATAGTATTGGTGAGTTTGATTTAGTTTCTGTCCAGTTTGAATGAAGTGTTTTACGATGCTCTGCCACTAGAACAGCTGATCTCAACATAAACACACACACATTGATGATGAAGTGTGCTCGAGTACGGAACAACTTTACTAATGTGAAAGCTGACCAGAGAGGGGGGGGGCGATCGTACTCGGGCACGGTACGGATCAATCGTATCTAATGTGAAAACGCCCGAAAAAGCCAGAAAAAGCTCAATTTTTTTGTATATAACGTGAGCCAGGACATGTAGGGCTGCCTCTAAGGAAGTCAGGTCTCAGGTATAAAGAGCAACTAATGCTACGTTTACATCACAGTGCTTATTGCTCAGTTACCATTTTTTGTGTATGGTTCTTGTGTATATTTTAGAACCACACATACACACCCAAACATCCAAGGGATCATTTAAGTTTATTTTGGAATGAACTCTCCATACCCTACTCTCTGATCGTATGTCTATCACACATAGATAGATGCAAGGATGGTTGCAAAAAATGTATGCAGTTCTAAGTTAATGTTAATACAATTAAACAATGCTTTAATTATAGTTGTCATCAATTTCACTTTTAAAGAAATTATTTTAAAAATCAGACTGAGCTCCATTCATTGCATTTAAATAATTTCAATATCTTAATCTGAAATAAACTTTATCAGTTATACTCACATTTGCCTGAAAGATGAGGGCATCTCTCCTCTCTGTGAAGCATATGAGCATCGTGCTTTCTAATGTGAGCCATCAGCTTGCTCATATGAATACCCTGCTTGCTCAACAGTATTCTCTCCATCTCTCCTCTATCTGACTCAAAAGATTACCAACTGCACAACCTTTATGTGTTCTTGATAAGTGTGATGAAAAAGTGGATATCACAGTAAAAATTTTACCACAATTTGTGAATGGACATAAGACTGGTTTCTACTCTTTAGTGTGAGTCTTCAAGTGAGAAAATAATTTAGACAAACTGTCACATCTGACAGTACAGAAATCAAAGTGGCATGATAAAACATCTAACGTTAATGTCCTTATGCCAGAACATTCTTCCCTCAAGCTTGACTCCCTCTGATCTGGGTGATCTATATATACATGGCATTTTAAAGCTAAAACTTTGCCAAATGAACGGTTACAATCGGGGAAAGCACATTTAAATTTGATGTGGGGGATGTTTTGGTGAGGCATATTTAATAGCACATGCGGGGCGGCAAAATTGACAATTGAACATTCTGGAAACACAAGATAGACTACTGCCTCGTCTCCCTTTTAGTTTTTTGTTACCTAATGGTAATACTATCAGTGGTGTGCAGTCAGGGTAGGCACTGCCTACCCAAGTCTATTAGCAAAAATGAAATTATTCAGTTAATGTTAATGTTTATTTTTCGATTTCAGATACCTTACAATAGGTTTGAATGTGGCAGCATTTGGTGTTTTTCACAGCCTAATAAAAATGACAACATCAACATCACCATCTTCTGGCCAGGCAGTGGCTGCACAAGCTATTCAGCCTTGCGTTGTATGCTAGCCTTGGCTGTGGGAGGCAGTAATGTAGCCGTTGCCAGCACAGAGCAGGCACAGCGGGTCTGTGCCTTTCCCTGTCATATTATCATAAGGATGTGGGTTTGCGCATGCGCGGTCAGTTCCCATATAGTTTGATATGTACGTTAAAAGGCAGATCGCTACGCTGCCTTTGAACGTAACTGTACTATGCCAAAGCGGCACTTCTAACGTTCACGGTGCATTCGTGAATTGACACACATCCTCCCGGCTGCTCCTTCGTACGTGCAGCAAGTTCAACTGCGGGCAAACCGACATGATGACACCGCACCCGCAACTAAAACAGTTTTCACAGCTTTTTTCTGAAGAAAAGCGTCAACTTTTAAGTGTTGGGAGACCAACGCCTGACCTAGCAGATCTTCACCAAAGGAAGGGACATAAAATTGTTCGTACTTTTCAGACCGAGTGGTATAAAAGGAAGGATTGGCTCTGTGGATGTGCTACACTGAACAGGCTATTCTGTTTCCCATGTTTGCTGTTTGGCGGTACCACCGACAGGGTCTGTACTAATGCAGGACATTGTGACCCGAACAACTTGCCCTGTGCGATAACCAAGCACAAAAAGTCAGTGGTCCACATTCAGAGCCAGATTGCTCTGAAAACATTTGGACTCAACAGAATCGACCTGGCTTTGGATGAACAACGACGGCTGAGCGTTAGCATCCACAATGAGAAGGTAACGAAAAACTGAGAAATCCTAAAAACTCTCATTGATGCTGCATGTTTCCTTGGTAAACAGGAGCTAGCTTTCCGTGGGAACAATGAGAGTAAAAGTTCCTCAAACCGGGGGAATTTCATTGAACTGTTGCACCTGTTTGCCAGCGAGGATGCTAATTTAGCCTCCCACTTGGCATCATCTACATTGTTTTCCGGCATGTCAAACAGAATCCAAAATGACTTAATTGAAGCGATTGCGTATGTTCTGAAGGAAGACATAAAAGAGGAACTGAGTGTGGCACAGTTTGTTGCAGTGGAGATGGATGAAACCACAGACATCACAAACAAGGCTCAAATCTCAGTCATTATTCGGTATGTCTCCAGTAGTGAGGTGAAGGAGGCTTTGTTGGGCTTTGATGATGTGAGTGATGACCACAGAGCAACGGTAATTACCAACTATATGTTAGGTGTACTAAAGAAGTTTAACTGTGCACACAAGTTGGTAGCGCAAACATAAGGTGTTGCATGTTATGGCATCACATCTAAATGGAGTACAAGCAAAAATTAGAGAAAAAGTCCCAGAAGCAATATTTACTCACTGCTACAGCCACAAACTAAACCTTGTGCTCTCACAGTCTGCAAAGATGATCCCTGAGTGTAAAATCTTTTTTAAGACTGTTGAAGGCCTTGCAGCTTTTTTTAGCAGGTCTACGAAATGCCCCAATCTACTTGATGAAGCGGTGAAACGATGCATTCCACAGGCAGCAGCTACCAGATGGAACTCAAACTCGAGGCTTGTTCAGATCATCATGTTCTACCATGCAGAGCTTCGCGAGGTATTCAACCTCATTCAAGAAAACCCCAATGATTGGGATAGAGAAGCACTAACTATGACTGCTGGGTTCAATTTCTGACTTTCTAAAGCTTCTACCTGCTTTCTTCTCATGGAATACAGTGCGATTTTCACAGAGACAGACACATTGTTCCGTGTTCTCCAGACCGAGGTGATGGACATAGGATTCTGCTCCCTTCGTGTCAGTGACACTGTGAAAGCCTTGAGCAACCAGCGCCAGTTGTTTGACTCATTTTATGAACGTTTTCAGGAGCGGTGCAAAGCTATGAACTTGGTCCACAATAGCATGTGCAGCAAGCAGCCGGTCCGAGACGAGAGATGAAGGCTTTTCTACAGCCTCCTGGATAACATCAATGTACAGATGGAGGCAAGATTCAACAACTTGGGAGAACTTGATTTTCTGGCTTTAGTTGACTGTAAAAAGTTTACTGAGCTGTCAGCTCACTTTAATGATGCAAAACTGCATAGCCTCGCTAAATATGGCAAGTACTTTGATTTTGTCAGGCTAAAAGCCGACGTCATCGGGTTAAATAGTTCACAGATGGTCAAGGACAAATCACCTCTTCAACTGCTGGCTTTCCTGGTTGAAAATGACCATGAACTGTTCCAGAGGCAACCAAACTGCTGAAATTGGTGTTGACCATTCGAGCCACCACAGCATCAGTGGAAAGGTCTTTTTCTGCCTTAAAATGCATAAAGACCTACAGCCGCAACAGGACGGAGCAAAGAAGATTTTCATCTCTGTCTCTCATATCAATCAAGAAAGAGAGACTCATAAAACTAAAGGCCAAGACAGAGGAGTTTTGCAATGCTGTCATCAACATCTTTATCAAGAAGGATAGGCCATGGACTTCATCTTCAAATAGAGTAATCAAGCCTAAACACGCTCTCTCTCTCTCTCTCTCTCTCTCTCACAAACTGCCCATATTGTCATATCATATCTATACCTTCTAATAATAGCCTTGTGAGTGCAGTTTCCATTGTTGTTGCTTCAGTTTGAGTATTGTAGGTGTTTCTTTTTTGTAGTTGTATTGTTAATTGTTTGTTGTGTGATGACAGCGGCAGACCACAGGTATTTTTCTCTCCCGGTGCTAAGGGGAGCTTGACCAATACCTGGGGTGCTAAGAAAATAGTTGATTTTCATGATTTCAGAGTTACTTTATAAGGACATTTTCTTTTTTTCAATAAAAGCAGATATGGCACACATCACATTCAATATAAATGTAGTTTTGGATTGAATTTGACCAAAGCATATTCAATAAAATAGCTATAAGCCTAATACAAGTGACCACAAGGCAATGACAAAAATGTCTTATGTGCAAAGGTGAAAAACTGTCCGGTGCTGAAGTGGCTGAGCCACAATTAATAACAACACAATACATCCAAAATGCGACAACAAGAAGAAGTGGATTTGTTCCATATGCATAATCAGACAACTCTGCATTGGTAATAATGTTTTGGATGAAATGGCTATCGCAACGTCAGAAATGAAATTAAGAATACCAAAAGTGCAGCCACAACAAGTGCAATACATTTAGCCTGTGCATGTTAACTGTGCACACACTTGTAAAACAAATCGGCTATTATCACAATCTTTGTGATTATATTTTTATTGCAAAAATAGGCCGACTGGTCGACAATATGCATGCGTCTTCTTCCATCCAGATCCAGACCAGTACGATTGAATCATGTTCCCACCACCGAACAGCACACAGTCATGGATCGGATTGGGAACAGAATGGCTGGTTATTGACTTTTACGTATTACTTTATTTAAAAAATTAAAAACAAAAATGCTTGAGGGGGATTAACTGGGGCTAGGCAGATTTGTGACGTGGCTGCAGCATCCCTTAGCCCCGGTGTAGCGCCGTGCTTGACAGCGGTGGTCGTTGTGAAATATTGTACATGGTTGTAAGTTAAGTTTATTGATTTGAAATAGCTGATGTTCGTAATAGCTGATGTCATGATAACCGTGTGGATGGCATGAATTATGGGGAAGAGATGTTGCACATTTTGCATACGTGGATCTGTGCAGACGATTGTGCATAAGCCTATTTGTTGTGAAGTTTTTTTTGTTTGTCTCTCACACAAACAATGTACTGCAGTTATCAGATGTAGCCTATTGGGAGAGTGGTGTAATGGGGACTGTGATGGAGTAATTGTTTAAGTTTGGTAATGGTATTTTACGACCTTGATTTTGAAGGATTCTCTTAGACTGCGTTGTGCACGCGCCTCCCGACACATGATACATGTGTGTGCGTCACGGTCTGCGACTGCCTACCTGGCCCTAGATCTCACTGCACATTACTGAATACTATTGAGTATTTAAATGTGGACTAAGCTAAGAACAGCTAACGACATAACATAAGCTAGCTAACGTACATACCAACCGCATGGAGGAACATGTGCTTAATACAACTTGATAACTTTACTTACCATAAAGAAACGTAACGTTACTAGTTTCCCTTCGTCTGGTCTGACGTTCAAAATGGAACAGAGTAAATCCACTGGACCTTCCAAAACTTGCTTTGGTAAAAATAAAGAATATCCAAGCTTTAGGCACCTCGAATTGCACTGGAAAAGGACGGTAACGTTCCGTTAACAAGTAGGCCTACCGTTACGTTAACGAGTACCATTACGTTAACGAGGCTGCTGCAGCTGCGATGTCAGTCTTATAGGTCTGAAGCTTAAAAATGAAACAAATATAAATCCACTGGATCTTCCAGAACTGGCGGTGGTAAAAATAAAAAATGTTTATCGAAGCTTCTGTCTCTCCTCAACTTGCACTGGAAAAAAACGAGGCTGCTGCTGCTGCCGCAGCTACCAGAGAACTGTTGAACTGTGACGCTCAACGGTCAACTCGGAACAAAATAGCCGCAACTTTTAAATTTTTATCTTTAACATTATCTGGTAAAACTAAAGTGACCTACCGGTATTTACGTTACGTATCAACATGGAAGACGTTATAATTCCAAATCGGACTTCAGCTCTGACTAATTATTCAGAGAACCATTAATTTCTTTTCCCAAGATTCTCATCGGCAAGCAGTAGATTACTGTGAAAAGATACACCTGACCGCTGGGATCATGGGAGCAAGCATTCTGACTCCCAGAATGCATTGCTTTCACAGTAATATACAGTATAAGCATTATACAGTAGGTAACTGTTAGAATCTCACTGTAAATTTACATCGAAGTGTTACAGTGTGTGTCACATGAGAGCAAAACATTGCTGGACATTAGTAAGAGAACGCACAAAAGATAGCTTTCTGTAAGATATCATAGGAACTATTGTATGAGGACATGTTGTGTTGATAAAGGAGAAGTACGATCGGGATGGCGTCTTGTTAGGGGACGGCTCTGGCTCAGAGGTAGAGCGGTAAGGTAATTGGAAGGTCGGCAGTTTGATCCCCGGCTCCTCTGGTCACATGTTGAAGTGTCCTTGAGCAAGACACTGAACCCCAAACTGCTCCTGAAGGCTGAGCCATCGGTGTGTGAATGAGTCTTTAGATCAGATCCTGATGTGTCCATCCTGATGGCTCCTTGCATGGCAGCTTCTGCCATCAGCGTATGAATATGTGTGTGAATGGCTGAATGCTGACATGTAATGTAAAGGCACTATAAAGTCCATTTACCAAATCAAAAATAGTATGACTCATTTCTGTAATGGTTTTGGCGATACAAGGCGCAAGATCACACAGTCCTTTTTTAAGGTTGTGATGTGTTGTTTGCTTTTTAGTAAGATCTCCAGTTGGACCTTTTAGACTAGTTTCTTCTCCTACAGTATGTGTGAAGGAGAAACATTGTTCCTTTCCACATTGCTATTCCACCTGCCGGTGTCACCTGACAAGCTGCTTGTGCTCGTTAAGATGATTTAGTTCAGCACTGCATTTAACAGAAAAAGGCAACACAATGATATGCCTTCAGGCCAGTCATTAAAAAAGCAAGCATTCCCCTGCGTTCTCTACAGCGACTAAGCAAACGGGCGAAGACTGAGTGAAGGCAAGAGGAAATAAGGACAGGAGATTGGAGGCATTAGTGTTGAGAAGTGGAGGTCATTTTTTAGAGACAATTTGGAAAATAGGCCAAGCTTCCAAAAAAGAAAAAAAGGGGGGTGGAGGGGGTAGAAAGTGAGAGGTATGCGTTGGGGAGTGTGTTGGGGGGGAGAAGAAATCAAAGATCTTAATTGGCTTGTTCACGCTTGAAAGTGTGAGCTGGGAGAGAAGTAGCATTGAGTTAGTAGTTAGAAGAAGAATGAGAGAAAAGAGAATGAACTAAAAAAGAAACAAATGAAGGGTGTTAATGGAGAGAGAGAGAGAGAGAGAGAGAGAGAGCAGTCAGTTAAAGAGGGGAAAGAAGTGACAGAGTTCAGTTGAGACAACTTTATTTAATGAGTGTGTGTTCTGGAGCGACTGATTGGGAGTGCTGGATGTCAGAGTTGAGGTGACTGTTTTAGGGCTGACTGAGGTATACAGGTCACTGTTGTTTGTGTGTGCACGTACGTATGTTTGTGTGTGTGCAGATGTAGGTGTTTTCCTATTTGTGTGCACATCAGCTTGAATCCATTAAGGCTCAGATTCACAACCAATCAATCACTCTGACACCTCGATAGGGGAGCTGGATGGTCATTCTTCACAACGCAGCCAGCCCACCTCGCCCACTCAGATAATCGCTCCAATCATTCAGTAGGTCTGAACGTCCAACCTCCGGCCGCCAGAACCCAGCTCCATCTGCAGAGTTTCCTCATTAGCTTCTTTTCTTGCTGCTACTTTCTGCCTGGTGCTACCTGTTAAAGATAACTGTGGTGCGTTCACCATGCTCTGAGTTTAGCTGCATGTTTACATGAGGAAGACCAGCTCAAGTCAAATTTCTGCTACAGCATACAGGTCTGGGGTCTCATTTATAACCGTTGCGTACGCACAAAACGGGGCCTTAAATGTGCGTACGCCACTTCCCACGCAACAGTTGTGATCTATAAAAACAAACTTGACGGGAGAATGTGCTAGTGATGAGAATTACGGCTCTTTTTAGTGAGCCAGATCATTTGGCTCAGCTCACCAAGAAGAGCCGGCTCTTTGGGCTCCCAAACGGCTCCCAAACGGCTCTTTGTTTTACCACTTCTGCCTTTTATAATTCAGCCAAATTTAGCGCTGTTTTGACCTATGATTAGTATGTGTGCACATATACCACTTAAATTATTCAATATAATTATACTAAACCTTATAATTTCCAGAATACCATAATTTTACATGCTGCTTCGTTTCCGACTGTCACTCATCTTGTCTGCTATTCGCGCACCGCACTCCTCTCTCTTTCTCTCCTCCTCTCCCTCCTGCTCTGTACCTGTAGACCGCCAGCGCGCCGCGCACCCCCGCCCCACCCTGCTTGATGGTATGATCCTTGTCTGTCATCACCTGATTGGTCGCACAGACTTCATTAACACAACATTCAGTCACAATCAGTGCATGGAGTGCCCGTGGCACGGAGAAAATCGTCCTATCATTCTGCCTTGAATTAATTAAAGAAAAATTAATTTGAGCCGGCTCGTTCGCGACTGACACATCAATAGAATATGCACATCTGTACGGAAACTCAGACCCATATGTACGCACATTATGGAGGCGCAGATGTTGAGGAGCCAGATGGTGGAAATGAAATGTGTGAGAGTCATCATTATATATATAATGATGACTCTCACACATTTAACTTCACCTCATATCACATGTTACTTATAGATCCACTTTATCATAAACATTTAAACCAGCAGTGTTATTTGTGCTAGTGAGTCATAACTATTCCATAAGCACCTCACAAATGTAAAAGATATAAACCATATAACATCTAAATATAAACCAACTCAAATAAATCTCAAATCAAATTCCACTCAATATCTCATCAGCGCAGTCTCACCAACACATAAACACATAAACACTGCGGTGAGACTTGTAACATGCTGCATGATGGATATACCGGCACTGAGGACTACATGAATGGTAGAATGAGGAGGGAACGAGTGTTCAGAGACCTCCTCAACTACAGGCACCTCCAACTCCTTTTCTTGGTCTTCCTCTCGGTAGTTGTCGTGATTCACCGTAAAGCTCCACTGATCAACAGGCTCATTACTATGTATTATTATTATGCTTCTTAAAATTAGCAGCAGATATTATAGCTGAACCTTTGACACATCTTTTTAATCTTACCTTGGTTTCTAATGTAATCCCTCAGGTGTGGAAGGCATCTTATGTTTTACCCGTTTTAAAAGAAGGTGATCCTACAGTGCTAAATATTTACAGGCCAATCTCTAAACCTTCTGTATTAGCCAAAGTGCTGGAATCCCTAGTCAGTGAACAGGTGAAAGAGTATTTACACACTCACTCATTACTATCCTAACATCAGTCAGGGTTCAGAAAAGGTCATAGCACCATTACCATGAAAGTTGTAAATGACATTATCAATGCATTGGATAATAAGCAACACTGTGTGTCTCTTTTTATTGACTTGTCCAAGGCTTTTGACACTGTGGATCATGATATTCAGATACAACTTGTTAATATTGGTTTCACTCCTCATGCTGTAGGTTGGTTTGTCAACTACCTTACTGATAGGACCCAGGCTACACAGTTTGAGGGTCTTACATCTGAAGTCCTAACAGTCTGTAAGGGTGACTGCTTGGGTGATAATGTTCAAAATTCATCTTTCCATTTTTATGCGGATGATACTGTTATTTATTGTTGTGCAGCTACCCTCAGTATAGCTTTTAAGTATCTGCAAAATGCCTTCAACACAGTCCAAGCTCAGGTTTACCAACTGAAACTTGTACTGAATGCTGAAAAAAACAAACTTCTGGTCTTTTCTAACTCTAGAAAGATGGAGTTGAATCAGAGTATTGTTTCTTCTCAAGGTCAACAAATTGAGGCAGTCTCCACATACAAATACCTGATCCACGTGCGCACATTTCCAGGTGGACTGTGATTTATAAAGGGAACATTGCCTGCAGATGTGCGTACGCACAGTTTTATAAGTCTGATTGTTTTTTGTCGCACGTATATTTTTAGTATGGATCCTACGCACTGTTTTCTAAATGAGACCCCTGCTCTTTAAATTGCATGTCTTGTGTTTTATGTTAAGAAAAAAAATAATTAAAGCACCAAGAGGTGGGGGATATCTGCACTGGAGCCGACTCAGAGAGTTACGACCACAACAACGCTAACGTCTCTTTCTCAATGGTGGAATAGTTGGACGAATGCTGATTAAATTTGCGCGAGAAACAGCTGACCGGGTGTTCTACTCCAGCCGCATCCTCCTGCATTAACACAGCCCCTGCACCAACAGCACTGGTGTCAACCTCCAACTTAAAGGGTCGGGTAAAATCGGGCGCAGTGAGGACCGGAGCGTGACACAAAAGAGATTTTACGCTTTCAAATGCACGCTGGCAATCCAGAGTCCATTTAAAGTCTGCCTTGGGACTCGTAAGACTAGTCAGGGGATGGACCACGGCAGAGAAGTTTCTACAGAAGCTTCTGTAGTACCCTGTGTAGGAGCCAATTTCTCATTTGTTTGCCAGTTTGCTTTGCCTCCCTCTACAGGCCTGGAGTGTGCTAATGGGGAATAAAAGCCTGGCCAAGAGAATACCAGGTGCTGCTGATTGGAGACACAGCCAGTCTGGGTTTTGTAGCTGCTGCCTTCTGTTTTGATTTCATGTTTTTTGATACATTTAAAGAATCTGGAATAAACCCATTTTGAGTTCAACTTTAACTTCATTTTTGGACATTCCTCATTTCCTGTTTTTTGCCAGTCAGTGTTAAACTACAGTACTCTCAATCAGCCGCCACCATGGAAGAGGTCAAAAGGTCACTACATTAAAGGTTTAAAGCTGTCTTTTTGGAGTACAAAGACTTCATGGAAGGACTTCATGGATTCCACCAGCAATGGACTTTTTGTTTTCCAGCCACATGGCAGCAAAGAGGAACAAAGGACTCAGGCAGCCATCTTGAAGCACTAAGAACAAAGGAGAGTGGTATGTAAGAAAAAGTCTTGCTATTGCTACTCAACAATGGACTTTGCTGCCTGCGTGGATATGGACATGTGCAACTAAACTCTGAAGATGAAGGAAATGAACATTACATGCTGTGATGCAAGATGGACAGTGGCACATGAATGAAATGAGATACCCTTGTGAACTTAAACACTTTAAGATGAAATGAACTTGGATTACTGCAAATGTTTGTTTGAACTTTGGAACTTAATTGGTTAAACTTAATTATGGCAGTATATTGCTTTGCCTAAATTGGCCCTTTAAGTTCATTTTTGGAAAATGGCTGAAGAAATGGCTACTAAAATGCCTATTGAGTCTGCTTCCATTGATTCAGAAGAGGATTCAATGAACAAAAGCAGTATGGAGGAAATAAAAGAAATGGGCGAAAGCCGAAAAAAGAAAGCAACTCAACTCACTCGGCGCATGAATATCCTCAAAGGAATGATGAAAGATGTCACTAATGTTCATGAAGTTAAAGCAAATGCTGCCATGTATGATGAAACTTTGAACAGTTTAAAGATGCTCACAGACAATACCAACAGATGTTGAGTGAAGATGAATGTGTGCAAGATACCAAATCATGGTTCCAGCCCAAATGGGAAATATTTTTACATTCCTTTCTTCTCTTTCCAATTGGCTGATCAGCATGAATGCAAATGAAGCACCAAACCCCAAACTACAACCTGCTGTGGATGGAAGCGATGACCTTAAATGTGGTGCTTCTGCAGTTTCAACTCATATGTCAATAAGGAGTGACCGCTCCACAAGTGCACGAATTCGGTCTGAGGCTGAGAGGGCAGCTCTTATGGCAAAGGCAGCGGTGCTCAAAGAAAAGCATGATCTGGAGTTAAAAGAGGAACAGTTGAATCATCAAATGGAGGAACTAAGGAGGAAGAACGAGATACTGGAGCTTCATACATCACTGGCAGCAACATCAGCCAAGATTTCAGTCCTGGAAATGGCCCAAGAAAATCCTGATACATCTACGGACGGTATGAATGAATACTTTAATGGAATGATGGAGAAATATGGAACAGAAATGGACTTTAAAGAGATTGTTCTACCAACAGCAGCACAGACTTCAAGTGTGAAACCAAAGACTGGAACTCTGCTTCGCTCTACTACACCTGTAACACCAACACAGCCAACTCAAAGCACATCTCAAAAGCAGAATGCCATAAGTAGCCACCCGACTGCAACTAGCCCAGTCCAGATGCCAGGGCAAACGCAATCAGCCCCCCAGGGTAGTGTAAGGCCTGATCAACTCTACACAATCCTTCAAAATCAAAATGACCTCACAAGTCTTCTAATAAAGCAACAACAAACTGCATTACTGCCAAAAAGAGACATTGCCATCTTTGACAGAGACATTTTGAGGTACCAGTCATTCACTAAGTCATTTGAACAAGTCATTGAGTCTAAAGTAGAGAGTAGTGAAGAAAGACTGTACTTCCTTGAACAATACACAAGAGGCCCAGCTCAAGCCTTAGTTAAGAGTTGTCGATATATGGGTCCTAATAGGGGTTTTCAAAAGGCCAAAAGTCTGTTAAAAGCCAATTATGGTAATGAATATAGAATTGCAAGTGCCTACATAGAACGAGCTCTTACTTGGCCATCAATCAGAGCTGAAGATCCAAAGGCTTTACAAGCATACTCACTGTTTCTCAGAGGCTGCTGTAATTCAATGCAGGATATGTCATACATGGACGAGCTGGATTTGGCATCAAACCTTAAGGCTATAGTACTCAAGCTGCCATACAAAGTCCGTGAAACATGGAGATCAGTTGCCTGTGATTTGCAAGATCAGGAAAGCCACAGAGTGAGATTGGTGGAGCTTGTAGAGTTCCTCGATAAGCAAGTTCGAATTCACTCTGACCCAATCTTTGGAAATCTCCAGGATGGAAATCAAGTAAAAGCCAAGGATAAATTCAAAGCTCAGTCCAGGCCCAAATCAACTGAAAGTTTTGCCACGAGTATTGACCCATCAGCTCAACCAGCCCACTGTACATCCTGCAATGGTGAGCACACACTTGCATTTTGCCTTGACTTCAAGAAAAGGTCAAACAAAGACAAGATAGACTTTTTGAGAACAAATGGAATGTGTTTTGGACGTCTCAGAAAAGGACACATGAGCAAAGATTGCAGAAGACGCCTAAAATGTGATGTGTGTAACAAACCACATCCAGGAGTTCTACACATACAGTACAAGGAGAAGATGAGAATCCCAGGGACAGAGCAAGGTCCAGCAGATGGAGCCACACGCAGTCAATCTGTCGCCTTCCAATCGTGTAGCCATATCGGGGCCGGTAAGAATGACTGTGCACTTTCCATTGTCCCTGTCCAGATCAAAATCAGAAAAAGTGACATTATTAAGGTGTATGCCTTCCTCGACCCTGGCAGTACTGCTAGTTTTTGCACAGAGCAGTTAATGTCAAACTTGAACATCAAAGGCAGAAAGATGAGCATTATGTTACGTACTATGGGCCAAGAGAAATGTGTATCATCTCACCTCGTCACAGGTCTTGAGATCTCTGGAGTGGATAACTCTGATTTCATTGTTTTACCTGAAATGTACACACAGAAGGAAATGCCTGTGACCAAAGATAACATGATCAGAGAGGAAGATCTTTCCACATGGCCATACCTGAGCAATGTACACATTCCTGTCATTGATGCCAAAGTGGAGTTGCTGATCGGAACAAATGCCCCAAAAATAATGGAACCATGGGAGGTAATTAACAGCCAACAAAATGGACCATTTGCTGTGAGAACACGTCTGGGGTGGACTGTCAATGGTCCTCTTAGAGGACATGATGAAATAGACACAACAAGCCATCCAAAAGTGCAATGCAATAGAATCTCAGTCGCCAAGATAGAAGAGCTCTTGATCAGTCAATACAACCAAGACTGCAGTGAGAAAGCATCTGAGGACAAGCCTGTGATGTCAGTGGAAGACAGGGAGTTCATGAAATGTGCAAATGATAGTGTAATACTGAAAGGTGGACACTATAATCTGGACTTGCCTTTCAGGAGAAGTGACTTGATCATGCCAAATAACCGCTCAGTTGCAGAACAACGCCTCCTAGGGCTGAAAAGGAAATGTCAAAGAAATGGACATTTCAAGAAGGAATACACTGACTTTGTAAATTATGTAATTGAGAAGGGATACGCTGAAGTAGTACCATCAGATCAGCTGGAAAAGACAGATGGCAGAGTTTGGTACATTCCACATCATGGAGTATATCACCCCAGGAAGCAAACCTTAAGAGTCGTCTTCGATTGCAGTGCATCCTACCAAGGAAAGTCCCTCAACGCTGAGCTGCTACAAGGCCCTGATTTGACAAACACCCTAGTCGGAGTGCTTCAAAGATTAAGGCAGGAGCCAGTGGTTGTAATGGCAGATATTCGCTCCATGTTCCACCAAGTCAGGGTATCAACAAAAGACACAGACTTTCTAAGATTTCTATGGTGGCCTAATGGTGATGTCAATCAAAGTCCAGTCGAACATTGCATGCGTGTTCACCTGTTTGGTGCTACATCTTCACCCAGCTGTGCAAGCTTTGCATTGAAAAGAACAGCAGAGGACAACAAGGCTTGCTTTCACCCAGAGGTAATCGACACCATTAGAAACAGCTTCTATGTCGATGATTGTCTAAAGTCTATGCCCTCTGAACAAGATGCTTTGCAACTGGTTAAAGACCTGTCAACTGTCTGTCACATGGGAGGATTTCACCTCACAAAGTGGGTGAGTAACAGCCACATTGTGCTCTAAGCTATTCCGGAGGAAGACAAAGCCAAAGAAGTGAAAACATTGGATCTGGACAAAGAGGAACTGCCCATGGAAAGGGCACTAGGTCTACAGTGGAGTGTTGAAAATGATGCATTCATGTTCAAGATCACAGTGAAAGAAAGACCACACACTCGAAGAGGAATGCTGTCTGTGGTAAGCTCAGTGTATGATCCACTTGGATTTTTAGTTCTACTCACTCTCCCTGTGAAGACTATGCTCCAAGAGCTGTGCAAACAGAAGTACGGATGGGATGAGAAAATTCCACAAGCAACATCTAAAAAGTGGACAGAGTGGACATCCAGTCTGAAAAAACTGGCTGATTTCAGTGTGCCTCGCTGCATCAAGCCAAAAGACTTTGAAAAACCAACAAGTGTCCAATTGCATCACTTTTCAGACTCCAGCGAATATGGATATGGCACTGTGAGCTACCTGCGGATGAAGAACAGCAGAGGTGAAGTTTCTGTTTCATTTATGATGGGAAAAGGAAGGGTGGCTCCCTTGAAGCAGATCACAATTCCTAGGATGGAGCTCACAGCTGCAGTGCTGTCAGTGAGAGTGGACAAAATGCTAAAGTCAGAACTACAACTGGAACTTGAGGACAGTCTTTTGGACGGATAGCCTCAGTACGGTCTGTACTGAGATACATCTCCAATGAACACACACGGTTCCACACCTTTGTTGCCAATCGTGTAGCTGTGATCCGGGAGAACACCAGTGTATCACAATGGAGGTTTGTAGACACAAAGTCAAACCCAGCTGACGATACGTCCAGAGGATTAAATGCTAAGAAATTTGTTGAATGCAAGCGATGGATACAAGGTCTAATGTTTCTCAAGGAATCCGAAGCTGAATGGCCGGCTAACTCCACTGATTTCCAGCAGAATCTGGTTGATGACCAAGATGTCAAAAGAAAAGTCGTCACATATGGAACCAATGTCCTAGACAAACAAAACCCTACAGACCAGCTGCTGTCACACTTCTCAGACTGGCTGAGACTCAAGAAGGCAGTGGCATGGTACTTGAAGTTCAGAGATTTTCTGAGGATGCTTGCAAGAAAAAGAAAAGAAATGAAACTCGATGAAATTGGTGTGAACACACATTCCCAAAACAAAAAAGTTGCTTCCAAAATGCAAGTATTCAAATCCACATTGGGTGGTCAGAACATCACTGTAGACAACATGGAAAAGGCTGAAAAAGTTATCATTGGAATTAGCCAGAGTCAAACATTTTCTGAAGAATTGATTAAGTTGTAAATGGCGTTATCAAGTGTACAAAGAAAAAGCTGCATATTCAAGTTGGATCCAGTGTTGGAAGATGGCATACTAAGAGTTGGTGGATGACTCAACCGTTCAGCCATGCCTGAGCAGGTAAAACATCCCATGATCTTGCACAAAAGTACTGGATAACAAGTGCAAACTCAGCAGCAAGAAAGGTGATCACCAAGTGTGGTGTGTGCAGATGTTTAGCAGGAAAGACAAGAGTGCAAAAGATGTCAGATTTGCCCCAAGAATGACTACTGCCTGACCTTCCACCATTCACGAACACAGGAATGGATTACTTTGGACCGATTGAAACAAAAAGAGCCAGAAGCCTTGTCAAACGGTATGGTGTAATCTTTACTTGTATGGCCAGCAGAGCAGTGCATCTAGAGATGGCATGTTCCTTAGATACAGACTCCTGCATTCATGCCATTAGGAGGTTCATATGCCGCAGAGGTCAAGTATCACACATCCGCTCAGACAATGGCACTAATCTGGTTGGTGCAGAAAAAGAACTCTGTAAAGCCCTCATGAGTCTAAACCAGGACAAACTCAGAAATTCCTTGCTGAAAGATGGTATCAAGTGGTCTTTCAACCCTCCAGCAGCATCACATCATGGTGGAGTGTGGGAAAGACTAATTAGAATGGTGAGAAAAGTTCTCTTGTCAGTTTTACACCAGCAAGTGCTCGATGATGAGGGCCTATGTACCATCCTGTGTGAGACAGAGGCGATTCTTAACAGTTGGCCCATCACCTCCATGTCAGCTGACCCGCAAGATCTGGAGGCACTCACACCCAACCATATCCTGCTTTTAAGATCCAAGCCCATTCTGCCACCAGGCCTCTTTCAAAAGTCTGACATGTACCTCAAGCGTCGATGGAGACAAGCTCAATACATGGCTGACTTATTTTGGAAGAGGTGGACCCAAGAATATTTGCCATTAATGCAAGAGAGACAAAAATGGACAAGTAAGAAGAAAAACATTCAAACAGGTGATGTCGTCATGATTGTTGACTCAACTGCACCCAGAGGGTCATGGATGCTGGGAAGAGTAATAGAAACAATGCCAGATGCTAAAGGCCTAGTTCGTTCAGTGAAAATCAAGACCAAGAACAGTGTTCTTGAACGACCCATCACAAAGGTCTGTCTGCTGCTCGAAGACTCTTATCCCCAGTAGTATATTTTCAGTTAAATACTTTTCACATTTTTTGTGTTGATACATCACATAAATAATATGGTAGAAAATATGATTTTTAGATGTAAATCATTGGCTCAATCCACCATTATTTTAGTAATTGTATTTTGTTACACACCATACAATTAGGGGCCGGTGTGTAGGAGCTAATTTCTCATTTGTTTGCCAGTTTGCTTTGCCTCCCTCTATAGGCCTGGAGTGTGCTAATGGGGGATAAAAGCCTGGCCAAGAGAAGGCCAAGTGCCGCTGATTGGAGACACAGCCAGTCTGGGTTCATACCACAAACTTCATTTTTGGACATTCCTCATTTCCTGTTTTTTGCTACTCAAAGCCAGTCAGTGTTAAACTACAGTACTCTCAATCAGCCACCACCATGGAAGAGGTCAAAAGGTCACTACACCCTGTCATGCCGAGGAAACGCCGCAGCGCACGTCGGGTGGTTGGAGCAGGGAGCTCAGCTATCGCGCTAACTTTCGCCTCGATGGGACGGAGCTCATCCTGACCCACTTGAAGACCAATAACCTTTCAGTAAATCTAATTTGGTGACAAATTTGGCAGAGCCTAAGTTATTGACAAAATCCTCCATCCGCGGCAACGGATATGAGTCGGGTACGGTGTTGACTTTGTGAAAATCAGTAATAAACCTGGGTGAACAATCTGATTTAGCCTCTAGCAAACAGGGAGAGCTCCACAAACTAGTAATGGGCTTTGCCAAGCCATTTTCCAACAGATACTGCACCTCTTTTTTTCTTTAGCTCTCTTTTAATCTGGTTAACATGATAAGAGTGCTGCTTAATTGATCGGGCATCTTTTACATCTATATCATGTTCTAGTACCCTGGTACGAGTGGGAACGTCACCAAAAAGACATGGGTACTCAGCTACTAAATCAGCAATATCCTGCTGTTGTTCGACGTTCAGATGACTAAGCTGAGGTGGTAACACTTTCAGCATCTCTGAATTTGGTAACCGCGCACTGTGCTGCAAGGAAGGGCGTACGGCCAATCCATCCCTGTCACCAGGACTTTTTTTGGCTACAATGAGCGCGGAGCAACCACTTAGCGGAGAGGAGTAATGCTTTGTTGGGGAGCTTGTTTTAGCGTCACAAGAGTGATACATTTTAAACATGTTTACATGGCAGACATGAGTTTTGCGCTTTCGGTTCGGAGTATTTATCACATAGTTCGTCTCACTAAGTTTATTTTGGATGCTATACGGTCCATTAAAACATGCAGAGAGGGAAGAGCCAGGAATGGGTAGAAGAGCTAACACTTGGTCACCCACTTCAAAGTGTCTAGCAACAGCGGATCGGTCACACTGTTTCTTAATTTCCACCTGGGAACTGGCGAGTGTGTCTCTCACCAAATTACGAACGTGATGTAAACGGTCACGGAATCTACTCACGTACTCAAGTACATTACCCTCCACGGACAGCTCAGCCGAGAGGAACCTGTCTTTAAGCACCTTTTAAAGGGCCGCGAACAGCGTGTCCAAAGACAAGCTCCCCTGGGCTGAATCCTAAGGATTCCTGCACGGATCCATGGTGGCAAACAGCACAAAAGGAATGCCATCATCCCAGCTTTTGTCTGACACCAAACAGTATTTCCGTAACATGGATTTTAAGGTCCGATGCCACCGCTCCAGTGCGCCCTGTAATTCTGGGTGGTAGGCACTGGAGACCACATGTCCAACCCCTAATGACTGAAGGACCTGTCCGAAGAGCTTGGATTTAAAATTGGTGCCTTGATCCGTCTGTACTATTTTTGGGACACTGAAAGTAGTTAAAACCGTTGTCAGAGCTTTAACGATGGATCTGGAGGTTATTTTGTGCAGCGGCACTGCTTCAGGGAACCGAGTAGCAGCGTAAGTAGATACTGATTACCTGATTTTTACCTTGGTAGTGGCCCAACACAGTCTACTATGACTCTCTCAAATGGTTCACCCATAGCAGGTATCAGGCGCAGCAGTGGTGGCGTGATGGTCTGGTTTGGCTTACCTGCTAATTGACAGACATGACAGGTGCCAAAATGGTTAAATACATCAGATTTTAACCCTGGCCAGAAGAAGTGTTCCAAAATGAGATTGTATTTTTATTAACTCCCAAATGCCCAGACCACGGGCTTTCGTGTGCCAGAGTTAACACATGCTCACGATAACTGATGGGGACGACAATTTGATGAATGACATTCCACTCAACTTCAGCAGTTATCGTGGGAGACCATTTATGACGAGAATGTCATCTTCCACAAAATACTGGGCTTCAGGGTTACCCCATTCACTACTTACCGTGGCAGAAAAACATTTTATAAGACTTTTGTCGGCTTGTTGTGCAGCATCGAGCCGCTCGCTAGTTACAGGCAGCCGGAGCTCAGGAGATGCGGTGGTAATAGTTACCTGTTCCTTTAACTCCTTAGGAGGAGAATCAGACGTCACGATGGCGTCTAGTTTACTCTTACCTGTTAGGATTTTCAACAGCACACTGTCGGTAAGGTCAACATCATCCAATTTCTCATTCTATACAGAAAGCTTCTGTGTTTGCGCGTGCGTAATTACGCATGAGGGAAACAAATCAGGCAGTGCCGAATCATCGCCGTTAGCGGAGAGTTTTGGGCTGACGGAGTGTGGGTGTACTGTCTAACGATGTGGACACACATCCAACGTCCGGAGCGCTGTGTGGCGTGTTGTTTTTTATTTCGGCGTCCATGTTAACAGGTTAGAGCAGCCACACTGCCGCATGAGTGAGACGCGCGTCTCTTTTAATAGGATAGAGGTCTCGCCTATTTTTGACGCGAGCCACACGCGTCTCAGCTGTGTCTCACAGCAACAACAGACAGTGGAAGTGATCTAGTGACAGTATATTGACATCATATTAGCTACATTAATACAGTGCTACATTGCTTTTACATGACTGTTATAACGTTTTTTTATTTCGGCGTCCATGTTAACGGGTTAGAGCAGCCACACTACCCGCATGAAATGAGCGTGTCCCGCGCGGCTCGGCTGTGTGTCCTCAGCGGCTCTTCTAGAGATTCAAGGTCTCACCCATTTTACCACGAGCCGTGCGGTTTACAACAGACAGTGACATCATACCAGTTACATTATCCCCAAGCATTTTTTTTTGTGGACAGAATTCCTTCATTTGTTAACACAAGGCTTTTATTCTGAAATATGTGCAGGACAGTGTTGTAGAACATGCAGTGACTTGCAGAGCTTCATGAATGAATATAGTACTGAGTTTTAATGGTGCATTATTACTATTATTATTTACAAATTTCCACACATTTCTTAACCCTTTTCTGTCTAAAATAAAAATAAATGGCATTTATAATGAGATGAAATGACCATTATGAAAGACAAACTCTATGTAGAAAGAATAGGCTGACAGCAGCAGCAGCAACAGAAACTCAGCTGAAACGCAGATGGTGTGAACACCACACGTGTGAAACACGCAGCCCTTCAGCCAGGCAGCTGTCAGCTGCTGCTGACGTTCCCTGTGTGGACAAAGCGTTAGTCTCTCATCTTTGCTACCAAATAAAATTACCTTTTTTTTCTTTGTGTAATTGCAAGAAAGTTTGAAACATACAGTTATGTATTTGCACAGTGCATTTGCATAATGACTCTATGGGGCTGTAGTCATTTAATGAGAGAGCCAGGTAGAGTTGGCCATCATCAGCACAAGGATGTTGTTCTGAATGACGTATCCAAATGTGAGCATGTACAGGTTAAATAGAAGCAGACCAAGAATTGATCCTTGAGGGACACCACAGGTCAAGGGCATGCATTTTGAAATTTGCAACAAAATAATCCCCAAATAATCCCTGCCCTTAAAGTATGATTTCATTTCATTTTAGCCAGTATTCCAGTCTGTGTAAAGGTTAATCGACAGTGTCAAAGGCTTCACTAAGATCTGAAAGCACTAATATTGATGCCTGGCCTAAATCACCATTAAAGGAACGATTGTTGTATGAAAATAATTTTGCTGTCACAACTGATCTAACAGAGTGTGTTCCAGCCCGGGAGATAAGATCAGAGCATGTGTAGATTTGAAGGACCCAAATAATTTGCCTCTCTGCCTGTTGTTCTCATCGGAATTCCTACTTTGTCCCTGACAGACAACAGTCAGAATTTCTCAGCCACCAGAGGGCTTTGTCACGTATATATGAGCGTAAATATGTTGTTTTCTTAATGACTGTTGTTGTGAGCTCTACCAAAGGGGGTCTCTGCTTGTGTGTGCACATATGCATGAATGAAGTTCAATTCAATTCAATTCAGTTCAATTTATTTTTATATAGCGTCAAATCATAACAGAAGTTATCTCGAGACACTTTTTATATAGAGCAGTTCTTAGATTGACTCTATAGTTTAGAGACCCAACAAGAGATCCCACCAAGAGCATTGCATTGGAATGCGCTGTCGCCAGGAAAAACTCCCCGTGTAGCGGGTAGAAACCTAGAGCAGAACCGGCCGAGAGAGAGAGAGGGGGGTGGGGAGGAGGGAAGGGGGGGAGAAAGAGAGAGAGAGAAGGAGGGAGAGAGAGAGAGTTTATTATTGACATGTGTCTCTGCCTTGAGTTTGGTTTAAAAAGCGTGCAGCAGATCACACACACACACACAGACACACACACACACACACACACACACACACACACACACAGGGCAGCCAGCTGGCACCTGCAGATATTACACTCAGTTACATCATGGCAACAATATTACATCAGCCAGCATTTTCTTTTCCTGTATTGAGTAACAACGTTGATCTTTCTGATTCACAGCTCACACTGGAGAGAAGATTCAGTCCGGGTGTGTATGTTGCTTGGTGTATACATGTGTATGTATGTGTGGAGAGGAATGCGGGTAGTCGCAGGTGACTTTAGCTTCCTCAAGACGACGAGATGTCTTGGCTGTGTGTGATAGCAGCCCTGTCTCCTAAAAATGACATTCCAATACAACTAAACTGCATTCTATATTACGTTTGGAGGGAAACATATTAATGCAGGACTTTCCCCCAGGGAGGCCGCTGTTCCTGTCCCGTGTGAAACTAAAAGTCAATGTTCATGTAGTCATTTTAAGCCAAACCATGATGTTTTCTTTTACTAAACTTAACCAAGTAGTTTTGTTTTATTTTGTTTCAATTTGCAGTGTTAACAGTGTGTTTAAAACTGTGACTGTAAGCTGGGAGAAAATGTGTTTCCCTCGGAATGTAGCTGAGAATACAGTTGAAATGGAACGTGAAGGTTGGTGATGGACAGAAACTGTGGAAAGTGAGAGAGGGAGGTGAAAGAGAGAAGCTGAATTAAAGAGAAGAGAGAGTGTGAGAGTATGTGTGTGTGTGTGTGTGTGCGTGTGCGTGCGTGCATGTATGGAGGGGGTCTGTCACTTTACATTTAAGCAGCAGATTCCCACCACAGCAGGCTAACGGACAAACCATCCATCCTCATATACCCGGTTTAATGCTGATCCCTCTGGACTGGAGAGGATTGGATTCCCACATCCAGTGGCCAATTCTTTTCAATTTGAACGAGCCCATTAAAAGGTCTTTTTCACTCTCCTGTTCTCTGCCTCTTTCCCTTTCTGGAAGTTTTCCAGTTGAGGTTCAACTGTCACACACACACACACACAGATGCATGTACATATTTGCTGTGATTATTTACTAAATCAATCATTAAGTCCCACATGTGTGTAAGTATGTGCGTCTGTGTGTGATTAGTACAGCTCAGCTCTACTTTATTGCATTGTGTTCACCGGTGTGAGTTTGGTGTTTCCACTGGGCGAGGGGATCAGCAGTGGGTCTATCTCCCTCCACAGCTCATCCATCTCTCTCTAACTCTTTAGCCTCCTGCACCAACGCCAAACGAGTTGGACTTTCTATGCACCTGCATCTGGAGCTCCTTCATCAGAGAGCCAGATTACAGTCCGATCATCATTTGGTTTCTTAGTGTGTTGCTGTTGAGCTGAACCATCTGGCTCAGCAGCTCCCCATTTTTGGAAGACTTCTCTTAACCGAAGGCTAAAGTCACCCATGTCTCCCCCACGCCTTGTTTAAGATTAAAAAAAATAATTCGGAGATCAGCAGCTGGGATGAGAATGTGTTGGTTGTTTCCTGTTTGAAATGGCGAGGAGAGAACCAGCGACCAATCAGGTGCATTCCACGATATGGTACGTCACCGCTTGAGTGGCGTCCTCACGGCATCTGGTGGAAATGTAGCGTCAATCACTACGCTGCAGCGGTCTAGAGATGTCAGTAGAGTACTTTGCTGTCGTATACGACATCTGCGACCTCATTATTGCCTGCCAGGCAAATCAGAACAAAAACACGACACTCCAAACAATATTTACACTGTCAAATGAACATAAACATGAACTTCTTGGCTACTCTTTGTGACACACACACTGTCATATACTGATACAAACACACAAAATATACAAGCAGCAACACACACACACACACACACACACACACACACACACACACACACACACACACACACACACACACAGCCATGTATGCTCCACCCCTCCCCCACCTCCGGTCCCTGTTTAACAGGGTGCATCTGACAGGATGGATTGGCTCAATACCGCGGGGAGGGTGGGTCAGAACGCTTGTAAATAAGTATCCAATGGCTGGGAAAGAAAAATATGAATATCTCTAAGAGTTGTGTCAGGGTGGTGGTCTGCATGGAGTCCCCCAGTGTGTTTGTTATTCACAGGCAGTGACAGACTGGGAAAGGGACCAGCCCTGTTTGTTACTGTGGTGGAGTGGGCCAGTGGATGTGTGGAGGGACACACTGGACACCACAGCATGGGGTTTGTTGATGAGCTGCACTGTCTTGACTGGAAGAGATTTGAAGCTAAATGATATGAAGTGATTTGATTAGTACTTCCAGTGCATGTGCTCAGATTCTGGTTTGTCATAGACGTACTGATGATTTTTTTAATGGTAGGATTAGGATAGAGTTCCATAATGAGCTGGAGAGAAGCAGGAACTAGACTGACATGGAAGATTTGGCATATTGAAAAAGAGGAGATGTGATAAAGGCTGATGAGGAAATTTTTCAAACACACCTTGTTACTGTAGTACCTGCTTCTTATTCTACTGTAGTGTTACGGCTCCGGACGTATATTGAAATGTATTTGTGTCAGAGTGAGTGTCCTCCATCTTGTGAGGATCTTTGTGTGACTGTATTTTGTGTGAGAGTGAGTGTCTTTGTGTGGTGAGGATCTTTGTTTTCCTTATTAGGTCCTCGCTCTCTGATTGGCTGGAGGTGTGGGTTCGGTCTGGGCTGTGTCGGCTGCTGATTGGTCCCTCCATCATCCCGGCAGTTTAAAATGCTCTGGTGCCCAGCAGTCTGGTGACAGATTACTGACAGCAGCCTCATTCTGTCCTCGGCCTCCAACCCTTTGTGGTTAATTTAAGAATTAGTGTGGATTTAGTAGCCTTAGTGCTCTAGTAGTTTAGTTGGATTGTATGACTTTTAGCACCTTGCTTGCTGTGCACCACTTGTCGAATAAGACAGTTTTCTCTCTCGCAAAACAACAAAGGTTTGGTTGTCAGATATTTAACTTGTCCTGAATTTTTGTCTATATGCCTCAGGAACTAGCTCATAGGCACGCATGACTGTGGCTTTAACAATATTATAATTCAAACTCTGTTCAATGGACAAACACTCTTCCTGGGCTTTACCCACTAACTTGCACTGCAGTAACAAACTCCACACATCTTTTGGCCACCTTTAAGTTGCAGCAATTCGCTCAAAAGCATTGAAATAAGAATCAACCTCACTCTCCCTAAAAGGAGGAACTAAGGCAATGTGCCTGCTTACATCGAATTGATCAGAAGAAGCAGTAGGGGAATGCACACTAATAGGAGTAGAGGTTGACTGCTCAGAGGATTTTTCTAACTCAAGGGTCCTTATTCTGAGGTGCATAAACTCAACTTCACGGACCTTGGTTTCTAGGTCCACCTCTCTAAGGCGGAATGCTAGTTTTAAATCCTCCGTATCTACCCCAGCCTGTAACAGACTTAATGGGTCTACGCTCCAAGCCTGAGCTACAGTAGGGGCCTCCGCTCCTATATTCACCTGGCTGCTGAGGGCCTGGGTGGCAGTGGCAGCTCCTGACGCTCCTACTCCCACATGTAAACCCTCAGGGGCAAGACCAGTCTGAGGCCTTAGTTTAGTGACCAAACCCTTTTCCACCAACTCTTCTGAAAGTATATCTTTAATCTCTGCCTTACGTGCATTTAACGGGACAGAGATATCAAAAAAATTTGCAGTCAGAATCAAATCTGCTTTTATGCATCGTTCCAACTTTTCAATGGGTGGACTTGCCTTGAAGTCATCCATTTCAAATACCATGTTTGTACTGTAGGCCTACCCTACACACAAGAAAGAAAACTGCCAACCAAAAACACAAGAAAGAAACTACTTAAAAATCAAATGAGCAATGCAAGCCCGAGGAAAGAAAGGACGGACGAGCCCCCAATTTATGTTACGCCCCTGCCTAGGGGGGTCAGAGCGCAACATAAAAATATGAAGAATATTCTCTCCCCGGTCCCCAAACCACAATGTCAGGACTAGATTTTTGAGTTAAGTAAAAAGGTTTATTACCAAACTCAGTTCACAAAACAATACAATGAGACAAATGAACTCAGGGTGAACTAAGATCCTCACAAGATGGAGGACACTCACTCTGACACAAATACATTTCAATATATGGCCGGAGCCGTAACACCCCCCTCCTCAAAATCAAACATTTCCCTCAAAATGTTTGATAATCAGGAACATTTAAGAAACACGAGAGAGTGCATCAGCCAACACATTTTCTGTCCCTTTCTTGTGATGAATCTCTAAGTTGAAGTCTTGTACAAGCAACGACCACCTCATCAGCCTCTGATTTGAGTTTTTCATCTGCGCCAAAAAAAACAGCGGGTTGTGTTCAGAGCACACTACAACGGGCAGCGAACTTGAACCAACATAAACCTCAAAGTGCTGCAGCACAAACAGCATGGGAGAGGGCTTCTTTCTCAATGGTGCTATACTTTACCTGATGCTTACTAAACTTCTTTGAGAAGTAGCAAATCGGATGGTCAATGCCCCGCTCATCCTCCTGCAGCAACACCGCCACGGCACCACTGGCACTGGAATCCACCTCCAGCTTGAAGGGATGCGCAAAGTCAGGAGCCGCCAGGACGGGTGTGCTACAGAGAAGAGCTTTTGCATACTAAAAGGCGTGCTGACATGCAGGTGACCACACAAAAGCTTTCGTAGCACTAGTCAAACTAGTAAGGGGAGCAACAACATATGCAAAGTTATTGCAAAAACCACGATAGTAGCCTGCCATTCCAAGGAAACGGCGGAGCTCACGGCGAGTTTTCGGCCTGGACTTTAACAGCTCGCCTGACCCTGGCCGACCTGTTTTCCTAAATAGGTTACAGTGGCCCTACCAAATTCACATTTGGCCAGATTCAAAGTGAGGGAAGCTTTCTTCAACCTCTCAAAAATAACACAAAGGGTTTTAATGTGCTCAGACGAAGTGCTTGAGTGTGCCACAATGTCATCAAGATAAACCTCACAGTTCTGAACACCAGCTAAGATGATGTGCATGAGGCGTTGGAATGTAGCGGGTGTATTTCTGAGACCAAATGGTATAACTGTATACTATAACAGGTTGTCGGGGGTGACAAAAGCGGAAATCTCAGACGCACGAGGAGTCAAAGGGACATGCCAATAGCCCTTTAACAGGTCAAGTTTGGTGACAAACTTAGCCGAACAAACCCTGTCTACACAATCCTCCATACGGGGCAGAGGGTACGAGTCGGATTTTGTTACTCCATTTATTTTACGGAAATCTGTGCGAAACCGCGATGTTCTATCCGGTTTGGGCACGAGCAGACACGGGGAGCTCCACGCACTGGAACTGGGGACAGCTAAACCATTTTTTAGCAGGTAACTAACCTGCTGGAGGAGTGCCCTTTTGGTAGGGTTAACGCTGTAAGCGTGCTGTTTAATCGGGGAATTATCACCCACATCAATATCATGGGATAGAACAGTGGTGCGGGACGGAGTGTCTGAAAACAGAACGATATTATCCCTAATTAAACGCTTAATATCTTCCTGAGCCGAATCATCCAAATGGTGCAGATGGCACTTTAAATCTTTCAGAATCTCTGAGTTTTGGAGACAAGGACAAGATTCCACACTGTTGAAGCGCAAACCATCACTTTCAGGACAATACTGAGAAGGAGGGGCAGGCACAACAGTGAGAACAGCGGAGGGCGCAGCGGAGGCGCAACAGCGGCGGTGGAGGGCGCAGCGGAGGATGAAGGAGTACTTACGCCAACATCACAAACAAAATATGGCTTCAACATATTAATGTTACACACATGGGACTTTCTTCTTCTATCAGGGGTACCCATAACATAGTCAGTTTCACTCAATTTACTTACCACAACATACGGACCACAGAACTTTGCCTGAAGGGCAACACCAGGGATTGGAAGGAGAGACAAAACTTTGTCACCAACTCGAAACTCTCTTTTTACAGACTTGTTATCGAATTTCTTTTTAATTTTTTCCTGAGATGCGGACAGGGCGCGGTGCGCAGCGTCACAGGCCGTATGCAAACTCTCTCTAAAGGAGCTTGCATAGTCCAACACATTTTGGCCAGAGCTAACAGAGTCAGAAAGAAAATTGTCTCTCAGCAACCGCAAAGGACCACGCACAGTGTGTCCAAAAACTAGCTCCGCGGGACTAAAACCGATGGACTCCTGTACACTTTCTCGTGCAGCCAGAAGGAACAGTGATAATCCGTCATCCTGCTCTTTTCCTGACTTGAGACAGTATTTTTGAGCATCAATTTAAACATTTGGTGGAAACGTTCAAGTGTGCCTTGGGACTGTGGATGATACACACTGGATTTCTGGTGTTTGATGGACAGCGAGGATATGACTTGGGCGAAGAGTTTGGAAGTAAAATTTGAACCTTGGTCTGTCTGGATGGATTTTGGCAAGCCAAAAGTGGAGAAAAACTGTACGAGGGCTTTCACAACGGCTTTGGTTTTGAGCGTGCGCAACGGGATAGCCTTGGGATATCGTGTGGCAGCACACATCAAAGTCAAAAGATACTGATGTCCTGACTTTGTTTTGGGAAGCGGCCCGACGCAGTCAAGGACTACATGTTCAAATGGTTCACCTATGACTGGGATTGGTTGCAGCAGAGCAGGGGGAATAACCTGGTTCGGTTTTCCGCAGACCTGACAGATGTGACAGGGACGGCAGTACTTTCTCACAGCGGCTTTTAAACCTAGCCAAACAGTGTGCGCCGCAGCTTTGGACAAAGTGTCCACCTTCTGTTCATTTAAATACACAACAATTTTCTCCGGAAGACATTTTTTTAATTCTTCCAGCAAACATCAGTTCACGGAGTTGTACAGTTGTGCAAAGCATTCATGTCAGGCTACCACTCACCATTACAGGCCTCCACTCCACTAGCTCAGAAAGAAAGCAAATCAGCAAACTCTGAACTATTCCTTTAACTGTGATATGACATTTTAACTTATGATGCCATAAAGTCTGTGCCCTGTTTAGTGTCTACAGATAAAAAAACAAGTTTTAACTTCATGAACGTGTTTGATTTCAATCAAGTTCTATTACTATAATATGCACTTTTTGACTAAATATTTAATAATTCCATGGTAACATGATACCAATACATTTTACTTTGTGGTATACCATTTTAAAGAGATCATAGGGTAATAGAATAAAAGTTAAAATATGGGGGGTGTTGGTACTTGGTGATTGGGGTTAGGGTTTGTGGTGGTCATGGTTCCAAACAAGGCTGACAGTTCATTACATCTGATTGGTGGAGCTGACTGCAAACTAAGATCAATTCAATTTCAATTAAATTTATTTTTTTATAGCGTCAAATCACAACAGAAATTATCTCAAGACGCTTTATATATAGAGCAGGTCTTAGACCATACACCATAGTTGAGAGACCCAACAAGATCCACCAAAGTCTACCATATCCTTCTGATCGGTTGATCGGTTGATATGGGCTAGTGTCCCTTAGCTCTGATTGGCTGATTACAGATTGAAGCAGCAGGGCTCTTCAATAAGAACTACCACTTTTGAGTCCGTAACAAGCTTGTGCAGGATGGCTGTTAGAATGTAGTAGCAGTCACAAACCTGCCTACAGGTTTGATAATGTATACTTGTCAGTTAATGTGATTGTGTGGACTTGCAGGTTGCAAGCTCTGAATCCATTTTAATTGGTCAAGAGGGTAAAGTTGCTATTCTGCCAATATGGCGCAGAAAATGAGGGTGTAAATTATATAATGTGTTTTCATTTTGCAAAATTGCAAAAAGCCAAGTGTAAAGTGATGCTTTAGTGCTGCTCCTGGCTGCTCTACAGAGGAGCAGCTTTTTGAATGAAGCCCAGGTCAGACTGTCTCAGACTGTGTGCGTTGCTGTGTGGATATTTCCTACTGGTAAGATATTTTCAACTGGTGAGCAGTGGGTGCTGAAGGAAGAACACAGAAGACGGTGCCAGTTTATACTCACCAACCACAAACCCAAAGCTCCCCACTCCACTAACAACCTGTGCCTGGCCAACGACCTGAATGAGGTCTACTGTTGATTTGAAAGACAAAGGGACCAGCTCCAGCCCATCTACTCCAGCTCTCCCACCAAGGCAGGGGCCTGGGCCACTGCCTCCCTCCACCACAGCCCAACCTGTAGGGTTTTTCCATACACATTAGCTGGCTTGGCTTGACTCGGTTTGATTCGGCACATCAGCCCAGCACGGCAGGGATTTGCATCTGGTGTGTGTATCCAAGGGCAAAGGAGCAACTGACTTGCATATCCATTACAACAGGGCTGCGGTCAGTGTAAACCATGGCTAATGGAGCAACTGTTAAATGGTGGATAAACACATTCATTTCCTAAATTCTTCACAATAAAAGTAACCCATTATTCAAAAGCTTTTATTATGAAGCACCAACATCTGGAAATGTCGGATTTTCATCAGCACTAACTTACCGTGCCTCCTATACAGCTGACAGCGGAGCTGTAAAATAAAGCAGAAATCTGAAAGAACAAACAGGGACGAGAAGAGAAACTAAACTTCAAACCACGGAGATTCAGTTAGAAGCTACAAAAATACGGAGAGCTGAACACAGAGTCTGTCTCTCTGATCTCCTGCACAGAAGTTTTGTCTCGATTGCAACCTGCTCGCATGGCATGGTTTGCATCGGCATGGGAAAAAGTGCTAATGGAAAAGCTAACCCTAACCCTACGCAACAAATCTTCATTCCCAAAGCTTTGTTCTCAATATTGTTGCATGCATTTGATTGGAATTGCTGCAAGTTACAGTACATCTATTGCCAGAAGCTTTCTTCATTGTGCCACTTTTGCAGAATATGCAATAAATGCCAAACGAAACTGAAGAATCCACATGCTAACGTGTTGGCCTAGCAGAGTAGTTTTCTGCTTGACACTTTCTTGCTAAAACGCGGTTAGCATTAAAAAAAATGTGCGTCGAGAGTTTTCATGATACCCACAATCATAAGACAATTCACCAGGTATTCATTCATAAACATCTTACATACCAACACAGTCAGATATTTTTTGTGTCAAAAGTTTGTTTTTTATATCTCGGATTGCAGTAAATGCACTCAGTGGATCAGACTTTGAAGAAAATCTAGAAAGTGATCAAGTACTGTCCCCTTGCAACCATGCGACTGGGCGCTGGCTGATTCTTCTACTTTGAAGTACTGTGGCAAGGTGTCCAGTCCTCATCATCTTGCCGTCTCTTTTGCATCTTGGCTGGTTTATAAAGTTTACTGTAGCCATGTCACCATCTGAAAATAAGTATATTCATTACAACAACGACATATGGAGTATTATTCCAGTGCCAATTCACATGAATTCAAATCTAATGTTTGGCATTTCGTTGATTTCTCTTTTTTTTTAACTCAAAGCTGCGGACTGATGATAGAATGTCCACAATCCATACATCTTTTATCCGTCAGTCCTACACAAGAAAAAAAAGAGGCAAAATGCTAATTTTTTTCATTTCCAATCACAGATGAAAACTATCAGAAGGGCAGGAAGATTTATCTTTAACAAAAGAACAGCTGCTTACTGTGCACCATCTCTGGTAGGAGGGTAAAGCAGCATCCACTTTGTTCAATGTGGTCAATCTGAAATATCAGAAAGTTGTTAAGCACATCCCATAAAACACCTAATACATGCACGTGCACACACACATTTAATTCAAAATTCAAATTTAACTGCACCATATCATACAATAGCAGTTCAGAGTGCTTCACAAAAAAACCAAAACAAAGCAACAGATAAGGAAGCAAAAATGTACAGATAAACAGAGACATACTTACCTACATACATAAATACAGATGGAAATTCACATAAATACATACAAACAAGCATACTGTACAAATACAGTGCATTCATGTAAGAACATGTTTGAGTGAAAAGGAAGGAAGGAAGGTGGTTAGCTTGGTTTGGACAGAACAGCCTAAGATCAGCAGGCTGGTCAGACTGTTCCATTCTTTAGGTGCATAAACAGAGAAGTGCAGTAATTCAACCTGTTCATTACAATGCATGCATACATATCTCCGAGTCAGTACGCAGGCTGGGAACGTTTGGAAGGCAGCAGTGGTCAGAGTTGAAATAAGGACAGTCCAAGAGGTCTATTGCTGCAGCGTCTTTTGTGTTTTTCCTAAACTGACTTCTTTTTTACCTTCCAAAGTGCTCCACAGTTACCATGGAAACCCAGTTTGGCATGATATGTTCAACCAGAGGGAGTTGCATCTCCAGTATTTGTCTCTCCTCTCCTGTTATTGAGGGAGAAATATTTGAATTACCCTGGTTTAAGGGAGAGCAGGCAAGAGAGCAAGTGGCTGCCAGCCCTTGGTGTATCTGAAATGGTTCCAGCATCTGTCTGGCCTGCTGGCTGGCTCCACACTGATCTGTCTAGCTATAGACTCAACTTTGCTTTTCATGTTAGCACCCATTAGACCATGGTAACTTTTGAAGAACTGACAGTGTTTTAATTTCACTGAGAGATGATAAAAGTGTATTTATTATTTGAGGACCAGTGTATAACAATAAAGGGGGGATCTATTGGCAGAAATGGAATGCAATATTAAAAAGTATGTTTTCTTTAGTGTATAATCACCTGAAAATAAGAATTGTGTGTTTTCGTTCCCTTAGAATGAGCCGTTTATATCTACATAAGGAGCGGGTCCTTTTCATGGAGCCGGCCTCCATGTTTCTACGGTAGTCCAGAACGGACAAACCAAACACTGTGTTAACTTTCCTGCTCGGGCCGGGGTTGATCACGCTACTCTCTCCGGAGTAAACCCCCGTTACTCCACTCAGCGGCTGGGAAACAGGACACAGGAAACCTTTGTTGGTTTGGAGGGGCTGCATTAGGTTTTTATTATTTAAGTTTTTGTTGTGAAATGTGAAGTTATTGTATAGATAACGCCTCATTTCAACTTCATGAATCGACCGATCCTCATCTTCCGCTGCACCGCGCTGCGTCGCTCGCGGCCACTTAGGACACGGTGTCATAGACAATGCCTATGATAAAAATCACACAAAAAATCTGTTTTACAGGGTTATTTTGTCTACAATTCTTTTTTTTAAATTGGCAGTTTTACTTTCATTTTTACAACCCACACATTTGTATGCTTATATTTATATATTTTAACTCACACATTCCTACATTTTATGCTCATTTTTATACATATTCACTCTCTCATTCATACATTTCACTCTCATACTTTTTTTTATGTATTTTCACTAAAACATTCTTTCATTTACTCTACTCTTACTATATTTAATGCACACATTCATACATCAAATATATTTAATATTATAAATAATGTGTATGTAAGAAGAAAATGTATATATGTCTGAAGTAAAATATATGTATGTAAGGGAAGAATGTATGCATGTGTGGCGGCTGTGGCTCAGAGGGTAGAGCAGGTTGTCCAGGTTGGTGGTTCGATCCCCGGCTGCTCCGGGTCACATGTCGATGTGTCCTTGAGCAAGACACTTAACCTCAAATGAATGAGTATTTAGATTGAATGTGTGTGTGGATGGGTGAATGCTGACATGTAGTGTAAAGCGCTTCGAGTGGTCAGAAGACTAGAAAAGCGCTGTATAAATGCAAGTCCATTTACCATTTACCATGTATGAGAGGCAGTGTAGTTGAAACGGAAGAATGTAATTTAAGTGACTTTGGGCGTGTTTTCCTGAAAAGTCGCTTATAAATGATAACGATGCTGGATTACATGCTGTGAATCCTTTGTGCTGAAGTTATCAATCTGAATCCAACACGGGAATGGTAAACTCTCATCTGATGTGCCAGATGTTTTGTTACACAGAACCATCTGAGAAGCGGTCATTCTGTTTGGAAAAGGGCAGGCACTTTCAAAAATACTTGGCAGGTGATTGGATGAACCATCTGTCAATCAAACTCTTGCTATTCTTTGCTCTTCTTTCAATGAAGAGATGTTAGTCTCTGTATAAAACTACTGCATCAGTTTAAATGCGGCTTTGTGTTTTTCCACAGGCTGACATAACTGAGGACATCTCGTACACTTTGCCGACATCCTAACGTAAGTAGGCACTGTTACTATTTATCTTCTTTTTCTCCATTTCCTTCAGTCTCTGCATTTAAATAGTGGATGGAGTGAAACAATGAACCACTGTAGCCCTGTTCTCAAAGTGCGAGCTGTTTGTTGCAAGTCTCACATCACATTGTTGTAATCACATTAACGGTGCTATAACTGTGCTATAACTGCTTTAAATGAATGGTATTTGTAACCTCTGTTTTTGTTGGTTTTTGAAAGCTTTATGTGTATCATCTGGAGGGGTTCCCAGTCTGAACATGCACCAGAGCTGTCATCCTCTACAAGACCTTTGATTGTGCAGTGTCTCTAAGTGTTAGGACCATGATTTTCACAACTCTGTCACCCCCAAAAAATGTTTAAATACCGCTTATTTGCAATTGGCAATATTTTCAAATGGAAATATATCGTTTTAACCACAGAATGAGGAAACGATTTCCTCGATGTCATCAATGGATCTGCCAGTTGGCAAAACATTCCCTGTCAACATTTCTTACTTGTTTTCTTACAATTTCTGCTTGTAGCAACTGAAGCATGTATCTAAGTTTCAATTGTTCCGTTTATGCAACTAAAAGCACTTGCTTAAAGAAAAAACCTTGATATTATTCTGGAGGCTATATAACATGATGGAAAAAATACTGCAACTTGCTCATATAGGTGCATATTACAAGGGCGCACCAGGAAAGGATTCCAGTGGATCTCTACGTTCCAATGGACAAACTATAAACTATAAATACAAACCAAAGAAGTCAGACTGTCATGGGTTGTGAATTTACAGTGGAACCCAAATGCAGAATTACAGGCAGAAAGGTAGTTTAAAATAAAAGCAAGCTTTAATATATCTAGCTGAATAATCCAAACAACAAAAATCCAGGGAGGGGAACAAAGTACAAAAGAACAAATCCAACAAACAACAAAAACCAAACGGAGAACAAAACCAAAAATTACCAACCAGGGAAACACGAGGAACACCAGGATCAGGGCAGGAGGTAACAAGCAAAATGGAGGACAAGGTATATGGTGCTGGAGCGACAAATATTAAAGCTTGCTTTTATTTTAAACTACCTTTCTGCCTGTAACTCTGCGTTTGGGTTCCCCTGTAAATTCACAACCCATGACACAGACAGTTATGTCACAATTTCTAAGCTGTGTTAGAAGTGGTTGTTACCTCCTTCAAGGCCACCGGCGATGGTCTGTTTGTTTGTTTGTTTGTTTGTTTATCTGTCTGTTAGCAGGACTACTCCAAAAGTTCACAGTGGATTTGAATGAAATGTTTTGGAGGGGTGTGTCACAATGAACAATCCTTTAGATTTGGGTGTCGATTCGGATTCAGGAATTTTTTTAAGGATTACAATCAGAACATTAAGACATCTTGGTATAACACATGCACAGTGTAGCTGACTCTTTCCTTCAGAGAGAGAGACAGAGAGAGAGCAGGGGGGTGGGGTTGGACAGGCATTTTTCACATTAAACTCTGAGAAATTCCAGTTGAGTTGGACCAAAGCACCCTTGGTGATTGTTGGAAAGAGTAAAGATGACGGTTTAGGTGAGTTTTGTTTTGTTTCTGTCCAGTGTGAATGAAGTGTTTTAGGATGCTCCGCTACGTACAGCTGATAACATCATCATATAACATAATACAACATAACATAAACACACATACACGTGGATGATGGTGCAAGCTAAACGGAGATGGGGGGCAATCATACTCAGGAAGCTTGGTGGAGGTCTGCGCTCTCCGAGAGCCATTCTAGTTTATATTGCAAATGTTGTTGAAATTCAATACTCCATTCATGTCGCCATTGACAGGCAGTTACTGTTTACCATGATGATGCTTCCACCTTGTGGCTTCCCAGCGCACCCTCACATTCACTCAACCAGTTCCACACCTCGTCATGTCCCCCTCGGCTGATTCGCTGCCCGGTTCAGTGTTGTCAGAGTTACTGAGACGTTTTACTCTCACCACAGAGTTTTGATTTGGGTCGCAGAGAGGTCTGTTTAAAAGTAAGGAAATCCTCTTTATAGTGTGCAATGAGTCAGCAAATATTATTTTTAGATGATATTCTGCCTCCACTCTGTAGTTTTAATAACAATTTGCCTAAAATTCTTTTGAATGATAATTACATAAACTGTTTGAGGCCATTGCACTTGGCATTAGGATGAGGGTTAAAATGTTTCTGCTTCCTTGGCTAAGCTTCTGCACAGCAGCCCGCACTGGTTCCCCAGAGTTTACTTTCATAAAGAACCATTAAGGTGTGTGCTTTGAACTCTGTTTTCAATGGAAAGTTTCACTTTGGGCAACTTCCATATAAAATAATGAAGATTTCCCTTTAAGGTGTTTTTTGTGCCGCAGGAACAGCACTAAACAAAATCCTATAAGAATGCCACTGACCTTAACAGTTTAACAGCTCTCAGAGTCATTTATTTCAACACCCAGTATGTTTTTTTATTCTTTTTTTTATGAGTTGACTCAACTTGAAATTAATCGCCGTTCCTTCATTAGTGAGAATGAATTATGGTCTATTGAAAATAGCCTTAGGTCACAACACTGACATTAACCAAACCCTATTAATGTGAGGTCTGTGAGGTGGTTCTGGGAGTGTGGGGAATGAACTGTGTGTGTGTGTGTGTGGGTGTGGGTGTGGGTGTGGGAGGGGGGGGGGGGTGTAACATGAGTTGTACTTTCTAGATTTTTCTTCTCTTACACACAGATGCACACACAAGGTTTACACTGTGTTTGATGAAAATTAGCTTTTAATGAAAGCACATTGAAATAATGGATATGATGCAGTGTGATTACTGTAATGGTCTCTAATGCCTTTCTGGTTGGTGCAGTTCAAGAGAGCATGCAGACCAAAGAACCAGACTGAGACTGCTTAAAAAGGAGCCACCAGCTATCCTCTCCCAACCCAAAGCACTGTGAAATACGGTACAAGGTTACTGTGTGTCATATGTTTTATAACATGTGGTCCAGTGGCAGACTCAACTAATAATGCTCATTAACACAGTTGTAGGGACCCACCAATGTGACTGGTGGCAAGTGACCACATGAACTCAGTAACATGATCCCTGACCCATGGACTCAGCTCAGCTCAGTAGCCATTAGCTGAGGACTCAGCTCAGTAGCCATTGGCTACTGTAGCATTCACACATAGGTGTGAAATTCACCCAGGACAAAACCATAAGAATCTCTTTGTTCCTCCTCTTTCTGCTCTCTTTCTGCTCTCTTTCTGCTCCTTTGCCTTTGCTGACCTGTGGAGGTGAGCTGCTGCTCTCCCCATCTAAGCTCTCTGATCTATGGCCTGTTAGGAAACAGCCATAGGAACACAAGGATCTTCTAAGCAGGCGAGAGCCTGAGCACAGCACAGACAACATCTTTGACTTGGAACCACAACTTCAACACATGGAATTACAAACCCTTTTCTTCCATGGATCGGTAACGTACCAGGCTTACCTTAGCAGTAGCAAGTGCACATGGAGGAGCAAGACTGTTCAACTTTGATTTCTAGAATGTACTTGTATTGATATGTTTACTATTATTCATTGAGTTTGACTGTTGTGATATTATTTGTAGTTAAGATTGGGTATCTGGTTTCGCCACATCCGATGTGTGTAGTCGATGCTTCACATAGACGAGGTCTTGCATGCAAACTAACCATCTTTTCTAACCCACTGCATTATCTCACACACATTAAGATCACATACAGAAACTGTGAATTAGTTATAAACATACACACACACACACATTCAGTTATCCTCAGCCCCCACATCACCCCCCCTCTCTGTCCTTCTTGAACACAAGTGCTCCAAAGAACAAAGAGGCCATGTGGTAACACGTTGGTGGCCATCTTTGATCCCGCCATCTTTGTAGTTTTACAGTGCTCGCCATTTTGTCTGTAGGCCATACAGACATCGAGACAAGTAGCCAGCCATCTTGTTTCTCTCCCCTCTCTCTCTCTCTCTCTCTCTCTCTCCTTCTCTCTCTCTCCCTCTCTCTCTCTCTCTCTCTCTCTCTCTCTCACACACACACACGCTCACACACTTTGTTTGGTTTGTTTAGTTTAGTTATTTAGTTAGATTAATATTGTGTTTTACACCTTTATTATCTTGTAAATAAATGTTTGTGGAATATACGTGCTGGTCTGTTTAAAATTGTACAGTGAATAATGCCAACCTCTGCTATGTCAAGAACTCCGATATCCTTCAACCTTTACTATCTATTTTGGTTATAGTTATTAATTTAATTATTAATCAACGTTCCAAATTGATAGTTTAGTATATTTATGAGACTGTATTAACGTTTTGGTTATTGGTCCCTGATTCCAGGGTGGTGCCCCGTTTTGTATTAATATTAATAATTCTATTATTATTTATTAATTAATTTGCTAATAACCAAACCTGTTACTGCCAAATCCCTACACAGTTGTGCTCATTACGAGCATTAACCATTATGTGACACCAAAGAGGATACACAATATTAAATAAACTGGAAAAAATAAGTTCGGAAACTTGTGTTTGGTAGATTATTTCTCTGTTGTTCCAATGCTAATTGGCATTGTATTTTACATCGTTGGAAAGCCTGTTTATTTACCTTCACAATGATGTCCAACTTGTAAGGATCATGCATTTGTGGGATGAGCAGCACAGCTGATTATGTGGGTAGCGCCCAAGAAACATTTGCCAAAATGCTCTGCCAATGGTAAACAGTGTATTCTCATAAGGCTACCAGGAAGCCTGCAATGACTGCCCTTCATCAGGCCCGTTTGTGCTGGTGTCGACAACACAGACAATGGAACCTGAACATGTGGGGTAATGTCATGTTCAGTGATGAGTCCAGGTTCAGTCTGCCAAAGTTGAATGGCAGGGTCAAAGTATGGAGACGACGTGGAGAACGCTATGCCGATTGTTGCACCGATGGAGTAACAGCTTTTGGTGGGGGCAGTGTCATGGTGTGGGGGTGGGGGGACGGGACGGCGGGACGGGACGGCATCTCCCTCACTGGCAAAACAAGGCTTGTCATCATTGAAGGCCATCTCAATGCAGGGAGATATCGGGATGAGATTCTGCAGCCAGTGGCGATCCCATATCTTTACAATCTGGGACCTAACTTCATCCTCCAAGATGACAACGCTCGCCCCCACAGAGCCAGGGTTATCACAGACTACCTCCACAATGTGGGAGTAGAGAGAATGGAACGGCCTGCCAAGAGTCCACACCTCAACCCAATTCAACACTTGTAGGATCAGCTTGGGCTTTAGAGTGACCAACATAACCACTCTGGCTGACCTGCAACGAATCCTGGTTGAGGAATGGAACGCCATCCCACAGCAACGTGTGACCAGGTTGGTGACCAGCATGAGCAAACAACTCAAAACAAGAGTCAATTCCAACAGGAGAATACACTGTTTACCATTGGCAGAGCATTTCGGCAAATTTTTCTTGGGCGCTACCCACATAATCAGCTGTGCTGCTCATCCCACAAATGCATGATCCTTACAAGTTGGACATCATTGTGTAGGTAAATAAACAGGCTTTCCAACAATGTAAAATACAATGACCATTAGCATTGTAACAACAGAGAAATAATCCACCAAACACAAGTTTCCAAACTTTTTTTCCCAGTATATATAAATTGCAGCATGACTTTGTCACCAGAATACATTTTTTGATTTTCCTCCATGGGTCCACGTAACACTGATGATGCAGGGTGACATCAATAAAACATTCTAATGGATGAGGTATGTGTAAGTCTGTGTGACATTTGGCATTTAAATGTGTTTTGGGTGATCAGACTGCATTCAGAGAGTGCTTGACCTCATGGCAGTACAGGTGGAACTGCACCCAAAACACGTTGTGGACGGACTGTGATCCGATCAGCCGAACCACTTCCAGAGGTGGTCAGGGAGGCATTGTGACCGCATTGAACACAAGTGGAGATGCAAATGTATTTTCAATCCACATACAACAACTACGTGGGTGGAAATAAGTAATGCTTGGTCTGTCCCGAGTACCATTTTAAGTCTCCGGAACTTCGGTAGTAATCACCAGCGAAAATTCAAAGCTTTGGCCGGGATTGTGTGTCAGGGGATGAGGCTCAACCTGCAGTGCTCTCCCAGGTTCCTTTGCTCACTGGATTGCCTTGACCAGAGATATCACCACCACCACTCTGTCTGCACTTCCCATCTCCTCTCCTTCTGTGTGCGAAGTTAGAGTACCTCAGTCACATTTCCAGGCCCTCTCCCCCTAAACGGCGGGGACTCCTATGGGGACTAACATCATCACACATGAATGCAGTTGGCTCATTGAATCTACAAGAGTCTCAGCTTTACAGTGATACCCAATGTTAGGGACCCCAGTATGCAGAAATATTAATATAGAACCTGTTTTCATTCACATATCTTGAGGTGAGTTAATGGCCATGCCATTTTCCCTTGCCAGAATGTATACTACATTTGGAGTGTTATGTATGTAGCCTCCTTCAGGACAGGTCACCAGACTATCTCAAGACATAAAGACATACAACCATTCACGCTCACATTTACACCTAAGGGACATTTAGAGTCATTATCAGTCCTAATCATAATGCAGGCCAAGTTCACCCCACGCAAAGCTGCCGGCCCAGACGGCATTCCTGGACACGTCCTGAAGTCCTGCGCACACCAGTTGGCGGGGGTTTTCACAACAATTTCCAACCTGTTACTCTCTCTCCGGAATGTCCCCACCTGCTTCAAATCCACCACCATCATCCCCATCCCCAAACAACAGAAAGTGACCAGCTTAAATGATTGGCCCCCCATAGCCCTCACCCCCCATAACCCTCACCCCCATAGCCCTCACCCCCATAGCCCTCACCCCCATAATCAGCAAGTGTTTTGAGAAGCTGGTTAAATCCCTCATCTGCTCCATGTTTCCCCCCACACTCGACCCCCTGCAATTTGCATACCGCCCAAACAGAGGCACAGAGGACGCCATCGCCCACGTCCTACACACCGCCCTCTCCCACCTGGAGAGAAGGGACACCTATGTGAGGATGCTGTTCGTGGATGACAGCTCAGCGTTCAACACCATAGTCCCCTCCAGGCTCGTCAGTAAGCTCAAGGATCTGGGCCTGAACACACCACTGTGTGACTGGATCCTGGACTTTCTGACGGAACGCCCCCAGGTGGTGAGAATAGACAACCTCACCTCCACTTCACTGACTCTCAGCACAGGAGCGCCACAGGGCTGTGTTCTCAGCCCCCTCCTGTACTCCCTCTACACCCACGACTGTGTGGCAACAAGAGCTTCAAACACCATCGTGAAGTTTGCGGACGACACAGCAGTTGTGGGGTTGATCTCCCATGGCGACGAGACGACTTACAGGGAGGAGGTGAACACCCTGGAACAGTGGTGTCAGAACAACCACCTCTCCCTGAACATCTCAAAGACCAAGGAGGTCATCGTGGATTACAGGAGGGGGGGTTGCACTCACCCCCCAGTCATCATCAACGGCACAGCGGTGGAGAGGGTGGACACCTTTAAATACCTGGGTGTCAACTTCAATAAGAACTTGACATGGGCCACCCACACCACCGCTGTAGTCAGGAAGGCCCAGCAGAGACTGTACGCTCTGAGGTGACTCAAGACTTATACTGAAAGCACAAATTCTCAGGGACTTCTACCGGGGCACCATAGAGAGCCTCCTGACAGGCTGCTTCACCACCTGATACAGCAACTGCACCAGCGTGGACCGTAAGGCGCTGGAAAGGGTGGTGTGTTCGGCCCAACACATCACCGGGTGCGAGCTGCCCAGCCTGCAGGAGCTGTACACCCAGTGGTGCCTCAGGAAGTCCCTGAGGGTCTGTAGAAGTAATCCCTTTTTAACTATATAAAAATGTGATAAACAATGATAAAGGTATTAATCCTATAACTTTGTTTTTACTATTGAAACAGCATATATTCCTAGTGCTGCTGTATAGACCCCAGTGCTGTAATACTCACACTGGCCGCTGTAACTCACAGCTCTAGTGATGTAATGTAAACTCCAAGTAACCTCGCAGCTGCAGGGGGCCCAAAACAGGGAATCTGTCTCTAACATAATGGATGGCAGGGGAGGCACCAAGATCATATGTATGGTAGAGGGTATATGCTGATTAGTAAGATATTTAGACAGAGACCAGTAGAATTGAAAAATACTACAATTTATGATGGCAGGATAGGAGGGATGAGTTCTTTGTTCCAAGTATATAAGGTTATGATGTAAAGACCGCGAGCAGTTGCGTCCGGACAGACGTGTCCGGACCTGCTCGGGTTTTGGTTGTGTTTGTGTCTGTTGATATTAAACACAATGAAAACTCTGCTTCTTGCAAAATACTTGTACAGCATCAAGTTTATTTGAGTAACCTGTGTTGACTTTCTGACACCATTAAAATTGAACATTGAAGAACATTGAGCTGGGATCTCTGCCGTTCCTGGCCCAGGGCTTGAGATTTCCAGATTCAACAGGTCATTAAGGCCTTGTGTAAAAACACCAAACACGAAAGACTTGATGCAGATCATTTGCAGCTGTTGTACCACAGTGAAGTAAGATGGCTTTCAAGGGGACATGTGCTTAATCACCTTTTTGAACTGAGAGAAGAAGTGCACACATTTCTGGAAGAGCAGCACTCCCCTCTTGTTGAGCATTACACTGATGGTAACTTTTGTGCAAAACTGGCCTACTCATCAGATATATTTGACCAGTTCAGCTCAATATATCAATGCAAGGCAGAAACAGCACAGTGTTTTTGGTTTCAGACAAAATTGAGGGCTTCAAGAAAAAAATTATTCTGTGGAACAGAAGAGTCAATGAGGGACGATTTGACGTGTTTTCACTCCTAAGTGAAACTTTGGAAGCCACTCCTCATGTCAACATATCCAGTGTTATAACCCAGCATTTGACTCAGTTGTCAGGAAAGTTTACAGACTACTTCCCAGAAGATGCACGAGATGGAAACCTTTGGATTTTGGACCCTTTCTCTGTGGATCCTGCTTCAGAAGACATAGCTCTCTCCACTGTGTTGGAAAATGAACTGATGGAACTATCAGCAGACAGCAGCCTGAAGCTTCAGCTCACACAAGTAGACCTTGCTTCATTCTGGATACTGGCTGCCAGTCAATATCCCTCTCTGTCAAAACGGGCAATCAAATTTCTGTTGCCTTTCACCACCACCTATTTATGTGAGTCAGGGTTTTCCATTGTGACTGTCACAAAATCAAAGGCAAGGAACAAACTGAAAGCAACCTTGAATGCTACTCTGCGTGTCAGCCTCTCACCCATCCCACCACGACTTGATCTCATTATTTCCCAGAGGCAAGCCCAAGTGTCTCACTGAGGGTAAGCAGAATATGTATTTTGGTCATTACAGCTAACAGTGGCACAACACATATCTACAGCCCAGTTTATTATTTGTTGTATAAACATGTTAGTTTTTTTTACTCATTTATTTGGGAAGGTGGTCCTCGGAAATGTTTTGACAATCACAAGTGGGCCTTCAGTTGCAAAAGGTTGAGAACCCCTGACTTAGAGGACATGGCCTATGTGTCATCAATGGTAGCCTAAAGCCTGCTGATATTGAGCTACATTTGGTTGATTTACATGTCCGTATATAATGCCTCATTTCCACTGCATGGTTCAGCTCGTCTCAACTTTACTCAACTTACTTTTGGTACCAGGTATATTTCTAGATTTTGTTTTCCCCTGCAGATAGGACCCCGTCAATGTAGGAAGGATACTCATTGTCAGCACCACTGCGTGAAACTGCCGTGACATCATCTTCAATGCGACACAGCTCTCACTGTATCCTTCCACCGGCAACCAAACAGAGGAACGTTGGCACTTCGTCAATTGACCACGGCATTGTTTTGCGCGCTGTTTTTTTAAGATCTCGGTCAAATTAATATAAAGAATGTGGTCGCTATTAATGGTAGCTTGGCAATTTAAAAATGTGGGTTTGTGCAGGACACTGTGTCACGCAAATGATGATTCTCTCAGTGGTCTGCAGTGTTTTAACTCCACCTTCTGAGACTGGCTCAGCTCGCTTGGAACCTTGAAGAAGTGTCAGATACTATCCACAACTTTCGTCATTGGAAAACTAAAAAAGGAACGGTTCCAGGCGAGTTGAGGGGAGAATTTAGTTGCAAAAGTAAATGAAGAAATCAGTTCCTTATATGTGTGTGTGTGTAAATGAACACACTGTTTAAATCACTGCTGGTTTATTCACAATGAAGACCAGGTTAACAGACTGGACACTGTGCAAGCCCTCATACAGGACTGAACTGAGACAGAGCATCTTTTGACTTAGAGCACAACTAGTGGCGCTGGCATAAATAAACACACAATGTACGGTGGCTCGTAGTGGACAATCACCAAGCCAGTGTACCTGCAACAACTCTATCCCTCCCTCCCTCCCTCCCTCAGTCGTTTTCTCTCTTTCTCTCTCTATTTGTCTCTCTGCCCATCTCTCTCTCTGTTTCTGTGTTGGCATGTGTGTGTGCGTGTGTGTGTGTGTGGGCTGTCAGTAATTGTCCATCACTGTTTGTGTATTTAGAGGATGTTCTTTGGTGTTGCTGGCCTACTACACTATCCATCTGCCTATCTCTCCCCAGACAGAGGAGGCCCTCTTGCTCCTCCAAATGAGAAAGTAAAAGGCTTCCCTCCAGCTCCGTACCGCTAAAGGTCGACTGTAAATCACGCTAATGGAATTCACTCCAGTGTTGGTGTGTGTCTCTGTGTGTATTAACTCTGAATGGGAGATGAGGCTGTATTGTTTTGCAGCAGCTACCGTACGGGTAAACGCTCCCACAGCAAGTGGCCATGGGAGCGTGGCGGTGAATATATACTGCATACATTAGGTTGCTCTTTTGTGGTTCTGATGACGTGAGTCTAAGGCGGGGTGGGGTGTTGGGGGCTCTGTCAGAGTGCTACAGGCAGTCAGCGCCAAAACACACTCAGTGAACTGTATATCTGATGAAAAAGACTTCAAAAAGTATAAAGCCTCATCCACACTGGGAACGTCAGGAACGCGTGCCGCGCGGTTCACAGCAATGTATGTATTGACTGTATATTAACATCATACCAGCTACATTACTACAGTTTCCATGTCTAGTTGGAGAGCCCCATGAATGAAGTACAGTGTTTAATTGTGGATTATTACTATTATTTACTAATGACCACATGTTTCTTAACCTTTCTCTGTTTAAAATAAATATAAATGATATTTATAATGAAATGAAATGGCCATTATGAACGACAAACTCTAAGTAGAAAGAAAGAGCTGACAGTAGCAGCTGCAGCAGAAACGCAGATGACACGCAGCTGAAAAGCAGCTGGTGTGAACACCTGACGTGTGAATCAAACAGCCGCCACGCAACGCAGATCAGAGATATACACCTCATTAACGGAAGAGATATGATGAATAAATCATGGAGTTTCTGTGCCACTGAAAGCAGCAATGAGTGATAAGACGGCGATGGGATTGCAGTGATTTCCATTACTGAATTAGCCTCATATAAGGAGATAAAGCAGTTTGTGAATTGTTTATTAAATAAATCATTTAACTTCATAAAATTTGATTAATGTGTTGCTTGATGAAATATTTAATTTGGAACCATGGTAGCAGGGGTATAAAAGTTTCAGTATGTCGCCATGGTAGCTCAAAGAAACATGCACAATTTTCTCCCACTGTCAGTGTCAGTGTGTAAAACACAAAAAACATACAGAAACACTTTTTTCCTTTCCTTTTCCTCACTTTTTTGGCCTCCCAACACAAAGGACATACAAGTATTTTCTTTGTGTCTCCATGTTCAAGACACACACACACACACACTCCAGAATCCCTGCCTCAGGCAAAATCACAGGCTGCCCCCCGTTATCAGAGGAGATTAGAGACCCTATCAGCCCACCAACAGTGGCAGCAGGCACTTTAACACACCTGTCACAGCCTTTACACACACACACACACACACACATACACACACGCCCACACACACACACACACACATACATACAGCAGCAGCATATGTGAAACATAGTTTCCCATATGTATGATTAGATAACCTTCTGCTTGACTTGACAATAAATAAAAACATGACAAAATAATGTAGCTTATCTTTCTCTCCGTCCTGCCCCACATCTTTCTCCTCTTCTCTCTGCTGCCTCCTGCCTTTGTTTAGAAAGGGACTCCACACTGCTGTGTGTGTGTGTGTGTGTGTGTGTGTGTGTGTGTATGGCTCCGTCAGTGATATGATCCAGGCTGTACGTCTCTGTAGGTCAGAGTCGACACTCAGACAAGGTCAGCCCGTCACTCCTGATGGAAACTATCAGTCTCTCTGACCCCAGGCAGCAAGAAAACACAGTTTATCAATGCACACTCTCTCTGAGAGGTTATTCACGGGTCCTTGAAAAGTCTGAAACTTTACTTGTATAATATGTCTGTGGTTTGTTCTCTGATCTCTGTACCTACAACCAGTTCATGAAGGTTTGCTTCTTTTCTGGAAACATCTGGTATATGGTGGGGATCTTTCCAATCACCTGTTGTTAATGTTTTTAAGTATTTGATTTGATTTCAATTTATTTTGGACTAGATATATGATGAACTACATAGTTAATATATGCACTGTTGAACAGACAAAGACCAGAGTGCTACCAATATAAGGCCAGGGTTCAATAACGGTTTATCCAATCTTACCAATATAGGGCCAGGGTTCAATAACGGTTTATCCAATCTGAATGTTTTCAGGTCCCTTATCCAAGTTATGGTGTTCAACTTGCAACATCTGTAACATTAGTAAAAATAATAATAAGGTACAGCTATTCTAATCAGATTGAGGCAATATTTGCCTGTGAAAGCAACAAGAAGCACCATGGCTATCATCACCAGTAAAAGGTTAGTCAAGATCCACAGCGCTGTGTCAGCGCTAAAGAAAGAGCTGGCTCCACACATCATCATTCTGCTATCAGGGGAAACACTCTGTCCTGTTTGTATTTCTTTAAACCAATCACAAACATCTTGGGTGGCACTAAGCACATGATGCAGCAATGATGCCCTTGCAAAACAGATCATTTAGTCAATAACTTTTGGAAAAAATCTAAAAAGGAACGAGCTATCGGAACTGATCCCTGTTACCTTGAGGACAATATAAAAAGAATCATCCTGTTGAATAGTACAGATAAGCTCTAGACACCAATAATTATCCCTAAAGGAAAAACAAATACAAATTGCATAAAATCAATGGCACGATTGCTTTGATAGGTTGAGTGATATATATGATGGTGTATGTGAGGGAGAAAGAGTTGTATGGATATATGGCCATTGTGTCTTGTTTTGTTCCTTGTACATGTAGTTAGCTGGTGTTCCTCTAGTTGCACTCAGTCGTTGCAGCAGTAGAAAGGCCTTCACAGTGCCTCCCTGAAACTTGAGGACTCATTGGACGTTAAGGAAGTCAGTGTCTTGCTCGCAGGGACACAGTGGATGTGGTTAGGATTGAACCTGTGACCCTTGATCCTGAACTCCACACATGGACTCAACGTTTACAGTAACAATAGGCAGCAGTCTCTTTCCTCTTCACTTCCCTCCACGCCGGATGGCTCTCTGACCACCGCACCCCGCGGCTGCGCTGGCGTCTGGGTTGGCATTTGAGCAGCAGAAAGAGTTGATGCTTTTGCAGTTTTAAAAGGAGAGATTCAAGCTTACTGAGGAAAAGGTTCGGCAGGGAACTGAGAAGATGAAGTTGGATTTTCAGCAGTATAAACTGAATTTGATCAGGGCTGGTAAGCTCTTAGGTGACGTATCAGTGACTGATGAGTCTTTTTCTTCTGATAGTGTGCCATATTCTTCTGATGTTAGTGCTAATTCACATTTATTGCGTCGGCATATAATGCTCAAAGCCAGGGTGCGTTAGAGCGCTTTCTCCTATTGCATGGAGATAGGGGAGATTGGGAGGAAGGTCTTTCCTGGTAATGTTGTCAGCTCGAGAGGTTGTACAAGAGAGCATTGAGTTTCTTCTTGTCATAAACATTAAGATGTCAACAAACTTTCTGTTATTAGAACATTTGTTAGCTCAGCCTCACATATCAATTAAAGTACATGTTAATTTGCATTAAATGTCAGTTTCATTTAGGGTCCTATTTTAACTATCTATTGCACATGGTTTAACGGCTGAGAAACACTGCCCGCATGACCAGCGCGGCTCGGCTGCGTGTCAGCTGCGTGTCTTCTACAGATTTGAGGTCTTGCCTATTTACCGTAAGCTGCACGGTTCACATCAACAACAGACAGTGTAAATGTTCCTATGACGGTATATTGACATCATACCAGCAACATTACTACAGTTTTAAATTTCTGTATCTGTAGAATATGTCACAGACATGAAAACAAGTAAAGATTTATTTTTAAATCAATACTTCCTGCTTACATTTCAAAATAAAAGCCCTCAAGCATTTGTTAACACAATAATTTTATTCTGAAATATTTCCAGGACAGTGTTGTAGGACATGCAGTGACTTGCAGGGCTCCATGAATGAATAAAGTACAGGGTTTTAATGGTGGATTATTACTATTATTTACAAATGAGCAAACACTTCTTAACCTTTTTCTGTCTAAAATAAATGTAAATGACATTTATAATAAAATTAAATGGCCAATATGAAAGGCAAACTCAATACAGAAAGAAAGGGCTGGCAGCAGCAGCCCAGCAACAGCGTGTGTGGAAACTCCACGCGTGAGACGCGCAGAAGTTCAGTGAGGCAGCCACAACGCAATGCTCATGCGGGCAGTGTGTCCTGGCCGTAAAGTGTATGGTGCAAGTGCATTTAGGGCGTGTCCAACCCCGCCTTTGCTAGATAAGCGCCAGAATCTGGGCGCAAAGTAAAACGCAAGGGGCGAAGGGGTTGTAGGTTGTATTTAGTCTCTTAATGAATCGTAGGTGTGTTTTGGGCATAACAGAAATTAAACCAATCAGAGTGTCATCTCCCATTTCCTTTAAAAGCCAGGTGCACCTGCACCGATCGCATTGCTATTTAAAAGGTGGTTTCGGCAAATTGGAGAAGCAAGCCCTTTTCTGCTGAGGAAACAGATCTGCTCGTGTGCAAAGCGAAAATGCGCGAGCAGATGTATGTGGTGCTTGGCTGGTGGACCCTCTGCCTCCACCGTCTCCCTGTCCTCTGTGCAATGTGATCTCTCTGGTCAAGGCGGTCATGCTGAGAGCGCTGCAGGTTGAGAAATACAGAATGCCTGAGAGCCTTACTTCATTATATTCCATCATATTCTGAATAATCACCTGCCGCCTGAATTTAGTTTTTTTTACATAAATAAAGACATTGTTTTCGTGCTGACACTGTATTTAACTGAGGAGGAGGAGCTCTGCAACACACCCACGCACAGATGGGCGCTAACACATTTGCTACTTACACAATGTGGGCACTGGGCGTGAAAATGACAACGTCTGAAACTAGGAATGACAGTTGCTGCGCAGCGCTGTGCTCTGGGTGTAAGATAGGGCCTTTAGTCTTCTTCAGGTCGTAAGACCTACTCTGTATCTTCATATTGTTTCTCCAGTAAGATAAGATAAGATAAGACAAGATAAGATATACATTATTGTCCCGCAGGGAAATTTGTCTTGGGCTCTAGGTAACTGCGTCAAATAACATACCAGAGTCTCAATGTACGTACACACATAAAACATGGATCATACATACATTCATGCATGAACGTGCTTAAATTCACATGCTGAGTGTGAGACAGTATATGCTTGAGAGCTCCAACCTGCACACAAACTCCAGTTCTTTTCAGAGGGTTAGTTAAACATAGCATATTAATTGAGGTGCATTTTAATGGCAGAATTGGTTTCATTTTGATTCTCATCAATAGTTCATAATGTCCTTCTGATTGGTCTTCACTGCTTCTCTGAGTCTTTAAAAACAACAACACAAACAGATGTCAGAGCCTTTATCCTGCAGTTCAATCACCAGCTGAATGATCAGGACGGGTAGTACATCTTGTTGTTTGTTCTCCTCTGTAAACTTAACCAGGCCGGTTGTAAATTCAGCGTCTCACCACTTAGTACCCAGAGAGGTCACATTCAGCTGCTGAGAGGAGTTTCAAGAATTAAGGAATAACTTCATTCATGTTTTCATCTTTTGGTCATCACGCTACACTATGGTAGTGTTATCATTTGTGAAACAGAAAATGTTCCCATATAGTCAGAACGTTCCTCTGGGTGCTCTCTGTGTCATCTACAACATCACTCCCCATTCATTGACTATGGAGCAGTTCCACACTTTATACCCTTTGACATCACAAGTTTGAGTTTTAGCGCTCTAGTTTTTAGATTTGGGAGAGAGTTGTTCATGTTCACTCATACATTTGGACTGTCTTACAGCATAGGAAAAAACATGTATGAATTTTGAAATGGGCGTAGTTCTCCTTTAAGCTCTATGCCAGCTCCCTCATGATACACCTGCTGTCCATACCTCCATCTCTCTCTCTCTCTCTCTCTCTCTCTCTCTCTCTCTCTCTCTCCTCACTCCTTCTCCCTCGTTCCGTTGCTCTCTCCCTCCCTGCCACCGGATTCTCCGTGGCTACATTTCTTTATGCTAATGAGGCTAAGCCAGTGGTGCCAGTGTTGACGCTGCAGGATACATCCACAAACACTTAACCCTCCCAGGGGAAGCAAGATGTTGTGTGTTCACCTTCCCTTTCCCCAAGCCCCCCCCCCCCTGCAGCCCCAGCCCCAGCCGGCATCAGAAAAGCACATTTTAAATGTCAATTGGCATCAAGACAGGCAAGAGGCCACAAAACTGCTTTGAAAATCTTGCAGTGTTCTCATATTTTATAGACAGTGTTTTAATTCAAGGTTGCAGACATCCTCCTAAATCTGTAGGGATTCAGTGCACACTGACATCTGCATGGAAAGGTTACTGATATATCTGTATTTCATGATTTATTGTTGGTTGAATCATCAGATGATCGTGCTTGTACATATATCAACAACACTACAAGCTCAGAAGTATTTGGAGACCCAAACAAAGTATTGGAACACCTACAGTTTACACCCATATGTGATAGCTGAGTGTGTCATTCCAAATGCACGTACTGGTGTAACAGCCTCCACTGCTGTGGTTTCAGGCTTTTCACCAGAGTTTGGAACCTTTAGTGGGCCACTGATGTTTGGTGATGAGGCCCGGCTCGCAGTCCATGCTCCAGTTCCAACCAAAGGTCTGGGATGGGGTTGAGATCAGGGCTGGCTTTGTGCACGGGGGCTTTTAAAAATAGAGAAATTGGGCAGTCGCCGCACACACAGGCACACAAAATGAATAAACATAAATATGCAAAGGTACACGGAGGTACACATCTCTTCTTACTGTTTTTCCAGTTGCACAATGGATAAATTAATGTCAGGAAGAAACTGATGAATATCCAGCCCAGTCACACAGTAGTTCATATATAATAATCACAAACTTTGATGTAGGCTCTTGTTTGTTTACATCGTCAGGAATTTGGTCAGCACGAAATCAGTTTGTATGTAATCCACGTTATTGTGAACCAAGGCCTATGGAAATGAGGCTGGGTCACGGGCGGACATGGGTCTTGGCGTATGGGGTACAACACATGCGCAGTGTGAATGAAGCTGCGGACGTGCGTTGCGATTGGCTTAATTTCGGCGAGCGCAGAGCAGATTTTACTGCACATGTGTTATACCCCCAAAGATATGACGCGTTGATGATGACCCAGCCTTCTTTCTATAGGCGTTGTTGTGAACCAGGAAGTATAAAGAGCGGCAAACGCCATGTAGGGAGGAGGTCGGGTCAAAAAACAAACAAACAAACACCAGACTTCCTCCCAGGAGACCGCTGTTCGTGTTCCGTGTGAAACCACAAGTCAAAGTTGATTTATTTAAACCTAAACCAAAATCTTTTCTTAAAGCTAACTAAGTAGTTTGTTACCTAAGCCTTACCAAGTTGGCCTATTCCAAAACCTAACTGAGTAGTTTTATTTTGAAATGACTGGAGTGGAAAAGTGACACGTGCATCACGGGTTGCTGGACATTCGTAGGAAAAAGCACGAAAAATAAGTTGCTGAAAGTCGTGCTGAGCATCACGAAAAAAAAAGGGAAATTTGTGTCTATGTACACAAATCAAAGAAGTGAAGCATGAGACTGTGTTGGAACACCAGCTCCAACGAAGAAAAGTTCTGCCAGTTTTAATTCACTACAAACATAAGACACAAATATTACATATTTTGACTAAAGTTGTCAGCAAAGTTACTCTAAGTGTCAGGGGACCCACAAACCCAATATCTACTACTATCTCTTATTCTTTTATTCACTGTATAAATTCAGAATGTGTCTGTGTATAATATGTAGGAGCATCCTGACTGGGACTCTGCTCCTAAACCCTGAATGAAGAGCTCACACACCTCAGCTCTGCATGTATACCTGTATGTCTGTCTGTCTGTCTGTCTGTCTGTCTGTCTGTCTGTCTGCTGTTGATTCCAGACTATAGACATCCCATAATATGTTATAGAGCAACACTACAAATAACACAGAAAGCACTTTAAGTATTAACACTAAATATAAACACACCACCTTAACCCTACAGTGTTCCAGGTGGAATATTATTGGAGTATAATAGTCCTACTATAGAAGATATATAGCCCAAGTATAATAATATAACATTAAAATCACAGCTGATTCTGATTGACACAGTTTAACAGGCTTAAAGAAATAATGAATGAATAGGAATATCCTATTGGACGTCTCAGTATACGCTCATTACATTTATAGTGTCTTTTCAAAATAAACTTCTGTGTTCACAGGAAGTTTAGGTTTAGGTAACAAAACTATGTAGGGTTGACAATAACTTGACTAATGATTCACGTGACTAGCGACTCACATGACTCATGGGACTAACGATACCAACGAGTAACTAGCAACTGATGTGACAAAAGAAGTCACTTTGACTTTTAGTTTCACACTAACATCGCATTACATTGGATTTACAAATAGCACTCCTTTCATTTGACGCGATCGCCGCGGTGGTAAAGGTGCCCCTCGGTGGCAGAAAGGGAGGGGGGCTTTTATTCTGTTGTTTCCTGCACTAGCTGCAGTGAGCACCAACAACCACCAGGTGGCACATGTGAGCAGTCGTAATGTTAGAGTAGTTTATTAACCGTACAGTAGACGTGCACATACTGTTAACCATGCTGGCGTTTAAGTGTAGCTAAAATTGTCAAGACTTTAAAAAAAGATAAAAACAAATAAACACAAAGGTGCAGAAGATGGTGCACACAGATACATAGAGTCTCTTCCTACCGTTCATCTGGTTCCTTCCACAGCAGAGAAACAGCTGATAGATGTCATGATCAAACTTACTGAAGGACAGCAGGTGAATATAAGCCTGAACAAAGAAAAGTCTCGCAAGATTCATTCACTACAAACATAACAAGACACCAATATCTCATATTTTGGTTAAAGTTTTCAGCAAAGTTATGGAGATACGGACAGCGCCACTCTTCCATCGCTAACCACGTTGTGGTAAAGGGGGTGTAGTAAAATCCTGTCATCATGATTCAAGCACTCTGCTGCCATCTTGCATCGTTTATCAAGTACCCTCCAGGTACACCCCACGCTTTTACTGCTCCAACATCAACCTGGTAATGCTGCAGCAATCCAGTCAAATGACACCAACATCTGCTGCTGCAGTGGTTGATGGGTTGGGAGTGAGAACGGGTTGGAAAGAGACAAATTGACCCGGACGACCCACTCTGAGCCAAGGACAATTGTGGTTCGGTTTGCACACACACCTGGAGGAGATCTGCACTCTACTGAGTACACTCCTCTACGGAGAGGGGGTGTTATTAGCACAATATGGTAAACTGACTTAGAACATTGAAGAAAAGGAAAGCATGAGCAGCGCTCCTGGCAGCTGACTCCTGCTGTGAGCTGTGCTGTAGGGCTGCACCTAACGATTATTTTTTTAACGATTATTTTTTTAACGATTATTTTTTTGATTAGTCAATTAATCTAACGACTAATTCATCAATTATTAGAACTATTTTTTTTATAAATAAATAAATATCAAAAACGTATTACTTATTACTTACTTATTACTCATTATTATTTCAATACTTTATTCAAATATCTTCTCTTAGTAACATATACATAAAACAAGAATATTATTATGGCATTATTTCACAACAAAAAATATCCCAGTCTTTACTGGTAATCTGTTTTCAGTCCAACATACAATTTCTCCAAAATAAAATTAAAACAAGAACTTGTATTGTAAATTCATGTAAAAGGAATAAAGTGCAATGTTCTTTTTGTGGAAAAAGTCCTCCACTCTATTTTGTCTCGTCCTGAAAAAGAGACACAGAAATCCATTAGAATAATGATAATAGTGGCACATTTTAAAACATTTCTAATTTCCACAGCACTGTTGTGTTATGACATTAGGCTAATAATAATAATAATAATTCTCATCAGTATTTTTACTTAAGTACCTAACTTAAAACTTAAAATGGTTTAGACATGGATTTATTTCATCACTGTAATAATATGCAGTTAAGATAAACACTAGCAAATGTACTTTTGCATCAGTGTGGAGCAAGAGAGAAATAATTGAAACTATTTCTAGACTAACAGTCACAGACTGTAGAACAATATGTAACGTTACTTTAAGCCATTTTCTCACTCATACATCGCCGTTAAAGTAAACAGAAAATATATAATGGCCGAATAACAACGTTAGATGACGCATGGTGTAACGTTACGTTACTATAACAGTGGTCCATAAAATACTTTTAACATGGAGGCGATGAAGAAATATTTTAAAAACAAACTTTAAATGACTACTGCTAACAGAAACATGCCCGCGCTTTTGCAATCTTAACAGATCATGCCTGGGTGATGAAAAAGTAAACAGGACTTACGGTGGTGTCTTGTTGCTGTCTTCTTCACTCAGCGCCCTGGGATGCCTTCTTGTCAGATGCTCGTTCATTGCACCTGTACTGCTGTAGTACGCCATCTCCATCCTGCACAACTTACAGAGCACCACATTGTTGCTTCTCTGTTTGAAGTATTCCCACACCTTTGATGAACGTTGGAGAGTTTTTTTTACACTTCTTGCGCTCTGGGGGAATCAGAATCCATGCTCGGACCGGGCGCATCCGATGCGTCGACGTGCGTTATGTAAATCGACGTAAATGCTGATTTCATGTTGTGGCCATCATCCAATATACAGATGTTGCTGGTTTCATTTTACAGAATTGCCACCACGTTACCACGGTGACATCGCGGCGGTAAAAGGGGGGATGTATCTGGGCTCTACTTGATAACTAGAGACACAAGATGGCAGCAGAGAGCTGGAATCTTGATTACAGGATTTGATGATACTGTATACAGTACCCCCTTTGACCACAGGGTGGTCAGCAATGGCAGAGTGGCAAACCTTTAGTACAAAGTCATAGTACATACAGGTACATACATGAAATTTGACCTCTGCATTTAACCTACCCAAGTATTTTAGGAACAGAACTTTGCTGAAAGTTTAAGCCACAATATGAGATATTGGAATCTTGTTATGTTGTAGTGAATAAATGTCACAAGACTTTTGTTTGTTCAAGCTGATATTCACTTGCTGGCTTTCACTAAAATAGTTCCTGACATATGTCAGCTGTTTCTCCGCTGTGGAAGGACTGGAAGGAAGGAAGCATTGTAAACAGTATCTTCACCTTTGCTCAGAGTGTTTTTATATTTTTAGAAGTCATTAAAAGCTTGCGGTATATAAAGCTTCTGATGTGTCCCCAAGTTTACGGTCTACTGTATACATGGCTCCACGAAGCAGACCAAAAGAGACCCCACGTACACAAAAGTATAGTGTATTTCAATTAGGCCTCTGTACTATGATTAATCTGAATGTTTCAGACTAATGTCTATCAGTCGGTTTGAAAATCTTATATTAAATGTGATATTAAATTACATTTCCCGTTTGTTCTTCATTAATTTTACTGTCATTCGATTCTTTCATTTGGATTTATTAATTAGGCTTAACGGGCGCACAACGGGATGCTACATGCGTAAAGACGCAAAGGCGTTGGTGTTATCTGTTATCTGATCATGACAAATGGTGGAAATTAGGCCTATTTCATTTTCTTTGTTTAGGATATTTCCTTATAATTAATTTACTTTTTCCCAACGAGTGGTACAGTATTAGTCGGGTGGGGAAAGCAATAATTAGCGCCCGGCCGCCCGGTACTACCCAGCCATAGCAGAGTGATTTACTACAGTATACATGTTTTAAATAGGCTATTTTAGTTCATGAAATAAAGACAATTTATAATTTGTACTCAGAGACTGGTGGTCATTTATTCAGCCTCTCACCGGGTAAACCAGGTTACCCACGGCCCGCTATTTCCAAGCAAACTTTATTACAGTAGCTTAGTGTCTTTAAGGTATTTTTTCTCCATTATAGACAAGCTTCTATTGTAAAATAAATATCAGTGTTTATAAAACAAATAAAAATTACTGATTTTTTTGTTTGTTTTAACCTTAAAAATAAAAATCTTACAGTGTAGACTGTTTCAGAATCACTTTAAGTTTAGCATTTTACTGCTTTAGAGTTTAAGCTTGTCACTACGTATCTCTAAAATGTCTTCATTTGGTGAGCTCAGTTTTGTGTGGCACGTGTCTCTAAATACAACAACACCCTTGAGCCTCCGCAGCTGTTGCAAAGGAGAAAATACCTTCCAGAGACATGAATTAGAGATGTATCATATTCAGAATATTTTAGCATGGCAGTCAGGAACAAAACACTGCACCATTGTTTCTGAAGTCTTCCAGAATTATACAAAGCACAGTCCCTATCTGGCCATTATATGTGGACACAGCTAAATTGCAAACTGGGTAGTTGGAGGTTTTTTCTTACCCCAGAGTTCCTTCAGAGTTGTAGTTGATTTCTTTCATCAAGTTCGTATCGATGCTAGTGGCCTTACTGTATGCAGTGTTGGTCTGTTCACCACTTTAGTCTCCACTGAAATGTTTCAGCAGACATTCATGGTCAGATGATGTATCTTAAACATTATAGTGATCATCGGACTTTTCATCCAGCACCACCATGAGGTTGAAATTTGTGGTTTTGAGTAAAAGGTTTAGACAACTATTGGATGGGTTTCCATGAACTCATGATTCCCTCTGGAATAACTTTCGTGATTCTCTGATTTTCATCTAGTGCCATCATCAGTTTAACATCTCTGACAAATATTGGGGACCAAATACCTTGAAAACAAATGACATTCAGCCTCAGCTGTGTTTTGTTTAAATGCTAATCAGAATATTTGAACACATGCTAACGCAATAATTTGAATGGTGGTCACACCAGAAATGAACCGTTCCAGAGTTGACTTGACAGCGGTCCGAGACCGAGACCCCACCCCCCTTCGAGGCGGACCACAGAGCGGTTATTTGGAGTTTGGTGTTCACACCAACCCAAACAAACCACACCAAAGTTGTAAACGCTCCAGTGTGTTCAGCCGGCCCTTAGTCTTGTCATGTACAGAGTCTTGTACCTTTGACTTTTTGGCAGTGAACCTGATTTTTCAACATAGTTTCTTCTTGTTCATATGAATATCTGTTAGTCAACTACGGAGACAAAAATAACAGCAGACACATTTTTAACAGGATAGATCTCATATTTAGGTGTTGTAGCAATTTTTATGGTGAAAAGTGAATTCACTGTGCTATCAGAAGACATACCAAACACCAGCAAGAAGCGTAGTTGTGTATTGTTTATTTAAACAGAAGCATATTAATTTCAGAATAAATCTTTGACATCTTGTAAAGGTGTGCTAGCTCTTTATCGGGTAGAACCAAATAACAGAGTTTGCTGAAAGAACACTTGAAAAGTGCTAGTAAGCTGTCTTGTTAAATTGTAATTTTTCGGAGAAAGAACAGCCATTTAAACTGAGCCACAGACAAGAGAACATGAATTCAATCCATTAAGCCCGGGACACACAGGGAACGTCAGGAGCCGTGGCGGCTGCGTTACCTGTTGTTTTTCACAGCAGCGTCTCTTCTAGAGATTTGAGGTCTCGCCTATTTTTGACCATTGATCATTCTGTGCCGAAATCTAACTGTGGTGGTGTAGGATCAAAGGAATATATATATATATATATTTTATTTTTTCTTAACAGTGAACGGTCTTATATGTCCTTTTGGGATTCATTGGTACACAACTTAGGTATGAGGATGTGTTGGTTCCTCAGAGCCACAGATTCACACAGTGCAGTATTAGAACAGCACCCTGACAGAAAGCTCCTCTTTCTGCTGATCATTTTGTTTCTCTCTTCAGAGAACATTATGTGATTTTTGCCTGACTCAGTATCTTCTGGTGTCCTCCACCCACTTTTCTCTGCTGGTACAAAATGGTACAGTTTATTGCTTTCATCGTCTAAGCATGACAGTTATTAGAAGCAGAGGCAGTGACAGAGAGCTCACCTTTTTAATCTACTCTCTACACATCTGTCCCCCCCCACATCCCCTGCTTGTCATCCTGCCTGTATTCCAACGTCCCACCATCAATTCCCCACACAGGAGGCAGGAGACCTTTTCATTTATACTCAACAGGATATCAAAGCTTTTTTGTTACCTTTACTTTTCTTGTCAGCCCCTCATCGCTCTCTGTGTTTCTTGAGGTCTTGTGTTGGTCTTGTGTCTTGAGGTCTTGTGTCTTGTATTTTGTGTGCAATGCACTTTTAGGCATATACTTTTTTATTTTATTTTTTTTATTACATTTTACCATATGGCTGTGTGAAGCTTGGAACTTACATTACTACTTACTTATGTGTGTTTATATGTCCTTCAGCTACTTTCTTTTAGAACTGTACTGTTTGGTGATGATTCTGTCCATCTCTTGTTGGCAGAGAGACACAAGAGGAGGGGAAGAGGTTGGAGGTACAAGATAAACAAACAGCCGAGCTAAAACGAAGCTGCCTCTTATATCGTTCCAACTCTGTCAATCACATATCCCTCTGCGCTGTTTATGCAAACAAAGGCGCCGTGCACGGCGTGGTGTAATGAAATAACGTCTGGAAGACTGGCACTGTGCATGATTGGCTTAATGGAAGATCCTGCTCACAGCCATCTTGCTCATTTGCTTGTTTATATATGAAGGGATTATCACGTATTCCATGAGAAGCATGATGATTGCTTTGAAACAACATGGCCCTCCTCATGCTATCATTGTAATCCGCTGCATGACACCTGTAATCTCTACCCATGAGCCTCGCTGATAAACTGCTGTTTTTGTGTGCATGAACATACTGAACATCTGGCACCTCTGGTCTCAGACCTGCCTTCAATGGACAAACAATGACCATTGCAACAAGGAAGCTGTAGTCCCATTCACAACTACATGAACACTCACCTACCAGTTTATTAATAATACCTGTTGAATCCAGTCCCCCCAACACTGTGACATTGATCTGGTTTAGTTGTTGCTGACACTGTGTCAGAGAAATGTTGTGTTGTCAGTTTTGAAGCTGTAACATGTTATGGTGTATTTGAGAGAATCATATTTATAATTCAGTTTATTGACATTTTTTGTTAATCCCCATTCACAAATAAATATGGACAATATTAAACTCTCTGCATGCTCAATGTGCCCATCCTCATGGCATCTCCTCTTGATCCACACTGTCCATAACAACTGATGTGTACATTCTGCTGCACTTTCCTCCTATTACTGTAGGAGCTGCTGGAGTTTGTGCTGTGGACAGATGTTCAGCAGGCACAGCAGAAAGCCCCTGGGAAGTCCACGTAAGACACTGAGGCTTTTATTTCCCTGTTGAAGAATAGTTTGTTTAAATATCACAACACAACATGTCGGGGAACCTGTGGTCATCTGTCTTTATGGAGTTGAAAACTTGACTGTGTGACCAGATGGCGACCACACGACAGCAACCGTTTGTAATAGTTTGGAGTATGTTAAGTCCAGACAGACCTTCACATCACATCACAGAGGCAACACATCTGGACAGCATGGCATTTCCTAAGCATGAAAAAGTACTCTTAGTACAATTTAACTAGCATACTGTACATACATGTCAAGATTGTGTTCCCACAAAAAGGTGGAAAAAATAATATAGTTCTGTGTGACCTCCTCTCAATATACAACAATGCAATCAAATGTAACGCCAACAGAAATTACAGGCTTCATTGAAGCCACTAAACACTGCCTGCACTACACTACATCATGTGCTTATAATTCAGATATAACATCGGATCTTTGCAATATTGCGTAGGTGGTAGAAGAATATTTTGACAAGTTAGCGGATGTGGGGCTCGAGGGAGAGGGTGGGGTCAAGTATCACGCCAAGGTTGCGTGCCTGGGGGGAGGGGGAAACAGAGGCGCCATCAATGGTGAGTGTGAGGTTGTTGATTTTGCTGAGGGTAGATTTTGGAGCCAATGAGGAGGAGTTCTGTTTTGTCACTGTTGAGTTTGAGAAAATTCTGTTGCATCCAGGTTTTAATTGCAGAGAGGCAGGAGTTGATGTGGGAGAGGGGTGGGTTGTGGGGGGTGTTGGTGCTGAGGTAAATCTGTGTCATCGGCATAGCAGTGGAAGTCCAGGTTGAATTGGCGGAGGATCTGACCGAGGGGAATATGTAATTTATGAAAAGGAGTGGACCGAGTACAGAGCCTTGGGGGACACCTTGTGTGACTGTAGATGTGTTGTTCTAAAGTTATATCTGGGTGTTAATTATTTTTATCATGCTTTTAATGGAAAGCACTTTGTAACCTTGTTTTGAAAGGTGCTATATTAATTAAATTATTATTATTATTATTATTATTATAAAGTGTAGTATAATGATATGGTAATGTTGTCAATGGCATAGCATTGTAGTATCTCCATAATGCAAATTGTGCCATGGCATTTAAGGGACTCTATGTAAGAATCAGAAACTGCATGTTAACAGCGACACCTGTGGCCGTTAAGTCAACGAAAGTCAGCGTCCTGTTGCTCGCGCTTGTGCTCGCTCTACATAGACGTGAACGAGTATTGTTCAAAACAGTGAGGAGACACACGTCAGCTAAAAGCACAATATCACTCTATATTTCAGCTGCTTGGCAGTAATGTTAGCTGACCAGACGAAGGTCTCTCCATGAATCAATGCTGATCCTACTGTTGGCTTTTCCTGCTTCAGCCTCAGCCTCCCTACCGCAGAGGAGCAGAGGACAGCAGAGACTCCGGTCCTGGAGACCAAAGCTACGGTCTCCCCCGCGTCCTCCGACCGCGGCCAACACTGTTTAACAGACGGTCTTCATTAGTTTGTGTTGGAGTCTCGTCTGAACAGCGTAGCTGAAGTAGTCTGAACGCGAGCGCGCATGGGACACCGACCTGCAATGAGTTATATGTGTAAGAAGGTACAAACAGTCCCTTTAAGCATTATAATTGTTTTGATACCACTGTACTGTATCATCATCATCATCATCATCATCATCATCTTGTTGCAGTTGTGCTGTTTCAGCATTACACTGCTGTGATATTGGTGTAGCATCATAGTGCTGTTCTGATGTAGCACCATAATGCTGCCGTTGCAGTGGCGTTGCTTTGACATTGTGAAGCTGTTGTTGCCGTGGTGATAGTGTATGATAATTGTGGTGTTGCTGTGGGTTCGTGGGCTCGTGAAGCTTTGAAGCGCTGGGCTGCAGGCCTGCAGGCCTGCTGAGATTAGAAGGTGGCGACGGCGCTCTCGGCTCCATTATTCAGTGGCTGTTGCACATTTTGTTTTGGAGCAAAACAACATCAAAGGCAGAATGGGAGAGGGGAGGAACACAGCCCACTGTCTTAAAAAAAGCATGTTGCATTTATGTATTTCATTATCTGTCCCAGGAGCAGATGAGAGAGGGGGGGGGAGCAGGAGGAGAGAGATAGAGAGAAGGATGGAGAGGACTAGGACTGATGGTGTTATCAGTGTTTACATTAGAGGCCCTGGATGGATTACAGCCACAACACACAGGGTGTGTTTAAGCACGTCTGTTATATAATCCCCGTCTCTGCCTCCAGCTGGCTTGTGTCAGAACACACCTCCAGACCCACATACACATCTTACCCAGTTGTATTAATGCACCGTGACAGTCTAACCATTGCTTTTGTTATGATAATGATAAGAATGACCCAGGTCAGCAAACAGCAGGAGGTTGTGTCAGGTGGTGTCTCTCCTCATATGTATCTGTACTCCTTATGTTTTAGTGCCCGTCCACCACCTGAAATCACTGTCACCTAGAAGCAGGTGGAGCTACAGTCCAACCTTGGCATCTGGTTTTATTGAGCATCACAGCAACTAGACAGCACCGGATAACTGGACTCTGAGGGGTGACTTACTGATCACAGGTACAAATCTACTGAAAACTAGTTTAAACCAAACTGTGCTGATCTGTGTATGGAAACCAGTGTAGCAGAAATGTATTTATTTGTACAAAAGATGAAGATTGGGCTATCATAAAGGATCAGTGTTTACACTGATTAACAGAATGTAACTTACATTAAAGTGGTCTCGTGTCGCCACCCTTCAATAAGAGAGATGTAGCCTGTCCTCATCCTACCAGCCAGAGGTCTACGTGTTGTCATATCTCACAGGTGCTTTATTCCATCATTCCAAGTTTTCATGACTTTATCAATCAATTTGTTCCTTAAGGTATCATCTCATTGTTTTATGTTTCTGTTTGAATTAGTGCTTTTAAAAAAGACCAATGCATTGGGCCCCTAGGGGACCCCAGTCAAAAGCACTCATTTGCAGCGTATGCAGTTAAAATATTTTCTTTAATATTCCGTTAATATTTATTTCCTAAATTAAAAATTATTAATAACATCGCTAATAATGTTTTGAGAAGAAATAAGTTAACATTTTGCTATGCTAGTAAATGGACTTGTATTTATATAGCTCCTTTCTAGTCTTCTGACCACTCAAAGCTCTTTACACTACATGTCAGCATTCACCCATTCACACACACATTCATCCACTGATGACTGAGGCTGTCATGCAAGGAGCCAACCTGCCCATCAGGATCTCACCTAAAGACTCTATTCTTTTCTTTTTTGGCATAAACGTGGTCATAGTTGAAAGGTCAAGATTACTGTGACCACACGTCTGAGCCTTCAGCAATCTCTTCAAATTTAGCACAAACGTCCATTTAGACTCAAGAATGAACTGATTCCATTTTGATGGTAATTCAAACAATTCATTTTCTAATTATGGCAATTTCCCTCAAATAAAATAGAATAAAATGATGAGGTGATGACACTTCGGACAGACATTTGCAAACTGCAACTTGATTGGTTGGCGAACGCATAAAACCTCAAGGCGGTAATTCTAGTTTTTTCAAAGGCGTGTTTCAGGCTCTATTTTTTACAGAACATTCTATTTAGGCTGCATTGTATGTACTCCATTTTAAATAAATAAATACATGAATAAATAAAAAATACTATGAAATAAATAAATACAGCTAGGAAATTAATCCTGAAATAAATAAATGAGGCAAGGTGCTTCTGCACAGCACAGTGCAGTTTGGGGTTCGGTGCCTTGCTCAAGGGCACCTCAGCAGTGCCCAGGTGGTGAGCCGGCTCCTCTCCAGCTGCCAGTCAACACAAACATTATATTGAATGGGATAACATAAAGAGACAGGAGTTTGACTTGAGAGACTTTAAACAAGGGTGACACGGTGGTGCAGTGGTTGGCACTGCTGCCTCACAGGTTCAAACCCGACTTCTGTGTGGCGTTAGCATGTTCTCTCCGTGTTAGCATGGCGGTTCTCTGGCTTCCTCCCACAGTCCAAAGTTCATTGTGGACTCTAAATGTCCCGTAGGTGTGAATGTGAGCGTGAATGGTTGTGTCGTATCTTTCCTGCGACAGTGCTGTTGAAGTGATGAGGAAGGATGCTCCGTGGACACTGTTCTTGCTGGTATAATAGAGTTTATTACAAACAAGCAACAAATGTCATAACGGACGTCTAGAACGTCCGGAGGTCTCAAGTCAAATCTGAAAGTCCTGCACTTCGGGGCTCTCGCGCCTCCTTATATTGGTTTCATGTCATGCAACATCTGAGCTGAGCATATGACCATGTATGGCTCCTCTGTCCTACATGTTTATCCCTCAGCCCCTGGTCAAATGTATGACCATATTCTCCACGTATGCTTCTTACACATATGTTTATCTTTAGGGGCCTCACAGTCTTGTGCAAGACTTGAAAATATACCACATATTCCCCCCTTCGAGACTTACACAAAGTCTCGAAAAAATAAAAGAAGAGACATACAGGTGTATTAACATGACAAATTTAACAACCCGCCCTATTTACCATTGAAACAACTGTATGGAGTATAAAAGTGAGAGTGAAAAACCTGTCAGGCAGCTAATCTTTCTTGAAATATTCATTAAACAATGTAGACAGGAAAATTCTCTCACGGTCCCTCTGCCAAGGCGACCATACGTAGTACTCCATAATACTGAAATGAGGAAATTTAGCAATTTGTGTATGGAAATGACTTAAGCAAATACATATGGAACTCTCAGCAAATTAAAACAAGACAATGTCCAAAGTCAGGCTGGTCGACCCATCGCACCTTTCTATGGACCTTTTCCTGCCTACCACACTGTCCCTAAACATCGAGAAAAAAAGAAAACATCTGAGGTCCCATTATATTTAGAAACCATCATTTGCCAAGCATGTAATACACAAAAAAGACAATTCATTTTTAAGAATACTAATGTAACATCTAAGAGAAGACATAAGACTGTATAACGCTGCAGTTTCTCAGCAGCCTTGACTCCGGTGTAGTATCGCTGACTTCTTGACTCGGGATGTTGTATCGCCAGTCCACGTTCAGAGTTCTTCTTCAGGCCATTCGTATTTTCATGTTTGAAGTGTCTGAACCCATTCAGCCCCTCGGAGTCCCCGACAATCCACCACCCTCACAGTGGTCTTCCCCCAATATGTTCTAAAATGAAAGACAAGAAAACCAGTATCTTTTGCATACAGAACAGATACAAATTAAAACATCAAACACAGAATAAGAACACTTCTATAAGTAAAAATGTGAAATTAGAAATCATATAAGAACACTTCTATGTGAAATTAGAAATCATATTGTCCATTAATCATATTGTTCATTTGTTGCCATCCCCCCTTTTGAGACTAAACAAAGTCTCAAAAGAGCAAAACAAATCAACACTACAAACTACGCAAGCAAAAACCGAGGCAAATAATAGAATTATAATCATATGAGATATTTAAAATGGATATTCCTCCACCAATTCGATCTTTATCGCGTCATCCTCATCCACGTCCGTGACAGCTTCGTGTAATAATGGCATCAGCGTTTGATCGCCGGGCAGCACAACTCCAACCCATTTAATTATCATAGCCTTTGCAAAGGTCAACAACAGCGTGCAAAAACAAAACATCACGCACAACGACAGAACAAGCGCTACCAAAACCTGAACTAACACTGCTCCTAGTGGCCCCAATTTATCCTGCAACCAAGCATTTGCAGACCATCCCGCGTCTTCTGATGGCCCAAACGCATCTCTTATGAGCTTCAATGCCTCTATGACACTAGTCATATTATCAGAACTATCAGGAATCAACGTATAGCAAGCATCCCCTGTTAAGTTCAAAGTCGTACAAAGGCCCCCTTGTTTGGCCAAAATATAGTCAAGAGCCATGTCATGTTTCAGCAACGTCAATCTGTGACTTCTCTGAGTGTTTGACAAAAATTCGAAACCTCTTATAGTTTCGTTCGCAAAGCCTTGCAAAGTGTAGGTAATGTTGTCGATATGATCTGCCAAGAATGTCACCCCATACCATGGAAATAATCCTATTCCCCACTTTTCTCCTATACTTATTCTCCAATGGTAAGATTCCAAATTGTGAAACTGTGCCAACTCACGTTTTCTCCTACTACGTGAAGCGACATCAGATTGGACCCCATCTGGCCCTACTCCCTTCTGGATAGTAAGAACCTCATATGGAAGTTTCAACAGTGACATATAACAGCATTCTGTCCACCCACATGGTAGAAATATGTATGCCTTATTACCACAGACCCACCAAATATCCTTGAAATTCCCTATAGTCACATTCCCCGGCAATATCTGGTTATGTACCCTTAAAGTTGTCTTCTTTTTGTGTTGTGGTACCTGAAAAGATGCTTCATACGAATCATTACTATTCCCACGTTCCATTTTAACCAAGTCCATCATATATTTATCACACTCTGATAACCCCATAAACGTTCCCGGCCCTTCATGAGTTGTATTTGAACAAAAACAGCTGGTAGCTCCCACTGCTGTCACCTCCATTATATCAGGGACCGCTGTTCTGATATCTTCATGCTGATCAAGTACATTTACATATGGTAATTCCCTCAACCAAGAACAATTAAATCTAGGCCTAAACAGATGCACTGACCAAGACATCAGTGTATCTTCTGCTGACTGCTGGTGATACAACATCCATGATAATGCATAACTTTGACACATAGTGGTTAGTGGTTCTGGTATAGTCTCTAAAATCAAAGACCATGAGTTCGGCGATAGGATTTTCACCAGACACGGACCATCCATTTTCACAACCGATTTGACGGAGTGAGTTACTTGCTGGAACCATAAGTTCCTACCTGCCCAAGGGTCTGCGATCTGTAACACTGAAGGATCAAACCCAAATGCCTTCCATTTAGTATCTCTCTTTTGTATTGTATGGTATTGATCCATCATGTACTCTGGTATCTGATCAGAGTCAACAAACTCCTTTCCCACATCTACAACATTCTTCTGAACAGTCTCAGATAAACTTACAACCTTCTTTTCCTCAATCTCCTTCCTACTATTCACACTAATCCCCATCTCCAACATAGATTTCCGGCTCTCATTTACCATCTCTTTCACTTTCAAGGATACTTTATCAAGTGTCTGTGTCACATTCTCCAATTTCCTAGGCGTTGTTGTTGCCGCCAAGGTAGTGTTCTGATTGAAAGTATTATCATTATTTATTGATTTCAAATTTCAAATAGCAGCCTCTATCCGTGTGTTATTTACCTTTGCAGTAGCTGCTTCAACAGGTCTTAGGTTTGTTATCATAAGTCTCACCTTACGACTTATGTAACCTTCAATCCAAGAGTGACTAGATGGAACAAATTTAAACTCTGGCTCTCGATATGTGCACATATATTCCCCTTCATCTTCCCATGCAAGGTTGCGCACAGCAAGTGAACAATCATCCACAACTTTCTTATACCTTATATCATTGTACAAAAAGTACTTCCTTTGATTATAAGGCAGACCGTAGTTTCCAGGAGGCATCAACTCCACATCCTCTCCACGACTATTTTCCCACTTGGGAAAATAGTTAATACGGCTATTCCCTATTCCACATTTACAAGGAAGAATAACCATTTTTCCAAGCTTGGATCTGACCACTATCTCCTCAGGTTTTGGCGTTGTAAAAATCTTATTAGGTACCTCTGTTGTTAACTGTGACACATTCTCTACCATCCTAAGTTTCATAACGGAGAGGTTTGACCCTCTTCCGGACTGGTCTCGGGCTCCTTGGTCTAACTGGATCCCTGGGTTGTCCTGCAGCGGAGTCACCCCCCTTTGATATCTCTGGCGCTTTGCAGGCAACTGAAATAGGTCCTGCTGGTTCTGGGACATGTTGAAAAACAATGTCTCTAAATCTTCTTTCCTGTCCATCAACTGCCGAGTCATTTCTGGCATCATCAGGAATGTGTACAGAAACATCAACATTGTCCACAACCTGGGTGATCTCTCCTTCTGAATTCTGACTCTGGGGATTTTCATGCATCTCCCTCTCTGGTATGTGTTCTTCCACATTGTCTTCGGCTGCATGTCCTCCCTTATTTTGTTCCACAGAGTCATCTCGGCTCTGTGAAGGTTGAACCTCTTCTCTGGGTGCTTTAACACAGTGCGATAAATGATACCATGTGGGAGACCCCTTAACCTGGACCGCGGTTCCAGTACTGCGAATCACTTCAAACGGTCCCTCACGGCGTTCGTTATACCACTTCCGTCTAAACACTTTCACGAACACCTGGTCTCCAGGTTGCACTGTGATCCTTTTTTGCTCATCGAGCTTCTCCTGCACCTCCTCCTTAGTTTGCCTGTCAGACACATATGTGGATATTCTTTTATGTAAATTAACCATGTATGTAACATACGTTTGCATTTCGTCTTCTAAAAGGGCCAAACTTGGACCTTTCCCACTTGTCCGCAGACAAGGCGTTGGCATCAGTCTTCCTGTAACCAACTCATGAGGTGTCATATGTAAATCACGGAGCTCACTAGAGCGACATACCATTAACGCCAATGGAAGTGCTGCTATCCAATTTAACCCCGTGTGCTGGCATATTTTGACAATACGATTTTTCAGAACACCATTCATTCTTTCGCACATCCCTTGACTTTGCGGACGATAGACTGCCCCAAGACGCTGTTTAATTCCTAGTTTTTGCAAAATCAATTTCACCGTCTTATCCACAAACTCTTTCCCATTGTCTGAGGATATTCGATCTGGAAGTCCCCACCTGCTTTCTCTACATAAGAACTTAGCAACCGATTGAGCATCTTTTCGTTTTGTTGGATAAGCCTCAGGCCATCGTGAAAATCTGTCCACCACGACTAGGTTTTATCATGTCAACATAGTCCACAACTAGTTCACGCATAGGACCCCTTGGAGTTGGGATGTGGCCCGGAGGAACCGTCACTCCCCTCCGAACATTGTTTTTCAGACAGATAGTACACCTGCCTATGACATAATCAATCTGTTCAAGCAAACATGGTGCCCAAAAACCATACTCTTTTGTAATCTTTCTCTTAACTTTCCCCCTTGCAATGTGAGCTAAGCCATGCGCCTCCTGAATCATCAGACCCAACAGGTCTGGAGGTGATAGTATCAGCCCCTCATGATTTCTCCAAAGTCCCGTAGAATCTCGGGTGGCACCTCGGTCTAGCCACAACTGTTTGTCCATTTCAGGAGCAGCTTCCTGCATTAAAATCACATCTTTGAGTGTAATTTTGTCTTCCAAGTTCACTTCATGCGTGACGAGAAGAACTTTGCCCAATTTATCTGCTCCAGTGACTGCTTTTGCAGCTTCATCAGCCGCTCTGTTCCCTTGTGAAACCCTTGATGCATCCTTCTTATGTGCCGCACATTTAGCTACTGCTATTTCTTTAGGCTTCATCGTTTTCTTAAACCCTCGGTTCTTCCACACTGCTCCAAACAAGTGGCACACATTATGTGCATATGCAGAGTCGGTATATATCGTCACTCGCTTCCCTTCTGCCAACAAACACGCTTCAGTTAGCCCCACCAGCTCAGCAAGTTGTGCAGATGCAGGCTGTGGTATCTCTTCAGCTTTCTCAACTGCAAATCCAGTGCCTTGGGCTTTTACTATTGCATAGCCGGCCCTTAATTTATCGCCCACACGATAGCAAGACCCATCAGTCCAATACTCCAGGTCCACCACATGCAACGGGAGAGCTTGTAAATCTGATCTAAGCCTAGAGTATTTCTCTGCTTCTTGAACACAATCGTGTGGCTCACCGTCTTCTGGAGTTGGCAAATTCTCCGCTGGATTTACCGTAACACACCTTGCTAGGGTAACATCTTCCTGCTCTAAGAGCCTATGATAGTCTCTAAGCCTAGACAGGGTCAAGGTGTTCTTTCCATAGTTCAAAAGATTTCTGAGACTATGATGTGTAAGAATTGTCACTGGATAACCCATTGTTACAGATGATGCTTTATTGTACATTAGAGAAACTCCCACCATAGCTCTGTAACACAGTGGTAACCCTAACTCTACTTCTGAATAAGCCGTAGAGTAGTACGAAATAGGTTGAGGACTCGTCCCCGTACCCGTTGGTTGACAAAGAACTGCACATGCATATTTACCCCCAATAGAAGTAGATACATATAACACAAAATTCTTAGAGTAGTCTGGAATTGCTAGCGCTGGAGCCTCTTGCAACTTTTTCTTTGTTGTTTCAAATGCCAAAAGGCCATCGTGTGTCCAGGACAGATTACAGTGTAGCTTAGCATTCCCAGTATCTTTGATCATAGCTCTCAACGGCCCCGTCAAGCTAGCATAATCCTCAACCCATGCTGAGGAATATCCTGCAATACCAAGGAATGTCATCATCTCTCGGACTGTTCTGGGTTTTGGAGCCTTACGAATAGCCTCCACGTGACTATCAGAGATGCTTCTGCGTCCCTGCGTTATTGTTTGTCCCAAATAAATTACCTTCTCCTGACAATACTGCAGTTTCTTCAGAGAGGCCTTGTGACCCTTCTCTGCCAGTATTTGTAGCAATTTAATTGAGTCCTTATGACATGTCTCCTCATCTGGTGAACAAATGATGACGTCGTCCACATATTGAATTACAATGCTTTTTAGTACCTGCTCTATCCCTTCCAAATCGTCTTTCACTATTTTATTGAAAATGTGAGGACTATGTTTGAATCCTTGTGGCAGTCTCTCATACCCATAAGATTGTCCATTGTACGTGAACCCAAATAAACTTTGGCTTTCCCTACTGAGTGGAACACTGAAAAACGCACCACATAAATCCAACACTGTGAAATGTGTCGCTTTTGGCGGAAGTTGGGCTAGCAAAGTATGGGGATCCGGCACTTCTGCTGGAAAATCAACCACCACTTCATTGACCGCTCTTAAATCATGTGTTAGGCGATATGAATCATCTGGCTTCTTTATCGGCAACAAAGGCGTGTTGCTCTGGGGATCCTGTGTTATCCTTAAAACACCCGCCTTAAGAAGTCCTTCAATCTGTGGTTCAATTCCTCGGATTGCCTCTTCACTCAGTGGATACTGGTTCTTCCAAGGTGGTTTGACTCCTGGTCGGAGTTCAACTCTTACTGGTTGAGCTGACTTCACAAGTCCAATATCCGTACTATGCCGAGCCCACAAACACTCTGGAACTTGTTGTAGCATCTCTTCTTTCATTGAGTCTGAGTCCATTTTAGCGCTACAGATGGATTCATGTGTCATTAGCACAGTTTGTGGCTGTCCTATTCCTTGAGCCGAGATCATAATCTTAATGAATCTCTGATCCTCACTCTTCCAGATGGCAAGATTTTCTGTTACTGGTGTAAAAACAGCTTCTTCTGCCGCCGCCATCATTTCTCCCACTTTTTTCCCTTCTTTTGCTCTGCCTTGTATGTGGATACAAGTACCAGCATTATTTTAATTACATCTGGGTTAAGAGTCCCCTCCATTGGCCATGGTTGGTCAATTTCAGGCCAGCGTTTGTGCCATTTTTCCGATATTTTTGCAATGTTTGCGATGCCCCTAATTAAAGGATTATTCTTCTGTACTATCTCAACAGGAGTGATTACTTTTGGATTTTTAGTGTTCTTTTTCCCCATTATAACGGCTTCCTTATGTTCCGTTATTGTACTTTAAGAAGTAATTTAATTTTTTTTTTTTAAATTAAAACTACTCAAGGCTATTTAGATTACTTCCCCCCTTTTTTTTTTTTTTTTTTTAACCCAATTACCCAATTAATCAATTAACCAATTATTCAATTGTCCAATTAATCAAATATCCAATTATACATTTATCCAATTAATCAAACAACCAATTATCCAATTAATCAATTTTCAGCTCAAATCGTCAAACAGTCACCACATTGAATGTCCACCACATCACAGATCAGACAAACCACGCGCAATAACATAAATGAACATCTGCAATTGTCAGCAGAGGTTAGACTAAACAATCAGATGCCATTAATTAATCAAATGCATTAACTGATCAATCGGTTGCCAAGTTTTCTATTTATTCATTTATTTATTTCTCCTAACTGCCTAGAGCATGTACTCTTTCATGTGTATAGGAGCAGGTCAGTATTCTCTTAGGCTTATAAATGACAGCAGGTTTATATGTATACCATCAATATTGCTTACGACTAAGAACATATACAAATATGGAAATGCAGGTTTTGTTTTTGTTAAAGAGTCTGTGGATAAATTTGTACCGGCCTTTAGTAGATTGAAACGTAAGTCTCCCCTTGGACGTCAGCAAGCCACACTCCGTGATGTGCCATCCCGCTGTCTTGTCTCCCGTCTCAATTCTCATTCACCATAAATGACATAACAGACAAGAAACAGACAATGATTTAGTCGCTTGTGAACCCATTAGGTCCCTTTAACAGCATCATAAATTTTATTCCTAACTTAAACACCAAAGCACTCAGTGTACCCCACTGGACCAAACAGTTCAAACGGCAAAGGAATTCTCTGCATCCCCCAAGAAAGGGTCACCGAACGCCTTCATACTCTCACATTCCAACCTCCTCTAGGGAATTTTGAGACAAGTGAGGGGGGGGGTTTCAAACGCTACCCTTCTTAAACGAAGTTCATTGTGCATTTAACAGCTTATTTATTATATTACGTCTCTTTTAGGAAGAGCTCATGTTTTATTTACTAACTCGTTCAATTCATTAGTCTTCTAAAAGAAAGAAGCTCATGGTTTTATACAATACATTATTTAATTCACTAGTCTTCTAAAAGAAAGAAGCTCATGGTTTACTCGTTCAATTCATTAGTCTTCTAAAAGAAAGAAGCTCATGGTTTTATACAATACATCATTTAATTCACTAGTCTTCTAAAAGAAAGAAGCTCATGGTTTTATACAATACATCATTTAATTCACTAGTCTTCTAAAAGAAAGAAGCTCATGGTTTTATACAATACATCGGGCCACGTATCTATTCTTACAAATTATTAAATGTCCTGTTCTCAAATCACCACCTATATATGGTTATTCAATTATAATGTGTTCCTTCTTTCTTTTAACTTTAACACATCTATTCTCTTCCTATGCATTTTATGGCACACATCTGTTCAGCACCCCTACGCACACACATTCTCCCCAGCTTCTTCTCATCCCAAAGTAAACACACACACACACACACATTCTCTTCACCAGTTTTAGATATCTTCATTCATACAGCATGCTTTCTGCCGTTATTTCCTTACTTTTTCTCGTAAAATTTATGCTACCTCTGAGGTGTAAATCTTCGATGAGAGGCTGCTTCAGACACCGTTCGTCAACAAATGTCAGAGTGGTAACGGTCAATCGAATTGTGATTCTACACTCTCCAGTTATTAAACTGACCATAAGATGTCGTTCCAGGTTTTAATCGGCCCGTACTACATGCTCCTACACTTGAGGGCTCTATCCTATCTGATTTGCGGCTGTCATATGATCATTTCCTTTATTTCCTTTATTTTCCTTTATTTTCCTTTATTTCCTTTGTTACTCTGTCTCTTAACACTCTTTACATTTATTTATTCAAATTACCTGGATCCAGGTTTCCCAATTTTGTCTTTCTAACTTGATTCCAGACTATGTCAGAGCCATCGTTACGCAGTGGCTAATATGCATGTGTCTTACCGTTAAGAAGTTGAGGGCCCCTCTTCATTAATCTTGCACGAATACTATTTAGCACCCCTTAGCGTTACCATGAAGCTATTCTAAACTATTCCTTGTATTTCTCATACTTCTTTTCTTCACTTTATATCTTTTCTCTATTCATTCCCCCTTTTTCCATTAAATTTAGCACGGAGCCTCACTTTAAACATCAAATCAACAGGACATGTCCATAACAAGAAGGTTCTTAATTTACGGTGTGGCCAAACAACTCCACATAACAGCCCCAATTTATGACCAGCATTCAATCGAGTGAGCTCACCGTCTGTGAAGTTGTAGCAGTAAACCGCTGAGGCCACCTCCGATCCTGTTCGTGACGCCAAAGTTTGTCGTATCTTTCCTGCAACAGTGCTGTTGAAGTGATGAGGAAGGATGCTCCGTGGACACTGTTCTTGCTGGTATAATAGAGTTTATTACAAACAAGCAACAAATGTCATAACGGACGTCTAGAACGTCCGGAGGTCTCAAGTCAAATCTGAAAGTCCTGCACTTCGGGGCTCTCGCGCCTCCTTATATTGGTTTCATGTCATGCAACATCTGAGCTGAGCATATGACCATGTATGGCTCCTCTGTCCTACATGTTTATCCCTCAGCCCCTGGTCAAATGTATGACCATATTCTCCACGTATGCTTCTTACACATATGTTTATCTTTAGGGGCCTCACAGTCTTGTGCAAGACTTGAAAATATACCACAGTTGTCTCTCTCTATGTCCAGATTGTACCCCGTCTTCATCCAATGTCAGCTGGGATCGGCTCCAGCACTCCCGCGACCCTGAATAAGATAAGTGGTTACAGATAATGGATGGACTTTAGACAAAGAGCGATCAGAGCAGTCACGGATGTTTTTAGGGAGAGAGTTCTAGAAGGTGGGGATAGTAATGGAGAAGGCCCTGTCAGCCTGCTTGGTCATGGATGGAGGGGACGGGGGGCGGGGGGGCTGGTTCTGGAGGGCTTTGTGAGTGAAGAGAGGGAGTTTGAGATGAATCCGCTGTGGCTCAGGGAGCAGGTGGAATGACTGAAAGAAGGTGAATGAGTCGGCGAGCAGCAGACTGATGTTTCCTGTTGGATGATGTCTCATTCATGTTTTTGTCTGGATTGATATTGCTAATGATATGTGACGTATTGCTATTTTAATAATATAACTGAAGTATCTTCATCGTCAGCTTCATGAAGGACTCATTATGAACAGATGCTTAATGTTTGCTTCTAATGCAGCTGCAGCTATTTGTGTAGTGATGCCACCACCTAGCGGTTAGACAGCTTCATCACACATACAGGTGAGCTGCTTTATTCACAGTAGGATTGATTTCTTTCTTATATATTCCGTCTATCTTAATCATGTAAATATCATTTTTTTATGATTTTCATGAACTGGATCAACATTATACTTCATGAAATTTAATTTTTCATTCTCTATGTATGGCATGTTTTGGAAGTGCACATTTTCCTTCATTGCTTTGTCTCAGTATGTTTCATAGTTAACACACTTACTGCGGTACTTTCTCTAATTCATTGTTATTTTTATTCATATTCATTCATACAGCATATTGCTTGTTGGTATTTGATGCTGTCTAGTGTTACTATTTTCAGTTTTTTTTTTTTCTGTTTCAGTTTCTTTGCCCTTTATCATTTAAAGTTACATGTAATCTGTTCATATGTCATCATCTGTGTGTGTTTGCAGCTGCCACACTCACGTCCGTTGATTAAGACATCATGAGCAAGCAGAGGGAATGGAAGTGGTCTGAATTCATCAGAGGCTGTTTAAAGCAACACAGTCGTGAGTGCTCCATACTGGAGAGTGTCGGATCTGCCAGCAGATGGCAGTGTAAACCTGCAGTACTGTCAGCGTTAAAGCCTGGAGAGTAACAAAGTCACAGATCAACAAAAGACCAATGGTGGTTTTCACCGTACAGACACACTTTTTATGGATGTAAGTTTGTTTGTTCAGGCCTAACATGCTGCCTGTAACTGACATACAGACTGAGGAGGACTCAGGTTCACTCACATGTGAAGAAGAGTAATAATCCTTTAATCACATCACAATACAATTCAATATATTGATGGAAATGTTATACAACTTATTTATTTCAGTGTTATCACATTCAAATTGAACGACAACAAATACACAAATCATCATATGTTATCTGTAACATCACATCAACCACCAACCAGCAGAGAGTGGAAACCACAGACAACTGAAATAAAGGAAGAGAAAACAAGATTTGGGGTATTTCAGCCAACTACCTTAGGTTTGTCTGTTGCCAACATGTGCGTTGTGTGTGTGTGTGTGTTCACTTTCCAATCAGTCCATGCACAGAGGCACAGCTGTACAGGAGAAATAAGACTCAATGAGAGTGAAATCCCGGTGAGTTTTAAAATGCTGCATTTATTTCCATTATTAATTATAGTCATTACTGCTGTCTCCTCCCGCTGGGAGGGGGAGGGGGGAGGAAGGGGGGGTGAGGAGAGGGGAGAACAAGAGAGGGAGGAGAACATGATAAGTAAGAAAGAGGAGAGGGGATGAGGAGGAAAAACAGGTGTGAGGTGGAGGAGCACAAGACAGAAAAGAAAGATTACAGAAAAAGAAAGATGGAGAGAGAAGATGAGAGGATGATTGAGTGAGTTGGTTTGAAGGTTTTGCTTGGCATCGTCCCCACATTCCTACTTGCTGTTTTAGACACCTGCTGTGTGAGTAGTTAGAGAGATCACCAACCTGGCTTAACAGACGGGAGAGTGCCATCATCATAACAGAACCGAGACATTAAAACACAACTTGTCTGAGTTTATTTATTTATATATTATACTAATAATTGATCCGGGTCTCAGTCTATACTGTTTATTGTAACCGCAGTTCTTTGCTTTTTACCCAAATAAATCTAATCATTTCTTCTTCTAGACAAAAATATGAATTTGTGACATTGCCTCATATGCCACGCCATCACGTTATCATCCCAACTCGTCACATACCACCGCATTGTCACGCCCCTTTATAGGTTTAGGGAACAAAACCACTTAGTTAGGTTTAGTAAAAAACAACATTGTTGGGCTTAAAACTACTACGTTTGTGAAGTGAAAATGAAACTCAAAGCAGCAGTGGGTAGAAACGGAGCAAATATGATTAATAAAAGGTATTTTTATAAAACGGTCACTATATCCTGACAGTAGTGCATGAGACAGATAATCTGAAAAAAATCATGTTCCTCTGTGTCCTCCGGTGTCTTCCGTTGTCCTCCGGTGTCCTCTGGTGCTCCTAACGGCATCTGCAAGATTTCACGGACCGGAGGAAAACAAGCAGTTAGAGCTGATCTGGAGTCTGCCGTCCAGCTGCCGTCTATGACAGCCGGCTGTCAATCACTCTGAACTCCGACCAAACTGCTACAGCACACCGCCAGCATTGCTGATGTGCTGCTGCTGCTGTCAGCCCTTTCTTTCTACATAGTTTGCCTTTCATAATGGCCATTTCATTCCATTATAAATGTTATTTATATTTATTTTAGACAGAAAAAGGTGCTCTGAAGTGTTCTCATTTGTAAATAATAATAATAATAATAATCCACAATTAAAACCTGGTACTTTATTCATTCATGGAGCCCTGCAAGTCCCTGCATGTTCACAAATGAAGGAATTCTGTCCACAGAAAAAGGCTAGAGGGCTTTTATTTTGATACGGAAACAGGAAGTGTTGAGTTAAAAAAAAATATATATTTTTTTCATGTCTGTGACATATTCCACAGACAGACATTGGAACTATAGTAATGTTGCTGGTGTGATGTCAATATACAGTCAAAGGAGCTCTTTCACTGTCTGTTGTTGCTGTGAACCGCGCGGCACGCGTCAAAAACAGGCGAGACCTTGAATCTCTTGAAGAGATTCTGATCCGCAGCTGAGCTGTTCTAACCCTAACCCTTAACATGGGCACCGAAATAAAAAGCAAGAGGTTCCACGACACACACACCGGCCATTATCCAGTGTTTGGTTGTTACTGTACTAACTGTATTATCGCAGGATAAACCCGGTAAGATGTATGTTTAATGGCGGATGAATAATTAACAAATGTAGATGCTGAAACACTTGCACATGCATTATGTTTTATTCAATAAGACTTTGGGTTGACCACAGTTAATTCAAAATGCAGCAAGAAAGAACACAAAAACACACAGCTGTTCTCAGATCTGTGCATTGAACTCTGGTTAGCTTTGTAATGGATTACCGTATCTATGTCTTGTTCACACAGCCCGACATGGCCTTTCTCCTCAGTACCTCTCTGACCTGCAACATTAAAGATATGTTGTCAATATGTTTGCAAAATGTAATTCAAATACCTATATGCTTTATTACAACCCTGTCTCCTACAAAAATGGCGTTCCCATACAACTACCTGCATTCTCAATTGTGTTTCAAGGGGAAACATATTTTATCCCAAATTATGGTCGCAGTTTTAAACATATGGTTAACGTTGTAACATACCAAAATGACTTGGTTATGTTTAGGCAACATAATTACTTGGTTAGGCTTCATAAAACATCATGATTTGTCTTATATGTACATTTGTTACATTATTTAACTTATAGACGTAAATTAAAATAAGTGAACGTCGACATTTGGTTTCACACGAGACACAAACAGCAGTGTCCTTGGTGAAAGTGTCTCCTGTGTTTGTTTGACCCATACATCCAGCCTGACCTCCTCTGTCAGGTTTACGGAGATTTACAGGTTTGGACCCAAATACAGAACAGGACGAGGAGGCAGCAGACTGAGTTCAATGATTTAATGACCGGAAAAAAACAACTTACGAAGAACAAAAATGCAGCTGGTCCACAAATTAAAAGCAAATGAATAACTACAAATACAATACTCTCTCAAGGGTGACACACTACACAAGGAGCGACGACGAACTGACAGAGAAACAGGGATAACACACAGACGAAATACACAAGGAGAACAGGATGATTGAACACAGCTGGAACAAATCAGGGCGGGACTGACAATCACAAAAGGTGGGAAACAAACAAAGGCAGGAAGTAAAACCAGACAAGACACAAGAGGAGTGAACTTTCAAAATGAAACAGGAAACAAACTACAACCAAAACCCAGGACCATGACAGGAGCAGGTGTCGGCCTGACCCCTGACACAGGGACAGGCTTGGTGTCAGCCGAGACCCCCGACACCGGAAATGGCATGACGTCGGGTGGGCCATTGGGTAGCTTAGTCGATCGCTGTCTCCGAGACCCACGCTTCGTTCTAGGGGCTCCAGACCCTAGATATCTTGGGGATATCACCATGCAAGATCCCCTAAAAGGGGACTGAGACTGGTAGCGAGACTGCTGGGGCATGGGCTGAGGCTGCTGGGGCATGGGCAGAGGCTGATGGGGCATTGGCTGAGGCTGCCGGGGCATGGGCTTAGGCTGCTGGGGCATAGGCTTAGGCAAGAAGCTCAGAAAGTCAAGACGAATAGTCCGGACAGGGGACTGGTGACTAGCCGGCTGGGAAGCACACTGGAGGCTTGCAGACAGCGGTGTAGACTGGTGGTAAGTAGTGGAAACCAGTCTTTCCACAGTCTGATCAAATTCGATGATTGATTCAATTCTTTCCTTGAAAAAAGGTGCTGCTCTGCTGGGTCCATACTTGGTCAGTTCGTACTAAATGACAGAAAAAAAGCAACTTACGAAGAACAAAAATCCAATCCACAAATTAAAAGCAAAGGAATAACTACAAATACAAAACTCTCTCAAGGGTGACACACTACACAAGGAGCGACGACGAACTGACAGAGAAAAAGGGATAACACACAGACGAAATACACAAGGAGAACAGGATGACTGAACACAGGTGGAACAAATCAGGGCGGGGCAGACAATCACAAAAGGTGGGAAACAAAACAGGAAACAAACTACAACTGAAACCCAAGACTATGACATCCTCCCTACGCAGACTTCGACAGATTAAAACAGTGTTTGTGATACGTCAAAAAGAAACATAATCTGTGAGAAAATATGTTTCCCTTGAAACTTAATTGACAATAAAGTTTTGTTGTATGGGAATGTCATTTTTTAGGAGACCAGGCTGCTTAATTATTGCAAATTCTAATGTAAATGAAATCAAATGACCACATGGCAAAGCTAGTACTTGTACTTGAAGATAGAAAACCTGTATACACCGAGTGGGAGCCCAGCAGCTCATCATTCCTCAGGGCCCCAGCAGGTTATGGTAACAATGTGCCCCCACTGGTTGTTAGATTTCAATCAGAACAGACTTCATTTAAAGTGAGAAATACTTTATTACACATTGCACAATAATATGAATAATGAAAAGTCTTTGGCGATTTAGACCCCATCGTGACGTAGTATATTAAAGGGTGTAGTGATGCAGTGGTAGGATTAGGAACACTGGTGGTGATAGTGGTGTGGTGGTAGTGAAGGGAATTCGCTGAAGATCTGATGACGGGATGTGGAGCAGGATTGGACACTGTGTGATAGAGACTGGAGCTGATGGGGTGGGGTCACATTGGTTTGTGCTGTAATGACAAACTGACAGCAGCAGAGAGGAGAACAGTTTTAACATTTTGAAAGAAACTTTATGATTGGCTTAGAGAGATCGTGGCAGAATCTGGTTGGTTACGAAGAGTGAAGCACACAAAGTCAGCTGATAGAGCAGAAGCCGGAGAGAGTGAGAGAGAGAGATTTGTGAATGAATGAGAGTGTAATAGAGTCTCCCTGACTGTAATTTATGTTTTTCATGACACGGTAGAAGCTGAAGGCTACCAGAAACTGCCCGAGTGACAGGTCTCTGTTTAACCGGGGATCTGATGACTTTAACACCGCAGAGATATTGGCTCCAGTGGCGATAGCTTTATCGCACTTGGAGGATGGCAGCATGAAGCTGACTAAATGAACGTCTTTACCTTGTAGGATTTTTGACCTTAGACTTGTGGATATGTTTGCTGCTTGTGGGATATACTGTATAGCCTACCTAGTAGAGGAACTGGGATGGCGGATGTCAGAGAATGTTGAGCAGTTTCAATTGGAGTGGATATGGAGGGCTGATTGAGCATGAAATCCAGCTGCAGCATGGAGGCCTGGGTGGCGGCGATGGTTGCTGATGTTGAGGCGGGGGCAGATGCCGATTGTAGGCGTGGGTCAATTGTGTTGATGGAATTAGCCAGAGACTGCAGGGTGGAGATCAAGGTGTTATCTGTGTTAGCGGGGCATGGATGGGCAGCTGGAGAAAAAGTGCAAGCAGGGATGTTCTTTCTCTTCGGCTGAGGAGCTTGGGAAGGGCCTGATTTCTTGGCCCTTTTACGCACGAGAGAAGGCACAGTGGGGGGATCAACTGGGGCAGACCTAGACGCGGGGACTGCCCAGCAGGACCACAGCTGACTGTTTGCATCACCAGCTCATGGAGCTGGAAAGAGACAGACCTGGAGCTGGAATGATGCCGCGATCTTGGAGCAGACACATAAGGGCTTCTGGATCGTCTAAGGGGGAGAAGCGCCAGGCGAGTGCTCCTGCGCCGCCCGCCCGATGAGTTGGATGCGGGCTCCAGTGGAACATTTGTGCTGAGGTCTGGCTCTTCCAGAAGAGGATCGAGGTCGGAATCCGACATTGTCTTGATGACCAACAACAGGATGCTAAAGATGTTAAGGATTTCTCTTTCCATTCACATCAGTTTGTGCTGTAATGACAACTAACAGCAGCAGAGAGGAGAAAAGATTTTTTGTGGCAGAATCTAGTTGGTTACGAAGAATAAAACGCACAAAGTCAGCTGATCGAGTACGAGCTGTGGAGAGAGAGAGAGAGACAGAAGGATTTGTGAATGAATGAGAGAGTAAAGAGTGCCTTCCTGACTGAACTTCAGATAAGTTTCATTTGTCAAATATTTTGTTCACTCCATTTATATCAATGATGGTACACATTCCATCCATCCATCCATTATCTGTAACCGCTCTTAATCCTCAGAGGGTCACAGGGGGCTGGAACCAATCCCAGCTGACATTGAGCCTCCAAAATGACCGTAAAGCTTAATCAGCACCTCTCTAAAGCAGGAACAGAACCAGAACATTAGAACCTTCATAAAGGGAGGATCTATTGCAGGGCTGTTAGATCAGACTGCATTTGTTTTATTGGTGGAACTTGCACCTTTCTATAGATTTAATGTCTAATATAAATAAAGTAAATACATACAGTCTGTGCAGCATACTGTATCTCCTGTAAAATGTGCTGTATAAGTTTTGCTTACACTAAGCTATCTCAGATTGGAAAGTGTTGTTTCTCCTCTTTCATTTGTGTGTGCAAACTCCTCTCTGCATCTCTTGTATTTTTCCAAGACCAAATCAGTTCAGCTTGTGTAGCAGCGCTGAGAATACTGAGAAAAGTTGACGACAGTAAGTGACCTGGTCCTGACTCAGAGAAACAACGGCTACAAAACATGGTAAATGTTTAATTCCTTTACTGTGTGTTGTGTATACAGTGTGTGTGTGTGTGTGTGTTTGAATAGAGAGAGGGTTTTCTTTCCTCGGCTCAGCAGTCTAGCCGTCAGTGAGGCTCCGGTCTCTAGATGAATTTGAAGAAACACCCAGTATGGGGCCTCAGCAGCGCTCTCCTCAGCCTCCCCAGCCTCGCTACTGTTTGACACTTAATTAAAGCTTTCATTAGCTCCCTGGGAAGTGCAGAATGGCCCTCTCTCGCTTATTAGCCATTGTCTTCCCTTACACCTCTCATTATGTGACGCTGTGTAATTGTTGCCATGTATTACCTATGCATGCAGGCAGAAATAATAAAAAAAAAAAAATGTTTCATTTCTCACACTGTTCGCTTGTCAGAATCATTGACTCACTCTGTGCTCCAGGTTTGTACTTTTTAATGATGGCCATTTTTTTACACATGGATGAGAATAAATACACTGATGAGAGAAGTTGTTCTCAACTTGTTTGGCATTCCAGGTGGCTTCAACCACGAAAGTTTAGTTTATTTTGAAAGGGTTTGTAGATGAGTTCTGGATATCTTAATATACTGTAGATCTACATCCTTGTTTTTCCTTGTCTGCCTTTCACCAAGCTTTGCTGGGTGTTGGTGCAGTGCTGCAGATGAAGAAAAATGGGAATGCCAGCACCAGACCAATAACCCTAGTGAGCAAAAAGCAAACATATTTCTGCAGAAGTGTGCATAGTTATGCATAATAAGATGCATTTCCAAGCCATTATTAGACAAAGGCTGACAATCACCTGCTTGTTATGCAGAGCCACTGGAATGACAGATCTGAGGAAAAGCCCATTTTCTCACACTCATTTGTTTGTTGTGTGTTTTACATCTGACTGCCATTGTGGGAGCAGGGCTTCCGACGCTGCACCAGCATCCTCTTCCCACATGTTCATAAAAATTCACATTATTCCAGGGCATTTTTGAGCCCCGGGAGAGAACAATGGAGGGGTTTCTCCATTGCGGACCCTTAAATTAGCATGATGATGTATTTATGGCAGTCCTGTGCGACATTAACGTTTTGGGAAGGAAAATGATGGCACATTCGGCTGTGGTGTAAAGGCCCTGTAAATCTGGTGGCTTGCACTTAGCATGCTTTATTACACTAGCTGTCGAGCCTCTCATCAGCATCATCTTCCTCCGAGCTCACACTCTTTCTTCCCTCTATCTCTTTAATTCTCTCCCTCCATCAGTTTCCATTGTGCTCACTCAGCTCATCTTACTGTCAGCTCCCTACATTGCTCTTCTCTATATTTTTATCTTTCTTTTTGAGTCCACCATTTCTTATTCACCTGTGGTCATAAGAATTCTCTGTTTTTATTTTTCTCTACCTATCTGCCTTTATACCACATATTATTTTTCTCCTAGAGTTGAGAATGGGATGATTTTTTAGTTTTTTTCAGGTGTCCAGGGTTTCTGAATAGTTGGAGGAACAAGAAATATCTGGTTATATACAAAAGTCAAAGTTGCAAGCCTGTGGACAAGAGGGAGACAAGTCAACTACAACCAAACTGCATTTCAGTAAGGAACATCCGATCACTAAGCTAAAAGAGTAACTTAAAACCCCCTGGAAACCTTGTATTGGCTCACTGCCAGTGGTTAAACTCATCTGGCAGCAGTGACAAAGACATGCACTCCAGGATGTGTTGGTACTCTGTGACATCAGTCTTGGGTGTGATTACAGGTAAGAATGAAAACAGAGAGAAGAAAGAAAACTTGGATACCTGATAAAACATTTAGTGGTTGAAATCAGTTTTAGATGAATTCAGCAAACATGGTGCTTTACTTAGGTCTGCAGTTGAAGCTCTGACTGGTATTTCATCCATGGTGGCTCATTTACAGTTGACTTTCAGCCTAAAATTGAGACCTGAGACCCAAATGCGGTACATACCCGCTTCTTTTAGAGCCAACTGGCAATGCCAAATTGGACACTTGATCGGAGGGTATATATTTTTTTTTTCAATAACCTTTACTATACATTAGTTTCATGGGCAGATTAACCTGTTATGATGACCTGGGGAAAAAAGTTGTTGTTAGTATTGCACTTTTCAAACCATTTACAATTCACAATTCATTTATTCATGCAATGAACCTTGGGCTTTGGGGTTGCCTGGGGCCCTGGGGTAAATGGACTTGCATTTATATAGCGCTTTTTTAGTCTTCCGACCACTCAAAGCTCTTTACTACATATCAGCATTCACCCATTCACACACACATTCATACACTGATGGCAGAGGGCTGCTAAGGTGCCAACTTTGCCCATCTAATCTGATGGCTCAGCCTTCGGGAGCAATTTGGGGTCAAGTGTCTTGCTCAAGGACACATTGACATGTGACCCGGAGCAGTCGGGGATCGAACCACCGACCTTCAAATTGGTGGACGACCTGCTCTGTGGTCGTCCACTGCTCAGCCGCCCCAAGGGTAGTTGGCCCTTGGTGCCCAATTGGTAAACCTGCCTTGAATTCACTGCATTGTCTTTTCCCCTTTTCCTTTGGAGCATGTTGCGGACTTGCAACATCTGACAGGCATGGATGCAGATGGAAATAAATAAGCAAACCTAAAACCAACCAGAACCAAAAGCTTATTCAACAAAGCACAGCTTGTGTAGCAGAACTCTTATTTAGAGTCAGAAAAGTCAAAATCATTCAAATTCATGGCATAAAATGAGCATATAGTATAGTGTCGTATGTTACAACTATACTGAAAAATACTGGATTATTTCTCTGTTGTTCCAATGCTAATGGTCATTGTATTTTACATCGTTGGAAAGCCTGTTTATTTACCTTCGCAATGATGTCCAACTTGTAAGGATCATGCATTTGTGGGATGAGCAGAACAGCTGATTATGCGGGTAGCGCCCAAGAAAAATGTGCCAAAATGCTCTGCCAATGGTAAACAGTGTATTCTCATAAGGCTACCAGGAAGCCTGCAATGACTGCCCTTCGCCGTCAGGCCCGTTTGCGCTGGTGTCGACAACACAGACAATGGAACCTGAACATGTGGGGGAATGTCATGTTCAGTGATGACTCCAGGTTCTGTCTGCCAAAGTTGGATGGCAGGATCAAAATCTGGAGACGACGCGGAGAACGCTATGCTGATTGTTGCACCGATGGAGTAACAGCTTTTGGTGGGGGCAGCGTCAAGGTGTGGGGCGGCATCTCCCTCACTGACAAAACAAGGCTCGTCATTGAAGGCCATCTCAATGCAGTGAGATATCGGGATGAGATTCTGCAGCCAGTGGCGATCCCAAATCTCCAAAATCTGGGACCTAACTTCATCCTCCAAGATGACAACGCTCGCCCCCACAGAGCCAGGGTTATCACAGACTACCTCCACAATGTGGGAGTAGAGAGAATGGAACAGCCGGCCAAGAGTCCAGACCTCAACCCAATTCAATACTTACACAACTACGCTGGCTGACCTGCAACGAATCCTGGTTGAGGAATTGAACGCCATCCCACAGCAACGTGTGACCAGGTTGGTGACCAGCATGAGGAGGAGGTGCCAGGCTGTTGTGGCTGCGTATGGATCTTCCACCGCTACTGAGGCTCCTGACGGTGTATTAAACGAGTGTAAAAAAAAAGTGTAAAATAGACAATATGTCTTGTTTGTTCCTTGTTACTGATAGAGAGTTCAATCATCCAATCCACCAAACAACTCAAAACAAGAGTCAACACCAACAGGAGAATACACTGTTTACCATTGGCAGAGCATTTTGGCAATTTTTCTTGGGCGCTACCCACATAATCAGCTGTGCTGCTCATCCCACAAATGCATGATCCTTAGAAGTTGGACATCATTGTGAAGGTAAATAAACAGGCTTTCCAACCATGTAAAATACAATGACCATTCGCAGCTGAACAGAGAAATAATCCACCAAACACAAGCTTCCGAACTTTGTTTTTCCAGTTTATATATTACATATTATAGCATTTATATTTAACAGCCCTTGTTAATATTTTTGGAAGCTGCTGTGATTTTTTTTCGATGCTCAGTGTCAAGTCTTCCACATCAGGGTGTCCTGGTGCTGTGAGAGCGGCGGCCTGTTGCAGCAGCGCCTTGTATTCTTGTGTTATTTCTGTGGGTTTGGATACTCCAGCTATCTACAATGGCTGGCTGTTGGGCGAGGAGCGCCTTTACTTTCTTACTAGCCCTGGCGATATACTTTTTGGCTAGTTGCAGTGCGAGTTACAACTCAGATATTGTTTACTCACGGACTCAGCTGATCAACTTAAACAAGCCGGTCATGTTCCAGGGAGAGAGGCTGGAAATCCCGAAGAAGTTACGGAGGAGGAGCAAATTCATCTACAGGAGGAAGTTGGAAAATAAGCTCCAACAGAACAGCATGAGAGAAGTGTGGTCGGGCATGAAACTCACCACAGGCTACAATGTTGCCAGCCAGCCCATGGAAGAGAATCAAGCCAGAGCCGATGAGCTAAACCTGTTTTTTTAACAGGTTTGAATCAAGCGCTTCTGCTCAGCCATTCCCACTCCCTGCCACTTCCTCACCTGCTGTCCTACCTCCACACCACACCATGGCCCCTCCACCCCCCAGTCCTCCCTGCCCCCTCTCTGCCCCTCCCCCTGGATTTTCAACCCCCCCACACAGTCACACATCAATATCACCTCGGACCAGGTCAAGTGGCAGCTGAAGAGGCTCCGGGCAGGTAAAGCAGCAGGCCCTGATGGCATCAAACCAGGTGTCCTCAGGTCATGTGCAGACCAGCTGTGTGGAGTACTCCAGCACATCTGTAATTTGAGCCTGAGCCTTGGGAAAGTCCCAGTGATGTGGAAAACCTCCTGTCTGGTCCCTGTACCTAAAAAAGGGCGTGCCAGTGTTCTGAATGACTATAGACGGCGTTGACTTCCCACATAAGGAAGACTCTGGAGAGGATTGTGCTGGCCCACCTCAGACCCCTGGTGCAGAGAGGACTGGACCCCTTGCAGTTTGCCTATCAGGCTAATATTGGGGTAGACGATGCCATAATCTACCTACTCCCATCTAGACAAGGCAAACAGCACTGCAAGGATTACATTTTTGATTTCACAAGTGCTTTTAACACCATCCAACCTGTACTCCTGGGAGACAAACTACGGACAATGCAGGTGGATGCTTCACTGGTGACCTGGGTCACTGATTACCTGACTGGCAGACCAGTGGAAGTGGTACAGTCCTATACGTACCTGGGAGTGCACCTGGACAGCAAGCTGGACTGGAGTGTGAACACTGAGGCCATATACCAGAAGGGCCAGAGCCGACTCCACCTCCTCAGGAGGCTCAGGTCTTTCGGTGTATGCAGGACGATGCTGAGTGTGTTCCATCAGTCAGCGGTGGGGGGTGCCCTCTTCTTTGCTGTTGTCTGCTGGGGGGGCAGCGGCATTAAAGCCACAGATGCCGGCAGGATAGACAAGCTGTTAAAGAAGGCGGGGTCTGTCCTTGGAGCCAGCCTGGACCAAGTGGGTACGGTGGCTGAGAGGAGAGTGCTGGCTAAGCTGCTGGCTATTATGGACAAAACCACTTCACCACACTTTGGCCAGACAGAAGAGCACATTCAGCGAAACACTTCTCCTACCTCGGTGCGGTACAGAAGGTCCCTCCTACCCACTGCCATCAGACTGTACAACTCATCTCTGGACTAACTAAATAACACCCCCCCTCTCTCTCAAACACACACACACACACACACACACACACACTGTCACTCATCCATCCAGCAGTGCAGTCAGACATGCATCACAATTGGACATTAGTACTGGCACTTGCTAACCAGCTCTTAAGAGTATTTATTGCTAATGCTTATTTTCTATCTTATTTATTCTTATTCTATTCTTAATCTTGTTGTGTGATTGTTCTATCTTTTGCTGCTCTAACTCAGAAATTTCCCCTCGGGGATTAATAAAGTACCTACCTACCTACCTATCCTAAAATTCAGAAAGTCAGGAAGTCAGGGCAGAACCTTGAAGATCGGGGGCCTTGTGTATAAAAGGCTGTATTCAAAACTGCATACTGCTTACTACTGACAAACGCAGTATGCAGTATACAGTACATACTGCATACTACTGAGGAACGCAGTATACAGTATACAGTACATACTGCGTTCTACTGAAGAACGCAGTGTGTACTGCAGTGTACTGCGTTCTTCAGTAGAACGCAGTATGTACTGTATACTGTATACTGCGTTCCTCAGTAGTATGCAGTATGTGACGGTTAAAGCGATGTTATTTAGCAGTATGCTAGACGAGGCTTTAGCCTTTAAACCAGCTCTTAAAGCACTGGACTAAAAAACAAACTCGTATCACTACTGCAATATTATCTAACAATACAACTTTGATTTAGCTGTTTATGTTCTGCTTGTTTACTTTTAAAGATACTGCAGGTTTAAACTATTTATTCTAACATGAAGTGAGACAAACAGGATCATCAACGAGGGGAGACGGGAAATATAAAATATTCATCCACCGTTGATTTCTCGCCTCAAAAACTTTCAGAAGTGAATTTAGTGATGAAATAGCTACAAAAAATGTTAAAAACAAGCCGTTTTTGGCTGCTGTTTTTGTACCCGTAGCCTGTAGCGATCCAGCGCTTTGCATTGTGGGATACAGTAGGCGAGGTAGACTGGTCCGATGCAGACTGGAGATTTTTTTCCAAATCAGTACGACATCTGGTTATTTTTGGCATACTGTAGATTTTGCTTTTGTTCACATACTACATACTACATTTTGGCCAAATCAGTACGTACTACTAGTATAGTATGCGGTTTCAAATACAGGCAAAGACTTTGCAGCTTTCACACTGGCGTACTCACAAAATTGGAAAAGTACGTAAGCACAGAAATGTCCACATGTATAAAACCGTGCGTACGTCTGTTCCTGCGTACCTTTCCTTTACACAACCCAATTAATGTGAAATTGAGCTTAGCTGCACGTGCCACTTGGTCCGCCTTGTCTCCTTCCATTCATAACTATGCAAATGACTATAAACACGCGCCATGCTGTCACCTAGTTTCCAAATAACAATACCAATGGCAAATCGTGCATGAAAAGGAACAAAAAAATAGAATTTCACCGAGTGTGAAATTGAAGTGCTTGTTACTGAGGTGGAAGCTAGAAAAATATTTGATTTGTTGCTCTTTCCCCAGGAATCGGTAACAAACGCAACGTCTCCACAGCAGCTGACTGTGTGCTCCCAGAGGCACACGGTGAGCTGCATCCCGGGCCTCCACTGCTGAGGGGCGCCGGTCTGGCCGCGTCCTCACTAACGCTGTGCTGGAGTCACAGAGAGAGATTAATACAATGAAGGATATAAACAAATTAAAAAGAATGAATGACGTTCTTGGTGAGACAAATATTAAAAGACCTTGTTAAAAAATAAATGTTTGTCTCAACTCACCTCGTTGCTTTACATTCTGTGTATCTCATCTAAACGGCGCTGTATAGCTGCTGCATTTGGCTCATTGTTAGGTGGGCCAGGGTCCGGTTCATCCATCTGTAGCTCCTCTGGAGCACAGACACAGCATGTTGGTCTGCCACATTGTGCACCACGCGATGTTGGTTTTGACACAGTGGTTAAGGCATGTCGTCTCTGGGAAATTAGTTTAAATGTGTTTTTGTTGTGCCTTTCTGATGTTAAACATTATGTGCAAACTAGTTAATAAATATGTGTTTTAATCCCACTTCATAAATAAAGCTCAGTAAGTTGAGTGGAAAAAATATTTTTACTCATTTGGCGAGTTTCAGTATTTTGTAGTTTGACACTGCCAAATGACAGAGTTTGGAGGACGGCCCGCATATTCTCACGTCACGTTGATTTTTATACATCCCAGCGTGAGCGTGAAACACAGCGTACGCAACATTTTAGTACGTGCGTACAGTTTATATATGAGGCCCCTGGAGAGCAGAGAAAGTACGTGCGAGAATGCGTGCGTGTGTGTGTAGGATTCAAAGGACTACAGGTGTGTGTGTGCTTGTGTGCAGTGCATTTAAAAATATCGCATGTGTGTTTGCATGTAACAGGGATGGAAGGTTGCATGTGAGGGAAAAATATGTGCGTGAATGTGTGTGTGTCAGCCCATGAGCGGTTATGCCAGCAATCATCTCAACTAAAGGTCAGGTTTGTAATTAGATCAAAGGGTTGCGTGTTTGTATCTGTGTGTGTGTGTGTGTGTGTGTGTGTTTCTGTTTGAGCAGAGTCATTCAGAATGATTGAATGACACCTATGATTACCCTCTCCCACTGCTAGAGATGAGGAGGTAGGGCCCCCACTACAAAGAGCTGTCATGACCATGATGAATGTGAAACGAGAGGTTTCCCTTGTATCCACACACACACACACACACACACACACACAGAGGGCTGAGAAGAGTGCCCACATCCTACTGTATGTATATCAACATTATTCAAATTTAGGATGAATGGTATAAAGGGAAACACAGCACAGAAAGACAGTGAGGGGGCAGAATCCATTTGTTTAGTGTTGAATGTGTTCCCTCAGTCAGGCAGAAAGCAAATCTGCATGCATTAAGGAAAAGTAATGAGTTAAATGTAAGCGGGGAGGAGATTGAATACCTTAAACAGTGTATGCTGCACCGGCCCTTTCTGGAAATGACATTTTGCTTCCCTAAGCATGTAAATAAGGGATGGAAACAAGCTGGAGCAGATACAAACAGGACTGGGATGTTGTTGACGCAGGTAGGAGCTGGTCTGGCTATTAGCAAGTATTAAAGATAATTATCAATGTAAATAAAATTAATATTAGTACATTATCAATATATATTAATAATAACGGGGCACCAAATTATATTGGTGCAGTAGCTGGAAAAATATTAAAATGGCTGTCAAAAACAATTATAATTATCCAAATAATTAATTATCCATCCATCCACCCATTTTCTTTCCTTTATCCGAGGCTGGGTCGCGGGTGCAGCAGGCTTAGCAGGCTTAGCAGAGAATTCCAGACGTCCCTCTCTGCAGCAACGTTTTCAAGCTCTTCCTGGGGGACCCCGGGGCATTCCCAGGCCAGACCAGATATCTAATCTCTCCAGCATGTTCTGGGTCTACCCTGGGCCAATTACCAGTTGGACGTGCCTGGAAAACCTCCAAAGGGAAGCGTTCAGGAGGATCCTGATCAGATGCCCGAACAACCTCAGCTGGTCCCTTTAGAGGTGAAGGAGCAGTGTCTCTACTCCGAGCTCCCTCCGGATGTCTGAGCTCCTCACCCTCTCTCTAAGGCTGCGCCCAGGCACCCTACGAAGAATGCTCATTTTGGCCGCTTGTATCCGCGATCTCATTCTTTCGGTCACTACCCAAAGCTCATGACCAGAGGTGAGGGTTGGAATGTAGATGGACTGGTAAAGGACAACTTTGCCTTCCGGCTCAGCTCCTTTTTCACCACAACGATCTGGTACAGCACCCACAGAACTGCAGACATCGCACTAAACTACCGGTCCATCTCCTGCTCCATTTTACCGTCATTCGTGAACAAGACCCAGAGGTATTTAAACTCCCTCGCTTGAGGAAAAGACTCACGCCCAACAGCCTTGTGCTCGAACATGGTGTTTGTTATGGCCAATCCATGACTAGCACTGAAGTCCAACAACAAAGCACCACTCAGGTTCAGATCAGGCAGGCCGTTCCTCCCAATCACCCCCCTCCAGGCTTCTCCATCGTCGCCCACAGCGTTGAAGTCCCCCAGAAGAACTATAGAGTCCCCAGTCGGCGCCCTTTCCAGGATGCCAGCCAGAGACTCCGAGGAGGTTGGGTACTCTGAGCTGCTGTCTGGTGCACAAACAACAGTCAGACACTTCCTCTCAGCGACTCGCAGTCGCATAGAGGTGACCCTCTCATTCTTCGGGGAGAACTCCCAACACAGCAGCACTCAGCCGGGGGCTCGTGAGTATCCCCACAACCGCCTGGCGCCTCTCACCCTGGGCAACTCCAGAAAAGGCGAGAGTCCAGCCCCTCTCCAGGAGTTTGGTTCCAGAACCAGAGCTATGCGTGGAGGTGAGCCAAACTATATCAACTGCACCGGCTCCGGTTCCTTCCCCGCCAGAGAGGTGACGTTCCACGTACCTAGAGTCAGTCTGCGATGCCAGGGATCAGCACACCGAGGTCCCCGCCTTTGCCTGCCACCCGGCTCACACTGCACCTGACCCCAATGCCTATCCCTGTGGGTGGTGGGCCCATAGGGTGGCAGCTTCATGTAGTTCTTTTGGGCTGTGCCCGGCCGGGCCCCATGGGCCAAGGCCCGGCCACCAGATACTCGCCATTGAGCTCCCCTCCCTGGTCTGGCTCCAGGAGGGGGCCCTGGTTTCCCTATTCAAGGCAAGGTTACACAACTCTTTTGGTGCCGATACATATAGGGTTTGTGAATCACTTTTGATGTGGCCCCTCCCCTGGGACTACTTTGCTTTGGGAGACCCTACCAGGAGCTAATGTCCCCGACAACACAACTCCCAGGATCACTAGGGCACACAAAACCCTCCACCACGTTAAGGTGCCAATTAATTGGAGGGGATTATTAATTATGGTGAATAATATGATTTAACATATATTAAATCACCTTCAGAATCAGAATGCCTTTATTGTCATTGTGTTGAGCTCTCAGGGCTTCCATAGAATATCAATTACACAACAGCCTTCCTCAGTGTAACCTTACTAGAATTAACCTGAAAAGAGGATAAAACTCAAATAAACAAAAGTAATGGCGATAAATAACAAGTGGACGGATGCAACAAACATTATTAAGCTACAGAATCAGGTTTTATCCATCTCTCTCAATGTACTTACACAGAAATAGTAATAACAACTAGGTACAAGGACAACACAAGTAGTGAAAAAATAGGTGTATGTATAAATAGTATATACATATATGTATAAAAAGCACCAATGGTAAACAATAAAATGAGAAATAAAATAAAATGTCTATATACAAGTGTAAGTTGTAAACAATATTAATAGTGTAATCAAATAAACAATAAATGATAAATTAAATAGCCTGACACTTCTTATATAATTAACAGCAGAATAAAACATCACCAAGGCCAGAACCATTTGCCTGTGAAGAACCCTTTTTATCAGAAAGCGTTCTTGAAGGACTGTTGAAAGCATGCGTCCAGCCCACACCCCCAAAAACTGTGATTGTAAACCATGATTGTTGTGGGCTACTCTGTACTACGGCTGCTGGATGTGGTTCCCATAGCCCCAGGCTAACCTGTTAAACAAAAACCACGGTTAGGGTGGAGAAAAATGTATGGGATTTAAAAGGGAATATAAAGGGTTCTTGTTAGCACCCTTAGAAGGTGTAAAGCTTCTGTATAGAAGCACTAGAGAGGGTTCTGAGTGGAACCATTAAAACATAGAAGGGCTTTTCTGTAGAAGCTCTCATAGGGGGTTCTGGGTGGAATCTTTCACATATGGTTCTATATGTAACCCTTTCATGCTGGGATATAGGTAGAACCATTTGAATGGGTTCCAGGTGGAACCTTTAAAAAAGGTTCTACTAGGAACCAAAAAGGAACTCTCCTATGAGGACAAGCCGAAGAACCCTATATGGTTCTAGTTAGCACCTTTATTTCTAAGAGTGTATAAACAATATAAACTCCACAGAGACCGCAGCCACAATCACATAGTTAGCAGAAAGATAGATGCACAGTTTTTGCACAATATGTAGTGCACACACATGCACACAAAGCTACATTGCCTATCAAAGGAGACGTTTTCCACTAGAAAGTGAATTACACACACAGTAACTGTGTTGTTGTACTCACCTGTCTGAACATCACTCTGTGAGTCTTGAGCACTGCAAAATCCTCCACAGCTCGTTTATTCTCAAAGCATAATATAATGAGTCCACTCAGCCTCCCTGTCCCACTGCGCTACTCAAAGTGTTCATACATTCTGAGCTGATCACGATGTGACAGGATTAACTCAAAAACAGCAGGAGGGCCCCACACACCTCACTTAAGGTAGAGGTTCCTTATACCCCTTTTCACACCAATGACCAGGGTTGGACCAGGGTTATCCTTTTGTAAATTCAAACCAAGTCAGTCAACCTGGGTTGAACCCTGGTCAGGACGATTCAGATACAACCTGGGTACCAATCCAGGAGCAATTTTTAGTTTCATAAAATGTTTAACTATGTTGTATGTACGGAGCTGTAATGTATGCAGAAACATACAGACAACATACAGATTTACAGCATCTATTCACCAACATGAACCTTTTTTCCTCTGTCTATCTACAGAACCCATTTATCATATATTAGACTACATTGTTCTATCTAATATGATAATATAGGCTACATTTACAAAATGATAAGAAACCTCTGAAGACTGAAATATATATTTCACTCACACCACCATCCCAGCTAAGATTGGCTTCATATAGTAGACCTACTAAAGTTGTTCAGCTGGACATGTGGCAACTGATGGATAATATAAGAGCTTGTTCAAATGTAATAAAATTAGTTTATATTCCATTTAGTTTGCTAATAGCTCGATAATGTAACGAACTGGGACTGGGTTTGTTACTTTATAACAGAGAGAACAGGCGACAGATGGATCTTCATGAAGATTTATTTTGAAAAAAAAGATAACGTTACAAATTGAACATGTGCAAACATGCTTTAAAAACAGATGTGCGTACAGCTGGCGGTGCCGTGAGGTGGTCGGCTCATTAGTAACACTGTGTGTTTCCATGTAGCGTAACGACGGATGCCTCTCTCATTCAGCAGCCTTGTTATGTTCGTTTAACGTTACACTACGTTGTCTCTCATCGTCACGGTCATCTACCGCTTTTTTCTTCATCACCTCGGACGGCCAGCAGCTCCCGCACCTCAAAGTCTCGCCACACATCCGTGTTGTTCTTGTCCGTCGTTCACCTCCGGTGTCTCAGAAAACGTTTCTGCTACGCACACCGTTTGTTTATGAGCCACAGCGACCTGTGACAGCTGTGTCACGACTGTGCGCCCTCATTTGCAACCGAATAGGTTTGTCCCGCTCTGTTTGTTAGCGACACTGGTCCGTGCCATTCGCATCGAAATTGACCCTGGTCCGACCCTGGTCCGACCCTGGTCTGACCCAGCCCTCGACCTGGGTCGCGAAGTCAAGTCAGTCAATGTGGGTTAACCCTTTCAAACACAACCAACCCTGTTTCAACCCTGGTTGAGTCCTCAGTGTGAAAGGGGTATTCGTGAAAGCAGAAGTTACTGCTGGATCTGACATGTTAGCCAGACCCAGCATGAACCTGTTGGTCATGCAACCTTGTGGGTGTGTTTGCTTTGGGTCACTTGGCAGTTTGGCTAGGTGGTGCATTAAATCACTGCTTAATTCATTTTGTAGCAACAACAAACTGTGCTGAGGTACAATAATGCTAATCTTAACCTGTGATGACTGGGTGCCCACTGCTCCGAAAGATGGCTTATTTGCAGAGATCAAATTCCATGTATGTTCCTGTATGTATATGACGAATCTTGTAAAGTTTAGGTCTTTTATATTATTATATGTAGACTGGGATATGAAATCCCAAATCCTGATGTTCTGATGAATGCCTCTACATCTCGTCGGTCAGGACCTGTAGCTCACCGTCGGAACATGTCATTTGTCTTTTTCTCTCTGCCGTTGTCCAGCCTACTGTGTTCTTGGCGCAAAGGCAACATTTATACTTTACCACATGGATAATTGCAATCAGATGAAAAAAAGGACAAATATCACTCAGAAAATGTTATGTGCGTTTTTGAGCAGTAATATCATTAGCACAATATCTTTTGTGAATCGGACTTGAGACGGGGCAGATAGTGGTTGCACGTGTTGCATAATTCTGCAATACATTCTTTGTGAATTCAACCCCAAATGTCTACTTCTGAAAAATACTGGCCCTAATGAAATCATAAGGATTATACCATGAACTTGGTAAATACAGGTTTTACAGATATTAAGTTTGACTAAGTTGCTGTGGCTGACCATCTACACCTAGAGAATAAACTTCTCCTATTAGGTTAGTGCTTCTCTCTCCTTCTCTGTGTTTTTACTCACTTGCTCACTTGCTTGCTCTCTCTGGCTGTCCAGAGGAAGATGGAGAGCACATTAACTATTGATAATCTGTGGAACAGCATCACATTCAGAAATAAAATCACTGTCTAAATGTATTCAGAGGCTGCTCGTAAAACTGTAATTATACACATTACTTTGAATATGAAATGCTGGCTGACAGTTATTGTCAGGGGCTAATAAAAGCCATGCATCTCCTCAGCTGTTGAGTGCAACACAGGCAGTGTGGCTTTCAATATGTTCTTACCACAAGGGTTGTTACCGGGCCTGGTCTCACCATAGGCCTGGTCAACATATTATGCATCCTTCACTAGGTCTCCACTTGTTGGCTTTGTGGTCGTTTCGAGGGGATTATTGTCAGTGTGTCATATTATTGCCTGTCCATGGCTTGACCTGCAACGACACAACGATACCTGCGGGTGTTGTTGATAGCTATCAATAATGAATATTATACAACATTGTTTCTAACAATATATAAGGTAGGATAAGATAGAACTGTATTCATCCCTAGGGAAATTGTTGTGCAGCAGTTGCAGTACAAAGTGTGCAAGAAGAATGAGTGCAAATATAAAATAGAAATAAACAGATATCAAAAATACACAAAATCCAAAATACACACAAGTTCAGTAGTAAGGTTCATAGGTTGCTTCTTGTTGAGTTTCATACAGATATGCATGAACATGGCATATACTCTAGCTATGTATGTATACTATCAAATCTCAAGCAGAGGTACAGTGGAGGAAATAAGTATTTGATCCCTAGCCGATTTTGTAAGTTTGCCCACTTACAAAGAAAAGAACGGTCTATAATTTTAATGGTAGGTATATTTTAACAGTGAGAGACAGAATATAAAAAAAAAAAATCCAGAAAATCACATCATATAAAAGTTATAAATTGATTTGTATTTTATTGTGGGAAATAAGTATTTGATCCCCTAGCAACCAGCAAGAATTCTGTCCCCCGCAGACCGGTTAGATTAGTCCTCTCGCTTTAAGAAAGTACTCCGAATCTCAACTCGTGACCTGTATAAAAGACAACTGTCTCAACTCATTACCTGTATAAAAGACACCTGTCCACAATCAGATTCCAACCTCTCCACCATGGGCAAGACCAAAGGGCTGTCTAAGGACGTCAGGGACAAGATTGCACAAGATGCACAAGACTGGAATCGGCTACAAGACCATCAGCAAGCAGCTTTGTGAGAAGGAGACAACTGTTGGTGCCATTATTCGGAAATGGAAGAAACACAAAATGACCATCAATCGGCCTCGGTCTGGGGCACCACGCAATATCTCGTCTCGTGGGATATCGATGATCATGAGAAAGGTGAGGGATCAGCCCAGAACTACACGGGAGGAACTTCTTAATGATCGCAAGACAGCTGGGACCACAATCACCAAGAAAACCATTGGTAACACACTACGCCGTAATGGATTAAAATCCTGCAGCGCCCGCAATGTCCCCCTGCTCAAGAAGGCACATGTACAGGCCCGTCAGTTTGCCAATGAACACCTGAATGATTCAGAGAAGGCTTGGGAGAAGGTGATGTGGTCAGATGAGACCAAAATCGAGCTCTCTAGCATCAACTCAACTCGCCGTGTTTGGAGGAAGAGAAATGCTGACTATAACCCCAAGAACACCATCCCCACCGTCAAGCATGGAGGTGGAAACATTATGTTTTGGGGGTCTTTCTCTACTACGGGGACAGGACGACTTCACCGCATCGAAGGGAGGATGGACGGGGACATGTACCGTGAAATGTTGGGCGACAACCTCCTTCCCTCAGCCAGGACACTGAAAATGGGTCGTGGATGGGTCTTCCAGCACGACAATGACCCAAAACATACGGCCAAGGCAACAAAGGAGTGGCTCAAGAAGAAACACATTAAGATCATGGAGTGGCCTAGCCAGTCTCCGGACCTTAATTCCATAGAAAATCTGTGGAGGGAGCTAAAGCTTCGAGTTGCCAAGCGACAGCCTCGAAACCTTAAGGATTTGGAGATGATCTGCAAAGAGGAGTGGACCAAAATCCCCCCTGAGATGTGCGCAAACCTGGTGACCAACTACAAGAAACGTCTGACCTCTGTGCTTGCCAACAACGTTTCTCCACCAAGTACTGAGTCATGTTTTGCTAGGGGATCAAATACTTATTTCCCACAATCAAATGCAAATCAATTTTTAACTTTTATATGATGTGATTTTCTGGATTTTTTTTTTATATTCTGTCTCTCACTGTTAAAGTAAACCTACCATTAAAATTATAGACCGTTCTTTTCTTTGTAAGTGGGCAAACTTACAAAATCGGCAAGGGATCAAATACTTATTTCCTCCACTGTAAGTGTTTATGGTTAATTCAAAATATTGTGTTATGGTTGTAATCCATAAGAGCTAGTAAACAAGCAGAGCAGAGAGTCATGAAATGGAGGCTGGAGTCAACTTGGCACCTCTCATCATGAGGTAGATGAGTTGTAGAGTTTGTTTGCCACAGGAAGGAGAGGAAGGAGAGTCATTGTCCATGATGCTCCATAGTTTGTTCAGCATCCTCCTCTCTCTGAGCCAGCCTTCCTGATGAGCGTGTGACTGCCCTGCCTCTGCTGCCCCAGCACAGAATCACTCAGCTACCACAGACTGGTAGGGCATCCTCAGCATGGTAAGACATTGAATGACCGGAGCGTCCACAGGAAGTACAGTTGGCTCTGGCCCTTCTTGAACACAGCATCTTTGCTCTTAGCCCAGTCCAGCTTCTCCAGATCCAAGGTACTTGTAGTCCTGAACAGCGTCAACATCACCTTGATGGAAACAGGTGTAGGGGGTGTTTTCCACCTACTGAGGTCCACCACCAACTCCTTCGTTTTACCAATGTTAAGCTGCAGGTGGTTCAGATTTCAAACCACCATACTTAACCATCATATAAAATGTCATCATCATCATCATCATCATCATAACCATCAAATTTATAAGAACTGGCATGAGTTTACTTTGAGATATGTTGAGAGGGGTGCTGCAGGGTACCTGGGCCTTTGCTGCGAGCTGTCTGATCCTCAACAGTGAGAGCTGTGTTTGTATTCTCTGAAGGAAGTCAAGCATGTTCTCAGTGGGTGTTGGACTGTGCCAAAGGTGTCCATTGTCATTGATGCCAGTAGTCACTGGATTTGGAGTTTGAGACTGTGGTAAATTGTGGATTCACTCTGAACTCCTTCTTACGAGGAAGCAACTGATTCCCAACCAAACACCAATGGTTATCAGCGCTAGGTACTGGCTGCAAGAATGAAAGAGCAGATACAAGCAACCCAAATAATTGAATTTGTACAATGTCTTGGCACACTCTTAGGGACAGGGTGAGAAGGAGAAAGGAGCTCGATGGAGAACTGCTGCTCCTTGCCATTGAAATGAGCCAGTTTATGTCGTTCAGCGTCTGATTCAGTTTCCTGGTCATCGGCCTGAGGAGGCATTCCAGTCAAGTCCAACTGGGAGGCCCAGGGCAGATCAAGGACACACTGGGAGGATTACATCCATCTGGTCTAGGAAGGCCTCTGGATCACAGACATGGAGCTCAAGGAGATAGCTTTGGAGACGGTGCATCCGGGCTACTTTGCTTAGCATGACCTAGATAAGTGGCCAATAATTGATGGATGGGCTCATATATTTTGGAGAGCTATGAATGGCAGCCTCCAGATGCAGCAGAGTTTCCACAACTGCATAACTTGTGGAAACTTTGCATTTTGTGCATGGTATCGTACCCTTTAAGTGTTCTATATTTTATAGTAGTTATATTATGTCTTTTTTTGTCATTGTTCTGCTGGTGCTATTCACCACTACATCAACTCAGTTTCCCTCCAGGGTCATTAAAGTGAACATACCTCATCTTTACCTGACACCATTTTAATTGTCTCTACTTGCTAAACCTTTGCTCAACTGGTAACCCATGTAGGATCAAAACAATCCCAACACTTATTTCCAAATGCTCATTGACTCAATTCCTATGTGTACATACTTCTAAAGTGTGCATGAGCTTCTGAAGTGTGTGTGATTGTGTGTGTGATCTATCCATCCATCTCTTGCCTGTGGCTGGTGGTCGATGGAGGGTATCAAATAAAGCTAGTGAGAGCCTGGAGGAGAGATAATTGAAAATCAAAGGAGGACTTTGTTAATTTGATTAGGCAGCACTGGATCAAATGAGATTCCATTATGACATGTAATTAAATACAACTTGGTGAGGGAGAGGGGTGGGAGGGGCAGAGGAGAGGTGACATGAGGTGGAGATAAGGGGAGAAGGCAGGAAGAAGGGAGGAAGATCTGGGAGGCTAGAGACAGGAAGATGGTCAGACAGTTGAGAGACACAGGAGGAGAGAAGTAAGACCCAAAGTGGAGGAGGGTTGAGGTTGAGATAGGCCTCTACAGAAGAGCTAACATAAAACCTTGGTTGTGCTGAAGATGGAAATACAATTTAAAATGCAAAAACTAAAAGGACATGGATGAAAGGAAACTGCCATTTTATAGGAATATTCCATGGTTTGTTATGTTGGTCAACTTCACTGTTAAAATATTGTTGCACTGTTTTACAACCCAGAGGTTATGATAATATTGATTTCCATCATCTATAGCCATGCACAGGAGAACTGTATCTATAGCTTCAGTTTGACAACCTGACCACTCTGTCAGGTGATGCTATTATAGAGGGAGGATGTTGGGGTGGATGGATGGGTGAGCAAAACATCTGAATATATCACAAAATCAATTTGTGTGTAATTCCTGTTATTGTGAACCAGGACGTAAAGAGCTACAGAGCAGAGGTTGGGGTGGATGGGTGGGTCTAAAAGTACCGGACATTCTGCCAGGAGACCGTCATTCGTGTCCCGTGTGAAACCACAAGTAGATGTTGATTTATTTGTCGCGTAATTTACGTGCTTAAGTAACATTATTTTAATCCAAACCACAATCTTTTCCTCAACCTAACTAAGTGGTTGTGTTGCCTGAACCTAACTAAGAATGTTTCTTAGCTTTCTTGTCTGGACCTAAGGAAGTTGTTTCCTGTGAAGACAGAAGTTTATTTTGAAAAGACTGTATGCATGTAACGAGTGGAGATTGACATGTGTTACTGGACATTCATAGGAAAACAATCCAAAAAGGATGAATAACTTTTTGTAAGATATCATACAAACCGTTGTATGAGAATACGTTGCTGTAGTAGTGCACACGCTTCCCAGTGCACGCATAGAGGGCCTCTCCATCTCAAAGTACCAGGCTGAATTTAAGTCCCAGTCCGCCCCTGGATCACGTGGCATACCCAGTTTTTCTGATGCACACCCAGTTTTTTTTCTGGCTACACTAGTGCACGTTGACACTCTCAGCAACAGTGCCAATCAATGTCTGCATGCTTACAAAGAAATAGGCCATTGCCACGTTAACAACACCTGTATCTCACCTGGTAATAATCTATTGAGAAGCCTGCTTCATTGCTGTGACTGCTCTGTTTCTGTTTGATGGGTAGAAAGGCAAAATACCACTGCTAATAAAAGCAGGCAGCATTGTGCTGTAGTTCTGATAACTACAGCTGCTATTACCATGAGTATTCTTCAGTGTGTTAGGTGTCCATCATTGAGTGTCTCTTCCCATGGTTATTGTACTAACTGTACACTAGTATTACTCTATATTTTCAGAGTAAGGACGCTCACCCTTTGCACTGAAACCAAGCTGCCTTAATCCGACAGCTTCCCATGGTTCTTCTCCCAGGGTTAAACAGAGCGAAACGTCATTGCACATACCTGTTTGACTTAATTAGAGCAAGAGAAGATGGACTTGGACTTATATAGCACTTTTCTAGTCTTCCGACCACTCAAAGCGCTTTACACTACATGTTAGCATTCACCCATTCACACACTGATGGCAGAGGCGCCAACTTTGCCCATCAGGATCTAATCTAAATACTCATTCACACACCGATGGCTATGCCTTCGGGAGCAATTTGGGGTTAAGTGTCTTGCTCAAGGACACATCGACATGTGACCCGGAGCAGCCGAGGATCGAACCACCTACCTTCCGATTGGTGGACAACCTGCTCTACCCTCTGAGCCACAGCCGCCCAGATATGGTTACTATACCTACAACTCAGAGAGCTTGATTCCATCTAGTAGATAGTACATTTAAGAAAGGAAGTGTCCTTCAGTCCAGCGACTATGTGAGAAGAAGAGGACAGAAAATGGGATGAAACAAGAGAAAGTGCAGACAGAGTAATACAAGGGGAAAAAAATGTAAGAGACGGAGGAAAAAAGTAGGAAGCAAGCCAGTGTTGTGACAGTATCTTAAATAGCCGCCCGGAGAGTTAAATCGTTGACGCCAAAGAGATCCCTGATGTCCTGCATTTCCAGCAGCTTCTGCTTCTTCCTGGGTACACACTGCCGAGAGAGCATCCATTAATTAATATGGCTGGGTATTAAAGTTTTCAAACAATAAAAAAAGGACACAAAGGGGGATTTAAGGAGTGAGTGTTTGCAGTGAGGACAAATTAATGAAAACATCGGCCTCTCAAGGATAGAAATTCAATTTATAATGTGTCTCTATCAGGCTGCTGTTGCACTGTAACTGTAACTTCTCCCCACAGCACCTCTTTGTTTGTCATGTTGGTTTGACCACTGAGGATAACAGAGGGGGAAATTTAAAGGACGGCTCCATAAAAGAGAAAAGGCCTGTAGAGGAGAAAGCTTTACAAATTGAGGAAGACATTATCTAATTGTTCAGATGCCTCTGAGACAAATTAGTGTCTAATTGTTTTAATGTAAAGGTCACTCGCTGATTTAACTGAAACAGTGTCTCAAGCACTAAAGACTCTGATGCAGGAAAAGTTTTTTATTTCCTTGAAGTTTGTACTATTGCTGGAGACTTGTGATTGCTAACTTCCACTAGCTGTAGACAGAAAACAACAATGCTTCTCATAAGCATGTCACAACAAATAGAGATTGAAGAATATAGAGAGCTGAAGTGAAACAGGAGTCTCTGAATTCTGTTCCGGAAGACAAAATCACAATGACATTTGCAAATTAACGAAATTCCAGACCCTACAACATGTCCCTGCTTAAGTATGTCATGTAGTTCATTCCATTTGTCTTCATAAGGATGGTCAATTAAAAAAACCACTATGTCATATTGTTTTTTATAATATCTTTGTTATTAGTGGCCTTAAGCAAACACCATTTCCCACAAACCCAAGACCATTGCAGGTCACCAGCTTGCCTTGACAGGAAGGACATAACTCTTTCTGTTTCCCTAACAAACCACCTGGCTGTACATACAGTATAATGACTGTTGACTGACAGAAGCAAAGGAGGAATTAGTGTAACAAAACCTCTTTGAGAGAGTGTCAGGTTGTATGGTTGTGTGAACACAGAGACACTTTGGAGACCGTTATTCACATCTTGTCTCCTGCTAACTCTGAACATCGGTTTCTTTTAACCATGACCACAACCGTAAAGGTCCCATGAAATTAGATCAGAACTTGCTTACAACCTGTTTCTATTGAAACAGGTCAGTGAGGGATTAATCTTAGGTTGAACTATTAGCTACAGAAAGAAATGCATTTTGATTTGATACAGCAGGACAGGCAGAAATGTGGGATGACTGTACTGGTTGGGCTTTACTACTGCACCACTGAAGATGAACTGTTTTTCAGGAAGTTCAAGTAGCAATTTCAATCAGTAGCTATCTTAAAGGTCCCATATTGTAGAAAGTGACATTTCCATGTGCTATTTATTGTTACTATTGATACTGTGAACGTATCAAAATGCTCAATCAACGAAGAAATGCACACCGCCCATATTGAGAAACTGTGCTTTTAAAGAGCCGTCAGGACCTCTGTAACATTATGATGTCACAGGATACAGCTGGAACAGCATTGAGAAGAAAGCAAACAACAGAGATGAGTGGAGATCTTTAGTCCTTGCACTATGTGCCACCCGGCGCAACAAAGACTAAGTAAAGTAAGTAATGACGTCACAACTATACAGCCCACGGTAGAAGTGCCACTAAACTGTGTACAGTTGACACACAGTGAGTCCCCGGCTGCAGAGACACTGTGAAGACTGCGACAGAGCAGATGAAGAAGACCGGAAATGCTGAGCAACCAGAGCAGACTCGATAGCACCTCCCACAACATTTCAACAATGCAGTCCTGGAAGTACATTTCACCTAGATCTAGAACATTTTGGTAGACAC